>JABSTQ010010270.1:667500-1335000 GCA_013358835.2 Ixodes persulcatus
GCACCCGATTCGGCGTCAATTGTGACAACTCTATATCACGACGAAACGACTACGATGGCGACACAAATGCTACAGAACAGCAGCGTCACGCAGAGAATGGCGTCACTGGATCAAAAAGTGAGAAAAAAGGAAAATACACTGGACTGCATTCTGCAGGCCCTCCATGCTATGAACCAACCAAGAAATAAATAGGACCCGTACACAAAGGTCTAAAAGTAAAAAGACTCCATGGGTCTTACAGTGGAATTGCCGAAGCTTCCGACAAAAGCAAGCAGAATTCAAGGAAAGACTGGACAAAATGGGTGACAACAAACCGCTTATCATCCTGCTGCAAGAAACAAAAACAGACTCGATCAAAATTAGGGGTTACAACACCTATACGCAAACCGCCGCCAACACCGACCCTGATACACCAGAGAACCCCATGCCTACAGTAGCAACGCTGATAAGTAAGGACATCTCCCAGGCACAACTCATCACGCAACATCTCTGCAACAACACGCAGGAAGTTGTGGGCGTCAAAGTACGAATAGGGGGTAAGGAATGTAGAATATTTAATACCTATATCAGACCGCACAGACGGGAAGGAAATGACATGTCATGGTTAGATGACGTGAAACACGGGAATATTCCTACGCTGGTGGCCGGCGATTTTAATGCCCAACACACAACATGGGGATATAAGCGAGAAAACCAACGCGGAAAAAGCCTAAACATCAAGTGTAAACAACTAGGACTTCTTCTCAGGAATGAGCCCGATTCACCAACCAGACTAAGACTCAACCCAAGGGAAGCGGACACAACACCGGACTTAACATGGACAACCAGGAACCTAAGGGTGATCTGACACACAAAGCCGGACACCATGGGAAGCGACCACCTTCCAATCAGTATCAAATTGCACATCAGCGTGGGTGCGAGAAAGAAGGTCCACTTTATTAGATGCTGCTAGGAGAGAGCAGCACAGAAGACCTAACACGCAGAATACAGTTGGCCATGGCCGGCGCAAAAGAAGAGTACCGAGTACGAGAAGACGCACCCGCGCCAGACCTGCATTTACTTAACCTATGGGCCAGCCGCCTTCAAGCCTTACAACGGTAGAGGAAAAAGAAACGAGACAAAAAACTCAAAATAAAGCTCAAGCTTGCTACGGCTCGAGCAAAAAGATACACACTGGAGCTTAGTCGGCTCAAATGGCAAACCCGGCAAGCCAGCCAACGATATCGGAAACCTAAGACCGATTTCTCTCACCTCTAACCTGCGTAAAATAATGGAGAGAATGGTTTTAGCCCGTATTACATGGCTCCTGGAAACACAAAGTAGACCGCACCCTATGCAAACAGGATTTAGGCAAGGCCTCTCAACGCAGGACAGCTTGGCCATGATACACCGAGACATAACATCTACTCCCCCAAAAGGACAACCCCGTACCATCGTGGCAATTGACATTAAAAAGGCATTTGATTCCATACCGCATGAAACGGTCATAAAAGCGGCCGAAAAAGGGGCATCCGAGGCAGACTGCTGAATTTTATAAAGTCCTTCTTGCAGGACAGGACTTAGTGTTCACATGGGCAACACAAATGAACTGATCTCAAATAATGCGATTGGAGTACCCCAGGGTGCCGTTATCTCCCCCACGTTGTTCAACATGGCCATGACGGACCTCGCTCTAGCACTGGAGAAAAAAGCGGCAGAAGTAAATTTCACAATCTACGCCGACGATATTTCTATCTGCACGGCAACAGGGGAAGCTAAAGCACAAGAGGAACACTTGCAAAAAGCAGTTGACATCACCGTTGGGTTCCTTAAGGAAACCGGGATGAAGATCTCGGTCGAAAAGACAAACTATCTGGTTGTTGCAAGCAAAAACGCCAGGCAGCAGAACATGGGGTACACCATCTGCCTTCAGATTGAAGGAACGAGGGTCGAGAGAAAGCCCAGCATAAAAATTCTTGGACTAACCTTTGATGAAACCGGAGGCGCTCATAACTGGGTGAAACAAACGCAATCTCAATGGAAACAGGGACTCAGGTTGATAAGGAGAACGATTAACAAGGCGTGGGAAGCAAACAAAAGTGCCTTGAAGATTATGATACGAGCACTGCTCATTACGAGAGTCATGTACGGGTTCAATTTCCTGCGGCTAACAAAAACCCAGATAAGAATGCTGGAGATACTTAACCATTCAGCCATGAGAGTGGTTACTGGGCTGCCCAAGTACACCAGACTTACGGATTTAAGAAGCGCCGCTTAGATGAACTCCCTCGAGGATATCGCAAACGAAGCGAAGAGAAGTCAACTCGATAGACTCGAAAGATCACCCGCCGGCCTTATCGTCCTCCAAATGCTCGGAAAGACACCACAACAAAAACTCCACATCGAACCACCGAACCCTCCCTGGGAGGATGAGGCGGTAGTGGACCTGAAACCCACACCGAAGAATCAAAACAGGACCCAACCAAAACGCAGGGAAAGCAAAGCAAAACGCCACAGGAATGAAGTGGAGGGAATTCTTAAACAGGGAACCGCGGAAGTAATTTACACCGACGCCGCGAAGAACGAGGACGGAACCACGGCCATAGCAATGCACTCAGCTGGCACCGGCGAATCAAAAAGCAAATACCTGCTCAATAGCAGCAGCACAAAAACTGCTGAACTATTGGCCGTACACTGGGCAGGTTCAGTGCAATCCGGCCGCACACATTTATTTATTTATTTATTTATTGTACATACCCTCAAGCGCCGAGGCATTGTAGAGGGGAGGGGCAAAGCAAACAAAAATAAAACAAACTGACAAAAAAAACAAAAACAATCGGCAAGAAATTCAAACATCAAAAATACACTGCGATTGGCTAAAGCAGTAAGCAATATCTGTAACGAGCAAAATTAACAAAATAAAATGACTCATGTTGGCTCATTAAACAGAAAAGTAAACAAAGATTGCCGAAAGAGAAAATAATCTGGTATAGTTGTGATATCTGCTGGAAGGTGGTTCCAGTCGTTTGATGTATGCGGGATAAATGAATAAAAAAAAGTGTTTGTTTGGCAACGTGTTAATCCAACTTTATTCAGATGGTCCAGACGCGAAGAGTAATAGTTAGGCAATGGAAAGAAATGGTCTCGCAGCGACTGATGATGATACACTTTATGAAACAGGCAAAGTCGAAAAAACTTTCTGCGCAATGACAAAGAGGGTAACAACAAACTGGACTTCATTGATGATATGCTAGCTGTTCGATTATAATTAGACAGAATGAAACGAACGGCGTTATTTTGAACTAGTTCGAGAGCGTTATGCAGAAAGGCGTGATTAGGATCCCAAATAGAGGCTGCGTATTCCAATTTTGACCGTACAAGAGTGTTATAAAGAAGAAGTTTTAAGTTAACTGGGGCCGTTCTGAAGTTTCGTCGTAGGTATCCTAACATGCGGTTAGCGTTGGCGATTATTATATCGATATGAGGCTTCCAGGTTAATGTCGACGATATAGTAACACCCAGATAACGGTACGAGTTTACAGATTCAAATTGAATGTCGGTTAGTGTATATGCTGAAGGGCGTGCGCCTTGCCGGGAAACGCGCATTAGTTTGCATTTGTTATGGTTTAGTTCCATACGCCATTTTTTGCACCAAAGAGTAATATTATTTAAATCAGATTGCAAAATGCGTTCATCATCATCATCATGAACTTCCCGATAAATTACACAGTCATCTGCGTATAAATGCATGGAGGAAGAAACACAACTTGGTAAATCATTAATGAATATTAGAAAAAGAAGCGGACCTAAAACCGAACCTTGGGGCACGCCCGATACCACATTAGTCAGGGATGAATTAATGCCATTTAGAGTTACATATTGTGAGCGGTTGGTAAGAAAGCATTCCAGCCAGGTTAACAAATTAGGATCTAGGTTTAATGAAGAAAGTTTAAGCATTAGTAACTTATGATTAGGGTTGTTCGTTTTCGGGTAAAACCCGATTTTACCCGATTTTTACACCCCGAACATGTTTCAGGAGAATCGGGTTAAACCCGATTTCTCCCCGAATTCCAAAACCACATAACCAATTTTTTTCTTTTTTTTTTTTTTTTTTTTAGGTAGGGTAGCTAGCACACGCTAGCTACCCTACCTCGGGACAACAGTGACCTATAGTTCATTTTGCAAGCTGCGTGCAGCACTGTGGACGCTACACGACTCTCAACCAACCGCCCAACGAGCGCGCCTCACCGTGACATTCTACGGAGGCCGGCTGAGGAAAAGCGACAATAGGCGATGGGTCCTCGGAGGGACGTTTCCGTCCACCCGGTGTGCAGGTGGAACTGCCTCGGCACGAGCTTCGGCCCTGCTGCACGCAGCTTGTGAAATGCACTATCAATCCCCCTTCGACCGCTGAGGTGTCGACGCCCAGCAGGGTCTCTCGGGTAGCATGGACATCTCGCTGGCGTCCAACCTTTCTCACGAACAACGTCCGAGCCAGTGAGTCGTGTAAACAGATCGGGAAAACTTAACAGGTTTATTTCATAGCGATATATTTGATCGAAGACGACAGTCCCTCGAACGGTCGGGGTTTTTGTTGACACCTGAGGGAGAGGAGGATTCCGTGGGCGGTGCTTCCTTTGAAGCGACCGACGGCAATCAGAGCTGGAAAACCCTGATATCCCCCAGAGTTCGGTTGGAAACAGACCCCCGATTTTAACGAGTCAGCGTTAAAAAAAAAAAAAACTCGTAATACGCTCCGCCTAAAACAAAAAGATTGCATTACTGAGTACATTTGTAAATTTAACCCGAAAAAACCCGAATTTTGGAATGTTCCCACAAAAACCCCGATTTCTCCCCGATTATCAGCTTGAAAAATAGCACCCGATTTTTACCCCCCGAATTTAAAAAAAATATAAAACCCGAAAACGAACAACCCTACTTATGATTAACCTTGTCGAATGCTTTAGAAAAATCGAGAAAAATACAGTCAGCCTGATGGTTTTTGTCCAGTATAGCATGCAAACAATGTGTGAAGTGAAGCAGCTGCGTTTCACAAGAAAATGAGCGCCGGAAACCATGTTGAGCAGGGGCGAAAAATGAATTTGATTCTAGGTAATTAAAAATATGAGAGTACAGTATGTGCTCCATTATTTTACAGGGAATACTTGTTAGTGAAATGGGTCGATAATTTAATGGAGAATGCTTGTTACCGGACTCATGAAGGGGAACCACCTTCGCAGTTTTCCATTCTATTGGGAGCGTTCCACATTCAAGAGATTGCTGGAAAAGTTTAGCCAAAAAAAAAAGGATGAGTACATTTTAGTTTGTCTTAGAAATTTTGAGTTAATATTATCGCTTCCACATGACGATGATACTTTCAAAGAATCAATTAACTCTACAATTCCAGTAGGCTCCATGGAAATTGGAAACATAGGGCTAAACTCAAAACGTGGAACGTCATGAAATACATTTCCATCACCTACAGAAAAACTATTTGGAAAAACATTATTAAACACTGATGGATATTCTGCCGGAGGGATTAACGCCCCAGACTCATCGCTAAGAGAGATTAAGCCGTCGTCATTCACATTAACAGTCTTCCAGAACTTTTTGGGGTCATTTAACAATAGACTCGGTAAAGTGTTCTTAAAAAAAATTTCTTTGACGTCAGACACAGCTTGGGAATATTCGACCTCAGCCGCAAAGTATGCTTCCCACCGATCAATCGTGTTACGTAATTTAGCTAAACGAAAAAGTCGCTGTTTTTTATTGGAAAGACGTTTTAGGGTGTTAGATCGGTGCATTAGCATCAGATTGAATACGCCTGACTGGTACATGCACATCAATCAGTTCGTTCACTTTTAAACAAAATAATCTCCAATTTTCCTGCACGCTTCGTTGATCAAATTGTGGCAGATATATGTCCAGATAACTGCACAGTTTTTGGTTAATAAGATCAAAATTGGCTTTATTGTAGTCAGAAATAAGCTTTACTTTTTTAATATTGATTGGGGGAGCAACTTTGAGATCAAAATTTAACAACGAGTGATCACTTAAGCCTGGAAGATACGTAAGGGAAGATAGAAGGTCAGGGTGTGTCGACAAAATTAAATCAAGTGTGTTCGCTGTATCATTGGCATACCTTGTTGGCTTCGTTACCAGCTGTGTCAAATTAAAACACGCACACAGATCTAAAAAATGTTGACTCTGAGTTGAAGCAGGTTGAAAGGAAGGTGAGTCAGACCACATGATATCAGGAAAATTAAAATCTCCTAATAAAAAAATAGGAGAACTGGGATACCGACAAACAATAGAATTAATAACATCATGCAAATTATCAATAAATGTCACTGCGCTGTTTGGGGGGCGGTAGCAGACACCCAGTAAAATTCTTGTGTTATTTAGAGTGATACAAGCCCAAACCATTTCTAGATCGGAAGCAACATCTACGCAAAATGAAGGTATGCTTTGTGATACGGCTATGAGTGTGCCACCCCCATGTCTACCGTCTCTGTCAAAACGATATACATTATATGTTTTATCTCCTTGGAAAATCTCAGAGCTGCAGACATGTTTACTGAGCCATGTTTCCGTAAGAAAGATTAGGTCTGCGTTTGTTGAGCTTAAAACAGAGTTAAGCTGATCTCGTTTATTCATAACACTTCTTATGTTAGTAAACGTAACTGAAACAGATGGAAAAAAAGTAACATGTTCGCCACTGCTTCTTGCGCGTAGCTATGACGCTTCTGACAATGTCTGCGAATTAGAAGATGTCGCTGCCTGATTTTTACGAGCACGGGTGAAATAGGCCTGTTCATTTGAACGTACTCGGTCATGGTCGCCTGAAATAGTTTTGGCACCAGCTAGTCTTTCGCGTGTTTGTTCATGTAGCCTGTCACCGGCCCTACTTCTTCTGGACTGGGAAGTGCTAGCAAGATCATTTTGTGCCTCGTTCACGTCATCAATCCCAGAGCCCGTAAGCTTACACCTTCGACAATTTTCGTCATCCCACACATACACATCCTGATTAATAACTAACTTATCATACTTAAGATATACTTTATCTTCGGGTTTTCTTTTATCTTTAACTGTTGCCCATAACTGTTTCCGGATGTTCTGAACTCTAAGCGAAAAATCTTCTGATACTGAAATTTTCGTTCCCTTAAATTTTCTTGCGTTTCTCAGTAGCTCCATTTTTTCGTTAAAGTCAAACAAACGCAAAATTACAGGGCGAGTTTTGTTTGGTGTCTTTTTACCCAAACGATGAATACGTTCGAGGCTACTGACCTTAATGCCCAGCTTCTCCTCAAATATTCCTGTCAAGACAAACTCCCGAAGAGAATTTGGCGTTTTCGTTTCACGTTCATTGACCCCATATACAATCAAATTATTCCGTCGACTGCGGTTCTCGAGATTATCAATTTTGCTCATTAGCGTTGCAACCTGATGATTTAGATTGTTCACTGCATGCTCACAGTCATCCACTCTTTCTACTGTACGCGAAAACGACTCCAGCTTTTCTTCTATAGAAGTCAATCTTTTATCTGTTTCCGATATGTGTGAGTCTAATTTTCCTTGAATTGACTTTAGTTCTTTTGAGTTTTCTTTTTGACTTTCAATGATTTGTGCCAGCTGCTCGTCGACAGTTGGACCAGGGTTCAACTCAACATCCCCGCTCAAAAGAAGAATAAGAAAGTCCGTGTACGTCTACACGGACTCCAGCGAAGCTGTCAAGGCGTGGAGAAGGACAGACTGTAGGAATAAGATTGCGAAAGACATCAAACATACAGCTAAGATCCTTCGCCTAAATGGAGGCAGTTTGAACATCGTATGGATCCCAGGACACCAGGGAATCCCGGGAAACGAGGAGGCCCACGAGACCGCGCGGATTGAGCTACAAGCATCCCACGCCGCATCAGGTCACGAGGGCTCCCCCGTCACAACCCAACCAGAAGATCTGGACCTCGATGAACTGAACGAGGCAAGTAGGACAGCTCGGAAACAACGACTGGCATCGTTGCTGACAGAAGAGGCTTACCCTCTTCCATCCAAGTACTCAAGGTGGGGGAGGGTATGCATTCGAAGCATCGCAACCAACACAGCCCTAACACCTGTGCTGAGAAGGAAATTTTACAGGTCACACGGAGACGACGACCCTGGTCCCGACTTTAACTGCAAGACTTGCAAAACCCCGGCTACTTGTAAACATCTAATATGGGACTGCGAAGCAAACAAACAACTAAGACAAGACACACTCCTCAGCATTCCGGAAGATGCACCACCTCAAACATACGAAGAGTGAGTAACCCCCCTGAAAGAAAACGCAAACAGGATCAGGATCCTGAACTCTTTACTTACCTACCTTAAGGCAGTGAACTTCACACACCTCATCTAACCCCCCTTTCCTCCTCACACCCTTCATCTCACCTTAATCATCCTGTCACACCAGATGACTTCAGTCAAGGGGTGTGGCGGACCCCAATCATTTTAATAAACGTTTTCTGATCTGATCTGATGTTTCTTGGTACAGCTTCGTCGAGTGCGCAGAGGAAGTGGTGTATTTGTTTCCCCTTTCGTGCGGGAAAATGTACATAGGGCAGACTGGACGATGCCTTAATGACAGGCTCCGTGAACACAAAAACAATAGCACCAGAGCTAACTCTGGCCATTTGGGCATACACTCCTGTGATTGTGGGTGCGATGTTCACCCGCCATCTTGTACAATTATAGGTAGGCACAGTAATCAATTAACTAGAGAAATCATTGAAGCCGAACACATCGTCAGGAATCATGAAAACTGTATCAGTACACCATCTTTGAACCCAAGAGAAAAAGAAAAAAAATTCTTGGCGTCTAGGAGATTGGTGCGCGTGATTGGGGAAATTCGGTAGTTCCAGACGTGAAAGGAGACAAAGTATGTAAAAACGAGTTGTCGGTCAGCGCGGTTCGTTTGAATTCTTTCTTTCTTTTACCTGTGTAAGGAGTGAGTGTACAGTGTGAGTGGCCTTTTGCAGTAGTGGGCTCTAGTGTGTGTTCAAGGCACTGTTTTAGGTCCTCTCTTGTTTTCTATATTTGTCAATGATGTTTCTGGTGTCATCTCGCATTCATACTTCTTACAGTATGCTGACGATATTGAAATATACCGCGAAATTCGCAAATTCGATGACTGCATGACACTTCAGGACATGAGTTAATACAATGATTGGTGCACAGCAAAGGGCTTTCCCTAAATCGTTCAAAAACTAAAGTCATGACGTTTTATCAAAACACTCAGTACGACTGTTTTGCGTATCGTATTCATGGGGATTTACTCTCTCGTGTGAGTGGTATGAGGGATCTCGGCGTTGCATTTGATTCAAACCCACGATTTGATGACCACGTAAACAAAATAGTTGGGGCTTCTTTGCGAACTCTTAGAATCGCATCTCGCCTAACAAGAGAATTTAACAACCCATCTGCATTCCAGTCACATTATCATTCACTGAGTCGTTCCCAGTTAGAATACGCGTCGGTTGTGTGGAACGGCATCTGCAAAACGAACTCCTTAAAGGGACACTGACACCCCCCGAAAAACTTTTTTTTTTTTTCATTTTTTGCCAGGCGATATATTATGTGTCAGAAGACTACCCAATTAATACTTTGCTACAGAGTCACGTATATATTTAATAAAGCCAAAAAACGCAACTGCTCGAAACCGAAACCGAAACCCGAACATGGAGGTCGGAGATATATAGAGTGTGCCGGAAGTCACGTAACTACACTCGACCGTGACCTCTTTTTTTTTTCCTCCGTTTTTTTTTTTTTTTTTTGAGGGGGGGGGGGAGGGGGGGGGGGCAGCAGACGACATGCGTTGCGGGAACCGTTTGTCGTGCGATTCCTTTGCAGTTATGTTAGTTCGCTCGCTCTTCTGCACTTCAAAATCAGGTGTTTTGTAATTTGAAAAATTGGAAATGAGTAGTGAGTGCCCGTGCTGAATTCCCCATGATCGGGTCCGAAAAGAATACCCCCAAGATGTTGCGTGAAAAGCTGCCTCACATGCAGGTCCTGCATCCGAAAGTGGCGCTGTGCGGCAGAGTCTGCACAAGTTTCCGAAAGGTCAAAAGGATCGGGACCAATGGCTAATTGCAATTCCTGTAGAACAGTCACGCGCACTTCGGGAAGCGGACGCTACCCGATTTATATGCTCCTTGCATTTTGTGGAAAGTGACTACATTGAGTTCGCAGGTGTCAAAAAGGAAATCCCATACCATTTAGTTTAGCGACGTTTCGTTCACAGCGTTTATTTTTCAGGGATAATCGTGAAAAAAGAAATGTAAATATCACAAAATGTATGAAAAAAAAAAAAAAAAAACTGTACGCCCGCACTTCGTATTGAACCTGCGTCCGCTGCGCATGATGCGGACATCGTTGCACTGAGCTACTAGGGGAACTTTCGTTCGTAGGAATGCAGCCGGTCGACTGTAGGTCAGAGTTTGCCGCTAATTTCTCTCCAGAAAAGGCATTCCCGGCTCGAAATCGGGCAGCACTACGCATTGGCTACATTCGCACCGAGTAAAGAAATCCTACGCATGCCTCTTCAACTCGAAAGTACGCAGTTTGTGCTTGACGTTTGCGCGAGCGATGTCTTCAGCCACGAAAAGAGGCGACGGCTCGGCGACGTCTTCGTCCAAATCGGCTTGGTGGTCGGGCGTATCGTACGGAATTAATTTCAATTCTTTCAGAATTTAGTTGTATTAAATCTAACAAGAGTCACGGCATAATTAACGACGAGAAAGACATTTCAAGTTGGAATGTGCCAGCTAAGACAAATATTTCGTAAGTTAATTAGCAGATTTAGCCAAGTAATTTACCAATGTCCACTTCACACTTGCTATCTAACGTCCCACCGAGGCCGATAACATTAACCCGCAAGAATATTTGTTTGTTTGTTTTAGGTGCCCTTTATATTAAAGCATTATCAGTCTTTGGTGAAATACCATCTACGACTCTAAGTATATCAGTCGCGAGTCAGCGCTTGCGTATCGTTCGTTTCCTTAGTCACTGCTATTTTATGCGCTCCTTTTTTTCACCGTTCCTTTTATAGATAAACCATCCTGCTAGTGCGGACACACTACACGGCGATGAATATTGCCTAACATACGGAGAATAATGTAGCTGAGCTTTTACTGCCATTAGTCCGGGATCACTAAACCTCCCATCGACTACGGTGCTTGAATGGCAGTCTCGTTCTGGAACGAAGTTAATTTATGTAAAAACACTATATTCGTCACATTTGTAAGAAACATGATGCTCCTTCTTTTGGCTCCTGGATGGCTGCTCTTTTCTTTGTATGCCGCAACAGTATCTATACACTATTACAAGTCACGCGGCTCTTTTGTGACGCTCTTTCTAGGGTTTTGTACCGCCCCCTCCTCTTACGCAAGTTTCCCGCGTATACAAATATAGAGCTACAATGAGGAATGAAATACAATGATGGGGGAAATACGAGGAGTGGCGCAGGTACTTCCTGCCTGCTTGTGTTCTTGGCGTTTGGGGAGCCGCCCAGCTTCCTAATGGAATTCCAACAGAAGGGGAATCGTGTTGCGGGACGTGATGTTCGGTTCGTTTTGGGGGAGCCGTGCTCGCGCAATCGTATTCCGCCTTGCGACGTTAACTTGTTTAGTGTAGGCGGGCACACGTTATGCGGGTGTCCTAATGACCCTGCCTATGGCACGACTTTCCTTCGTTTCCCCTATGCATACTTTTATCGCATGCAGTCGCGCTGCTATAAAAAAAAAAAAGAGCTCGGTTTTTATGTTTGTTTTATAAACAATGGCATGGACGGAAACAGTGTACCGACGTGGACAATTCATAGCCCACGCCTGTATTGCTGACAGTGGCGAAATAATGCCTACGGCCAATGTACTGCTCAATATCCATCGTATAGGGAATATGCAAATTATTGCGCATTTGAGTCAGATCATACACCACGCTCAAAATGAATTCGATCCCGTAAAAGAGGACCGATTTTTTTGTCTAAGGGTGTCATTGATAGATATAGAGTGATTTATGAATGAATCCAGTATTCCCGTTATCATGGATGGAGGATGGTTTGTTACAGTGCACTCGAATGAGATGAAACGTGCCAACAGGGGAAAGTAACGAGGCGTCAGAACATGCCCAGTGTCTTGTGTAGATAGAGCAGAACTTCCCCAATAACCGGCGGCCTGAACATAAAACAGGTCGCTCAGATCTTTCGCCGTGTCGTCCAAATAACTATTTTAATATTGACAATAATCGAAATTTGGCTGTGGGTACGTTTATACAGCCTGAACTTAGTCAGCCTCAACGCGCGTCTGGTGTCTCAGCTGTAGATGAGAAATTTAGCCAGTGCAGTACAACCGCTAACCTTGAGTTTTTAATGTGCACAACGCAGTAGTGATACACGACCGCACGCCAGTACGATGCACATCTAGATCAAAACGGGCAGGGTTGGGGACTGAACCCAGGATATCGGGTTTTTGACAGTAATCACTGTATGGTGAGCCCGCGCTTGCCACCTCTAGAAGTCAGAAAATGTACGTGCACAACGCACAATGATCCAATGAAGGTAGGGGAAGCTCGCGCTGCGGAGCCCAGGGATCCTGGGTTTTCGATCTGGATGAGCATCGTACTAGCATGCGGTCGTGTATCACCACTGCGCGATTCACGTTAAAGAACCCAGGCTAGCTGTTGTACCGCACTCCCTAAATTGCTCATCTACAGCTGAGAGACAAGTCGCCCGTTGAGGCAGACTAAGTTCAGGCTGAATAAACATACACACACCCCCAATGAAGGTACCCTGATGTGCTTTTATGAACGTGTTTTACTCCACTTAATAATAAATTTTGAGTCCAACTATGGGAAAAGAACGACGTGAACGCATTTCCGGTTTTGCTTTTTTACGCGCATGCTCGGTGACCACACCACTCTTATTTTGCGGAGTACTACTTTATTTTGCGTGTGTTTGCAATAGCACTCCACAGGTTGTGAGATATTGTGCACGTTAGAGTTGAAATGGAGATTATAAATTATTTTATAATGTTGTCAGAAACTCAAATTAAAACTCCACGTGGAAAGCAGGACCGGCTTATGCATTTTTTTATGCTTTTTCCTTCAATGACAATTAGTAAGGATATCATTGCAGCCTGTTACGGCTTCTAGACATAGAGTTTCTTGGGTTTGCTATTAAATACAAATTGGCACTGTTTGTGCATTTTGCAGCAAGTATTGGAGAATGAATGCACTTTGTGGTCAATTAGAGTTATTTCTGTACTCGATATGATATTTATACTGCACAGTCTATTATATACGTGTCAGAAACAGTAAACAATTTCTAAAAAAATATTTTACGCAGATATGCGTCGGAAAAATTCAAATTTGGTTTTATCCAACATGATGGTAAAGCCTGAGACTGCGGTGGAAAAGAGTAAAGACAGTAAGAGGGCCAGAAAAAAGTGAAAGCCGTTTACAACTCCCTGTAACGCCGAATTGGAGCGCAGCTCTTGAGGAGGAGGAAGGAAGGGTAATCAGGGGAGCGTATACCCCTCCTCCTCCTCCTCCCCTCATTCTTCAATCTCCTCCGGGGGGGGGGGGGTCACGTGACCTGGGGGAGGAGGGGGAGGGGGGTCACGTGGCCCCCCAGATCACGTGACCCCCCTCCCCCTCCTCCCCAGGTCACGTGACCCCCCTCCCCCTCCTCCCCGAGGTCACGTGACCCCCCCTCCCCCTCCTCCCCCGAGGTCACGTGACCCGGGGGGTCACGTGACCTTGGGGTGACCTTGGGGGGTCACGTGACCTTGGGATGACCTTGGTTACGCCGACGGCGACGCCGCTCAAGCCGGAAACGGGCGCCTAAGAGCTGCGCTCTAAAAAAGGTGGACAAACAACGTCTCAAACTCAGCTACACGGATTCCAATGTCGTTATTGCTACCGACGGAAATTTACCTTGTTCTTTAAAACTCCACGGGAGGAACGTACTCGTCAGAAGATCAGCTTGATACGTTGTCTGTCCTATTTTCTGTCACTCTTACTGTTTTTACTCTTTTACGCCCCGGTATTGGGATTTAACGTTATGTTGAATATACACCAGCTTGACTGCACTTTAAGAATTATTTGGTTTTACACTTTCGTACTCCTTAGTTTGCGGACTTTCAAACGAAACAACAAAGGAATACATAACACAAAAAGACATCAATTTTGTCGCTAAACTCCTTGCGAAAACAAATCACTCCTAAGCTGAGAAAGACAATGGCTTCTTTTTTTTGTTTGTTTTCAAAGTAAAATTTTAAGTGTACGACGAAACAGTTTTTTCAGTGCAGGCTTTTCTGCGTCGAGACTGGAAAGCCTCCGCAGTGGTCCTAATAGAGTTGGGGATTTGGGAAAATGGCATTTGAAGAACATTTGCAAGAATGAGGGCGAGCTGGTCCTCGACTGTGTTCTTTAGTTCGTGTCCGTTCTGTTCGCGGTCTTAAGGCACTCTGTACTCGTTAATTATGTTTCAGTATGGAACAAGTCGCTAATTAAGTTCGGCAGCAGCGACGCGTGAAAGGTACTTTCTTTTGTACATGAGTACGTGGGGAGAACTTCCTTTGTCTGTCTTTCACCTTTAATTTCTTTCAACTTAGATCGAGAGTGTCATCCTACCGCTCTAGTACGTATCCTGGCTTCTGCGTTCGAAAAAAAAAAAATATATATATATATATATATATATCCATCCTAAGAAAGTGCCCTGGAGAGGCACCTCCTGAGGAGGAAGCAACGTAACCTTGTTTTGCAGATCTTTCTTAATACATCGCGAACCAGGGTGGATTCTGATTTGAACACGTGCCAGCTTTAGCAGCGCCTAAATTCAACATGGAAGCAAGATTTTTTTTTTTTTTAAAGAGTGTGTGTGTGGGGGGAGGGAGGGAGGCGTGCTTGTTCGTGTTTGTGTGTATTACCGCGTTGTCCTTGACCTGGGCCAGTCGCTTGCTTTTTAGAAGGCATAATTGACCGGGACGGTTCCCGCTTTGGACTGTTCATTGCTAATTATATTATGGGTGCGAGCGCAGTCGCGGACAATGGTTTTCAAGGACACTTTCCCAGGCGTGCACCAAGCGGAATGAAATTTTAACCCAGGGACGATGGTTTTGAGAGAACCTGCAAAGAAAACAGCGAACGGACTGCCAAAGCGACGTTTACTTTAATTTGGCTAAGCGCTGCCCTAAGTGACCCGAACAAAATACCGTGTTTCAACGAAGCCTTTCAAAAATCGCTAAAAAGAAACCAGTTGAAAAAAAAAAAAAAACTCTTTCCGGGAGAAAACTGCCAGTCTCGGCGGACGTCAGGGACTGCAAAAACAGTGGAAACTGTGGGAACTAGCTGCTAGATCTCGGAGTTTCTAGAGTATATCTTTTTTAACGGGCTGTCAACTGCGTTGCGTTATTGCACTCAGCCATTGATCCGAATCGGGTCCATGGCCTCTGAAGCTACAAGTAATATATATATATATATATATATATATATATATATATATATTGTCACGAACGGAGGTGACACGAAGACGAGCAGTGAACTGAAAAATAAAGGTTTAATGGGCGAATTTGTGCCAACCAAACATAAGTAAGGAAAGAGCGTCGAGGCAGCAGAAAAGCAACCGGCGATTCGGCGGCGAAGCAGAGAGAGCGAGACTGACTCGACAAGGTCGCGGGTAGCTGCTTATCTACCGTGCGTCACTATCTCGAAAGTTCGGCAAAGAAGGCTCGAGTGTCGCGCGCTTGGAGCGTGGATGAACTGGCACTTTCGAGAACAACAAAGCAGGTGGAAAGTTACGTCTGGAGCGAGAATGAATGCGAATCTTCCAGATGCCGGTGACCGAGCGTTGCTTTCTCACCCCTGCGGGCGGCATTATCCCCCCTTTTAAAAGTGCATCGTCCCGATGCAACGCGAAAGGAAAACAGAAATGGCTAAAAAAATTTACGGTGAAACGAAATAAACATTTCTAGCAGTCCTAGCGCGCGTAGAACGGCTTGAGTCGAACTACGTGGACCACTTCGGGTCGTGGCTGGCGGCGTCCTGATGGTCGGGTTCCGTCGGGGAGCCCCTCGTAGTTCAAGTCCCCAAGGCGGCGGATGACCTTGTAGGGTCCGAAGTATCGTTTTAACAGTTTCTCGCTGAGGCCGCGGCGGCGAATGGGCGTCCACACCCACACCCTGTCTCCGGGCTGGAACTCCACGTCGCGGCGACGAAGGTTGTAGCGGCCAGCGTCCACACGTTGCTGGTCTTTTATTCGAAGACGGGCCAGCTGGCGTACTTCTTCTGCTCGTTGGGTGACCAGCTGAGCGTCGTCGGTGCCGTCGTCCGTCGGGTCGTGGGGCAGCATGGCGTCGAGCATCGTCGTCACCTTCCTGCCGTGCACCAGCTGAAAAGGTGTAATGCCGGTAGTTTCTTGAATCGCCGTGTTGTACGCAAACGTGACGTAGGGCAACACTTCATCCCACGTCTTGTGTTCCACGTCTACGTACATCGAGATCATATCGGCGATGGTCTTGTTTAGCCGCTCCGTCAGTCCGTTGGTCTGCGGGTGGTATGCCGTGGTTCGGCGGTGGTCGGTGTGGCTCAGGCGGAGTATCTCTTGTGTCAGTTGCGCCATGAACGACGAGCCTCGGTCCGTAATCAGGACTTGGGGAGCGCCGTGTCGGAGGACGATAGACTCCACGAAGAACTTGGCTACTTCCACGGCGGTCCCCGACGGGAGTGCTTTTGTCTCGGCGTACCTGGTGAGATAATCAGTTGCCACGATTATCCAACGGTTTCCCTGCGTCGACGGCGGAAAAGGTCCGAGAAGATCCATTCCAATCTGCTGGAATGGTGCAGTCGGGAGCGCGATCGGTTGCAGGAGACCTGCCGGCTTCGTCGGGGGTTTCTTGCGTCGTTGGCATTCGTGGCACGAACGGACGTAGAGGTGGACAGTCTTCGGGAGCTTGGGCCAGTAGTATTTTTCTCGGATCCGTGCAAGAGTCCTACTGTAGCCAAGGTGACCAGATGTTGGGTCGTCGTGGCAGGCTTGGAAGATCTCTTCTCGAAGACTTGCAGGAATCACCAGGAGCCACGTCGAGTTGTTGTCCCCGAAGTTCTCTTTATAGAGGATCCCTCTCCGGACGGCGAATCTTGGCAGGTCACGTGAGAAGGCTCGGGGAATCATACCCCCTCGTCCCTCCAAGTGGTCGATCAGTGCACGCAACTCAGGATCGTCCCGCTGGAGCGCTGCCATACCGTGAATGCTCACCGCGCCAAGAAAGTGATCGTCGTCGTCGCCGTCGTCTTTCGCACAGCCGGTAGCTGACTCGACAGGGGCTCTGGACAGACAGTCGGCGTCGCTGTGTTTTTGGCCTGACTTGTAGACCACGGTCACATCGTACTCTTGCAGTCGTAGGCTCCACCGAGCGAGGCGTCCCGATGGGTCCTTCAGGCTCGCTAACCAACACAGCGCGTGGTGGTCGGTGACCACCCGAAATGGACTCCCGTACAAGTACGGGCGGAATTTCGTGATGGCCCAGACGACGGCCAGGCATTCTTTTTCGGTCGTCGAGTAATTGCGTTCCGCGCTCGACAGCGTCCGGCTAGCGTATGCGATCACGCGCTCCGCACCGTCTTGTCGTTGGACCAGTACCGCTCCGAGTCCTGTATTACTGGCGTCCGTGTGAACTTCCGTTTCGGCTGATTGGTCGAAGTGGCCGAGAATCGGTGGTGACTGGAGCCGTCGCTTTAGTTCATCGAATGCCTGTTGTTGTTCTTCACCCCATTCGAAGTTCACGGCGTCTTTCGTAAGGTGCGTGAGCGGCGCAGAAAGCTTGGCGAAATCCTGAACGAATCGCCGGTAGTATGCGCAAAGTCCAAGGAATCGTTGGACGGCCTTTTTGTCGGTGGGCGGTGGAAAGGCCGCTACGGCGCGAGTTTTCTCGGGGTCAGGACTTACACCTTCTTTGCTCACAACGTGGCCCAGGAACTTCAGTTCGCCATAGGCAAACCGGCACTTCGTCGGCTTGAGGGTGAGTCCTGCGGTCCTGATTGCCTCAAAAACGGCCCGAAGTCGTCGCAAATGCTCGTCGAAGTTGGCCGAGAATACCACGACGTCGTCGAGGTAAACGAGACAACTCTGCCACTTGAGGCCTGCCAGGACGGTGTCCATGACACGTTGGAACGTTGCCGGCGCCGTGCACAGTCCGAAGGGCATTACCTTGAACTCATACAATCCGTCGGGCGTGACGAAGGCAGTCTTTTCTCGGTCCCGCTCGTCGACTTCGATCTGCCAGTAGCCACTCTTAAGGTCCATCGACGAAAAGTATCGGGAGTGGCGTAGCCGGTCCAGCGTGTCGTCGATGCGGGGGAGCGGATACACGTCTTTCTTCGTGACCGCGTTGAGCCGCCGATAGTCAACGCAGAATCGAAGCGTTCCGTCCTTCTTCTTTACCAGTACGACTGGAGAGGCCCACGGGCTGCTGGAAGGCTGAATGATGTCGTCGTTGAGCATCTCTTGTACCTGGTCCTGAATGGCCTCTCGTTCCTTTGGGGAGACCCGGTACGGCGGCCGATGCACAGGGAGCGCATCCTCGTTGGTAACGATGCGGTGTTTCGCAACTGTTGTCTGGCGCACCCTCGACGTCGTCGCAAAGCAGTCGCCGAACTCGGCGAGGAGGTCTCCGAGCTGTCGTCGTTCCGTGGCACTGAGCTTGGGGTTAACGTCGAGCTGCGGCGGCGGTGTACTGCACGGCTTACATGGCGAGGGCTTGTTGGAGATCGCGGCGATTTCGGCGTCGCCCCGGAGTTCCTCGACGTGTCCTACAGCGACACCTTTCGTGAGGTGCTGCGCCTCCGGTCGAAAGTTCGTCACGAGGACCACAGCACGTCCATCCTGCAGCTCCGTTACGCCCCTTGCGACGCCTATTCCTCTTCCAAGAAGCAGTTGGACGTTGCCCTCCAGAAGGACTTTCCCGCGGGCAACTGCATCGGTCACGACGGGCACAAGAACACTCGACCGTGGCGGCAGGTTCACGTGGTCCGCAATGACTCGGACGGTGGCTGGCGACGTTTTGGATCCTTCCGGAGGTAGAACGGGCTTTCGCAGCGTCAACCTGTTTGCTCCAAGGTCGATTACCGCACCGTACTCACAGAGGAAGTCCATGCCAAGGATAACGTCTCTCGAACAGTCTTTGAGGACGACGAATTTCACAGGACAGGTCTCTCCGTGGATGTGCACGCACGCAGTACACCTTCCCACTGGTGTGATGAGATGTCCGCCGGCGGTTCGTATTTTCGGGCCATCCCACGGCGTCATCACTTTCCGAAGAAAGCGAGAGAGCTTCCCACTTAAAACGGAATAGTCTGCTCCGGTGTCGACGAGTGCCTTCGCGTCGTGGCCGTCGATGGTAACGTCGAGGTTATTCGACACCGTCGCAGAACCGTCGTTCCTATCCGTCTCGTCGCTAGTGTGGGAGCCCTCCGACGTTTGTGGAGGATATTGGCGTAGTTCGTCATCGGCAATACCACCTCCCGGTATTGCCGCACTCAGTTTTCCCGGCGAGGCAGGGGGGACAGGCTTTCTCGGCGGGATCTGCGTAGAGGCGACGCTGGGCGGTGGGGTGACGGCGATCGGAAACCGCGACGGGTAGACGGCCCCGGGGATGGCGACCGGCGGAGATATTCGTCCTGAAGTAATATATATATATATATATATATATATATATATTACTTCAGGACGAATATCTCCGCCGGTCGCCATCCCCGGGGCCGTATATATATATATATATATATATATATATATATATATATCGGGTGTCCCAAGTCACGAGGCTCGTTCTAAAATGAACCGTAAAAATCGACGCCTTCATGTAGCAGTCTAAACTTTTCGTCAAAGGTGTTTTTCACAGGTCGGTTTTTTTTTTTTTTGTAAAATTACAGAGCGTAGCTTCCTTTCTGTAAAACATAGGGCCAAAAATGAAAGCCGTTTACAACTCCCTCCATCTAGGGGAAAAGTTTCCGCTAAACTTAGCCGGGAAATGTTCCCGCTAGATTTAGCGGGGAAATTTGTTCGCTAGATTTAGCAAGGAAGTTTTCCCGCTAGATTTAGCGGGGAAATTTTTCCGCTAGATTTAGCGGGGAAATATTTCCGCTAGATTTAGCGGGGAAATGTTTCCGCTAGATTTAGCGGGGAAATTTTTCTGCTAGATTTAGCGGGGAAATATTTCCGCTAAATTTAGCGGGGAAATTTACCGATAATGCACCGCGCAGTTACGCCGACGGCGACGGCGACGGCGACGCCGACGCCGCTCAAGCCGGAAACGGGCGCCTAAGAACTGGACATGAACAGGAACATTCCAGGCATGGAAACAAAATCATCGGTCAATACACACACTTCAAGGACATTGACTCTTTCACGTCTACAGCAAAAATACAACGACGACATCCACGTGTATACCGACGGATCAATCGAGGATGAAGGATCAATATCAGCATTTGTGGTACCCCGCTTCAACCATTGGTCATCCTTTCGGTTGTCACATTATACTTCTTCAACTACCGCAGAATTACATGCTTTACTCGAGACTGCAATGTACATAAGAAACAGCTCGACAGCCAATTCCTGGGTAATATGTACCGACTCGAAGACAGCACTCTCCATTTAGGTCCCGGAACACTCGCAACGAATATATGTATACCGAATGTGAAGAAACTGCGGAAGCAATATAATTTGGGAATACGTGCACCTTCAATGGGTTCCTGGACATAGTGGTATTTCAAGAAACACACAAGCTGTCCAACTAGCCAAGGACGCTCGTACAAGTAACAACGTCCACCTCACACATTTTACAAAAAGTGATGCCAAGCGATACATTCGTTGTCTGTGAAACAGAAAGTCCCACGACACGTGGCTCAACAGCATCTCGGAAGACAGCCTACTCCTCGTGATTGATCCAGACCTTCGGTGTCCAGTCCATACTTACTTGAGTAGACCTATTGAGACATTAATTCATCGCCTACGTCTAGATGTTGAGTACACCGGCAGCTACGGGCTTGAGTTGAGCGAGTTGGCGCAATACTAAGATAGTGCCAGCTTGAGCTTGGGTGACGAAAAAACGCAAAAAACAAAGATAGAAGAAAATATATAGAGAGAGATACTGCTGGTCTCTACTCTGTCTCTTTCTTCTATCTCTGTTTTTTAACGTTTTTGCGTCTCCCAAGCTCAAGCTTGCCCTATCTAGTAATACATTGGCAGCTTTCTTTGCCGAATTCAACAGGTAGAAACACTGAGCCGCACGTGTGGCCATTCCGTGGAAGACGGTGAAAACATTATAATGGTCTGTCCAAGATACGACCAATGGCGAACTTGAATACAAGTAGGATAACCATACTCGGCATTCGCACTTTTAGAGAGCAGCTCTTAGACGCCTGTTTCCGCGTATAACGGCGTCGGCGTCGCCGTCGGCGTAACTGCGCGCGTTGCTTTATGGGACGTCAGAGACCCGTACACCAACTCAATTTCCCGCTGAATTTAGCGAAGAAACTGAAATGGTGTGTAGGTCTGTGACGTCCCCTAAGGCAACACTGCGCATTCAGTTTCCCCGCTAAATCTAGCGGAGAAACTGAGTTTGTTCATAGGTGACGTGACACGAATTCATTGGACGTCATTTTCCCCGCTAAATTTTGCGGGGAAACTGAATTGGTGTTGAGGTCACGTGGCGTAAATTTTTCAGCTAAATTTAGAGGGGAAAGTGTGGGGGAGGGCAGCGTATGGGGGAGGAGGAGGAGGGGAGGGTACGCAGGAGGGGGAGGGGAGGGGAGGAAGGGAAAGGAGGAGGAGATGAGGAGGGGGAGGAAGAGGGGAGGAGGAGCAGAGGAGGAGGGGTATATCCTCCCCTCCTCTACCTCAAGAGCTGCGTTCTAATTTCGCGTGAGAAATTTGTAAACCTCTTTCATTTTTCTTTGGCCAAAGTTTTAGGCCCTCGGCCAGACTTAAAGGGCAAGTCCGCTTCTTGTTTTTGAAAAAAAAAAAACAAAAAAAAGCAATCCCCTTCAATATCATCTAGGGAAGCCATACGTCAAATATTACGTCCTAGTTCTGTTTACATGTTTCTTAAACGGTCCGTCAAACTTTGGAACGCGCCAAGTACCCGAAATCCGCTGACTTTAGCGGGCTAATAGAGGCGGCGCAACCAACAGCGCCGTCAAGGCTACGGCGTGGGCGTAGCCAACATTGAGTTAAACGTCATCACCATTGCTCCTTTTTGTTTGTTTTTAGTCCTCTGGGCAGGCGCAACGGGTGACGTCAGCAACGTTTCCTCTTGGCGCTCAGCGCTGTCCACTTGATTGGCGTAGCGCGCCTGCGTAGCGCGCTTCTCAGCCTTGAAGCCGTCCGGCCGTCCCGCCGTTACAACCGTGATTATTGTCTCTCGTTCACACTGCGTTCGCAGACTGATGCCGCAGTTGTGCAGACGCCGTCGGATGGATATCATAGACACCGAAACGCGGTGAAGACTGCGGTGCAGACGACACTTGCGCCTGGCACATGCCCTCCACAACGGTGGCCTGCCCCGATCCCGCCCGTCGTTGCGTAGAGGATCACGTGACATCTCGTACCACGTGATAGCCATTTTTTAGTTGTCCGAGGCCAATGTTTCCAGACGAAACCGAAATTTTGTTTTGAATCTCTGCTCATGTTGAAGTAAGATTTAAAAAAATGTATTCCATTTTTCGCGAATCAAATGACGGAGTGCCTTTTATTAGCGCTTTTTAATGAAATATCACTCATTATCACGAATTTTTCGGAATTGAGTGGAGTTGCCCTTGTGGGGTCGTTGTATAATAATCGCCACCCGGTTGGACTGTGATTCCCTCGTCACCCAAGGAGTGACACAACACAACGAGAAGACAGCGAACAGCCAATGGGTTCACTGTATCTCCCGGTCGCCCGTCCTCAAGAGACAGCAGTTCGGGCCCGCCGACCCTGGTTGTTGCCCGTCGTTCGGCACTCGCAGTCAGAGTGCTGAACGACCAGGCCTGCGGATTATCCTTCCCAAGCTCGAGCTGTGTAGGCTAGTTGTCCCAGGCTATCATAGCCCGAGTCTCGCTGCGGAACCACTCCGGGGATCGCCATGGGCCAGACCGGCTCCGTCGTCCCTGCCCGGCCCCAGCCTCGCGCAGCGCGCTCTGTCCGGCGCCAGCTCGTGTCTCCTCGGCCGACCGCTTGTCACGTGCTCGCCGCCCCGTTGTCTTCCAACCTCGTCTCCCACACCTTTTAAAAAGCCGGAACAGGGCATCAACTTTACAGCATGATTTTTTACTGACAGGAATATAGTCGCCAGATATTAGGTATTATGTGAAGGTCAAAATACGCATGTGCTTTTAGAAGATAATCGCGTTTTTTTATTGTACTTTTATTACTATGATAGAGTAATCTACTGTACAAATGTATACATATGCATTTATTGCGTAATCGCTTCTCTCACCGTGTGAAAGTTTTATTTTTATGTGTATGCGAGCTGAGAGTATTATTCAAGGTGTGCTGATTTTATTGTTGGAGATCATATATAATTTATACTGTACATTACTTGATTTTAAGTAGCCGGTCCCAGGATATGAGACCAAACTCTTCACCTCATGAAATAAACATTGAATTGAAGAGTTTCCTTTTAAGAGTTCATTTTGTGGGAATTTGCAATTAACCCCATTGTCCTCATTGAGGTGAATACCCACTCCGTAGTCCGCTCTTTGTGCGGCTACGGCCGGGTCCGTCCATAGACTGCCTTTTGGGGGGCACCGGTGGACGAGAGACAACACCAACACAGTGAGTCCGTTTTCGACGTGTTTATTGACTCAGATGCCAACACGCTTCGCTCTTAGACATGAAAAGTCTGGGCGCTGGCTCAATTGCCAGTATCACCCGGTCGGTTTCCCGCGCTGCCGCATTAGACAGATTCACGAGAAGTCGGAAGCCCACAAAGAAAAACCGAGCTCCGTAGAGACGGGGCTTCCGCCGACGAGAGCCCCTGGCCCTCCTTCGGGGCCAGCTTATGTAGCCTCGGAGAATGGACGCGCCCGGGGAGGCCGCTAGCAGTCGCGTCCATTATAACTCTCTAGGGTGTGCCGAAGGCGCGTTCACCCAAAATGGGCAAGGGAGAGCCGGCCCCTTCGGGGAATTCGGCCTCGTGGTTCCTTGTATCCGGGAGGCCGACGCCATTGATGACGACGACGCCCACGGCCTGCTTGAAGCTAGGCCTAGATAGGGATAGAGGGAACCCCAGGGTTCCCACACTCCCCCCTTCTCAAGGCTAAGGTAGGCCTAAAAAAATAAAATGGCCTACCGGCTCTCAAAAACAAAATAAAAAAAAAAAACGCTGGAGCGAAAAGAGCATGCCACAAAGAAAAGCACAAAGAAATAAAAAAACGATCAGCGCGGTACATGCTGAAAAACACTAGCTCGCTGCTTGCAAGCGGACGCCGGGTGCAGTCGAACTCTGCAGCCCACGCTTCTTGGCAGGCTTACCGGGAGCAGCGTTGAAAGGTCCGCGTAGTGGCCTGGCTTGGGCAGGAAGGACGGCGGCTGGGCGTCTCTCCTTGTGGACGCACAATGTGGCACGAGCACTGTCACCGGGTCCGTGACGGGATACGAGCTGCTTGTTGTCGGCACGGGTTCACAGCCTGGGTCCGCGACTGGATGCCACGTGTTGCTGGCTTGGAGACGAGTCCAGGCAGCGGGAGGGTTGGGGGACAAGCAAGCCAGCGACGCTGCGGCGACGGCGACGATGACGCTCCCTGGCGTCGATGCCACCTCGATGTGGCCCCTTGACTCAGGAACCGCCGGGCACAGGAATGCAGCCCGCGCTCTGCCCCCTCTCCCGTTTCGTTCCCCAAGAGGAAGCTTCGGAAATTCCGAGCAAGGTGGAGCCGTCCAACTGAGGACACTCGACCAATCTCTGGGTGCACGAGGCCCCAGAGATAAAAAGAGGCAGAGACAACGGTGTCTTTTCTGCCGTGAGTCACGTGCATCGCACTGGTTCGGCTCGCGAAGTTATTGTGAAAATAGTTCCACGACTGCGCTTAATGTGAACACGGATGTCCACATACCAAGCTCACTCGCGTCACCCCGGACAATAAATTTGTTGGTGACTGTTCGAAGAGGCAAAGTTCTTTGTAGCTGTTTTTGCTAACGATGCCTAATCGCTTCGATTTGCGGGCGCAATGAAATCTCAAATGCGCCACCCTGTCCTTTCTTGTGATATTGAAACGATGCAGGGCTGCAATCGGGCAGGCTCGCCAACATTGTTATTTTTCAAACATGTCAGCTTTTACCTTAGGCTAAAATACAAATGCCTGTGGCCAGGTATAGCACAGCGACCTAACTTCGAAAAGTCTTGGAGCCGCGTGCTGCCCTGGCCAACGCGAACTAAGGAGAGCACCGAATGCACCTCCCAGTCGCGCAGGACAGCCACCTTGAACTGCAATGTTCCTAGAGGCCAAGCGCCGTAGCACGAGTTTATCCGCATCAGCAAGAACAGAAACCGATCCCAAATAAAAAAAAAAACCCGTGCCAATAGCAATACAAGACTATTTACGGCACCGATCGGCAACAACACGAGTTGCTCGACCCGGCGAGTACGCTGCCCGGCTGCCAAAGCCCGTCTGCAACAATGCAAGTTGCTTAGCGACGTTAGTGGCGAGCGTTCCGCCCGGCGGACGCACCGCCCGACTCCGCAGAGTCCGCGAAAGTATTTACAACTATTCACATATTTACACCCCGGATCGTTCTGCTGAGCGTCAAAAACTCATCGGTGCTACGGTCGATTCCCAACGGACACCTCGAGTGCCGTGGTTCACAATATCGTCCAGTGACCGCATGGCGGTCACCTTAATCGACACGCAATCATCTCGGGACGCTGTTCAACCTGTTGCACTGCCCGGTAGCACGATTGAACTGCGCCCGGACCCCGCGGCGTTTTCACAAGTAACGTCGCTTTTACGGGGTAGCAACTCGTTAGGTGGCCTTCAAAGGTTCCTAACGTTATTGTTGCGTGCGACGCTCACTGGCTTTTGGCCGGAGTCGATCGCGGGTAAACGGAACATACTAAATAGTTGCCGAAAACCATGCTCACGCCAGTCCTCTGTCCCTTGATAGCGGGAAGGAAAGACGGAGTAAAAAGGAAATCATTTTGACTCACTCAGTTTTCCTGGGGGGCCTTTGTTCCGGGGGTCGCTTGGTCAACCTGATGGCTACTGGTCCGTCGACGCGGCGATGAAGGGCACCATCGGCGGTCTCCGCACCCTCGCTAGGCTGGGACTGGTGTAGTTCAGAATCACCCGCGCTGCGTATTCTAGCAGTGGGCGATGCAGGCACAGCGCATTTTCTCGCTCCGAGATACGCTTTTAGTTTGTGCGCTGACGGGGTGTCCACTCTGGGTGGGCCCCGCGAGCCGTCTCGAACGCAAAAGCTGCACTTGCCTCTTTGTTCGAAAACGGGGTTGACCTCGAAAAGCGCAGGTGCGCTCTCCCCAGCGAAGTAGGCTGGCGTCGTCCCGAACGGGAATGCCTCGGATGCATTCCGGGCGTTGAGTCACCTCCGCTTGGAAGCGAGCTCGGCTGAAAAGACACTGCATTGTGTCCGTGCGTGGCTGACTTGGCCACTAAGCCGTTGAGTGGCAGCGGGTGTCGGGCGTTCGCCTCTCCCTTTGTCCACCTGTTTGATCCTTGGCCGGAAATTGACCTGGTTCGATATCTTAGCGAAAGGAGATGGATGCTGCTGTCTTTGCAGTCCATGGAAAGCCGCACGTTGGGGCGCCAAATGTGGGATTCCCCTTTGGGGGTACCACGTAGAAACACAAAGGCTCATTTGGTCCGGATAAAGACGTGTTTATTGACTGAAATGCCAACACGCTTCGCTCTTAGACATGAAAAGTCTGGGCGCTGGCTCAATTGCCAGTATCACCCGGTCGGTTTCCCGCGCTGCCGCATTAGACAGATTCACGAGAAGTCGGAAGCCCACAAAGAAAAACCGAGCTCCGTAGAGCCGGGGCTTCCGCCGACGAGAGCCCCTGGCCCTCCTTCGGGGCCAGCTTATGTAGCCTCGGAGAATGGACGCGCCCGGGGAGGCCGCTAGCAGTCGCGTCCATTATAACTCTCTAGGGTGTGCCGAAGGCGCGTTCACCCAAAATGGGCAAGGGAGAGCCGGCCCCTTCGGGGAATTCGGCCTCGTGGTTCCTTGTATCCGGGAGGCCGACGCCATTGATGACGACGACTCCCACGGCCTGCTTGAAGCTAGGCCTAGATAGGGATAGAGGGAACCCCAGGGTTCCCACAATTTATATACACCCATTCACTTAACGTGAAGATGGAGGACCAGCGAAGCTGTTATCTTTACGACAATTATACGACATTTGTACGATTTACATATGATTGCAATGAAGACACGTACACGACTTCGTTGTCCTTATTTAATTCTTAGTGACCAAAGTGATCATCGCCTTATGGTCGCTTATGGTCAAGTTCTAAACAAAATTTTTCCAGGCACACCTCGAGGACAGTTTTTTCCGACTAAGCCCAAGTCTCTTTATCAGCATCGCGGAAGCGAAAGAAAAGAAGGTTAGATCGACGCGTACTGCCCTCAGCCTCGTCACATTGCACCCTTAGCTGCGATAAGTCGGTGACCGTGTGACCGTAGATGATAACAAGGGATCAGGACCTCACTATCTAATAATGCCAAGGAAGGCTGACTCACGCGGGTTGGCCTCTCTTTTTATTTATACTTGCCACAACCAATCGGAACGAAGGAGTGCCGTTTAAACGGGAGTTTTTTTGTTAACATCGATGGATGCTTTTTTTTTTTTTTTTCAGATCCTCGCACTTACAAGCTTCGCTGTAAAAAGTATCCAGATGAATAATAGTAACAGAATCATTCTTCTCCTGCGTAATAAATTTAACGGTTTTAACGTTTTTTGTTTTTTTTTCTGATATCCTATTGCAGGTTTCTTACTTTTTTTTTTCTTTGCTTGCAACACAATTTTAGACGAGGTGTCGTGTCGTCGCGCGCCGGCCGCACTCGCGGCACAGCCCGTCTTCGTGGTCGTCCCTGTTTAGAACATGTGCCGGAGTGCGGGCGACATCGTTGTGTTGGTGGTCAGGTGGCGTCGGACAAGCGTCTGCGTGCTTTAATCTTACAATATTTAAATATGGTAAGCTTAAATGGTAAAACAAAATGACTAGGTGGCGTAAGCTACCGCCCGATCCAAAGTGCTCAGCAGGATTCATCCATCCATCCATTCATCGTGCCTCACGGTAAGGTCTTCGGCATCAGCGGAACGGGCCGTCCGGATAGGCTCGTCTCGGCGGCTCTTCTTTCAAGCAAGATCTCCAGGGTCTGCCGCCTTCTCCGTTTGGCGATTTCGCCATTACCGTAATGGAAGTGGTGGTTGGAGTAGTCGCCAATCGTGGCGAAGATGGCGGTAGTGGCGAAGGTGAACGTGTTGTCTTCGTTCCCGTCCGAAGGTTCATCACTGGAAGATGAAGGCGACGTCACCGCCGTCGCAGTAGGTGACGACGGCGACGATGCCTTCCTCAGTCCGTTCGGCGCGGGTCCTGTTATTCTTGCGTATTCCTTCTTGTGTCTATCAGCGCACCGGTCGTAGCCAGTACCGGACCAATCGCATCCTTATGTTCTCTCTCTCTTCCCAGAGGCCATTGAAGCAGATGAGATGGTTACGATGCCTTGACCTCCATACCAACGCCATTCGCGCAGCTATTGCTTCTGCTCCGATGCCGTATTTTATTTCGCTCTCGATTCGGGATCGTCGTCAGTAGACTAATCTTTGTTTAGATCCTCTATTCACGAAGAGGACGGCGCAAGACAGTCGCGGTTTGTTGCGGAACACTACCACACTGGGGAAGGAATGGGATTCGGGGCAGGGACGACAAATAAAAACACTTCCATTGAGCTCCGGCAGAGCGGTATTCCGCGCAACGATCGATGATTTCCCAGCTTCTTCTGCTCACGTTCGCGTTTCCTCTTTCACTTTCTCCCCCGTCTGCGTTCCGACGCCGTCGCACTAATGAACTGTGACTTATCGGCTCGCAGGCTGAGGGGCGGGCGCGCTCTCGGGGTCAGCCATCTTACCCGTAATAACGAATCATAATAATAGCAAAGAGAAGGCCCGGCAAAGGAACGTGTTACTAGATGAATTCCAATATCTCCCATCCCCTCGTTTTCTCCTTCTGCATTATACGGTGAAGCTTACCTTATTTTTACCACTTTCTTTTCTATCGCGCGCGTCGCTAGTATTTTTGCGGTCCCCGGGCGGCGGCGGCGGCGGGGACGGTAATCGACTTCTCGTTAGGGCTGTTCAAAATTTTGAGAATTTGTGACGGTTGTTTGGGAAGGGGATAAACCGAGCACACACACACACACACGCGAGCGGAAGGAGGTTTTCAATAAAATAGAAGCATCTCGAAAGATATAACGAGTCTCGCGAAGAAACCGCCATCGTTCTACCTTACCATCTAAAGGGGAGCGACGGATTTTACTTCTTTTCCGGCGTCGCCGCGAGTATGAAGCTTGCGCGAGCGCCATGCGGGCGCGTTACACGTGCTTGAGTGGGTCCGTGGGCATGGCAACGGAATGCCGCCAAGATACTACATTTGAGGTTGTTTATATATATATATAAGTTTCCTTGCTCCCCTGTAGGAGCACGTGTATGAGCATACAAACCGATTTTCAGTTACGAGTTTTACGTGCGCTCGCTTAGCGGCCATTTCGAAACCGCCATTATTTTTACTCCAGGTCAAAAGCGGGTGTTTCAAGATTGCGAAACGAGGAGCACAGAAAGGAAACCAAATTGGTTTCAACTGCTCCTTTAAAACAAAACAAAAAATAAAACTGTTTTTTTTTTCTTTACAAATTCGGGGCAAAGCCAAAAAAAAAAAAAAAAAAAAAAACGCGTGTGGTTGCAAAGTGTTTCTTCCCTTAATCAACGCGGTGTCTCGAAGCTGGTGTTGTGCATTACCAAATCAGTTCATTGTCTCTGATGAAATTAGGGATTTGGTCCCATAATCTGGTATCAGCTACTTTAGACCAAGGAATGAATATGATAAGTGAAGAATGCTATAAAATTACGATAATTATGAAATTTGTACATGAATGCATTGGACTGTAAGCATGTAAGAATGGACCTTTTCCTATAAGCGTTCTGCGCATGCGCGAGCGCCCGATGCCAAGCGGCGGAAGTCGGCACGAAAAATCGAGGAAATTCGGAAGGAGGCTGTGGATCAGCGAGTGGAACACGTAATTGCAGCATATATATATAATTGTGTTGCACAAAGAAAGAAAGTGGACGGAAAGAAAAACACGACGTTTGGGAGGACGCCACGGATGCCCCTCTTTAAAGTCGCGTTCGGCACGCGCCGCAGCTTAGAGAGCGAAGAAACTGGTAGCGTAGCTCCCATTATCGATTGGTAGCACAGGTAGGTCACTTCCTCATTTTTTAGTTCGTGCAGCTACCGCCTGGTGCCGTCGGTATGTGGAAAAGGTCTATTCAATATTTATTAGGGGAAGTAAAGCATTTGTCTTTTTATCCTTGGACCGACAAAATTATGGAAACCTATATAATGAGAAATATGACTGCAGATTAAAAGGAGGTGTAAAATAAATAGCAGCGAAAAAGTACAGTGTACACTAAAGAAGAAGAAAAAAGTGGCGAACTTTTAGGAATCTGGAAAACCTATTTTGTTTTACCCCGATTACAATAATCGATATTTAGACACTACTTTCATTCCATTTCGAAAATCGCGTAATAAACTTGATTAACGCTTTTGTTTACTTTAATTAGGGTCAAGGTTCTAAAGCTTGAAGCCTTTTAAAGAAAAGGAGATACCGTCGCGCTGTTCATTTCTAATTCCGTCTTGCGTTTTTTTCGCGCTGTTAACTGCAAGATCAAATGCTGCGTATATTGTGCGTTTTTATTTTTCGTCGCTTTTTCGAGCTATGTCAAACCCCCACATTCTCATCATGCGTTGTATGAGTCGGTGATTGCAGTCTTTTTTTTATGCCTGCTACCCTTTGCCCACTTAATCAGAACCTCAGCTGCGACTAAGCAAGACGACTTAGGGACCTTTGTTTCCGGGTAAAACCCAATATTTCCCAATATTTTCACCCCGAACATGCTTCTTGAAAATCTGGTTGAATCAGATTTTCCGTCCGAATACGGAAATTCCATCATTTTCCAATTTAGTCTGCTCCGAAAATATTTCATAGCTCCTGTCCTTGGAAACGAACCTATAGGTTCTGTTGGATTCAGTGAACTGCACTGACGTAGATCGAGTTCTAAAATTGCGCCTCTATGTCTATTGTGAAGTATCCTTTGCACTTTTCTATCCGTTTCTACACACGCAAAAAAAAAAAGTTGTAAAATTACGCTTAAGGCTTTGTTTCGAAAGGAACAGTAGATATTTGGTTCCTGTCTAACTGAAGTGGTGTTGTTGTGCATTGAAATTTTACGCCTAAAAGCCGGTCCAAACAGCGCCGTTTTCTTACGTTTTCTTTCGTTACGTATAAAGGCTGACTCAAACAGACGCGTTTTCTTACGTTACGTTACGAAAAGTCACCGGGAAATTTGTGCTTCGTATTAAGCGTGGCTACCAATTCAAGAAGATAGCCTGTCACGCGAAATTCGAGACACGGATGTTTTGGTGGTTTAGACGTAACTTAAGAAAACGGTGCTGTGTGAAAAGCTGAACCGAGCTCAACTCCTTACGTTACGTACGACGAGCTTTTTGTTTGAAAATGTCTTTAATAATAGTAAGATGAAAGAAACATCGATCCAGGTCAGCTGGGCTTAAGCCGTCGGTGCTGTCCTGGGGCGGGGGATGGGGATTAAATGAAGTGAGTCAGGTGAGCCTCCTTAATGAACCGAAGGAGGGAGTCGAATAGTTCTTTTCGATGCTTGGGTGAGCCGGATGGTCTGGTCCATTCCGCCAAGCTCTTGGGTCTTTGATCCTCGGGGATGGTCTGTAAAATTTCTTCTTTTTTCTCCAAAATGTTTATGCAGTCCCAGAAAACGTGATTTTCTGAGGCCACGACCTTGCAGTGTCGGCAGAGACTTTCGTCCGTGTCGTCTGCAGGGTCTTGTGTCCTTGATTGCCACGGTATCCTAGCTCGCGGTCACGGAAACATTCGGGTCTCGAATGTCGCCTGCCAGGCTATCTCTTTCAACTGGCCACGCTTAATATGAAGCACAGATGTTCTGGTGACTTGTGGTGTAAGCTTTCGCAATGTAACGTAACGTCAGAAAACGGGGCTGTGAACCAGCCTTACCGCTGATTTGCACGCGCACTCGATGACATCAAGTGCGCGTGCAATTGTACTGGATCTGGAAGCGGATCCGCGTTCGCAAAGCGGTTGCGAACGCGGATCCGCTTCCAGTGTGAATGAGCGGTAAAGCTGTGATGTGGAGAGAACCTCTCTCAATTAAGTCCAAAGGCCGGACAGGCAGGACACGAAAGCTACAGATGACACTTATAAGGTTTTTCTTTTTATTGTTAGGTAGCGCTCTAACGATAGAAGTAACATTCAAAGAGTCATATGCAGATCAAATGCTCTACAAGGCTGTTTGTGTTGGCTTTGTAAACAAACGTTTGATAAAAAAAAAATGTACGGCCCTATAAAGAAAAGCAACATCATTCAAAGCGTCATGCATATATTTTCACTTTCCTCTGAAAAAAAAAGCTTTGTTGAGACACATGTTTATCAGTCAAAGGTGCCCAGATCTTTGGGCATAAACCAAGGTTATTTGATCCAGCTGATTTCCCACAGTACATGTGTTGCACTGCACGGAAGAGGTGTAGCAAAGAAGGACTCATTTTCAACAAAAACACAGTAATATTTCATACACAAACATAACAACCAATTTCTGGTTTCCCAATAAAAACACATTTTTACGATCAGCTTAGCAAACTCAACAATAAAAAACGCTAAATTTAGAAGAGACACGAATGGCACTGTGATGCAATTGATTATATATTAAATCATAAACACTATAAATAAATAAAATAACCATAAAAATATCTTTTTTTTCTTCGGCAGATTATTAGCGCCAAAATGTTTCGGTGGCTCCTCTTATGGTTTCCGTTCGTGACGTCACGACCAAGATTTGGCTCGCTGTGACGTCACGAGTTGTAATCTTGGCTGCTCATTATCAGTTGCAAACTAAGTTCCATGGTGTGTGCAAAAAATACGATAAAAGCTTCGAGGCATCGCATTCTTAAAATAACACCAGGAAAGTTGACAGTCTGACATTGCTCTTATTTTCGTCGATAAAAGCAGAAATACTCAAAATAAGGACATAGTGAGCGTTAGGCGAACCTTTGAATGCCGACCAAAGCGACACTTTTGGTCGCCCATGTCAACAATTAATAACACCTCCTGTTTCTGTTTCTTCGACTCAGACAGTCCCCTTTGTGCACAGAGGGGACTGAATTCTAAGTGGAGAGTATAAACAAAACTGAAAAATAAAGTTCTCTCCAACCTATACCTCGAGTGGCACAGGTTGGAGACAACTTTATTTTTCACTCTCCACTTAAAATTCAGTCCCCTCTGCGCACCTCTGTGGTGCGGGCAGAGGAGCAAAACTATTTTCCTTCTTTTTTGTTTAATTTTCTTTTTTCTTTTTAGTCTCCTCTATACATTTTGTCCCCTCTGTGCAGTCCGCGGTACTCATGCGGGAGCGGACAGGGGACACTTCCTTTTTCAATATTTTGCCTTCTCCCCACATCAAAATCACACCCCTCTGTGCAGTGTTGGCGCTAACGTGTTACCACTAACGTACGTTACCGGTGACGTAGTAACGTACTCGTTACTTTTTCAAAATAGTAAAAGGGTAACGTACTTACGTTACTTATTTCAAGTAACGGGTAATATAGTTACGTCTTTTACTACATTTTCCTCCCTAGACCTGAAAAAAGTACACTTAAATTTGTTTTCCTGTTTCTATACTTGGTTTCACCTTGAGTGCAGACGCAGCTGACGCTACGAGCTGATGAGACCAATCAGACACCGTCAAAAGCGCACACTCCAGGTGTTCCTCGTGTTTCTGTACGCGTTCCATCATTGCTGAACTAATGAGAAACAAAGAGGCAAAGTGAGTTGCGATTTCGACGCTGCTTGACTGACCCCATTAGCTCGTATACCGTCAGCTGCGTCGGGACTTTAGCTGAAACGAAGTATAAGCGCCAAGGCATTAATTAGTGCACTCATTTTACGTACCTTTTAAATTTTGCCTGACTTTTTTCCCTATGCAAAAAGTTCCACTTTAGAAAAACCCCACCGCCCACGCCCTTTGTCCCAGTGTCGAAAAACGCTGTCGCCCCCCCCCCCCCCCCCCCCCCGCCGTTGCCGCCACGTTATAAATAAAAAGTAACGGAAGAGTAACATGCCTTATTTTTGATCGGTAACGGTAACGCATTCCTTTTATTTTGAGGTAACGTAGGTCGGTAACGCGTTCCTTTGTTTTGCAAGCAACGCGAGTAACGGATTTCGTTACTTTTTTCTTTCGGTGACGCCTACAACACTGCTTCTGTGTCACTTTCTACATTTTTGTTCTCCAGTCTCGGCTGTTACACAAAATGACTAATTATCACCAGCTCGCCTGCACACTCCCTCTCTGTTTGTTAGACCATATCTGCTCACAGAAAGATGTCCCCTGCTTGATCACGATTTGGTGTGAGCAATACACATCCGAGTGATCTGTTTCCGCCGATTCTAGTTTTGCTGCCATATCATCACCACGTTATCCGCAAGTTTTGCACATTGTTTTGTTCTGCAGTAGCGGTATCTGGGTCGTCTGACAGTCTTTGTAACTTTCAGTAGTCATGTCTTCAAGTTTCGGGTCCTATAGCCACTTCAGATGAAAAGGGGCTATAGAACCCATACCTTCGTGACTTGGTCACTGAAAGTCACACGTACAATCAGACGACCCAGATACCGCTATCCCAAACCAGAACTTTCTTCGAAACACGTGGATTGGGCCGGCAGGTATGGAAACGTCCCTGGAATCAGTGGTAACAGGGGTCTTTTTTTATTGTGTTACGAGTAAGCAAAGGCGACTACCCTATTGCTGCAATACCTTACACAGAAATTAAGTACTTCATAATGGAGCAACTAAAAAAATATAGAACATTATAGACCACCAGATATAAGCAAAATGTCTAAAAACAATCCCCCCAAAACCCGCCGCCTACAAAAGAAAAAAAAAGTGACTTGCAAGACAGCGTTTTTCACAGTTAAAGTTAGAAGGAAAACCGCCAAACTGGTAACCACGTTTCTGATACGCAATCACTGTACTAGTTCATGAACCTGAGGCAGGAGGCCTCAGATTTGTTATATTCAGTCTGAAAAACAACCTTTTGAATGACGAATGCTGTATTGAGGCACCCTTAAACATACTTTATATTGAACATCAAGAACGCTGCCATCAAAGCTGCTAGGCCTTCGGTGATGGTAATCGCTCTAAAACGTTTCGTTCACCCTGCATGGACAAACAGGTGTTCGGAAAGTTCTGGGGCGACACCATGGAACACGACACCAGGCAGGTCGCATGGAGAGAGTCCGTCTTCACTCTCTGGTACAAGAAGGAAGCAGTCATAAATAACAAGAACAGGTACTGGAATGTCGGATATGCAATGTAGTTTTGACGTTTAAGTAACTGCAGTTGGAACTTCCTCAATATATGGTATTCACTAAATTAGTAATGAAGCATAAATCGTAAGCTAATGCCACACTAGAAATAATTTTAAAATGCATCAGTGGTTTTGGGTTTCAACTGGGATAAGTTGTCCAACTATGGGCAATTTGCCTGTTTTCATATACAATATTACTTCACTAAGTCATTTGAAAAATGTTTCGTACTTATATGTGGGCGACCTAGTCTTTTACGTGTGTAGCACCATATAGAACTAGAACTTTGGCACTAATAAACTGCAAAGTAACGCGGGTGTCTACAACACCCACTTCTTAAATCGAACCTCTCAGCGTGGAGAAGGAGGAGGGGGGGGGGGGGGGGGGGGTTTGCTCTACTAACCAGAAAAGATGTGCATTGTGAATACCTAATCCATTAACGCGCTGTTATGAAAGATTACGAGGTACTGTGCTTGCGCTGTAACCAAAATGTATTTGCAGTGTGTTATCGCCCACCTGATGGAAATGTTGCGACTTGTCTTGAGTTTCCGGATTTCTTTCTAATGTTTGTAAACGACAACAACTACAAGGTTATTTGCAGTGGTGACTTTAATATAGACATACTCGAAGACACTGCAGTGAAAAGAGAAATGCTTGCGATAATCAATGCTAATGGTTGCATCAGTGTATTTTCAACACCAACACGAATAACACTGCTCTTTGAAACAGCCATTGATCTATGTATAACCAACTGTCATCCTCACAAATTTAAAAGTTGTGAATAAGCTACGACTTGAGCGATCATCTTCCAATATTCCTGTGTGTAAAGATGCCCCCCCCCCCCTCCCCCAAAAAAAAAAAAAAAAAAAAAAAACTGATAAAGGTTTCAAACTATATTTTCAAAACATAACATTAGATGAACTAGGCAATTTCCGAGAAGGCCTTGCCTGTACTGATTGGAATGATATATTTAAAACAAAAACAGCATAGACGAGGCGTATGATAAGTTTATGGAGCTTTTTTGTGTCCTGTATAATAATCAGTCAAAACCTTTGAAAGTGTCAAAAGATGCCCGCAAACCATGGGTAATACCGGATTTGTTGTGTCGAATTAAGAAAAAAATTGCATTATATAAACATTTTTTTTTAAAAGAGAGTGCCAGAAAAGCTTATGATTTTCAAAGCGTATCGCAAAAGCCCAACTAAAGAACTTTGAACTGCAAGGGCGCGCTATTACTCTGTCCTGTTTCAAGCATCTGGGTGACGTTCAGAAGTGATGTGGAAAAAGCTAAACTTGGTGCTACACCAAATCTATCAGCTGAATACTGTTGAAGAGCTGAACATAGATGGCGTAAAGTTGGCAGTGTTTGGACCGAGTGGTTGTCCGTGCACTTGGTGTGCGGCAGGGAGCCGAGCCAGGGCCAGACCTCATGTTGAAGCCGGAATCGCGAAGGACCAGGGAGCAGGAGGGGTGTCTCGAATAACTCTGTTTCTATACATATGGACAAGTTCAACATCAACTGGAGAACACTCTTGAGAACACACACTAGCAGCCGCCTGCTGTTGCTTTTATAACCTCACATTTCCCCATATCCCTAGCAGGGAATCCCCATGGTCAATGCCTTGACCAAGACGGTGGGGCCATTGTTCGTAACGTTCAGGCACGCCTCACCCTCTCTCCCTCACACACCGCCACTCGCGTCGCGCACACCGAAGAGCAGACGACCTTGGTCACGGTGTCGCCTGTCGATCTCGTCGGTCACCGGCGCCGTCGAAGTCCGGATGGGGCAAAGATATAACTGTCCCCAACCGCAGGCGTCTTGGTTTCCGGGCGCTGAGGGGACAATCCCATCGATGCTCGAAGACTGGGAGAAGACGCAAAGCCCCCTCCTTTGTCGAGGGCGTCCCACGGCTGCCGGAGCGCCGTGCGTCGAGGGCAGACAGAAGCAGAGGGGCCCGAAGGTAAAGGTGTCTCGATGACACTGGCGTCCGTCAACTCGATGACCCCTCGTTGGAGGCCACGTCGTCCCTTCGTAAGAGGCATGTTGGCGACCCCAAGGCGCCTCTTGCCTTGCTTTTGGGCACAGCTGACCGTCACCACCTGGCGACGACGTTCCAGGGCGTTCACCTGTGGTAATCGAACTGCACGGCGAAACTTAATTGTTTTCCGGGACCTTTCACAACAACAGGCAGTCCTCTAGCAAACGCGTTTAATGACTTTTACAGCAGAGCTGTTAAGGGCTAGATTTCCCAGTATTGCGTCCGTGGACAAAGAAATGTCGACACAAAACTCCAGACAGCTACCGCCATCTATGAACGACGGCGGCAACCAGCCAACTAGCTTTCTGGTTGTCTGGTTGCCGCCGTCGCTCATAGATGGCGGCAACCTTTCCAGCCTTTCGAATCCGATTTTCATCAGAGTGGAAAGGCTGAATTTCTCTAGGCGTCGTCCTAGACGTCGTCCTTGAGGTTGTCCGAGAGGTTGTCCAAGAGGTCGTCCTAGAAGTCATTCTTGAGGTCATCCTAGACGTCGTCCTCGAGATCTTCGTAGAAGTTGTCCTTGAGGTCGTCCCAGACGTCGTTCCTGAGGTCGTCATAGGCGTCGCCCTAGAGGTCGTTCTAGAAGTCGTCCTAGAGGTCGTCCTAGACGTCGCCCTCTAGGCATCGTCCTGGACGTCGTAAAGATAACAGCTTCGCTGGTCCTCCATCTTCACATGAAGTTGAAGGGCTCTACTTTTTTAACCAATTTATTATTTCAGTTGGCCGCAATCTGTGTAGATACACTAATGAAAGCAATGAAAGTTCTATATTTATTGAGTCTGCTGTTCCCCCGGAAGTAATATCCTTCACGATGCTATTAAAAACAGTAGTGCTACTGACGCTGATAATAATCAGGTTCGACCGGCAAAATATGTCATAGATCTTCTCGCTCCATTGCTAACACATATTTTTAATCTTGCTATCGAGGCAGGTGTATTAAAAAAAGAAAAAAGAATGCAATTATCTGAAGCATTTATCATATTTAGAAGGGGAGTAAGGGATGGCATAGGTAATTACAGTCCTATTTCTATACTACCTGTCTTTTCAAAGGTTTAAAAAAAAATTATATAACCGATATGGTGCTTTCTCTGGTATGCATGGTCTGCTAAACGCGGCACAATTCGGGTTTAGAAAATACACATTCAACGGAAGCGGCACATTTAGTACAAAAAGAATATATTCTGGAAAACTTCGAGAATAAAAGGCTTGTTCTGGCTGTATTTATAGATTTCACCAAAGCGTTTGATTGTTTAAACTATAGTAACCTACTACAAAAACTTTAACGTTAAGATTTCCACTGCCGCGCGCGAACACATTTGAGTTCGTACTTAAAAGTGGACAATCATATTTGCACTTAAATTATTTTTCTTCTATTATCAAATTAATTACTTCTGGTGTTCCCCAGGGAGGCATATTGGGTTCGTTCCTATTTAATAGATATGTGAATCAGGCACGTAGCCAGAAGGGGGGGGGGGCACCATGAGGCCCGCCCCCCCCCCCCCCGAAATCTTCCATTTTGCTGGGACCTCCTCTCCCCCTCCCCCTCATACAGCATTTTCTCATGGGCGGCCCCCCCCCCCCCCCGAAGCAGAATCCTGGCTACGTGCCTGATGTGAATGATATAATAAACATAGATGATGTAAAGCTCGTTATGTATTCTGACGGCACAAGCTTATTTTTCTTTCCGCCAACGAGCCAAACTTACTTATTAGTCTTGCAAATAAAAAAAAAATATCCAAACTCAGTTGATGGGCAAGTGAAAACTCACTGAAAATTAACATAAGCAAAACGAAAGCCGTTACATTTCGTCCTAAAAATAAACAAGTCTCGTACAATATGTCTTATTTTAAATACGATGGCTATTTACATTGTTCTTTTAAAACACTCGGCGTTATTTTATTTTTTTTTAAAACATGTTGTGGGACTACCACGTAAATCACGTCACTAATAAGGTATATTGCATCGTAGGGTTGGTCTACCGTACCCGTACTGTCTTGCCAATTTTGTACGATTACTTTTCTACGACTCTCTCGTTCACTCATATTTAAGTTATTCTCACCTTGTATGGGGCACGACCACGTCAACAAATTTAGACATCTTTATTCCAAAAGAAAATAATCAAAATTATCCGCTATGCTCTGTATGAGTCTCACCCTGCTGATTTGTTTATACGCTTTACAATTATTACTGCACAAAGTCTCTACAATTACAGGTTGAGCGTTCGTTTCAAAAACAACAACAAAAAAGGAATTTTCGCCTTCTAGCTGATTTTTCAACACGGACCAAAAACATTTCAGGCTTATCCTACTCGTCACACTGAATGTTGGAGGACGATCCTTCACAGAACAAATTATGGTAAACAAATGCTCAAATATGCCCTATCGTATTTACTCAACAGCCTTACAAATAGTAATTTAAACCTTAGCTAAACAACTGAAAAGTTTGTGCAGTCAATGCTAAAAATGTTACCATGAATAACTGTTTTTTCCTTGTTTTGATTTCTTCTTTGTTTTTCTTGCTATCGTCTGTTTTACCATTGTAGGGGGCCGGAGTCTCGTCAATCTGTTCCTTTCAGCGTTTTCCTCCGTCCTCCCCTTCATCACTTTGATGAGAAATAAATTATTATTATTATTATTATTATTATTATTATTATTATTATTATTTATTATTATTATTATTATTATTATTATTATTATTATTATTATTATTATTATTATTATTATTATTATAATATAATAACGACGACGACGACGACGAAGTCACCGAGATCACCCGTTCTTTCGGTGGCTCTCCAAATTTTCGGTAAACGTTTCAGTTATTAAGCTTATCCAACGCCAGCAAGCAATCTAGACAGCAATTTGAAGCCCTGGCGACATCGCGGGACCGATTCTTGATCCACACCGAGTCACCGCCGCCTTTATTGCCCTCGGCGGTACCACCCTACCTGGCTTTGTATCACCCGTCCAATATCATGGCTCCCCTGACACAACGGTCTAGACGGTGAGTTGAACGTCTCACCTATTGGCCCTGCTTTTCCCCTGTTTCCTCTTTCCTCTCGTTGCCATCTATGGACTAACTTCCTGCTGCTTCAACATGTCCCCACCCCTCACCTGCGGTGTGTGTGGTGCGAGTGTGTCGGCAGATGGTAGGTTTATGACATGTGCGGATTGCCACAGCGCCTTACATTTGGGGCAATGCGCCGGCATCGCAGAGGCTACCTTCATGACGATGGGAGCATCGAAGCGTGAGAAATGGCGCTGCAAGACCTGCCGCAGCAAAGACAGCCGTGCTGGCTCAGGAAGTGGGGATGTTACCTTCCAAGAGGACCCCAACAGTTTCTCGGCACAACTGGCTTCTGTCAACGAAAAGCTAGACCGGCTGCTGTGCTTAAAAGAAAGTGTAGACACGCTTTTAACACTTCCTGAAAAAGTCGACGCATTGTTGGCTCTGAAACCTACGGTAGATTGGCTGCGGACTACCGTCCAAGACGTTGAAGATTCCGTTAAATTCCTCAGTGCGCAATATGACTCTGTAATAGCTGAAGCCAAAGCTCAAAAAGAAGCGACAGAGGGAATGGGTGGCGAAATCGGAGCGCTACAGGCTACTGTTAGAGAGCAGGCCAACACCATCCTCCAGCTTAAAGCTGAACTAAATGATCGTGAACAACAGCACCGGTTACCTAATATAGAAATCCAGGGAGTACCATTCACTCCAAAGGAAAACCTGGGCAAGGTTCTTAGTGACCTAGCCTCCAAGATCGGCCTCCCTCAGTTCCGAACATCCGACGTCCTTTCCATCCGGCGTCTGCCCAACAAGAAGGACAAGCCTGATGGTGTCCCTCCGCTCCTGGTAAGCTTTGCTTCGGTCGATCTAAAGGAGCAGTGGATGGGTTGTCGTGGACGACTGAGAGACCTCAACCGTGACGGCGCTCTTTCCAAGCTGTTTTTCAACGATAACCTCACCCGTGCTAACCGTGAGTTGTTCTGGATTGCAAGAAGCAGGGGAAAGGAGATGCACTACAGGTACATTTGGACAAAAAATGCACAAATCTACGCAAGGAAAGCTGAAGGCTCACCTCTGTTACGGATTAATTCCGTGGCGGACATCGAAAAAATCGTTTAGATCATGAACGCTAACTTTTCAACTGTTAGTAACTTAACGGCATTTCATACATTCCTAGGAAAACCGAATGGAACAACTTTTGTCTGTTTACATGTTAACATTCGGAGCCTCCGCAAATACTGGGATTATTTTTTATTAATTTCCCAGGATTTGATGTCTTACGTCGATGCTTTTATTTTCACTGAAACTAATATTCCTGAATCTATGCTTAGCCAATACGCCATCAAAGATTACAATACCTTTTTTTCTCTAAGACCAACCCGCAGTGGAGGTGGCATTGTAGCTTACGTGCACCAAAGATGGCAAGTCTCTACCCTAGATTTAGTATTTTCTCACGCCGAATCTTTGGCCCTCAAACTAGATTATTCCAATCTTTCGCTCTCTCTATTATGTTTCTATAGGCCTCCCTCAGAAAACGCTAGGTTATTTCTGAGTCAGCTAGAACTGACTCTCTCAACGTTATCGTGTATTCATCACCTCTGTTTAGTGGGTGATTTTAATATAGATACACAAAACACAAGTAATACCATCGTATGTGACTACTTAAACATTTTGTCCACCTCTGGTTTAGAATGTGTAATTACTGCCCCAACGAGAGAAGAAATCTTAGGCACTAAACTAGTCTCTTCCTGTATCGACCATATATGCATACGAGCGCCAAGCTCCCGGGTGGATAGCGCTGTGATTCATTCAAAACTTGCAGATCACTACTTTGTTGGTTGTCGAGTAACACACAACTCAGCGTCAGCTCTTGAACCTAAAATTTCTAAACAGGTCAAAATCATTGATATTGTGTCGCTGGACAAATCAATTGCCTCATATGACTGGGATGGCTTCCTGGGCTCTGTCAACAGCGATAATATTTATCCACGGTTTGTGCAGGTTTTTAACTCTTTAACTGAAGCGGCTAAACGTACTGTTATTTTGAAAAAGCGCAGACTACAACACAAATGGCTCAACTTTAGTATATTGGAAAAAATTAAGGAAAAGGATATCTTGTGGAGTCGGTGTCGAAAGTCTCCAAATAACATAAACCTGAGGAATGAATTTAGGCAAGCTAGAAACAAAGTGAACGCGATAATTCGCTGCGCAAAAAGACAGTATTTCAAATCAAAATTTGAAGAAGCCAAGCGTAGCTCCTTCAAAACATGGTCATTAATTAATCAATTCCGATGCACTGGTACTACGCAATCTATTGACCACACTATCAAAAACAATTTCGGCGCACTGTCATCATCCTTAGCTGAAGCGTTCAACAACTTCTTTGCTACGTACTCTGGTGTGAGCCGAAACAATAATGACCACTCTTGCACTTTGCATAACACATCATTAACATCAGCGTTTCTTCCCACTATAGAGGACACAGATCTTCGTTCTCTTCTGTTTGGTTTCAAAGCTAACAAGTCACCCGGGGTTGATGGCATTCGCACGTATGACCTCCAAAGAAACTTCACGAAGATTAAGAATGTTCTTTTAGTTATGCTAAATGGTTTCATTACGAGTGGTACCATACCCACTGGCCTCAAAGTAGCCATGGTAAGACCTCTTTTTAAAGGAGGAATACGATCTAAAGTTGAAAACTATCGCCCTATATCTATATTGCCAATTATAGGACAATTACTTGAAAAACACATATTTCAATCGATGAGCAGTTTTATTAATAAGCATATCTTTACGTCCACTCAATACGGCTTTATCGCTGGACGAGGAACCCAACCAGCTCTGGATGACTTCTCTGATTATTTGTACTCAACATTTGAAAAAAATATGTTCGCTTGTGCTCTATTTCTTGATGTATCTAAAGCCTTTGATACTGTTAGCCATCAATTGCTTCTAAGAAAATTACAAAATTTAGGGTTTCGCGGTCTGTTTTTTTCCTTACTAGAAAGCTTCCTATCTGATCGTGCCCAACGTGTAGTAATCGGAGACTTTAAAAGCTCTCTTATATCTTTAAAGGCGGGAGTCCCTCAGGGTTCTATTCTTTCACCTTTGCTCTTGAATATTTTCGTGAACGACATGGCCCATGTTATAAATGGATGCAAAATTTACCAATATGCCGACGATACCCTCCTTGTCGCGCGTCATATTGATTTCTCTAATTCGCTCAACATACTCCAGGCCAACTCCACGCATTTAATGGATTGGTTTACGAACAACCTTCTAGACATTAACAGTTCTAAAACAAAACTTGTCTGTTTCCACAACCCCCTAAAAAAACATCAGGGTAATGTGCAGTTCTTTCTCCATGCATCAAGCTGCAATCCTTGTAATTGTGTATCCATCGAATCAGTTGACCATGTAAAATACCTAGGCGTATATTTTGATTATGATATGTCATGGAACTCACACATGTCTTACCTTTGTGGTAAACTGCGATCTATTGCCTGTGTGCTCTTTAACAGTCGAGTTTTTCTGCCTGTCGGTATTCGATTTCTTATTGTGCACGCGCTTGCTTACAGTATACTTCGTTATGGTGTAACGGTGTTCGGTAACTGTTCAGGACGGTGGCAAGAGAAAATTAATATTTTACTTAAAGGTATATTAACAAGTGTTGCATATAATACGGATCTGTCTAACACTGCTGACATCTTTAAAAGCCTTAAACTACCGAATTTTCGTTCTCTGTTTATTCAGACTGTTGTGCGTCGGTACTTTTGGAACAGCGATTTCAAAACACCAGTTATTCCATCCCGCACATTGCGTCGCACCTCTCGTTTCGAAGTGAAGCTTTGTTCCACTCGATATGGCAAATGTATGCGGGAGTACTATGTCCCGTTTCTGTTCAACGCCCTCCCGGACTCTATTTACCAAGTTACATCATTGAAGACGCTGAAACAAGAACTCAAGTGCTTAAATTTGGACACTAGTTAACTGCCTGTTCATGATGTGTGTATAGACTGTTTGTGACATGCTAGTTGTGTGCTAGTTTAAATGTTATTTTTTGTGTGTGAATTTTACTTTATTTTGTACCTAGGCAGACACACATGTCCTTTTTTTTAGGGTGTCATCACACAAGCCTTTATTGGCTTTGATGTACCCGTATTCACATCCTACTTCTCTAGTCTGAATGGGTCAATAAATTTATTATTATTATTATTATTATTATTATTATTATTATTATTATTACTACTACTACTACTACTACTACTACTACTACTACTACTACTATTATTATTGTGCTTTTTCTTCACCGAAAAAGAAAAACAACAACAAACCTTTGCATGGCTAAATGTTCCGTCTCCACCGAAAGGTAGCGCTAGCGGTTTGAACCAGACGCCAATTTTTAAGAGCGTGGCGTTATCTGGTGTAAAAGTTATAAGTAGGAGTCCGTGTTTTCGGAGTTTATTTCGGAGGGTGTTTTTCGGGGTTTATTTTTTTCCGAAAATTGGGAATTTATAGGAGTTTATTTTTATTTTATTTTTTTCATTCCAAAATTTGCGAAATTTGGAGCTTAATTTTGCAGTGTTTGCTATGAAAAATAAATAAATAATATCTGGGTTTAAACATATGTCAGATAAATAAAAATAAAACGCGCTTATATCAATTAATATTTCTTCAGCTGGATTTGGTGCTGGCGCCATTGCCATTGGCAATACTAATTTGTCCCACGGCAAAAGTGGCACACTTGTGTGGCTTCGACAAACGTCGATACCTTCAAGATAAACTCTTGGAGGTAGTCGCTGGGAAGCACGTATTCATCCTGTCCTATTCCGTGCTACCCCGTGGCCGCGCGAGGTGGAGGGGGGATGTAATAGGGAAGTTTCAACTGCCCCTCTTCCAATTTTATGCAATCTCTGTGGTCCATAGCCTTAACTGTTACAAAAACACAACCTCTCCTTCCTCTTAAAACACAAATAGCATGGCTCAAACTGGAAACCAATACACAGGCTTTTGTCGTGACCCGAAATTTCAATGACATGTCCTGAACTTTGACGAGATAAGCGGTAAGACCCCTTTTGTCAATGATCCGAGTTATGAAAGATAACTGTGGTGGGCATTTTCCCGGGAGCATTGACCCTGTGCGCTGATCAAACTTAATTGTAAAATACCGTCATTATTTAGTTTATTTGGGGAGAAGGGGGGGGGGGGGGGGGAGGGGTGATTGGCACATCAAAATTCGGAGTTTATCGGAAAAATCCAAATTGACCAAACATTTTACTGGGCGGGTGTTTTTCGGAGTTTTTCGGGATTATCCGAAAACACAGAACCTTAGTTATACGCGATTTTACTAAATTTACAATGAGAAAATGGGGCCCGTTTTCTGTAGCCAACACCATTCACCTCTATGCATTCGTATGCTGAGACTGAATCAGCCTTTATTGGAAAGCTTCGCTCTTTTAGCATTACTTTGTGACGCACATTATTTATTTATTTATTTATTTATTCCTTCATTTATCTCAGTTATCTCGCACCACCTAAAAGGCATTAATGCGATTTTCTTAAATTGATAAGCGTTAGCGTTTGAGATGGCGCTGGCTTGACTGGCTCCAAAAGTAGTTGCGGGGTTTACGCCGAGATACGGCCGCAAGTCCGATACACTCGTGCGCGTATACTTCACGAGGTAACCAATTCAACGAATGGCTCGGGATGCGGCATACGAAGCACGAATGCCCCTGTAACTTGCGGTCGTATGTCTCGACGTAACGCAGTTTAACATTACTGTTTTCCCTCATTCGAATATTTTAGGTCTGAACCGCAGACAAAAACCAGCAGAGCTTCGTTCCTGAAACGTGAACGAGTTCTTACTGACGTAAATAGCTTCATTCACATATTTCAGTCAGTGATTCGACAGAAATATGCGAATGAAGACATCCAACTTACCAGGCGAAGTTTACAATTTTTAATTCCTAGTATACGACTGGCAGTTCCGATTTTCGCACACCTCGAAAAAATAAATGCTTATTGTAAACATTTGAGTACGGCTTCGATTACAAAACTGGCGTACATAGATCGGAAGTTCTCATAATGCACCTATTAACATTTCTAAGTCGTATACTTGCTAAAAAAACTTGAAGAAAAACAGTCAATAGTGGTCTATTCACACGATTCATCTTGTTGGCGAATCTTGTGTCGCGAAACTAGGTTTCATGAAACAGATTCCCCGTGTGAACGTGACCGAAAAAGTGGCGCGCCTCCCCAAAAAGTGGCGCGTGCTCCTCGCTTCTGGAGCACTATTTTGCTGAACCCACACCGAGGCCTGTCAAGCACCAGGGCCTGTTTGCTCGAAGTCGGTTAACTTTAACCTTGGTAAACGGTTAACCGCATTTCCCTACGAGGGGGAATTTCAGGTCATGTGACCGGCAGAGTAAGGACGGCGGGGAAACATGGCGGTGCCTCTGCGAGCGAGCGTCGCTGGCTTTGGAACTATGTCTCAGTAGCTGCAATATCGGGCGCGTTGGTCAGCAATGTATGGTGCAGGGGACTTTCGCTTTGCCTTACCTCAGTTGAATCGCAAAAAATGAGCAATGACCTCGCAGCATTCTTTGGGTAGTTTTTGTTTATTCTGGCCATTCCTAGGCATAAATGAACGGGGTAATTGTTGGCATGGCAACGTGTTTGGAGTACTATAGTGTATTGCCTTGGCTCAATCGGCTGGGTATTGATAGCACGGAGAAGTAGACAGCGACCCAATGGACCATTTGCTATATTACCCAAGCATCAAGGAGAATGCAGGGATAGGTGTTCCACGCGCCACACGCGCACGCCTTTCATGTATGAAAGATTCGAAGTAAATAACCAAAATAACCAAAACGAGTGTAGCTACACGCGCTGCACGTGCTGGCGTCTGCAGTAGTAACTGTTCAAAAGCAAAAGCCTAAAACAAATTTTGCCTTGCACGCGTGTTCGTCAAAGCCTTATTATGATTATTTACTTCAAATCTTTTATACGGAGAAGGCGACCGCGAGCGAAGCGTAGAATTACACTTTAAGCATTCTCCTCGATGCTTGGGTAATTTAGTAATAGGTCTATTTTTACTGCTGCCGAATTACACGGTTTTGTAATTTATGATGGTGTTATATACATTTCTTACATGCTGACCAGCCATGCTGCCGATGTACCGCCCGCTTTTCACTGTTCACTTCTTCCTCATTGTTTCTAAGACTGAATTTCGCAGTCCTCTTTCGAACTTGGAAGGAAATTTCAACGAGGCTCGTCTTTACTTCAGACAGTCAAACATTTAGAAATATTCCAAACAAGGGTTAATTTAGTTTTCCCTTACCCAAATATCTGTACCACGAGCAACGAAAAGTGTTTATTAAGCTGAAATGTATGCCGCGCTGCGTCGAGAAAACCCGGTAGCGCGGGTTTTTGTGTCCCCCCCTTTTCGTGAACTTTTTCCACGAAAGTCACTTACATTTCCTACAACCAGTAGGTCCCACCAGATACCACCCCATAGCAAAACACGGAGCTACTGCTAATCCAGCCCTCGTCAAACTTGGCTAGGCTCTTGTAGGTACCCAGTAGGGAAGGGCGGTTAACTTTTTACCGAAGTTAAACTTAACCGGCTTCGAGCAAAGGGGCCCTGAAGGAGAAACGCGGATGCTGCCAATGGGCGCGTTAAGTTAACGCGCTCGAGAGCACTCAAGCGGTCAGAGTTCACTCCAGCTAAACTAAAGCGCGAAACACACGTACGACGAAAGCGTCCGATCCGACGTCCGATCGCGCAATACGACGGTCGGAGGCGAGGATTTTCAACGCTCTCCGGTGCTACGAAAACCTTCGCGTCCGACCGTCGTATTGCGCGATCGGACGTCGGATCGGACGCTTTCGTCGTACGTGTGTTTCGCGCTTAAACGACACCGTCTCACTTCCGGTGCACGGTGGCGGAGCGCGCTCCGCGAGCTCCGTCGTCGGAGATGGTGCGCGAGAGCTCGAACAGGCCGGTTTCCGGTGAGATGACGGCGTTTCCGCTCTCGCGGCCAGTCTCGCGGTTACTCGCGGTGGCTTCACGCGGTGGTCTGACACGAGACGGAAGAAACATCAAAATCCAAGCGTTTTGGGCTCCGGGCCGGGCCGCCGGCCCACTCTGGACCAGGCGTCGTGTGTGCGCAATACCTGGCGAGCGAGATCGTTTCGGATTGCTCTGAGGATGGCACCGCGCTCGCCTCGCCAAACCTCGCCGACCGCGACGGCGACCGCACCAACCGAACCCCGCGGCCGAAAGGCTCCGGCGCAGCCAGGAACGGCACCGAGGTAGGAGCTGCTCGTTATGTGCTACCATGCAGAGCTCGGGGCTCTCGGCGTTGTTCGTGCTGGCGCCGAATCCTTTAGGGACTCCCTCGGACGCTCAAGTAGCTCCTGCTTGCAGGCGTGGATACTTCGACGGCGATCACTTGGCAGCTCGTGCAATCGTTCCGTCATCGTGGAAAATAAAGATAAGAAAGAAAGGTGCTGGTGTAAACAGGCCTTTCACCTCCTTCCTTCAAATGCTTGTCAAAGTTCTTCGTGTACCTTACCGCAATTTCAGGATCAGGCGAGCCGATGAATTCGGCCATTCAGCAGTCATTCTTTTGATAATTCAGAAGACGTTCGGCGTACCTTTAATCGCCGCACCAACAGCGTGCAACATAAATACAAGCTCTTGCAGTTGCCGACGTCTCCGCGCACTTATTTTATCGACGTCGTCGTTTAACAAACACTTTTTCGGCGTTCCGACGAGACGGGACCCGAAAAGCCGGAACCGGAAACGTTAAAAAAATAGGCGTCAGATGGCGCCTCGGTACCAAAGTGCGCCGTTAAGCTACGCTCCGAACCCGCGCGCCCGAGCGCAGATGTCCGGAGTCTGGAGCTCACTAACTTAACGCGCCCAATGTCCGCTCGACTTCGCTATGACCTCTGACCTTTGAGGCGGGGCGTGCTTTTGGAGGAGTCTGATTTTTTGCCGATTGTGTATCCGAGCCAAAACCGAAAAGAGAAAAGCAAACATGGCGGTGAGCGACAAGCGGAGAAGCGGTGCGTACGGGCGATATGTGTTAACAGTACGGGTTGGTGACGTGGTGCACATTCATCAATAGTCGCGACGATTGCAAGCCCCGCATATAAAATTGATGACTGGGGATAGCCTTCTTTTAGCGGTGCAAAAATGTCCGAAATGCTTCGAGATCACCCGCCTGTTCTTTGACGTTCGCAATTTTTCCCGGGGTTGGCAGGCCTACTAAACCCAGTGAGCCGAATCTGACGAACTTTATGGAGTGGTATTAATAAAGCAGACTGTCTCTTCACAATGTGCGTACTTCATATAATTTTGATGTGAAACGCTTGATATTCCCGGTGCAGGTATCAAGGTGTGCGAAATTCTCGTGAGTCAATACGTCACCGGTTTCGCGCATGAAACTCTACGTGTGAACAGGCCGATTTCGCGAAATCCCGGTTTCGCTAAACTGTGGCGCAGTGAAAAGATGCATCGTGTGAATAAGCCTTAACCTACCTTGACTGACAACGACGCAGGTCCGTCCGTCCGATCCGCCCGACCCGCCCGTTCGACCGCCATGTCTTCTTGTTGATAGTGATGGCGATGGGGTCTCCGCGGTTTAGAGTTCAAAACCGAAACTGTGAGAAATGATCGCCACTTTTAATTTTGGGTATAATCCTCCCCTTTTTTCTAGTTGATTACCCTCTTCCCCCCTCCTCTCCCCAACGTTCCCAAAAGCATGTCGTGGTGAGAAGTTTCGGTCTCGCCATCTAGCGGAAGCGCGGCACAACCCAAAGTGAGGACGCCGCCGTTTCTTCTCAGAGCTGAATGGGCTTTCACTCAACCTCGCTGTTTTGCTAGTAACTTCTCATTTTGTATTTTTCTTTTCTTTTCTATAACACGTTTTTGCATTTGTCGCGGACAATTACAAATTCTGCGTCTGGCGGGTCGTCCCAGGCTTCAATGCTGCTAACTGGAGTGGTCTTCTTTTTTGTCCTGGGCAAAGCACGGTGAAGACGCTCATTTTTAACTTAATTATGTTTTAAGTTTCCATTTTTTTCTCACTTTAATTTACAGTTTTAGAAAAATTCCTTGTCCTAATTCCTTGGATAACAATCAAAGGCACCATTTGTGTCCTGGTTTCCTCCCTTGAGATAAACTTACAAGTTCTCTATCCCGATTGTTGCATCTTCAAAAAATCAAGGGCAGTCCTGTACACATTTGCTTTTATACACATCCTGGACTTTACCAAGCTTAATGAAATCGCCAGCAGCACCATGTTTATTAGTTTAGTAATTACAGTGAAGAAGTGAAAGCTCACAGCATATAAAGTGTGGATGACTGTGTCCAGGGATGGGCAGTATTTCAAACACAAGTATTTGAAATACGTATTTCAAATACTTCGTGTATTTTGCATTTGTATTCAATTACAAATTGGGCAATGTATTTGACCAGTGTATTTAAATACTAAAACGTGGGTATTTCAAATACAATTGTAATTAAATACAATTTTGTGGGCGAAAATACATCCCTCAAATTTATTGTCACGACTCATTTTGCTCATCCTAAGACGTGTCCAAAGCTGCTCTTTCTTCATCTCAACGCCAACGGCAACAACAAACCAAGAAACTGTTCATCTCTTCATACACCAGTGCTAGTCCAGGGCAAGAATAGTGACGAAATCGACGTTCACAGGCAAACTGGCTAAATAAATGCCTGTGACAACTTGTGATGCTTTTCAGCCTGATTTCCATCCCTACTTTTGCCTGGAACATTCTAAATGCGCGGGTCGTCCAGATTTTCGTAACTGGTACGAGTTGCAACAATAAAAAATTCTCTAGCTAGTGCTGTGCATCTTGGTCGTCTCGGTTGTTTGTTGGTCTATACCAAAATGTAATCGACAAAAAAAGCTGCTTGAAGCTCTGTACTTTTTTCACCTATTACGTCCAAGCTGATTACGTTTTTTTTTTTTTTTTTTGATTATATTTCTATTACGTTGCTAGAGCCTCGCACACCAACTCCGGAGTGTGCGATGCAAAATTAAAATGAGATACCCAGAAACCCGTTGCAGGTGTCCTGAAGTCGCTGACGCAGATTTTGAGGAATGTATTTGGAAAAGTATTTGGAGGAGACCAAATACATTTGGTTGTATTTGCATCTTCTACTTAAATGCTTTTTTGGAAATTTAATGAGATTTGTAATTAAATGCATTTTGGACGAAGTATTTTGTATTAGTATTTCGATACATATTTGCATGTATTTTGCCCATCCTTGACTGTGTCTTTACTGGGTTAATTCTAAAAGAAATGTTCCATTCTGAAGAGGCACACAATTCAAAAGCCTAACTCGAATTTAAAACAAATGAAAACAAAGCATTATACACAATTCAAATTACAAGAAAAAAAATAATCTTAGGCAAGCTTCTAGTGGAAATCGTTTTGTCAAAATATCTTTTTCAAAGAGTCATTTTGTTAAGATCGTAAATTTTAACGAACAAATCATTTGATTGAGAGCTTACGCTTCGATGACGGCCATTTGACACATTGCATAGATATAGATGTTATGTGATTACCGTAATGACAATATAATTAAATAGAGAGGAGATGTGAAATATATTTATAACTGACCCGCGAGTGAAGAAGGTACTTTTGTAGTCCAAGTATAATTACTGTCAATAAAACGCAACATGCCGAAGGATCATAGCTAGTATTTTGGGACGTTATAGGACGTTTTGTCTTGCTGTCCACAAGCCGTCTAGGATAATGAGCACGCGTAGTCTTGAGCATAAACGTTCAGCAACGCACCATTTATTGCAAAAAAAAAAAAATCCAGATGGCGTGTATTGATAGGCGAAATAGTGAAATATCCAGCATAGGTTACTTTTTTTCACTCAATCACAACACTACGCCGCAGCTACTGCACCGTAAGAAAGGCAAGACTTGTTCTAATAGGAGATCCTCAAGACCCGATCTGTTGAACAGACACAAGAGCGTTCTTTCGTTTCGGACATCATAAAAATGACTTTGCAGCACGAGTGGTGACACGGACGGCACGGAGAAAGAAATTCGGGTGCGCGGGAAACGGAAAGGCGGATTATCGGATTATCGTTGGCGCCGAGTCCCGCCAGTGGAATCCGTACGGAGAACGAAACAGGCACTGGCGAAGAAGAGTAAAACATAATATAAAATACAACACGAGTCGTCGGGAAAGCATCTGATAAGCGGTTCGAGAACACCATCGCGCTCGCCCATTCCTTTTTGCCCTGTTTTAATACAATCTCTATATGCCCAGATGCTTTTTTCTCGGATATGGACGGAAACTTATACCTTTTTCGGTCGCGTAAGCTGTTCCGCCGCTGAGAGAACAATAGACAGTTTTAGTATAGCGTTGCTGGCTCTTACGTACGCAATACGCAATAGTATAGCGTACGCTAAAAATGACCTGCTCGGACCGAATTTAGTTGTGCGTTACGTTTTCGAGTGAACACCGCGCATGATCTTGGCTAAATTTGCTAGAGCCGTAGAATTCCGCGTGCTTATAGCGCAACCATACTCCTGGAAAGAAATATTTAAAATGAAAACGTGTCCAATCATTTTATTTCAAATTAAACCAAGCCGCAGTTGCCTCGTCAAGCGCGCTTTTCTGCGGGGTACAGAGGCTACGAGTACGAGTGCGTAGCCAAATTCGATCACGGAGCCTCCGTCAGTCGTCCCGTGGAAACGGCAGCTTTTATCAATGCTACCGCGGAATGAAATTCATGACCTACTGATGTCCAGTGCATAGCGGCGAGAACTTCGGCGATTTCTTTTAGAGTCGTTCGTCCGTCGGCGATGAACTGTGCGAATAGGCTTAGCGTTGAGCAGATCGCAGCGTTGACGCACATTGCGAGTGGCGAACATTTTCACTGTGCACTCTTTCAGCTGCACGGCGATCTGATTCGACCGCGGTAGGTCCCAGAAAGAATTGCCGAGCTGAACACCACGCAATTTCACGTAACACAGAACTTCGAAAACACCACGTCGCCCTTGCTGCGCCAGTCGAGGTAACCGCCATCTTGAAACTGGCGCTCTCGTTGGGTCCGAGATCTCTCGAGAGCGTCCCGCAAGGCCCGCTAGCCCGCCACGCAAAATCCCCAGCGTTGCGTGCGTACGCAATACGCTAGCTCTTCTATTGCGTTCTGCGCACGCGCACTCCCGACCCGCAATTTTATTGCGTACGCAAGGCTTTAGCGTACGATCCACTAAAACTGTCTAATAACGAACCACCGCGCCGCGTCCGAAAGCAAGCGATCACGCCGTGCCGCTATGGAGCGCGCGATATAAACAAACCGGGCATCCTCACAATCCGGGCATCACGTGACATTCACGCACTGCTCAGTTTCGCCCCCTAGCGTGGTTCTCGCCGCGAATATCAGAGCCCAGTATGACTCCTGTTTATTATTTCAGTGGAGTCTGTCCCGGCAAACTTTAAAAAAATGCGTCTTCAGGCGGAACCACCTTCACGTCTGTAGAAGGTCTAATATTTCCTGAAGATATTTCTGAAGGTGCCAAAAGGTGTAATTACACCTCTCTCGCACGCTTAGTAGGTGTATCAAAAAACTGCACCTATTGTAAAAAAAGAAAAAAAAAAAGAACAAGTTTTTTGAACAGGTATATTTATGAAACTCCTGCCAAACACCATTATAGGTGTTTTGAAGTTCACTGTGTAGTCGTCCTGTGATACCTGCGCATGAACTCCGGCACGTGGGGAGCCCGAAAAAAACGTGCCCCAGCGTTTTATCCGTATGGGTAGGCAACACCCTACAGTATTACAGATTCAAGAAAAGTTGCATATTCGAAAATGCAAGCACTTTAATTGGTCGCGACCGGATGTCGTGGAGTGAGGTTGGCACATCGAAACCCAAACTTTGTGGCCAACCGCTAGCCAAGATGCTTTGCGCGGTGTTACACCGCTAGGATTGCTGCGATTTTGGAGGAGGTCTGTTGCCCTTCATTTTGACACCCTGCCTGACGTACAAGCGAACCGCAAGCAGTATGAGTGGGAACGCCGGAGTGCGTGTCCTTCGATACGCGCTGCGCCACCCAACACATCATAGATAAGAAAGCCTAAGTGCTGTGAATTTATTCGCGTCACCAAAAGGGGCGACCGTAGGGCGCAGATTGGACACGACTGCGGCGTCATCATTCGGCTGGGACTCGGGTTCTCACTGATTGGACACGAGTTCCGGCCAAACACTGACGCAGCGCTCGTGTCCAATCTGCGCCCCACGGTCCCCTCTTTGAGTGACTCGGCCCTACCTCTCCACTACGCTGCTTTATCTGCCACGAGGTAGCGCAACATGTATCGAAGGCCACGCGCGGCGGCGTTCCCGCTCATATTGTTCACGATCAGTGGCGTACAAACTTGTTTTTGAGTGTGTGTGGGGGGGGGGGGGGGCAAACACCCCCCCCCCCCTCCCCCAGGGCCGGGGGGCGGTGCCCTTCGTATCCCTTAGGCGCCGCCGGTCAGTGTTTGCCCTGCCCAGTGGCGACTGTTTCAGGGTGGGCAAAACACATGCCTTGCCCCCCCCCCCCCTACTCTGAGAACTGGGGGGGCAAGTGCCCCCCTTGCCCCCCCCCCCCCCCCCGGTTGGTACGCCCATGTTCACGATAGTAAGTACGTTACGACAAGCACGGTATCGAATTTAGTGAGTACGCAAATTTAAAAAGCTCGGTGAGTGTATCGCCCCCATGTTCTACGAAAAGCTTCGATAAGCACGCGCGTTCACGCCGGCGCCTCTCTGGGTCGTGCTGCGCATTGGGTCGACTCGGCCGCAATCGCTCCGAGATTTCCTTCGAACGCGGTCTCGAACAAGCGGCAGTTCCGACTTTTGGGGCAGCGACATGCGTGAGGCGTTAAATCAAGGACCTCGCCTTGATCTAGGCAGATGAATGTATTATGCAGGCCCTCCTGAAACGCGTATATAGATGTATCCGCGCCTGGGGAGGGCGGCCGACGCGCTGCCAAAATGGGGAGACTGCACGTCATCTTTTATGTATGGAACCTACGCAGAGCTATCGTGGAGAGCGTCGTCGCGTTGGGAGAAGAACGACAGAACAAGCAGAAAAATGATGAGTCGCTCGGCTCGCGAAAGGTGTTTGTGGGTGAATAAATTTCTCCTTTTCCCTTCGGCATAGTGCCTTGAGTGTTGTGATTTTTAGAGGGGCGACGGCAGGAATTCATCATGCTCTCCGGAGTGGTGCCAAGGTGGTGCGGGTTCGAGGGCCGGCAATATCTCTCTATTGTTTTCTTTTTTTTTTCTTCTCGTTGGGGGGACATTGTGATGTGAGCTTCGGCGTCTCGTTCGTCGATCCGCTGTGTCCAGCGAGAGATACAAGAAAATAGCTAACGTACCTGGCGTTTTGGAAGAGACAGCCGTACGACTCTGCTCCCGATCCTTAAGCCCGTGGGGCTCCCGAGATCGGGCTGTGCTTTCCTACGGGTGGCTTAATAAAGCACAGGAGCACCTGGTCGGGGAGATAAAAAGGAAGCTCGAAGGAATGGGGTGGAAAAAGAAGTCACTCTCCGCGAGTGGCAGTAAAATTAACAATTCATTCGGGTCTGCACGTCCCGGATCTCATTAGAAGGAAGGAAAATCTCGCCCATCTCGGCCGCTTCTTTGCTGCACTTCTTTCTCATTTCGGCGCTACGAGTGTGGACGAAGGGCCCAGGGGCGAAAGGGGGTTTTGGGGTGCGATAAACGCGACCAATTGCCTGGAACGATATATTCTTGAAGCTCAAATGAAATTAGATGACATAATTGAGCGGCCGCGCTTTTAAGAAAAGCAAGGCGAGGCTGGACGGGCACAAGCCGTGCAGGCGGGAAACCCTGCAGGAGGAATATATAATTCCGGGAAAGTGCCTTTCCTCTTTGCAGAGTTTCCACCGCCTTTTCTTCCTTATGTTTCGTTATTCAAACTCTATTAGAGGCTTTGTCTGGGATTATTTCTAGGTTGACTTTTTAGCGAAGCGTGCTTTCTCGTCGAGAGAGCAGAAATATAGTTTGGCAAGAGGGGAAGAAGTCGGAATTGAGATTGCCGCGCACGTTGGTACCCGCCGCAAAGCTGATTAGCGGAACTCTTAGGAACGGGGAGCCGTACGTTGCGGGTATGACGTACTCCTACCTGCAGCGCAGAACCACTCGACGGGTTAAAAGGATACTGCGACTGATCTTGTTTCGCCACTTGCCCGCGTATTTAATGACACCGCCGTGGCTCGCCAAGCTGATCGCTATTGACCCAATGAGAGCGAAATCGTATTCCGCACTTTTTTTTTTTTTTTTTCAGCGATGCGCTTTAGAAACCGTGGAGCTAGCGCAGCCACGTTTTGTTGCCACGTTTTGTTCTTCTGGGCTTTTTCGGTTAGTTTATTGCAGCTTGCTTGAAAATAAAACAAAACGATGACATCGAAAGTTATTTTGCTTACGTGTTCCGAGAAGTGTCCATGTATTGTATATGCAGGGTGACTTTTTGCAGTGATTTAATAACGAAAACCAAAAAAGGACGCTTTCGTGCAAATTCTTTTTTATCCCTGGGACTAAATTTGGGGTCATTGTGGTCCACTAGAAAAAAAAAGCAAAATGTGTTCGTAGGAAGCTAATTAACTAAAAGATTTGAAATAACTTCAAATTATATTTTTTCCCGGCATAATGAAGTTTGAGAACTTAATTCACGGCCTCAATATGGTCTAGACTCTGAACGTAACGTAAAATGTTGATTAAAAAAAACAGCTATTTTTTATTTATTTAGTTTTTAATTATTTTGGAAGGGGAAGGGAGGGCATGCTTTATATCCAGAAAAATCAGCATTATCTCAGCGATAGCTGGTCAAGCAGGGAGTGTCGACAAAATTTGGTAGATACTTACGCTACCCGTAAGGTGAAACACTGCTACAGCTCAGGTGGGACGTCGGAGCCGCTAAACTACTCTTTTGAATGAACCGAAAAGGTGCGAGCGCGCACCATAGGGTCCGCATGAGTGTTTCTTATTAAACCGAGTGACACACAGGACGAAAATTCCATGGCGTTTTAAAACCAATGAGGCTACATTAAATAAAGAGCATTTCGTGAACTTGTTAAACAATTTTATTGGACACAAACAAGGACTGCCTTGTGCTAGTTGAAGAAAACTTGGAAAATCACGCGCCCATGTTTGAAATCCAAGGAACAACGAAACTGCATGGGGTAGGGTAGATGGGGTTGGGGGTAGATGGGGTTTATTTGCGTGCCTGCAAACAGCCAAGTGGCCTGAGCAGCAGTGCACTGTCCTGTACGCATATACATAAAAGTATGGCATAAAAACACAATCAGGCGAAAATGTCTGTTTCACCAAAAAAGGCATCGTGAGTCTGTTGCAGACGTGTAATTGGGCAAGTGGCCCGCACATCAGGATAAAACCTGTCTCTACATTTGATGTCCTCCCTGACGGTACCCGTAACCTCAGCGACATCAGCAGCTGGGCACAATTAAGCGAACCATGCACAATTTGACGCAGGAAATGCATGTCTCTTGCAATTCGTCTATCGTGCAGAGGCACTAGACCGAAGTCAGTGAGCAGAGAATGGTAATTGTAGAAACGTCGGCGGCCAATATATCGGTCGTATAAAATTCTTATAAACTTACGCTGCACGTTTTCAATAAGATTACTATGTAACATCGTTACAGAGTTCCAAACCACAGACGCGAACTCGAGGCGTGATCTAACCAATGCACAATACAGACATAAAAGACACTCAGAGCGACGAAATGTTTTTGTATGCCGCGAAATTACACCCAGTTGGCGAAGTCCTTGACCAACAATGCGAGAGACGTGGAGGCGAAAATCCAATCTCGAGTCCACAAAGACACCAAGATCCCGTACATAGACAACCCGCAGGACTTGCTCTTCAAATATAGTGTAGTCGAAGACTATGCTCCCCTTCTTCCTGGTAAGGGACATTACTACAGTCTTTTTTTGGATTCAGTTGAAGCCTATTTTTTATGCACCAATGTTCAACGGAGCGGATATCATTTTATATCTGAATACAGTCATTTACATTGTCAACCACACGGAAAAGTTTAAAGTCATCGGCGAACATTAGCAATTTCGAGTTTCTGATGGAAGATGGTAGCTCGTTAACAAATATCAAAAACAGGAGTGGTCCAAAGTTATAACCTTGGGGTACGCCAGATAAAGATGCAAATGTCTCCGACACACAATTTAAAAATCTAACATAATTTTGGCGATTTGAAAGGTAACTTTCAAACCATGCGCAATACAAGGTGCATAGTCCGTATTCTTTTAATTTCAACAAGAGTATCTGGTGGTCAACCTGATCAAAGGCCTTGGTCATGTCAAAGTAGACTGTGTCCACCTGACCACGGTTGCATACTGCAGGACCACTATGACCAAGGAAAGTAGCTAAGTTAGTCTCCACTGATCTGCCCCTGAGGAATCCGTGTTGCAAAGGTAAAATTTTTTGTTTAAAATATGTGTCTGCATGAACCGTTCCCTGTCATTGGTGTGGCTGCCTGAACGTCTTATGCCGTGTTATTGGACACGAACTAACACCGCCTTGCGGTCACTGAAGAACACTTCCAAAATCGAGCACTCAAGTTTCAAGTGTATAGCTCCACCTAATTTTACGCCCGTGGTTTCGCCGGCTTAACACCCACCTAGCTTTATTGGTTTTATCGTCCGAGAACCTTTCTGCCATGATTAGAGAAAAGTCTTTGTTTTTCTTGTTTTCATTATCAGCTGTCTCATGTTTGTTTCTACGTGCCGTCATAGTGTTACGTGACGTCTGAATGTCACGTGACTTACGGTGCCACCTGACGTCATTAAGTCGCGTGGCGTCACTCTGCAACGTGACTTGACATGAAAATGTCACGTCATGGTGTCAGCTTACGCCAGGCAACAGGTGACGTGATGCGCGGCGTGACGTCAATGTGGAAGCTTTTGGCGGAGTGCAGAAAATGGCCCGCGTCGATATGGAGCGCGGTTGTCGGCGTGAAGTGTTCCACGACGAACTGCTATCGCAGTAAAAATTTGTAGTGAGCGCAGCGCGGCGAGAAATATCATTCTTGTACACAGCTCTAAACCAAAACTAAGCGCGCAAAGAGCGTCATTGGGGAATTGTAGTAGACCGTTTCCGCCGCCCGCTGAGCACCCCGATAGCGCTCCGTAATCCGCCACAAGACCTTGAACTATGCAGATAAGGCTGGCGGTGCGCATGATCAGCTGCGGCGTTTTCTTCAGGGATACCGTAGCGGAGGAGAAAAACGGTCTACTACAATTCCCTAGTGACGTCAGTCTCCCCGCATCCGGCTCCGCAAGCGAAACCGACTCCGATAGTTCCCTCTTTCCGTAAATTCTGAATCCACTGAAAAAAAACCAAAAAAACCTGTGTGTATGTTTTTTTTCGCACTGTCTGTCCTGTGGCAACAGATGTCACTGAAAAGTAGATATTCCGAACTGATGCAGGTTCTGTGGACGCTGTTGGTTTCGTAGGCGATTTGGTCTTAAATATTGAGTGACTGAAGCGCAACGTGACTAAAAGTAACCATTTCATGCAATGAATGTTCCGCCACAATGCTGGATACAAGAGGTGCAACAAAATGGGGAAAAAAGGGGGACGGTTTGTATCCGATATTTATCAGATTCGTAGCTCTATGGCTGGAATGATCAGATAGAGCATTACGAGCGCAAGAGTGTTTGATCAGCTCACCAGTTGAAAACCCCCAAAGTCCGAAGGACACGTTATACAGCTCGTTCCTATAATTGCGTTGCACGATTTATTTTTTCAGCGCCGCGGGAACATTTTTTTGTTTTCTTTTTTAAACGTGTATTTTAGAACAAGAAGATATATCGCATCAGATACGCAATGCATTTCATTGCAGCAGTGCAACACGTGGTGTAGTCTATATCTCGTTCGATGTCTGGCTCACGCTCTCCGCTGTCGTATACATTTAGCTCGCAATAGACACTCGATTTCAGCCCGGGTGCACAATGTAATCTCGTTTTCCCTCCGGGTGGATGCACAATCCCGCAGCAATTAAAGCGTCCTTATCCTTTAGAGCCTCGTCGCCTGAACGCCAAAATGGAAAGGATGGCGTCGTCCAATATCCTGCTCGTTCCAGTGAGCGCGTCTGATGTCGGCATTATCGGTAATAAGAAGACCGTTCGCTTAGCGGCAGCACTGCATCAGGGTCTTCCTAGTGTGCCTTGATTGAAGAGTGTTTCCAATCACTGGGTCGGGGTCTCGTGGTGTATGAAACCCATTTGCAATATAACTGCGAGGAGGTCACGTCGTAAGCGTTGATAGTCTGTCAGCTTCTCCGCCTCTCCTCCTGTTTTCTTTCTCGCCCGCGACGGCGCAACGCATGCACACTTGCGACCACGCTCTCCATGGTTTTAGCTGCTTCCTCTATTAAAACTAGGCTCTCTAGGTCTTCCCGTTTTTCCCGTGACCCAGATGAGCTCCCCGTTCCAGAGTCCTTGTGGGATCATGCCAAATCGATGGGTGCCACGCTGCTTATCTGGTCTTGCTTCGTCTGTCGGCCAAAGTAGAGTAACAGCGCAACAAAGCGCGTATGTCCTGCTTGACCTAATAACGACAAGTGCGTCCGGTGCCCCCGAGGCGCATATAGTATTTCCCGTTCTGAAAATTTCAATGGGAAATGGAGCCCATTTTTGCCCATTTTCAATTTCTGGTGCCGTAGAGCCCCATGTATTCGAAAACGTCGCCGGCCGCCATTTCCTTATTGAAATTTTCAGAGAATCACTTGTAACGTTTAAATAAGGTATCGGATCGGCTGAAACTTTGGCATCTGGTTGTGACCTTAAGCGCTACCTTTGGGCGGAGAATGAGCGTTCGGCGATGTCTGGTTTATTTTTGCGGTAAGAAAACCCTGCAAATATTTTTTTGTGACACCTTGTACTTCCAAATCGACCCAAAATGTAAATTTTGTGCACTCTAATCAAAAGTAGTTTTCAAATGTCTTATGGCATATTCCCCTGGGGCACACTGCACCCGTGCAGTGCAGTAAACTCTTTCCACTTTAGTACACGGAAGGCTGGTGGGAATAGAAGGAAGCTCCCCTGTCCTCTCTAGCCTTTTCTGTACCTGTACCAAGAACCCCACTCCAGTGCGATGTGTGTTGTATTGTACCGTAAAAGGAACCGACAGTGCTTAGCCTAGTCACTGTGCGTGACGTGCATCTTTTATTCTATCTCAACTTCTTCTTCCTTTTTTCCCGCCCCAGTCCATCCAGTCCTAACTTCTTTCTCAGCCAACACGACATACTCCCCCACAAGGTAAAATTATGTGTTACGGAGAGTAACGATCTGGTGGCCGCTTATTTCTCTTAGGCCTGGACCGGACGGATGCTTCAGCTTCCGGTATATTTGTTGTTGCAGCAGGAACTGTTGGTGCCACAGCTCTTGTTAGCTTAGAAGCGTTCCAGCAGTTTCCCTCTTCTGTTAGAAAGGTTGCAGGTCCGAGGGACTTCTTGATCCTCACTGCAGAACTGAACGATGAAGAACCTTTTGTTGCGTGTCCTGGAAGTCGGACACGTACGTAGTCTCCTCCTCTGAACTTTGGATTCTTTGCCACTCGGTGTTGGTCAGCGTAGTTTTTGAAGTTATTCTGATATTTCTTCACCCTGTCACGAAGTTCATTTATCGCGCTCCTAGCATCTTCTGAAATATCTGGATGCGGGAGCCCCACGATGTCAAGTCTCGTTCGCATTGGTCGTCCATGTAGTAAGATAGAGGGTGACAGAGCTGTAGCTGCTTGCGGCGTGCAGCGATAAACTCCCAAAAAGTCTACCAGGTCAGTCTGGATGTTGCCTTTCTCCAACAAGATGCTTTGTATGTAGTCTTTGAGCACCCTGTTGAAACGCTCTACTTGTCCATTCGCCTGTGGGTAGTAGATAGACGATTTCGAGTGCATGATACCTCTGTCTTGCAGAAAGTTTTTGAACTGCAATGACATGAACTGTGCACCGTGGTCGGACACCAGTACTTCGGGGTAGCCTTCCTTACTGAAGATTTTTTGTAGGAAACTTATCACAGCGTCTGTCGTTGGGTGTGTACAGAATTCGACCTCCGGCCACTTGCTGAAGTAATCGACAGCGGTGATGGCGTATCGGCAGTTTCCTGGGAAACTAGTAAATGGCCCGACGAAGTCTATTCCTATCTGCTTCCATGCACCTGTCGGAAAAGGTACTGGCTGCATCGGAGCAGGTGCGGTTTTTACTGTCTTGTCATGTTGTTGGCAGACCATGCAGCTTGTGATGTAGTCATTGACCTCAGCGTCCATTCTCGGCCACCAGTAGTGGTCTCGGAGTCTCTGCTTTGTTCGTACTATCCCAGGATGAGATTCGTGCGCGATGTTCATGATCCGACGACGAAGTGTGGTTGGTGGGATGATCTTCTGATTACGCAAAACCAGGCCTTGTACCACAGAGAGTTCGTCCTTAAGTTTGTAGAAGGGTAACAAAGTAGGTTGTGCCTGTAACTCAGAAGGGTTTGAAGAAGTGATGATATCGCTCACTTTTGTTAGTATAGCATCTTTCGAAGTTTCCTTCTGAAGCTCATCCAAAGTGACGCTTCGCAGGTGGGCTCGAACTGCGCATATTATTTCGGCGTCCTCTGCGTCGCTTGACTTGTCTTGTTTAGTGACAACCGGAAGTCTCGAAAGTGCATCCGCAATCACATTCTCTTCGCCCCGCCGGTACTGCACTTCGTAGTTAAACTGCAGTAGCCTTGCAGACCAGCGGGCGATGCGCATGGGTTGCCTTCCCGATCCTTGTGTGGCAAGTAATGTCACAAGGGCCTGGTGATCTGTACGGAGTACGAAACGTCTTCCGAGAAGGAATGTTGTCCACCTTTCACAAGCCCAAAGGCAAGCCAGAGCTTCTCGTTCCCCTACGGAGTATCGCCGTTCGGTCTCAGACAATGTCCTTGACGCGAATGCCACTGTCCTGACGCCCTCTGGATGGAGCTGCTGTAGGACAGCTCCCAGTCCGTAGTTGGAAGCATCTGTTGTCACCATCGTTTGTAGTGTAGGGTCGAAAATGGCTAAAGTAGCACAGTTCTTTATCAGGCTCTTCACCTCTTCGAATGCATGTTCATGTTCAGCTGTCCACAAAAAAACAACACCTTTGCGTAGCAAGGCACGGAGCGGATCAACCACTGTTGCGTAGTGTGGAACGAACTTCAAGTAATACGATGCAAGTCCGAGGAAGGATTGCAAGGACTTGACATCTGTAGGGGGTGGCGCCTTGCTGATAGCGTCGAGTGTTCCTTCAGCAGGTTTTATACCTTCTTTGGATATTTGGTGTCCAAGATATCCCAACTCCGTGACTGAAAAGGTGCATTTTTGCTTGTTGAGCTTCAAACCACTTTTCTCTAAGCGTGATAGGACTCGCTTTAAGTTTTCATCGTGGTCTTTTTGTGATGACCCTGCGACGAGAATGTCATCAAGGTAGTGTACTGTGCCTTGGCATCCCTTCAGCACTGTTGACAGCATCTTTTGAAAGGCTGCAGCTGCCGAAGCTAGTCCAAAGCAAACCCTCTTGTAACGGTAAAGACCTTCGTGCGTTATAAACGCTGTAATGTCTTTGCTCTCCTCTGCCAGCTCCATTTGGTGGTAAGCTGATGAGAGGTCCAGCTTGGAGAAGATCGTCATACCTGTCAGCCGGTGAAAGATTTCTTCCGGATGTGGAAGCGGATGACCGTCAATGACGATTGCTTCGTTAGGTCTTCGTAGATCTACGCATAGCCTGATTTCTCCTGTTTTCTTCCAGGCCACGACGATTGGGGAAACCCACTCTGATGCATCGATTCTCTCGATTACCCCTGCTGTCTCTAACTTCTGCAACTCCTCAGAGACTTTGTCTTGTACTGTCAGAGGGAGACGACGAAGTTTTCGTTGCACTGGGGCAACCGATGATCGCGTCTTGACTTTGTGAACGAAATTTTTCACGTGTCCCAGCCCCTCTTTGAATAGTTGTGGAAACATCTCTGTATACTGCTGAGGATTTTGTATACCTCTGGCAGAGAGCTGGTGACACGCATGTTTTTCAATATCCAGCCTGATTTGCAAGCCCCTAAGGATATCTAGTCCAACCAGAGGTTTGCCGGATGTGACATGAAACGTTCCTGTAGTATGTCTGGTCCCAAAGGATGCCTCGGCTGTGAACATCCCATACACCTTGATTAGCCCATTAGAGTAATTTCTGAGCTCCAGGTTCGAATGTTCCAGCTTGATGTGCCGAAAATGCGCATCGTAGAGTGCAGAAGATATGATGGATACTGGTGAGCCAGTGTCCACCTGTAGCTTGAGTGCAACGCCGGCTATGATCATTTCACAGTACAGGATGTCTGGCAATCCCTGAATGTTCATCAGTGCTTTGGCGTTGATGGAAGCTGTGGTCTTCACTGCTGCTGCTTTTCTGCATACAGCTGCAAAATGGCCACGTGTACCGCATTTTTTACAGGTCTTTGCACGTGCCGGGCATGATGTAGCATCCGCCAAGTGAGCTGAAGATCCACATCTGTAGCATTTTTGGCCCGGTTTTGAAGATTTAGCAGTAGATCTTGTGAGAGCCGCAACCTGAGAAGTGCTTGGGACGTTACTGTCCTGGGTTAGCAGCTTCGATTCGCGCAGAGCCTGTTCCACCTGCCTGGCGATGACTAATGCAGCATCAAGTGTTAGCTCTGGTTCGAGTAAAAGCCTCTCCCGCACTTCCTTGGTGTTGGTTTTTTCCACTAGCTGGTCGCAGATTAAATCTTCAGTCAGTGCATCGAATTTGCACGTCTTGGCCAGACTTCGCAACGCGGAAATGTACTCCTCTACCGTTTCTCCTGGCAGTTGTGCCCTTTGCCGGAAGCGATATCGCTCCACGGTCTTGTTGATGGCAGGCGTGAAAAAGTTGCTCAGTATACGTACTGTGGCGTCGAAGGCACGAGTAGTGGGAGCACTGACCGCTGAAGTAGTTGGGGTAGACTCCTCTTGGGATCTGGCAGCAAGACTTCCAGCCGCCGAAGTAGATGGCTGGGAATCCTCTCGGGTTGTGGGCAGGGAACGGAATACTCGCTGCCCCTCAACTCCAAGGCAGTTGAGTAAGATGGCCTTTTTTCTGTTGTCCGAGTATGAAGTAGCGCCGCTCGCCACCAGGAATGTCTCGAAGAGAGGATACCATTCCGTCCATGGGATTGTAGGTTTGCCGGGAGTCGGCAAGAAAGGCGGCGGGGTTTCCAGTTTCATGGTCGACTGCGCCAATACAACAATGTGGACCCAGACAAATTGGACATTAGTAAAACGCAATATGAACTGAGCTCTAGATTATGCTTCTGGGGTTGAAGCAATCTCCGGGGGCATAGTTATCTATGGATAAATGATAAATCCCTGTTTCTCGTTTTTGTTGTTCTGTTCGTCCGATAGTCAGGAACAGTGCAGCGCTCTTGAATGCCTCTTGCTCTCCCGCGAATCACGGTGGAAGATGGAGAAACACAGGGCCAACGCTCGACAAGGTTTTCGGCCACTCCCGATCCCTGTCGTTGTATATTAATCAGCTGAAAATTCTCTTTTGTTTGGAATTTTTCGTCCTGGGCGAGTTCCCGTTTGAGGAACACGCGTCCTCTGGGAGCACGCGTTCCTGAGTTCTTGTCTTCGTGATAGTTTGGGAAAGACGACAGGCGTTTCCTCAGGGTGCTTGAACTCTTCTCTTGAATTAAACATTTCCCGCTTCTCTGGCTGTGATAATAAGCGAACTCGTGGATATTAGCTATACGGTATATGAAAAGAGCTTTATAAACGCGACGTATCGTACGTGCAATACTAAAATATCGAGCTTCTATAAAAAATTAAAAAACACAAAACGTCGTAGCGTCTTTTTGAGTTTTCGAGGTTCTGTGCTTAAACATGGAAGTGCGACCCGTCTACGAAACTTGTTTTCTTTCCTATGTAGAATAAAAATAGTTTCCATCGCTTTGCATATATATATATATATATATATATATATATATATATATATATATATATATATATATATATATATATATATATATATATTAGAACAATCAAAATAAAATCGTTATTATTTGCGAGAAGAACAAAAATGTTTGTTTTGAAGTGCGGGAGTTTTGCCAAGATACATGAGGGGCTTCTCGTTGCATAAAATGTTTCGATAGCAGCAGTAGATGATCTAGTATTTATAAGGTATGACAACACTAGTCGTCTGCCTGACTCCATGTCTCTCTCTCTTTCTCTCTCTAAAAAAAATATTAACGATTCTGTCAGCAGATCATGACATTAAACATATGTTGGGACATTTTCGAATGTTGTTAGCTGTATTTTAACGTTGAGGACGCATGGCAGATTCTTAGGCAACAGGGAGACGCGTGACATTTATGTGCACCCGCAAATGTTTGAACTACTGCCGTTTTCGGCTAAGCAGTACATACTCTATTTTGTTTTAATTTTATTTCGAGAGAACATATTCACTTGTTATTTTCAAGAGTACAAAGCATTTCTGCTACATTACGGCACATTTTTCTAATTAAGAATCTGATAAGAAAGAACGCTATTTATTACCGTAACATTGCAGACTTCGCCTTCTGGATATCAGTTCCCTCTCAAAAGAAGATGGCCCGCACAGATATATAAGCAGTAATTTATTCACTGGGCTTGCAAATCAACCGGTGTTGAATTTTATTTTCCTGTATTTTTTTTTTTTTTTATTGCAAGAACGGTTCGCTAACCAGGCAATTCAAGGCATAAAGCCTCTGACCCGATTTACTGTCATTTCAAGTATATTTTTTGAATAATTTAACATACTTCGATTCTACTCAATTTTTTTAAATTACAAAACACTGTACGAAGTGTTTGATTATCAGCCTTTCGGTCAGAGGTATGCGCTTCTATTTGTTCCAGTCAGAGTGCTTCATGGAGTTAGAAGGGTGACGGGAAGGATGGGTGGGATATAATGCCCGGGTCCAATCTCTCACAGATGTGTACACTAAACAAGCCCTGATGTTTGTTTCTAGAGAGTTGAAGTTAATCTAGGGCATTATGAAAAACTCGAGTTTTATTTCAGTTCCTTAAATTGGCAGTTATAAGAATACAGTATTTCGCTATAAAGAACACAATATGAATGACTCTTAAAATTAGAAGAACACCACGAGTTTAATTTAGGCTAAAAGAAAGATATCCCATTGAATTAGTAACCTCCTATCCAAGACAATAATTACGTGGTAAGAGTGTCGTCAAATTTACAATTGATAAGAATGTATATTAATTGCACAGTTGAAAAACAATATATTGATTTTTACTCTTTCACAAGGTGGTATCAGAATAGAACAAGCAAAGTGTGAGAATGGAGAAGTCACTACTGGACTTTTACGTTCAACCGCGAGCAAATGGCCTGGGCGCTTAAACTTCATGAGCATATGCGTACGACAGGCACAGTGATAGGGAAGTGAACCAGGGGGCTTAAAGCGAACTATACTTTACATGACAGAAGTGTAGAATCTTTCCGACTCATTAAAGCAGCGGTTCTCAAACTGGTCCACGGAACCCTAGGGGTCCTCGAGAGCGTTCAAGGGGGTCCGCGCCAAGTCGAACAACCGCTCTAGAAACAAAAGCCCTCCTATGCCATCTCAGAAGTCCTCTTATGCAGAATGCATTTCGGGAGTCCCCGAAGGGCCTCCGAGTGGGTCAGGGGGTCCGTGATGGCCAATAGTTTGAGAACCGCTGATTAAAGGACTCATGAAACAATGATAACTATAATAATACATGGAGAAGGGGAACAAGTTGGACAAAGGACAAACACGAATCTCCAAACATAGCAAGGTGACTGGTGCGCGGCTGTGTTTGGAGATCTGTGTGTGTCCTTTGTCCCCCTTGTTCCCCTCCTTCAGGGATTATTATCGTTATTCTAGTCCAGCTCGCTTGCACCTTTGGATTAACTGCATTATCATTAAGCAATAATAAGACCGAATTTTACCGACAGCACATTGCGAAGTGGGACGCGAGAAAACTTAGATGTGAATAGAATCAGTTAGAAACCTAATTCCCACTGAAAAACGTCAAAAATAAAAGAGGACTTTTTTTTAATTTTCACTTTATTATTATTTGTCCGGGTGCAATTGATCCCGGGAGGGTCACCGAATGCTGCTCACAGATTGAACATGAGCACTGCGTCACCAGTCGGCTTGCCCTCAGTAACAATCGATGTGTCAGCGATGCCGAATTCTGTGAATGTTTAGTGTACACTACCTGCTCAAAGCATTGTCAACCCAAACACGTGGCTGCCACTGATGTTGGTGACACGACTGACAAAAACATTACCTGCCAGTGCGTTGTGGAAACGAGTTGAGGAGGCCCGCCCTGTTCGATCTACTCTTGTGTTTTCTAGATCAGTTAAAGCGTGGTGCTAAAAAAAAAAGATAAACGCGTACCAGAGATTACGTTTTTATAGTAATTCTAAAATAAAACACAAAAAAATTTATATGGCCCCTTAAATTACATTGTTGAGTGGCCTTTTCCAAATTTGTTACAAATAACCGAGAAAAAAAGTCAAGGAACAGGCTACTTGCTGAAACATAGTTATTGCAAAATTGTTTTCTGCCCTGCCCAATATTTTTACTTTTCTCTTTTTTTTTTTCCTTTATCACCTTTGAACATTCTCGCAGACAGGAAATGAGCCCCAAAGAGTGTCCAGGAGAGGAGGGGGCGACTTCCTCTTTTCTTGTCACTGGAGGTACGGCGAGGGGGGAAGTGAATTGGCTGTTCCTTTCTTTTCCTTTTTTTTTTTTTGCATGCAGGTTGTGCTTTAACTCAGAGACCAGGGTTTATGCTGTTATTTATTGCGTAGACTCTCCAGAGACGTACCTAATTCAGACAGTAAAAGAGTTAACGAAGCGTCGGCCGCCACCTGAGGCTTCTTTCTCTCTTCGTTCAGATGTGAAAGCCGATGGAGATGCTGGCACTACTACATTTAGATGGCACGTGAAACACCGTCGTAGAAGAAAACGTAGCGTTCACAATAAGCACCACTGTACGTACGCCGGTTCTTCAAACATGCTCTTGGATCCATATATCAATTATTCATATTCGTACACTCCCTCAGTAAATTCTCTTAGGTGTCTGGTGGAGAACATAAAAGTGCCTTAAACATAGAGCGTGCATTTGTAATCATGAAACAGCATCGGACTTTATGTCGGAGAGCTTTACAAAATATTTTTTGTTCAATGCTAAAGGAAATTGGATGGCGTTCCGTTTAAACGTTATGTATTACAGCGGAGCTGTTAAGGGCTAGGTTTCCCAGGATCGCGTCCGGTATGTCGACACAAACCTACCTGGACAGCTACCGCCATCTAAAAGCGACGGCGGCAAGCACACAACCAGTATGGTTTCCGCCGTCGCTCGTAGATGGCGCCAACCTTTCCAGCTATAATAGAAGAATGGATAGTTGGGCGCGTTGGTGGGAATTCATCGTAGGAAACAGCGCGAAAAACAGACGACGACGAAGAAGAAGCACAGAGTGTATTGAGGAGTTTCAGCGACGGAGTCGCCACCCTGGTGGCCGGTCGCCGAAAGAGAAAGAGGGGGATAGTTTCGCTGGGCATTGGCTTTATGTAAAGGCGTTGGCCGCGAACGTAGGCTTATAAACTTCGGCAGCAAGAATATTACGCGGCTCTAGTGTTCCGGTACGAGCAACGGAGGTGACACGATCCGCTACGCCTAGCTACGACCACCGGCCGCAGCGATGCCGGCGATGCAGGCGTCGAAGGAGCGCAACCTGTGTGCTACGCAGTCAGTCGCCGTCGCCCGACGCAGCTCGTTTGGCATTCAGGGCTTTCCGCCCCGGGTTCTTCGTTTGTACTTGGACCCGAGTATTATTTCCTGTGCTTGTGTGTGTGTGCTCAGTGGCTGGATATGGACCTCATAGAGCAGTCCTTCAGACTCAACAGCGACTAAAGTTGACGGCGGAGGGGCTTGCAGCAACGCTTTCGGTTGGTGCACGGGCGTGACGACTACACGGATAAATTTAGATTGCTGCTAGCAAGGTGGGCCATAGTCGCTTTATGTTGACACGATTTTAAGTGTAAGTACTCCGTGCAAAGGCGAATCTATCGCGTTTAGAATCCACATTTGTTTTTGTTGTTTTTATCACGCACGACCGACTAGTAAGCGAATGCTTCTGTACCGATCACGGAGTGAATGTCTTCGGCCTTACATTGCGGAACGTCCAATAAAAATTCATGTTCATTCAGCAAGAAAACTTCCCTTTCGAGTGACCTTTTTTGATTGATAATTTCTCCTGTATCTAGGTGCTTCAATCAACCCGATCGATTAGATTTGCTTCCCTAGTTAAGACATTTTGCTGCCACATGCGGCACTAATGCTTGGCACGATGTATGCCACTGGTGGTATTGTGAATTGGTTTACTTCCAAAGCTAAAAGTGTAACAGGTGGGACCATTCAGTTTGCTAAAAATGTGATATGAGAATTTCATTGCATAACTAGCGTTTTACGTTTAAGATTAATAAGAAACATGCTCATGTGATAATGCAGGTCTACAGCGTAAAAGCTTTGCTGATCCAGAATGGGTGTGCTATAGGCTAAAGCCTCAAGGTTTTTAATGTACCAAATTGGTGATTGCACGGCAATAAATATTGTGGTGGAAAACTGCCCATTGACTCGGTGAGTTTTGATCGTGACCATTGATGTGCTGTTGGCAAATAAGGTAATGGCACACCTTTTCCCTGACCATCTGGCCTCAAGGAACATCGCATCTGGATGTGCTTAAATATGTTTATTTCAAGGTTCAGTTGACCCCTCCATCATTACAGGAAGGCAGTCTCAAGCCACAATAAACAGCAGTGAACACACAATGCATCTGCAATCTGCTTAAACTAAATTCACAAAAAACCAAGGCCATCATATTCAGCAGTTCCAATATTCCAGTTGTGATCTCAAGCCCCGTGGTTTTAAACAACTAAGAAATTGAATTTGTAGATAAAATTAAAACTTTGGGTATCTGGTTTACTAAAACTATGTCCTGGACCGCACATGTTGATTTTATTCTATCCAAATTATCAAAAACAGTTGGATTACTCATGAAATTTAAGTCATTGTTACCTCAATCTGTAAAGCTTTTACTTTATAACTCATTGTTATATTCGCAGTTTAATTATTGTCACCTTGTGTGGGGCAATACGACAAAAGCAAACATGAACAAGCTGTTTATTTTACAAAAGAAAGCTGTGCGCGCTATCGCTAATTGTTCATATTATCACCATACCGAACATTTGTTTTCTTCGTTAAAAATTAAACCTATTCAAAATATCTATGAATATAAGCTTTTAGTCACGTATAAGAAATCATTGCTGATTACAGATAGCTTTTTTATGCGTCTATGTAGTCTTGTCCCATTCACTTCACCATATCAACTTAGACCAAAAGAAAAATGGTTTGTTGCACCATCACGCACATTGTATTTTAATCAAACATTAAATTACCAGTTAACTACTCTATTAAATTACTTATTTACCAAAGAAATTGATATCGATGGGATGACACTGACTGAGGTACGAAAATGTTTTTGATTTTCTTTTTCTTTGTATTGAAAAGTCCCGTATGTGTATAATTATATTTATATCTATTTTTCTTAGCCGTATGTGTGTAATTATATTTATATGTATTTTTCTTTCGCCTGCTGTAAGAGGGGGCTCGGACCTTCATCAAGCTGCAGTTGCAGCTTTTTGTCCATGTCCCCTGTTTCGTCTCCGAAACGAAATAAAGAGATTTATTATAATAACAGGCACCAGTGTCCAGGCGTATAGTCCGCAGAAGCCAATTTGAGCCTGAAATTTTTTTTGTTTTATTTAGATAGTTTGCATTTATTGTATAATCCGCAGGGCCTGATTTCCGCACCCAGTGCATAGTCCGCCAAGCTGGTGTGTAGTGTCTTCGTGCTTTTTTACCTGGGTGGCATTTTTTTTTCAGAAGTTCTTCGGCGAACGCTCTGTTGAGCCTGAATAGCTGCTATTGAGGTCCATATCCAGCCACTGAGCACACACACACAAGCACAGAAAATAACATTCGGTGCCAAGTACAAACGAAGCACCTGGGCAGAAAGCCGTGAATGCCAAACGACCAGCGTCGGGTGACGGCAACTGACTGCATTGCGCCCCTTCGACGCCTGCATCGCTGCGGTGGGTGGTCGTAGAAAGTCGTAGCGAGATGATCTCCACTTCAAGCAAGAAATCCTGCCATACCATACTCAAGATATGTGTGCAAGTGTTCGACGATGTGGGCTCTCTCACACTGGTGCAGCTGTCATCAAGAAAGGTACATATCAACAATATTCGCACGTTTGAGGCTGAAACTATGACGCATACTTTATCTAAACCTAAATTTATCGGTTTGCGGCTACAAACATTTTCGTTGACGTTGCTTAGATGATGTAACCATTCAGGCCTCGCATTAAATGGTGTTGCGAACTCTTCGGTTGTGTATAATATCTTCCAATTTACAATGCAGAGGCAAAAAGAAAAGCAACTGTGTAAATCTACCACTTAGCATAAGCACCTTTCGCCATTCATTCTTCAGCACACTCAAATATCAGCTTAGGATGTTATTGTTTTAGAAGCTTTGCCCTGTTTTGTGAAAAGAAAAAAAACTTAAAAAAGCTTTACCTTTGTTCTCCTGGCATTTAATACAGACTTAGCAGATCACACACAGCTGATATCACCGTGGCACATACAACTCGAACGAACGATGAGACTATTGCTATTACAATAAAGCTTTCCACAAGAGCCAAAAGGAGGCTTGTAGGGGTGCACAAGTACATCGAAATGAGATAGGCGCTTCCGGGGCTTGTTTACATTATGCGTAAAAACAGGACGATCGGCGACCAGCTGATCGAAATATAACACCAAGGATACCGATGTTTCCATACATAGAACGCAGGATAAAGACCTCAATCGTCCCGTGTATGCTGTAGCTGTCATACTTTCCATCCAACCGCTTTTTAGCGCAATTAACTAGAACAACCGAAGAGCTCGCAACACCGTTTAATGCGAGGCCTGAATGGTTGCATCATCTAAGCAACGTCAACGAAAATGTGTGTAGCCACAAACCGATAAGTTTAGTTTTAGTTAAAGTATGCGTCATAGTTTCAACGCGCGAACATTGTTGATATGTAGTTATGTACCTTTCTTTGGACCCGCGTACATTCTGTTCAACTTGATGACAGCTGCACCAGCGTGAGAGCTCACGTCGAACACTTGCACACATATCTTGACTATGGCAAAATTTCTTGCTTTCGACTGGCTTGAACACTTCATTTGTAGCATCACGGTAGGTCTTGCTTGAAGCGATGATCGTCTCGCACACGGCAACAAACAGAGAACGACGTGATTTGTTTAATTTATACGCTAGTGGTCTACGGGCGTCGCGAATCTGTCCCCCTCTTTTCCGCCATCTTGGATCGATCGGAGCGCCCCCTAAATTCGCTGAAACTCCTCAATCGAGTACAGCTCCGCTGGTCTTCCTTCTTCACGAGAGTGGAAAGGCTGAACGTTTTTTTAAGAACAGCATTCAATGTCCGAATGGGGTACTCTTGCTTGGGTCTACTTTTAATACGTGGTGCAACGCATTGAAGAATACCAGAATTCAGTTAGGAGTGTTGACTTTTTTAAAGGGTTACTCCACTTCATTTTCTGAATTTTAGGGTTACGGCTGTTTTTAGCGAAGTAAGTGTCCCTGAATTACAAGGTGTCCTTTTTTTTCCATCCCTTGTGTAGTTTCGTAGATAACTTATCTCAAAGCTTAGTTTCGGGGGCCTACGGCGAATCCAACAAAATGTACGACTGGCCTAGTCGCAAGAGCAGTTCTGATCAGTCAGGTATAATGCTACGGCTGTTCTACTACTAATTGCTTCATAGATATCAAACATCTGTAGCAAATCCTTATACATATTCATAAAGTTTCCGGCCGAAAAGCGAGTTCACCACGACGAACGCGGACTCTAAAAAGCTCTTTTAAGCATTCCCAAAAGGGTTCTTTATGGAAAATCTAGAAGGGGTTATTTTAGGCTTCTTTTTTGATGCGAAAAAGTTCCTAATCGCCTACTTGCCTTTGTAGTGCGCCAGGGGGCGATAGTGTTTGAGGCGAAACCGTTCTTCACGAACTGAAAGGGGTCTTGTGGCGTCGAAGATTTTAAGAACGGATTTTTTTAGTGTGAATGCCACCTTCGGCGCCACCGACGAGCTTGAGTGAGCAGTGAGCCAATAATCTTCGTGCGCGATCCCTGAGAGACGCTCACAAACTACAGCCAAAAAAAATAATTAGTTGTTTATTTAGCAGGAATTTAGTCTGCCAGAACATGGCGACATTGTTACCTACTGATGAGCAATTTAGCCAGTGCAGTACAACCGCTAGCCTGGGGTCTTTAACGTGAACCAAGCAGTAGTGTTACACGACCGCACGTCGGTACGATGCTCGTCCAGATCTAAACCGGCAGGGTGGGGATCGAACCCAGGACCCCTGCGTTATGCAGCGAGAGCTTTCGCTCCACGTGCGCCGAGCTTGTGTGCGCTAACCCACTCGGCCGTTAGACGTTTTGGTTCGTTTGCCGGTGTCTCTTTTCCAACGTACACACTAGACTCGTCACATCGTGTTTACGTGTTGGTTCGACAGACGCGTTCTCGGCGTCTTCTGAAAGGGTATGTGCTTTGTTATTGGTAATTCGTGTAGTAAAGACCCCAACAACAAGAAGCTTGAGAATATTGAAAATTACCCGAGTAAAAGATGTGAAACTTTATGGAACTTTGAGACGTCGTCCTTCTTGTGTCCTTTTTCTTCTACGAAGTTTCCCATCTTTTACCGCAGTCTCGGGTTATTTTCAACATGATCCACATCCACCAGCTGACCTGCACACTCACCGTTTTTTTTTGGTTTTTTTTAAAGCTTGAGAAATTGTTTTTATATGATAGCTCAGAACAATTTGAAATATCTTCAAATATGCGTCCACCACAAATTCCTATAGCATCGATTGTTTAGCACACCTCACAGGAGAAATTAAAGTAATTCCCATCCGTCCTGCGTCGCACGTTTTGTAATATAAATCGAGACATTAAACACATTGTTAACGTTTCTTGCCAAGCATGGTTCTAAACGACTCTGAGTATAGGCTATTTAAAGGATTAAAAAAAAACTTTCCTCCGGACAGTTTAGGCCACATCTCTTATATGTTGCGAATGCCGCTCAGAAGAGAATTCAGTAGCAGTACATATAGCTGCAGGCCCTCGATATGAAGCTGCTTGATGCGAAGCCGCAGCACAGACATTTTGGGCAAAAGGTTGCAGATCGGCCTACTAAAACTCATAGGCAACAATGACCACAACTGATGGCTTAGTTGAACAGACAATTGAAAAGGAAACAGCCGTGCTTACAAACAAAGGCATTGACACCAAGGGGTTTGCAAGCGATCTTTTGTCGACACCATCCCATCTTTAAAATAAGAACTACGTATGTTCTGTACTTTCTTGATAGGCGTGGTTGTTCCAAACCCCGAACCAATTCGTTTCCCGGGCATTAGGAAGGAAGCCTTTCACAATCACAACAATGATTTTAGCATCCTTTGCAAACTCGCGAGAAAAAAAAAAAATACCCTCGCGCTCGTTATGCACGCTGTCGTCGAAATGGTTGTTTTCGGTCCGTCAATCGAAGAACAAGCTATCTGACCCGCTATAAGAGGGAAACGTCCGCTGTCCGCATAGATCAGGGGTGGCCAGGCTGACCCGGCCTAAGAGCCGCAAACAAAAGCACTAAACCTCCAAGAGCCAGCTGGAAAAGGAAAGGCAGAAAAAGAGGGCGGGGGGGGGGGGGGGGGGGGAAGGGGGGGCTCCAAAGTTCTTAGAGCAATAAATGAGACCTGAACTACTTTAGATCAATCTATCTGTGTCAAAAGCAGTTGTACGTATGGTAGCAGTAGCACAAGACTACCAAACCGCAACCTGTCGTTCAATTTAAAACGCGTTCCTTTTCTGTTCTTGGGGAAGCGCTTGGGGAAGGGGGGATTTTAGGTTTACTAGGCAGCCGCGAGCCGTACTTTAGCACGCAAAGAGCCGCAGCTAGGCAACCCCTGGCATAAATGATCCACAAAGAGTATCTTGGATTATGTCAGTGCCGTCATTCTGCTGTTTCTTTCAGCACTTCGGAAATAAAACCCTCCTGGCCTGCTAATCCACCGAGAAAAACACGCACACACACGCACACACACAGACACACACACACAGACGCACACACGCACACGCACACACACACACGCACACGCACACACACACGCACACACGCGCGCACACACACGCGCACACACACGCGCACACACACACGCGCACACACATGCGCACACACACGCGCACACACACGCGCACACACAGATGCACACACAGACGCACACACACACGCACGCACACACACGCACGCACGCACACACACGCACACGCACACGCACACACACACACACACACACTCAACACACACGCACACGCACACGCGCGCACACACACACACATTTCTGAAGCGTTGGCTGCTCTTTGCCTAGTTAAGGGTGACATAGAGGAAAATAAACTCCAACCACAATTTAATACACAAGTCATTTTTGCAAACTCATAGAAACTTATAGGCAAACTGGCTCCTCTCTGCGGAGCTAATTTCCGATGTGTTGAATAAGCTCGCATGACGAGAAACAAGGAATCGATCACTTGTGGCTCATTACGGAATAATGCAGGGCTGTGCGAGTACCGAATAATTGTAATCAAATCAAATATTGCAGGGCTGTGCGAGTACCGAATAATTGTAATCAAATCAAACATTGCAGGGCTGTGCGAGTACCGAATAATTGTAATCAAATCAAATATCGATTTAAATCAAGGAAACAAGCCGTATAGATCGAATACTAAATTTGTTTTACATGAAATCAAATGTTTACTAATTCTCGGGAGAAAATAGCAGCGGTTGTGCATGATCTGGGGTCAACTCTCCTTTCGGGCCATAACAATGTTGCTGGCCGTGAAAGAAGGGCTTACAACGATGTTTATACTGGTGTTTCAGCGAAAGCTTTAAAAAATTCCTAACACTACTAGGGTCATTAGAAAAAAAAAACTATTTTTGAAAACTAACTTTTAGCCGCAGTGGACCCCAGGAATTGCCAAAAAAAAGCGCTATCTAATTAACTCAAATGTGCCCATTAACTTTCTAATGGCGACTTTTAGGTTCACGTGTCAAATTTTGTAGGCTACCACCATAGAAGGCTAAAGCAATTTACGGAAAGTGAAAATAAGCAACAGTGGGAATATTCGCCGACGAACTTCGCGCTGTATATGGGTATGATTTTATAAATTTTATATCACTTCACGCAACTGTCTTATCACACCCATTACAGAGCAAAGTGTGGCGGCGAATATCTCCCGGCCGGTTGCTTCTTTTTACTTTCCGTAAATTGCTCAAGCCCTCAATGGTGGTAGGCTTCAAAGATTCTAATTGCAACATGGACCTAGAAGTCGGTAATTAGAAAGTTAATTAGCAAACTTTCAGAAGTTAGATAGCGATTTTTTATATATATATGTTGCAATTCCTGGCGTCCCCCGCGACTAAGAGTTGGTTTTCAAAAATAGTTTTTTTTTTCATCAATCCTATCGTTGCCAGTTCGTTAAAGCTTTCGCTGAAACACCCGGTATATAAAACATAAAGGCTTTTCCTTGCGAAATGAAATAAAGTGTGGTGCATGCGTCTTCCGTGCTTTTTTTTTTTCGACCTATAAAGAAAGCTTGTGACAATTGAAATTTCGTCCATGATGGGGCGGCCGCGTTATCGGAGTATTTTGTCATGCTTCACGGCCGTTTTTACTGGTCAGAAAAAAAAATGCACGCGAACCGTATCACATTGCAAATACCTAATTCGGGTGTTTCTCAAGGAGCTCTAAACTTTCCCATTGACATTTCGGCTCTTAATACAACATTTTAAAAATGAGGAAATTAGCATAAGTCAAGGGTGCAGGCGAGCTGGTTGAGTGTAGACATTTTAACCCTGGAGAGTGGGGACAAGGAGGACAACACGACAAAGATCTCCAAACATAGCTAACGTTTATTTCACGCTTCACGACCTTATATAGGTACGTACACAAAGAAGGAAAGAAGGAAACCGAAAGACCAAAAAGTAACTCGAAGACTCGGACACACAAAGCGAAACAACCTTGCACTCGGGTGAGGGGGCGACACTCGAACAATCCAAACAAATTCATACTTCGAACCGGGCGAAGGGGCTGACCACAACAAAACAAGAAAATGAGCTTCTAGGGGGAAAATCCACACAATGGACGAGGATAGGTGACCTAAAAAACATAAATGACCAAACATGGGTGACCTAAGAAAGTATCACTGGTTTAGGAACGTTCTAATATGACTTCCCAGTGAAACAGACATATTGCTAAAACAATTTTTATGCTTATCGATCATCAATGATTCTTTCGCTAGACGTTTGTATAAATCTTTTTCTTCGTTAAGGACCCTAGTGTTCTTCCATACAACTACGCACTTATTACAAGAAGAAAGGTGTTTAGCCAGTTCTGAAGAATCAGCTTTGTTTTTGACTGCGCGCTTACGTCCAGTTAACCTGTCGTTAATACACCGGGCTGTTTGTCCTACGTAGCAAGCCCCGCATTTCACTGGAATTTGATAAACAACGCCCAGATCACAACCCACGGAACAGTCCCTGTGATATTTGCTACAAGCAATTTCTTGCAACGAAGAAGGGGCTAATCTGTCTAGCCGAAAATCAGGTTTAAACATAACTCTCACGCAGAACTTCGCAGCCAACGCCTTCAAATTATGGGGGACATTATGAAAATAGGGTAGACCTTTAACGTTGCCTTTTTCCACTGTGGTATTTCTGCTACCATTAGAACTGGTTAACCAACGATAAATGACGGAGGAAGCAAAATCCCTGCTATATTTTGCCGAGGACAACCTACAAATTTGCTTTTCTAGACCTACTCCCAACCGATGTATGCAAGAAACTTTAATCGAATTCACTAATACGGACTTGAGTACTCCCCTCTTTATAATTTTAGAATAGCAACTTAACCTGGAAAACAAAGGTTTCGAATCGGTCTTACCAAACTCCCAACAAAGATCATTCTCCACTAGAAAACGAATGCCTAAAAATTGTAGCCAACCACCTTGCACGTTTTCTACCGAAAAAGTTACCTCTGGAGCCGCTTTCAAAAAGCTTTCCTTAACACGTTTACCAACGAGGGGATCCAACGAACACACCAAAATGTCGTCCAGATACCTGCGAACGATCACAGAGCCCTCGGCATATGCTGCAAGTGACTGAGATACCATAATACCGATAACACGAATGTAGACCTCTGATAAAAGTGGAGCTATCCGAGAACCAATAAAAATTCCACTTTTTTTTTTTTTTTGTAAGAATAACTTTTCTTGAACCATAGTCACTGCAGAACCTAAATAATACTCAACAAGTTTTAGAATACTAACAACATCAATACCTGAAGCGGATTGAAATTGCACTAAGCTTTCCTCCAGAAGCTCTTTCAGCCTCTAAAGGAGAATACGCTGATCCAACAAAAATACATCTCTTTGATATCCAGAGAAAAGATCTTAACTGACTTACGACGGTAAGGATGGATTTCAGTTATCAACTGATCAGCCTTCTTCAATGACAACGGGCTAGAACAATCAATACACGTCAAACCTTTTTGAATAAACAGTGAGACAACTTTTTGCCATGAATTATCTTCGCTAATGACTACTCTTAAGGGCAAGTCTTCCTTATGGCTCAAGGAGCTTTACTGAGCACTCCTGTTCTGGTGTACAATCGAGGGAAATTCACAGTCCTTAATAAATTTCATGATCGTTAAACGAGACGATTTTACAGAACCAACGAAAGGTTGAAAGAGAGAACATAAACCCTGATCCACCTTTTCTTTAAACATCCGGTCGGGAAGGACTCCAAACCTTCCCGATTTATCAGTTTGCATCAAAACCAACTCCGAGCTACACAATTCTTTTCTCACCTCATGCACAGCTCTAAAATCACGACTATTAGTCCTAAACGAACTGTCAACAATGGTACTTAACCGTTTCACAGATTGATCTATAAAGGCTGACCTTTCATCGTTAGAGAAGAGTTTGAGTGCTACTTCATGAATATTTGCTACCATGTCTATTCTTGAGTTTTTTACGTTTAAACAACACTTGGGGCTTTTTTCTAATACACGGGAAACCGAAGCAGAGAAGGGTACATCACTAGAATTACAAATCTGACTCATTCCAAATCCGGTTCGCTACGAAAGGTTCCAATGAGGCTGTTCGTTGAAGATGTAGAACGAAGGTCTGAAGGTTCTGTACCTTTGCTCTGCGAAACTTGTTACAATTGGGTTCTTTTCGACAATAAAAGGTGATGATACGAGTCTTGTTTCAGTAGATACCAAGCCTTGAAGTCCAGCGAGGAGGTGAAGTTCTCTCCGTGGACGACAATCCACAGCGTAGTTGACACTTAATGAACGAACTAAGTTGATCACGTAAACTAGTTCTATAAGACTTGAGACTTCTTCTCTTGAAACGCCACTAAAGGTTTGCAGAAGCCAGATATCTGAAGTCAGAGCATCCCACACATTGTTTCCGCAGTGAAAGGCTGAAGTAGCTTGTGTCCGACTCCAAGTCCGCAGCACAATGACCAAGCTGACATAAAACAAAGAGCGCAAGCAACTTGAGGTCTCTCGGATTCATTAGGGAAAGAACAGAAATAGAAATTGGGACAATGCCTGCGTTAGGTAGAAGTAATGAGGTTAACGCACATTTTATTAATTCGGCTTTATTACAAAATACTGCAACTCTCGCAAGCCGCTTGCTAACAACATACAGGTGGTTTCATTGGCATAGAGCGATCCTCTTTTGAAGAAACAAAATTAGGGCGCTTATTTGGGGTACTCGATATTTATGTAGATCTTCGTCTGGGCAGCACGAGAAGGGAAACGTGACCATGTTTTAAGTCATGATTTATTTTGGAGAAAATCACGGCACCCTGTAGAGCGATGGAATAATACATGGCAAGCATATGGCGTTATGACAAGCATGATAACTGTTGGCTGCATTTCAAACCGACACATTTCGAACTTCTCGTCTCTCTCCCCAAAGGCAGCCCGTCGGTATCAATGCTATTTTACGTCGTCTTTCTTGAAATTTGGGAGGACAAATCGAAACTCATATTTACATCGAAAAGTCCGTGCACCGAAAAGTCCGTGCACCGAAACGTTCGTGCACCAAAAAGTCCGTGCACCGAAAAGTCCGTGCACCGAAAAGTACGTGCACCGAAAAGTACGTGCACCGAAAAGTACGTACATCGAAAAGTACGTCCACCAAAAAGTCCGTACACCGAAACGTCCGTACACCGAAACGTCCGTACACCGAAAAGTCCGTACATCGAAAGGTCCGTACATCGAAACGTTCGTACATCGAAACGTTCGTACATCGAAACGGTCATACATCAGAACGTTCATACATCGAAACGTTCATACATCGAAACGTTCGTACATCGAAACGTTCGTACATCGAAACGTTCGTACATCGAAACGTTCATACATCGAAACGTTCGTACATCGAAACGTTCGAACATCGAAACGTTCGTACATTGAAACGTTCGTACATCGAAATGTCTCACACCGGAAAGTCCGTACACCGAAAAGTCCGTGCACTGAAAAGACCGCACCGAAACGCCCTACACTGCAACGTCCTACACGGAAATGTCCGGATTTCGACGTGGAGATCTGGAAGGAGAAAAAGACGGGACGAGTTTATCGGCGGTGCCTGCCTGCCCGGGGAGGTGACGACTGCGAGGCACCAAGTTGCCGGGTCTGCCAACGCGACGCCGCGCCGTTGCAGCAGAGACGTGCTTTCTCCGGGGCAAGAGGCCGGACGACGCCGACTCCCCGAAAGCCCTCGTGGACACTGCCGATCCCTCCCAGACACGTCTCGTCGACCTTGCCAGCATCGTGGAGTGAAGCCTGCTGCGGCCCCGAGACGCATCTTGTCCTAAGCCAAGCCCGATATACCTGCCCAAGAGGGTGAGCGCCCGCAGCGAGCTCTTAGTCGGACAATAAAAGTCCAAATCAGAATTTCACTGTCGCAGTGCCTAACCTAACCTAACCTAACCTAACCTAACCAAAACGGGACCCCAAGAGCGGTTGAACCGCTACTTCCCTGTAGCGGTCATCACAGCGGCGTCCCCTTCTAACGAAGAAGACGTGGCCTCGCGGCAAAGCAAGGTGCGCGCGCTTTTGGGCGACGCAACGCGGGTGATCTACGCGTGAGCGTTCGTGGGGTTAACAAAACTCTTTCACCTCAGCTAGTAGTCAGTCGCAACTTTCTTTCCTACCTCGCGACACGACTATCAAACGCACCTACAATGACAAACAGAAATCGTCCGCTGGGACGGCTGAAAACTCACCAGAAAAAAAAAAAAAAAAAAAAAAAAAACGGCGAAAGAAGTGGCAGTACGAACAAGTAAGCTTTTTGGGTACGAGGGCTTACTAAAAGTAAACCCTTACTAACAAGTATAACTTCGAATGAATTTAACAAGTACCTTGAATCTGTATTTACGTCGGATAACGGATCTATGCCAGATACTGGCATCGTCCTTTCAACTGGCATTGAGGACGTAGTAATTTCAGAGCAGGGAAGTTTTCACTTGTTAAATAATATAGATCCTAAGAAGTGTCTTGGTCCTGACGCTATACATGACGCGTTTTTGAAGCGTTATGTATAATAGATGTCCAAATATCTTTGCATCCTTTTTACCGCATTTATTCGCCATGGAGTATTACCTTATAATCGGAAAGTTAGAAAAATTATCCCCGTTCGCAAGTCTGGCGGCAGAAACAACCCGGCTAACTATAGATCGGTATTTTTAACAAGTACATGTTGTAAGCTTCTAGAGCATATAATACTTTCACATATATGTCAATATCTCAAAACTCACAATATTCTTATAGCATCTCAGCACGGTTTTGGGAAATCATTATTAACAAGTACCCAACTTATTCAATTAATACACGAGCTCGCGAACACAATTAACAATAGGAGCCAGAATTACATAATTTTCCTTGACCTATCGAAACGTTTCGATCATGTATCACACCCAAAACTTCTTTTAATACTTTCTAAAATCATCAAAAATGATCAGTTAGTAAACTGGGCAGCATCATACCTGTCCAATAGATCACAATTTGTACATTTCTGTGATAAGTCCTGGCCTTCTTCCTGTAACGTCCGGGGTACCTGAAAGCTTGGTTCTTGAGCATCTTTTATTCTTAATTTTTATAAATGATATTATTAAAGATATGAAAGCACCAGTTAGAGGTAAAATCAATTCAAGATCATATGGCTCTTAATGAATCCTTGGAAAATTCAAGAAGGGGCGGATAAATGGGAAACGCAGGTAAACTACACTAAAATAGTACAAATGACGGTACCTTGGAAAAAAATATCCTGTGAAGTATAATTATAATGCAATTAAATGCAAAGGTGCAAGCGAGCTGGACAAGAATGACGAAAATATTCCCTGGAGAAGGGGAACAAGAGGGACAAAGGACAAACACAAATCTCCTAACACAGCTATGTGACTGGTGCGCGACCGAAAAGATCCGCCTGGTCCGGGTATCGAACCCGGGACCTCTCCATTACAGGTGGAGCGCTCTACCAACTGAGCTAACCAGGGGTTAGACGTCAGCAGAGCAAACGGGTTTTATCAGCTGCCACCAGTCTAACACCAACAAGGGTGAAGCTTGCAATTTAAAGTTATGATCATAATGCAATTAAATGCAAAGGTGCAAGCGAGCTGGACAAGAATGACGAAAATAATCTCTGGAGAACGCGACCAGGCAAATTTTTTCGGTCGCGCACCAGTCACCTAGCTGTGTTTCGAGATTCGTGTTAGTCCTTTGTCCCTCTTGTTCCCCTTCTCCAGGGATTATTTTCGTCCATTCGTCAAGTATAATTATTCAATTAATGGGAGTCCCATCAGTTATGTCGAGCAATACAAATACCTCGGAGTAACAATAACGGGCAAACTAATCTAGAATCAGCATACAGATGATATTGTTAATAGGGCAAGGGGTAAACTTTTTACACTGAGACGTAGTTTAAAATTGGCTGACAGAGAAAAAAAACTGCATGCTATACAAATATAAAACAAAAGTCGGAATATGCCAATGTAATCTGGTATCCTCATACCGCGGAGCGAATCAGTAAACGTGAACGTGTACAAAAACTTTCTGTGCGATTTATAACTAACAATTTTAGATATAATATTGCTGCGTCAGGTTTACTTGCAGAGGCTAGCATACAACCGTTGAAGATCAGAGCTGAACTAAACAGATTTCGCTTCTTATATACTCCCTTGTTAACAAGCTGTACAATGTTGACAGTGAGAGATATATCACTTCTTTATCAACGGGTTCATCTAGACTCAATCGTCCAAGAGCTATCAAGCAATACAGATATAAGCATGATGTATTCAAGTAATACTTTTTCTCTCGGGCAATCCAAGAATAGAATTCGTTAACAAACAAAGTAGTAACCCTTCCGTCACTTGATGGTTATGTTGATGCAATTAATTCTGCCGCAAATTGTTCTTAAGAGCAATTTTGTTTCTACTGTTCAAACTGTATCTAATATGTAAACCCACACCTGCTATGGCACCGGCATGCGTGCCGCAGTATCCTTTAAATAAATAAAATATTACATCAGGGCACAAGGTTGCTTGACAAACAGCCAACCCGCTGAATGCCCGCTGAGAGGCTGGTGGTAGCATTTATAATACCGGCTTTAGACTGGATCGCGGTTACTTACTATACTTTGTCTCATACTACGATGGACTAAAGGCCAAAGCCACGGGCCGCCAGGTCCGATCCCTTTCCACGCTAAACTATGACATGCGTAACATTGATTCGGGGTGGACGAATAATGCTCCGAATCAAAAAGTGCTGCATCATTTCTATAGCCTCTACACTGCAAAGAGCCTGTATATCGTGGCTTTTGTCTTGCATTGTAAAATTGATGAGTCACTCAGTGCTGTTCGATTCGAACCACTGTCCGCCCATCCCCATCAGTGATCCGAGACGCGGGCATCGATACGTGCGTCGAAGCGAAATTCCACGCACTTTCCAAGTGGCTTGTGATTGGATCTTGCGGTCCGTAGCTTTTTGCCTTTAGCACATCGTAGGGTGAGACGAAGTATAGTGTAATATTTTGGCAGTGCTAGTATTTAGTCTCCGTAAACAGATATCAGTACTTTATTTTGTTTTGACTTTTGACCGAAGTTACCCTTTAATTAAGATTGATACATAGGTTCAGCAAACCTTTAACAGCTAGCCTTCACTACAACAGGAGTCCTAGGCCAGTAAGTTGCATCAGGAACCAAGGTTGTGTTAGGACGAACAGTTTTGAAAGCGTGGATAGTTGAGCGAGTTGTTGTCAAAGTTACAAACATGGAACGCGGAAATAGAAGACAATACAGACTACACAGGCATGTATCGTCTGCATTGTTTTCCTCTATCTCCCTCTTTCGTTTTCTTAGTTTTGAAAGCCTTGCCCAATAAATTCTGCGACACCCTATTGTTTCTACATTCTTACCAAACTAGGGAATTTGAAAGATAGGTTGATAGTATATATATATATATATATATATATATATATATATATATATATATATATATATATATATATATATATATATACGTATATATACACTGGGTGTTTTTTTAAGCTTGACAGGTTTCTTTAAAAAAAAGCCGTGAAAGTTACACTTATGTCGCTTGTGGAGGTGAGTTATACGGCCAGGGGGACATATTATAGGGGGCTAATCGTAACGATCAGTCGGCTAATTAATTAAAATTCGTGAATTAACTTTTTAATTAATGAAAATGGGCATATTATTCCAATTCGAAACTTGCTCAGCGTCATCGAAAACCACTAAATCAGTCATTTTCAGAAAGACTTTGAGCGCGTGAGAAGCGTAGTATATATATATATATATATATATATATATATATAAGAGAGAGAGAGAGAGAGAGAAATATAGGGAGTGGTTATCTAAATACCTTGGAAGACGGACCCTTTCCGACATTTGCAAGCTGTAATGACGTGCCACGTCAATGCCGCAACTCGGAACTATCATGGGTCTTAGATCAGCAACGGCTGTCGTCTACCCAGTTAAGCGAATCGGAAGCTAACAGTACACAGAGAGCTGATCAAAACTTGAGTCCGCCGAAACCATTGGCTGGGATGGCCTAATCGGTTAAGGCGTCGCCCCGGATAGGCGAAGGGTGCGTGTTCGATCACCGCTCCTGCTTAATTTTTCGCCAGCTCTCTTTCCCTTTCCCTTCCCCTAACTTCAGTGCAATAAATTCAATAATCACTCTCTCCCCTCTTCGTTCACAATATTACTACCGCTGCACTCGTCAGTCTTACCGCACAATTCGCTCATAATTGTAATGCCTTGCTTGATCCTTGATATAACGTTTGTAACAATCCAGAATTCTCAAGGGCGTTTTATGCATCGGTCCTCTTGCGAAACGAGCATGAATATTGTATGGTTATAACGTGTCTCAACGTATGTAAGCGTACAGGAAGATTATGTTTTTTTCTTCATTGCTGTAGCCAATAGTTTCACGACTCCTTTCCTGCTTATCACTGTACCTTTTTTTTTTTTTTACTTTCTCTTGCCTCATGTCTTTCACGAAAACCCATCAACTCGCCTCTATTACAATTTTGGACAGGACGCTTGTAGTGATGCGTAGTGAAACGTCACTACTTCATAATTATTAAGCCCAATTCGGAACTGGTCGACTATTTGTTTACACGGGCCACCAGCTTATAACAACTGAGGGCCCTGCTTCCGGTCGTGCCTTTTGATTTTCGTAGCAAGTCACAGCGTAGAACAACGTAGCAAGTCAAAATGTTTTTGGTCACCATCTTTATCGCCATTGCGTGCTTACATCACCACCACACATTTCGCACGGTTGCGCAATATTCAGCTTGTCTATGTGCAGACGCAGGCAGAAGTTAGAACATACGCGGGAAAATAGAATTGCTCAAGTTCCTTGTGCCACTGCGCGCTGGCTTAACCGCAAGGCTCGACTCAATTCCGAAGCTCAGGCCGAGTACTCCACAGCTACCCCGGCGAGCGAGAAAGAGACTGCCGGAGAGCCGCGAAATATAGTGGTGCTATAATAAAGTTCGTGGTCGTCCGAAAGAGAAGCTTCATTTTTCATTCGGGTCTCTCCTGGGCCCGTGAGAGGTTAGCGGAAAATGGTGGGAAAGGAGGCGGGAAGGCTTGTGCAGCAAAGCCCACAAAAGGGTAATCTGTCTTCCGGGGAGGTTTAATTTAGGGGTTAACCGCGCCGGAATGCGCTGCTGTGGATGCAGCAGCAACTCGCCCGCGCAAGTTTACTATGGGAAGCTGATACCGCCTTTGTAAGATGGTACTCTATTTGTATGAACCTCGTGGGCGGTCGCAGTGGCTTCCTTCGGCTAAGTCGGAGTCACTGTTCATTCCGCCATGGGATCCCTCGAAGGAAGATTGCACTAGTTTGCGCGTACTTTGCTTCATTTTTCTGCCACTTCAGGTCTTGGATGCCTTCAATTGAGTACCTGTAGGGCAGGGTAACGTGGAGAAGCTCTACAATAACATTCTAATGCGACACCCATTCCCTGCCCTGTATATATTTTTTTTTCGACAGCGGGCGTTAAGAATGCAAGAAAGAAAATAATACAAAGTGCACCAAAATAGTACGTCGTTAGAGAAGAATATGTTGCCGGAAGTGAGGTGACCCAGGGGAACTTGTTGCTGTACTTTACAAGAAGTTCCCTGATTGATTCACATTGTCTTTATCTGATGAATAAACCTGATTGGCGGTAAAGTGAGCTGTCCAGTGTCAAGCACTAAGCATAAAAAAAAATTAATTATTTCAAGTATACCTTTTTGTTGCAAGTACCTGCAAATATTGTTGAACAAAAGCACAGTCACGAGCGAGTTCTGGAAAAGCAACATCGCGACCATCAAACTTTCCACATTGACTCTCAGACTTTCATGGTGGTCTGTCAGTCTTTCTTGATAGCCCATCCCACTTCCTTGGTAGTCTATGATGGTCCATAAGACATCCTTGGTGATTTCTGATGCACCACTAAAGGTTCTTTGAAGGTGGCTGAGGGACCATCGAAAAGTTTTAATGGAGTTCGCCCCCCCGTTATTTCCTTGACGTCGTTTGTCGACTTGATAGAGTATATGTCTATAAGCTAGCGAAGAACGTCTTGCAACAAGTCTTGGTTGTCGCCGTACCGTTCTTGCAAAATGTCTATAGCCTCGTCGAAGCATTCTTCTGTCAGTTGAAGTTCGGCGGTAGCCTCCTTTGTTTCACCTCTCAGAAGCGAGGTTAGGGAGGACAAGTTCTCCCCGGCGACTAGGTCTACGTTCTTAGCAGACATGTACAAATCGCTCAAGAAAGGTAGTTAAGTTAAGTTACTGAGTACCAACGTAAAAGTAATTGGAGTAGAGTAGAAATTACGCATTTGTAATAGTAATTGAGTAAACTACTAACTACTGTAAAAAAGTAGCGAGTTACTTTTGAAGTTACTTTCGAAGTGACTTTTTTATATTTTTGTGGTAGCAAAATGAACAGCAGTTTTGATCCGTGAAAAACCCTCCGAGCCTAAAATAAATGCAGTCATTTTATGGCTTGCGTTTTTACCAAAATTGTTTATTCGCTCTCAGAAGCAATTGACTTTCAAAGTTCTTATCGGAGAGTTTTCCCCTTTTCCTCCTAAAGATGGCCCCAGCCAAGCTAAAAGACGTTCCACCGACGCGCTGGATGGAACGGCAGCGTTGAATTCCAGAAACAGGCTGTGCAGGGTCGGGTAAGCGGGTATCGGCATCTTCGGTGTCCTTGACGAAACATGTGAGGTTTGCTTCGGATAGAGGGTCTTTTATAACAAACTCTCCTTTTTTTCTTCGGCAAGTTGAGATTGTTATGAATGGCCTCTCTCTATTCCCGCGACGTTCGGTGAGTACGCTGAACGAGTGCACCTGACCGTCAAGGGTTCAAGTCTCGCGCCACGACGATGAGATCATGCGGACGACTGTGCGTCTCATTGCAGTGCTAGTGCTACGCTACTGAAAAAAAAATTGTTTCGGTTTAAAGAAGATGAAATGGAGTATACTTCGCCGCTGATGCCAGGTCCAACAAACGCATCTCCCAAGGGTGACTCGCAATCCTCGCCGGCGACTACGGTATCCTGACGCGCCTGACACGCCTGACAACTTAATCGTTTTCAACAAAGAGGAGGCCTCCCTGGCGTGGAAGGTCGGAAGGACACGAAGCATTACGTGAAATGGCATCGTCGCTCGTACAGTCGCAGCTGGAAGCGGGAACGTGCGCCCATGAACTGATTATCCGTGTCTGCGTTTGTGCGCGGGGGAGTCAGGCTTTACAAGGGAGTATGCGCTGACGACGAGGCGACCATGGGAACAGGTGCCCAGCTGCGAGACCATTCCGGTGGTCTCGCAGTGTCACCCTCGGAGCGTCACCATCTTTCACGGTTGCAGCTGGAGGCGCGGCGCCTGCGTGCATTACCGGATTACCGCGCCGGTGTTATGTTTTGGGTGCTCGTCGCCACCTTGGCCCAAGGACGGCTGTGATGCAGTTTCTACGGCTGCCGAGTATAAGTGCATGGGAACGGAATGTGAGGGGGTCCCTTGTTCGGGAATGCCACTTCATCTGCCGGCGTCTTATTAATTTCTGCGCTCAAACTTTTGTAATGAGCAAAATTAGCACTATATTTCGAAAGTAGCTAGTAATTTGAGAAGTCACCTGAAAAACGTAGTTAAATTAAAATACTAATTACCCAAATAAAGTTGTAATTGAAAGTTATCAAGTTGCTCGGAAAAGTATTTAAACTATGTAGTTTGAGTAGAGTAGTTGAACTACGTCCAAGTCTGGTTCTTAGGAATGTATAATTATCCCGAACGGCGACTAGCAGGCGTGCCACATGTCTTCAGCGTTATTTTGGGGAATCGCACTCTGACACCACGGGTGACCTCGTTGATTATGTTCTCAGCTGAACCAGTAACATCCATCGTTGGAATCTCGAGGAAGGTGGCGGCAGGTGCCTGTCGCGCCAGGGAAATAATCATCTTCGTGATGCTTGTCACATCACTATTGCTGTAACCGCATGATATAATTAAGTCCTCTTGGAGCTCAGTTGGCAGTAGGAGAACGTTTAGCTCTTCATCAGTACCGGGCAGTTTCTTCACGTGATTAAGCCATTCAATAATGATGCTGAGGTTTCTGCTGGAGGCTTGAGTACCCTGCTGATAAGTGTCCTCCGCATCCTTCATCATCCTGGTCGCGTGAGTCTAAAGGGCATTTCACTCGGACTTCGTTAAATCTGGCCCAGTGTACCGTTTCACACTTCGGTCACTAGGCCGCGCCAGTTTCCACCTCACACTTAATACGTAACTGGTAAGGGTAACAGAAGTGCGGATGCAATAAATAATAAAGCTTTGTGAATTATAACCGGTAGAAAGTGGTGAGGGAAATTTGGAAGGGAGCTATAGTGCCGAATTTGACTTTTAGAAATGCAGTGGTGTGTATGAAATTTGATATCCAAACAAGGTTAGGGGTAATGCAACGCGGCGTGGGTAGGCTGGCGTTGGAAGCTCATGGTAATAGACCAAATCAAGGGGTCAAGCTGATATGTGATGGCCGTCATTTGAGGGGAGGAAAGTTAGCAGTAAGATAGAATCCGGAAATAGACTAAGACAAATGGATAAGAAACGATAGGCACGAGAGTTATTTTTTTTTAGCTATTTGTAGGTTAAGGCGTTGATACAAAGTGTAGCAAGCGAACAAGAAAACTCAAGTAAAAATGTTTGCCAATAATGGGGACGCGGATCAGGAAATGATTCTTAAGAGGGCCGTGCATTTAATTGGGTGAAAATGTTTCTCACTTTACACAAGCTTACTGGCACGAGTGTTTTTTTTTTTTTTAGCTATTTGTACAGTGTGCTCAACTGAGGCCGTAATCTGGACATTTGGCGAAAAAGTCGTCGAGAAATCTGGCGGCTATGATTGGCCGACGCCAAGGTCAAGTGCGGCGTTGGCCATTCACTGCCGCCAAATTTCTCGCCGACGTTCTCGCCAAGTGTCCAGATTAGGGCCCCTGTTCAATATAAGGCGAGAGCGGTGGCGGAAACGGATATCAGAGCTGTTTAGCGATGAAATCAATGATGCGGCAGAAAATAAGGCGGCGGCTCTTCTTGCGATTGTCGCCACTTCCCGATACAATTATCGCATGACCTCCTCGTTTCTTTCTTTATCACCCACGTTTTAAATTTTTTCTGTTTGTTTTGTTGTTTTTGCCACTCTGTTTAGTCACACCTACGTATTTACCATGAGAGGCTACCATATCTCGGTGATCTTGCAGTTTCTCTGATAAAGGCCACCTTCTTTAAACAACCAAGAACGAAATCAAAGAGCGTCTTTTTTTTTTTTTTTTTTGTCACCGCGTCACGCATTGGTGAATGTTTCGGAGCTGGGAGTGCAACTGCAGAAAACAACAGCGGGGGGCATAAGCTGCCAGAGTGAGCCGGTAGATGATGCATGCAGTCTCTCCGGCCACTGCAACGTTTTGCACGCCGCAGTCTGCCGACACGTCGCGATAAATGCAATAATTCCCTTGTTATCCAAAGAGTGACAGTGGTATTTTTTTTTTAGTTTTGAGTGGTACAAATCGCTGGACACACGCTTTAACCAAGTTTTCAAAAAATGTAACGAGTACATTCACGGCACTGGAAATACTAAGTTGCTCAAACACTTCAAAGGAATAGCTTAATGAGTCAATTCTGGACACGTCATCGGCACGGTTAAAATCAGGAAAAGTGTGGTAAACAAAACGTGTTTTAGGAACAGAATAAGCGACAGAAACAAAGACTGCCTTATGATCTGATATACCGTCAACGACTTCACATTCAAAACGGTTTTCTAGAAGAGGAATACTAAGAAAGACCAAATCTAAAACTGACGACTCTCACGGCAAGATCAGTAACTCTCTACATATTTGAACGTCAGGACCAGATAGCGAAAAAGACGACCACTGGATGCCAGGTAAATTAAAATCACCCATTAATATTAAATTGGAAGAATGCAGGTTATGCTCGTGCATAAAGTCACATAAAGCGTGTAACTGATCAATGGGAGAGCCGGGAGGGCGGTGGACAACGCCAACAACTAAAGATATATTTTCCACATTAAGTTTGCACCACACTGATTCAATCTGGGCAGAACCCTGTATTACTGAAAATTTAATATTGGTCTTTAAAAAGAGTGCGACGCCACCGCCACGCCCGTACTTCCTATCACCCCTAACCACGCAGAAACCAGAGGGTGTAACTTCGGTGTCATATATGCCATCATGTAACCATGTTTCCGTGACTCCAATAATGTGAGCAGAGTGGGAAGAAATTAGTGACAGAAAATCAGGGAACTTATTTACTAAATTTCTGGCGTTAACATTCAAGACACAAAGATTGTCACTTAAACCGTCTTTTAAACCGCGGTCGAGTCAACGACCATCAGTAGGGGCCGTGGTAGCAGCCTGGGCGGTGTAGTCGGAACACTTAACCAGAGTGCTAGTTTTACCATCCCAATTATATCGCACATTATTAATGAACACATGATCATATCGAAGGCGGACGGTGGAGTCACTGTCTCGGAAAGAGGCCGATGCATCCGATATTTTCTTTCGAACAGAACGGACATGAACAGAGAAGTCTTCCGATATACGAATATCTGAACCCTTGAGCTTGGAAGAATTTTTCAATACTTCATTTTTTCGCGGAAATCAAGGAGTTTTAGAATTACAGGACGTGAACGATCGTCATGTTTTCGACCTATTCTATGGTACCTTTCAATACGTGGGCAGTTAATATTCAGTTTATGCGAGAATATTTCTGATATGTTAGAAAGTATTGACTCACTAGTTTCATCTGCCCTTTCCATGAGGCCATGCAAGATTAGATTTCTGCGCGAACGGTTTTCCAAGTCGTCATTCCTCGAGACGATTTTGTCTACCACGCCAGACAATGACTTACGTTCTGTATGCAGATTGTCGCAAAATGGACAAGGGTCACTTGGCGTGGCGGAAGACGACTCAAAACCTGCCACTCGTGCTTCAAGAGCGTCAAATCGGGAGTTAACTGACTGATAGAATAATTTAATTTCAGCTATGTCCTGAGCCTTCTTTTTCTGGCCAGCCAGCAATTCAGCAAACATATCCGAAACTGTGGGTTGCCTCTTGATATCTCCTCCGTCATTATCGCTCTCACCCGAATGAGCAGCCCTCAAGTCCTCTGAAACCGAGCTGTTACTGGAACAGAACTCAGAAACTACGTTATCTTGTTTTTTTTTTTTTTTTTTTTTTTTTTTGCTGTTTGTTTTTGGGTGGTCCTGGATTCGTTTCAACGTCTCCACTCAGGAGAAGGCCATTAATGCAATACACCAGCTGAAAGCACAGGTCTACAAAACAACAAATACCGGGATCGTAACCACGTGGGCGAGGAAATAGCAGCAAAAAGCGATTATCGGACCGTACACAATGAGCGTTCTGAAGGTAGCATACCTGCGAAAGAAGCAGACAGCGGTTGAGCATACTGTCCTCGCTGCTATTGCCTCGCCCACTGAAGAGGAAAGATGTCGGTAAAGCCCTTTTATCCTTGTTAATCGACGTCACAGGACTGGGCTTTTCGATGATTGGACGACCCAGGAAGACATCACCGAAGGGGGTGACTTGCAGATTCACGGTTTGTAGGCCGTTAAGGAAACTATGAACACCCTCGATTCCGCTGGCAAGGAAGTCCGTGCACGAACAAGCCGGCTCGACCACACAACAAGGTTGACGAAGCAGGAAGGGCCGACAGTAGCTGGTAACCGTGCGCCGCGGTAGCATTGAACACAGGAACAGCGAGGGACGCGAAGAACTGCGAAAGAAGCAGACAGCGGTTGAGCATACTGTCCTCGCTGCTATTGCCTCGCCCACTGAACGTCGAGCGTTATGAACGTCGAGGAATGATTCTGAGTTATATTTACTGAAAGTACAAAAATTGTTATATCGCTCTTTCAAGAAGAGGCTTGAAGCGGCAGGGAAATATTAGAAGCGGAGGTGCAGACAAAATCGGCTCTGAACACTTATAGAAAATGTAAGATAGATATTGCAAGGGAAAGTATTTATGGCAATTCTACAGGGACGCTCGTTGCTCTTTGAGAACAAGACAGGAGTGCTGCGAACTAGGGTGTGCAGAGCAAAATAGCTGGACATTTTGATTTAGTTTTATTTATGGTGCTCCCAAACAGCTTAAAGGCCTAAAAGGGGTGTTTGCGCGTATGTTTATACAGCCTGAACTTAGTCTGCCTCCACGGGCGACTTGTCTCTCAGATGCAGAATGAAAAATTTAGCCAGTGCCATATAATTGGTAGCCTGGGGTCTTTAACGTACATCACGCAGTAATGATACACGACCGCACGCCAGTACGATGCTCATCCAGATCGAAACGGGTAGGGGTGGAGATTGAACCCAGGATCCCTGGGTTCTGCACCACGAACTTTCGCTTCACGTGCTCCGAACTAATTTGCCTAAATAGGGTGCACGTGCGCATGATCTATATCAATAAAAAGAAAATAAACAAATATGGTAACAACCTAATGAGCATATATTGATTGTACACATTGTTTAAACATTTCAAAGGGCATAAAACAATTGATATCAGCGACATTTCACATATCGTAGAGAAATTTCATACGAATCAAGGAAGTTTAAGATTGTGAGGAGCGTGTGTAAAAAAAGTATCTTGTGCCTATTTTGTCGTCGGGGAACATGAAACAAAATCTTACCAAGTAACAAATGGGAGTCAATAAGAGCATATAGTACTTTGTATAGGAACACTAAATCACGAATTCATCTACTTTCAGAAAGAGTATTTTGTGATTTAGTGTTCCTATACTTTTTTCTGTATTCCTATATCAGAATGCGGAGCATGTGGAAAGGAAAAGGAGACGACTGCACACTTAATATATTATTGTAAAAGGTTTCACCTTGCAGTTGCCCAAGGTGATACCGACTTAGAAAAGGCTTTGGGTTTTAAAGACCGCGACGGAGAAATAGATGTTGGGAGAGCGGAGTTCACAAAGAACAGGTTGTCGGACTAGTGACATAAGTTGAGGGAAGATAAAAGTTTTAGAGTATTTTCCTTCTAATCCGTTGGACGAAATGTGCGCGCATTGGGTTGTGAAAAGACATAACCGTCACACGGGTTTGAACTTTCGGTTGTGGAAAATGTTAAATGAATGCTCGTGCTTAGCAGCGATATGGGATTCTTTACCATGTTCGTTTCATTTCGAATTTAGAAATATACCGTCAAAAACCTAACCTTACTGATTTTTGTTCGGAGATTAGTGAATTGTAAAATTAAAAGCTTTGGCTAGGTGGATCAAACCGCTGCCCGATTAAAAGGGTTCAGCCGTATCCATCCATCCATCCATCCATCCATCCATCCATCCATCCATTCATTCATCCATCCATCCATCCATCAATCCATCCACTTAGATAGATGGTAGCACGTGATGTCGGAACGGAAAAGGGCCGGGGGGGGGGGGGGGGGGGGTTGCCAGTAAACAATTCAGGTGGAAGGGGAGGTAAATTCCCTCTCGCGTATCGTCTGACCCGCCCACCTGAACACTTTTCGACGTCACTGGCAATAGCGCCCCGCCATGGTCCCGGTCTTCTACTTCGCGTCATTTCCACTGGGTGGCGTAGTATCCCTTAAGGCTGCGACTATTACAAATATCAGTGATTCAGTCTAGGCAGTCTTTAGCGTAATCCAGAAAAGCGCAATAGACCGATCTCACCAGCTAGTTTGAGTACGCCACCGCTGCCGAAATGCTTCGTGGGAGTAGTCTTTCTGCACGCGCGGCAACCCTGCTGGAGGTCTGCACGAGCAGAGCACGAGGCGGCATGAGCTATCTCGTGAACTGGTGTCTGCCCCCTATGAACTACAGTTATGGCGGCGTCACACATGCGCGGAACGCTTGGTGAGATCGGTCTATTGTGACGGCATTCAACGTTTAGTGATTGCTTCCTGGTTCTTATCGGGTGGCGCGATAATGTTGTAGCCGCAGGGCGGTGAGAGCTACGCACTCGCTGCGGACCAATCAACCACCTGCCTTTCATCACTTGATCCCTCTCCATGTGCATGGCTATGGGCAGGAGTGTGACCACAGGACGAAAAATCGACGTATGACAGGTCCAATGACCACGTAGACTCTATCGCCCTGTCAGCGTATCAGTGAATTTGTGTAGGTTGAAATAAGGTGCAACGGCGTAGCACTCTTATTTCACTTTTTTATTTGTATGCAGGCTTTATGCGATTGCATGTGTTTCATTTTGGTTCTGTTTACAGCGGGATGACATATGCAGCTCATAGTGACAATCATTTTCTGCCCTGGATACTAACCATATTTAAATTGAAGCTTGGCACGATTAGACCGGTTAACTAAGGCATTAATAAAGATTCCAGAAAGAATGGTATAAATGGTTTTAGATAGTCTTGTTCCCCATAAAACAGTCCGCCACGATTCGGGCTTCAGGTTGGCTATACAGGGTGTTTTTTTTTTTTTTTTTAAGCTTAACAGATTTGTTTAAAAAAAGCCGTGAAAGGTACACTTATGCCGCTTGTGGAGGTGAGTTGTACGGCCAGGGGGACATATTATAGGAGGCTAATCGTAATGATCAGTCGGCTAATTAATAAAAATTCGTTAATTAACTTTTTAATTAATGAAAATAGACATATAGTTCCAATTAGAAACTTGCTCAGCGTCATCGAAAACCCCAAAATCAGTCATTTTCAGAAAGACTTTGAGCGCGTGAGAAGCGTAGTAGTGCACTAAAGTTACCACTCGTGGAGCAGGTACAAGGCTGGGGCTAGATAAGAGACGGAAAAATCGCGCGGGCGCCTTATCGCAACCTCTAGCTTTGTACCTGCTCCACGAGTGGTAACTTCAATTCACTACTACGCTTCTCACGCGCTCAAAGTCTTTCTGAAAATGACTGATTTTGGGGTTTTCGATGACGCTGAGCAAGTTTCTAATTGGAACCATATGTCTATTTTCATTAATTAAAAAGTTAATTAACGAATTTTAATTAATTACCCAACTGATCATTACGATTAGCCTCCTATAACATGTCCCCCTGGCCGTATAACTCACCTCCAGAAGTGGCATAAGTGTAACTTTTACGACTTTTTTAAAACAAATCTGTTAAGCTTAAAAAAAAAAAAACACCCTGTATAACGTTGTATAAAAATATTTCCGGAATTTAAGGCGGTTCAAAAAGGGAGATTCAGTCACTCATGTTTCTTTGACAGGACGAAGATTTGTGGTCAGGTTGCTACAATTACCCGAGGTACAAACGTTGGTAATCCGTGACGTTTAAATAGCTACCGTCTTTTGAAATGAGAAGGGAACACATAAAACATACTTTTTTGCTTGTTCTAGATGCAGGACACTAGACAAAAATATGTTTATAGCACCGCTCAATTTTTCTTTCCTGCCGGAAGAGCACTCCACCGACAGCTTGAATTCGGCCATGTTAGCTAGCGTCCGCACTTTTGTATTGATCAGGAAAAACACGTAACAGCTGGCAAATGGGCGTATTCATTCTCATAGTTATTTGCTTTCACTTGACGTGTTTACTGCTGGCAAACCATAGTGGAGTTGTATTTTGGTACTTGATTTGTTTTGTTTTTACGTACATTTGTGGGGTGACTAACAAGCCACTTCTTCACTAATAACAGGACGCCATACAGAACAGGGTGGAGTGACAACCCACGATAAAGCGGCGCCACCAATTTAACAACGACAAGAGGGGGAGACAACGCGAAGTTTTTCTTCACACGTGTTTCAACCTTCTATTAAAAGCACGTGTGCAAATTCAAACCGAAAATCGCCCAAAACTTGGATATCCGAAAATGGTTGAAAGCTACTTTCAGCAAGAAGAGGTAATTTACTGAACTTAAATCGAAAATACTTTTTTTTTAAAGCATGTTTGCGATCGCCTTACGGCAAACACCCAAGCAAGGTTCGTTGTTTTGTTGTTGTTGTTTTTAACAGTAATGTGGAACAGGTGTTTTCTTTCATTTCTTGGGTTTTGTGTGATTTTCAGTGTCTTTTTTGCTCATGTGTTCTTAGCTTTCCTTGCGCTAAGAAAAGCCCCGAACTCTTAAGTGTATGGATGAGAGCAAACCGCTCGAAACAAAACACGAACTACCTGAAACTGAGTTTCTCTCAGCAGCACTCGGTGGCAACGAGGACTTTGATAAAATTCAGCCAAGCCTGGTGGCTGGCTGTTCTGCGCGCACCTCTAATGCAGAACACGCGATCCCAATTAACCTTCCTTCAGTTTCCAGCACGCCCGGGAGCAAGAAATTCGCAATGCCTTTAGCAGGCAGCATGCACACAACAACAACTGCTACTCCGGGGACACGCGGGGCTAAAGCGCGACCGAATGGTTCGAGGCTCTCGCCTGCGTGCGCTGAGCCGACTTTGGAGATCAATGCGAGACGGAAACTCTAAACAATTCACGGGAGAAAATACTTACGAAGAACGTCGGACGTCCCGTTTAATTGAGACGAACGTCCTTTTCAGCTTACAGAAAGAGGCGGAGCCTTTGGCGTCGAGCGAGTTCGCCGAATTCAAAGGGAGGATGCGAGAAGAGGCACGTGCTTCAACGAACGTCATTTCGGGCCGATATTGTTTAAGTAGAAACATCTAAAAGCGTTTTGCTGATCGATACGTGTATCTCACCCTCCTTTGGATATGAGACATATCTATGTCTCGTCACGAGCTCCGTTGAGCTAAGAAGGTACCCGCACTCCATCTTATCATAAGTTCGAGTGAGGGAGAAGCTGTAAGAGCGAGCGCGATGCTTTGGGCGGAGCTGCTATGCGCGCGTGCTCATCAAGTGAAAACGCCGTTCAAGGGAACATGCGCGTACTTGCTTAGCCGGTCCTTGGAATGTCCATCCCAGACGAGTGTTCATAACTAGTAATGTCTGATCTTGACCTTGGGCGACTTAAGTCATAAGAAGTTTCCGCGGTTAATCAGCTCCGAGCAGAAAGTTGGTATCAGGAGTTTTATTTGTTCTTAAAAAAAAAAAAAAAAGACTTCAAGTTTTTTTTTTTTTTTTTCCAAGTGTTGTTTTAAGAGGCGTTGTTGAAGGAGATTTATGTAGTGTCCTTGCAGATAGGAGGCACTTAGCCCGCTTGAATTCTGTACTAGCCTTGATAAAACTGGCTTCTATTCAACTCTGCCAGCCTTCTTGCATATTTGTTTGCATGGCTTGCCGACCCCAAAACCGCTAATACTGATATCGATGGACCCTAGAACTTTCAATCTGCACGTCTGGGCACATCTTTTCGGACAAATGACCGTTGGCTGCCGGAGTCCATTACACTTTGTATGTAAATCGAAGCGTTCTCTCCTCTAATTAAAGACCTGAAAGTTTGTAACAAGGTCTCTGGTTTTTGTCCATTATGCATGTTTCTTGATCAAGCATGAAAAGTAGTGATGGACCGAATCTGCCGAAGCTCAGATTCGGCAAAGTTCGGCACTTGCCGAACTTTCGAAGGAAAGTTCGACAAAGGTTCGTCGAAAATTCGGCAAACATCTGCGCACGCGCGAAAACGCGACGGGGCCATGGATTGCAAATGGACGTCGTGCGGTCGTGCGTTTATCATCGTACAGTGTAGTACAACTAGCGGTTTTGGCGAGGTGCGGAGTAGGCGACATTGTAACTGTGCGTTTAAACCCTTTGTGAGTGTAGTTATCTTCAATATTTTCTGCCTCAAGAACGGAAGACCGACCAGAAATTGACGCAAAAACGACGCAGTTCACTGCGCAAGTGACAAATTATGCGATACATTCCTGGATAACGTCATTTTCATTTTATATTTCCAGTGATGCAACGAGGTAGTTGCAGCATTGACTGACAAGTACTTTAAAGCACTCCTCGCCATTATATCAATTCTGTTTATGGCTCGCAAGTAGTTTGTGCCAAAACAAAATAATGTTGCTTTTTAATTAGCGTTATTACGAGGTTTTCATCTATCCGCATAAAACTAAATACAGAACTATCATGCTCGACGTTGCACATCCGACATTCCTAACTCTTCCCATCTTCCTAAACGTCCGATGTGTCCCAACATCAGAAACCGGCATTTTAAAAGTTAAAAATGAGACGTCGCGAATATGGGACGCACACTTTCATGCAAAGATGAAGTTACTCAAATTTGTTTTAAAAAATGCATATTTACAATAATATTTTTATCTCTTCTAGTGAAGGCTCAGCCGCCGTTGCATTCATTTTCGCGTACGAGACGGTGACTCGCAAAGAAAGTATAGAACATAGTGTTACCGCCTTTATTTCAACAATACACAAATGTAGGCTTGCGCTAATGAGGCCTCAAAACCGAAACTCGCGTATTGTGACTGCGCTGACTGCGTCCGCTACTACCCAACCCCGTTGTCACACCACTTCTGCAAAAAGTTACTTTAAAATTTCCAGCAAACACAAAAAATGATACCGATACAGTTTTATTGTAGGATATCACCTCATTTAGTAATGACTGTATAAATATGCATTAAAAAAAAAACATAAAAACTTTTTTCGCACGAAAAAAACGATACAACGTTTAGGTCTGACAACAATTCATTTTCGCCGAATATTCGTAGAATCTTTAGAAAGTACGGCAAAACTTCGGCTTTGCCGAATCCAAAGATTCGGCACAAATTAACCTCATCACTAAATTAAAAAGCATATGTTGGACTTCTCGCCTCGGTTGTTTTCTTTGATGTCTGGTTAAGTCGCACTTTACGGAAGCATGTCTTCTATTAGATGAGGCACAAGACACTCTTCGTCCGTAGTCTTTTGTACGGTGGCCTTTCATAATGCTGGCTAACGCGAGCGAGTTGAACATGAATACTTAAAATCGAAAGAATAAAACACGAAGGACAAGCACAGGACAACCACGTTGGTTGTCCTGTGTTTGTCCGTGTTTTATTCTTTCGATTTTAAGTTTTCATAATGCATTAGAAACATTTCAAGTCAGTGGACAAGGGTTCATTTTTGTTTTTGCACTGATGGATATCTGTTTGAAATTCTTCCATTATGCGTTTTCTAGAGTTTCCAAGGATGTAGTCAGGTGCTGCAACGTTGCATCTTTCTGTAGCGCTGATGCAGATAGTATGTTCTGTTATATAAGGTCTATTAAAAAGTTTTCGATCGTCGATGAATTAAGGTTCCAGTCAATCATTTCCAAATTTTAAACTGTCACTGAGAGGAAACTCATAATCGTTTTAGTTTCTCTTCTGCTGTAGTCTGCTCGATTATTGCAGTAGAATTTCTTCTCCGATGATAATTCAAGATTCGATTTTGTGGCAGTGTCATCATTATTATTTCTCACATTATTGAATCATAAGACCTTGGACTGACATTTACTTATTTTATCGAACCCTTGAATGTGCGCTTAAAAATAATCGTGTAATCTTCTTGATCCTCTTACGTCGTCCGATGAAGTGTCTTTCTCAATGGTCCGTAACTCGTTCGTGTCTCCAATTCAATTACATACGTATCACTAACTCGACGTCATAACTTATATTATTCACAGTGTATGCGCAGAAAGACCTTACTCTTATCGTCTACTAAGAACGGCAGATTTTGTGGTGTGGAATGCATGTTGTGGACGCACCGTGGAAACTTGCCGTCAGCACGCGCTCAACAGCCAGGCAGAGCCGTATATTGAGAAAGTTTGACCAAAGGGCGGAACAAAAGCCTCCGCCAGCACCGAATATTCCTCCCGCGGTTAGAGCGCAAACTAAAAGTGCGACAGAGCGTCGACCAATCAGCAGATCTCGACGTCACAATATTGGAAAGGACATTTAAAGCGTGGAATAGAAGCGTTCATTCTCGGAGCTGTTCGCAGTAGCACATAGAGCTGACGGTTTTGTTGACCTCGGATAGATGGCGCCACTAAAACTCCGTATATTAAAAGTTTTTTTGTTGATACCAGGTTTTTGACACGTTTATATTTATGCTGAAACGACAAGATTTATGAAAAAGTTACGTTTTATCTAGCAGGTATTTGCTCAACTTCCTATCTTTTTACAAGTCCCCCATTGACGCCACGCCGCGTGTTTCTCATGGCCGCCGCTCGCGGCTGCAGGTCGGGAAATATTTTAATTTTTGCCTCGCGATTACGCGGTGGAATCTCAACATTTCGAAGAAAGGAGATGTGTTTTCTGTCCTTTGTGACAAGATAAACAATGCCAAAAGTAGAAGATGCAAATTCTTTCAACGTTAAAATCGTTGCACAGCTCCTTTAAGCACCACGTTGTGATCATATGAATATGTGTTAGTTTTCATGAAATATAAAAACGCGGAAAGGTCAGAACATGTTTCGCTAAATTTCGCTCTTCACCTTGCTTACCGACGGACAACACTGACACTTCGTTTAGGTTCCAACAATGTTACGTTAGCTAGCAAATGAGCAAGTGGTAGCCCAGCTCGCTGCAGGCAGTGTTGGACAGGCACACGAATGCCCTGTTCTAATATTTTTAATAATTTCGGCTTTATGTCCCTTGTGAGCTTTACATCGTCTGCGAATCAATCGTCAAGCGACGGGCGGGACCTTCGATAGCTCCTCATCGCTGTTCTCGTCGTGTTGTTGACTGTAAAGGGTATTTGCTGGGATAGCCACATTATTACAAAACTAAATAAATAAACAAAAATAGAAGCAGATACTCACCGGAAATAAACATCGCAACAAGGTGCCCCCTATTTTTCGTAACTCTCGAAGATTTGCTCGGAGGTGTATTTGGAAGTTCTAAAGTTTGACAGCTGCACAAGGACCTTGGCGTTTTAAGACTGCGCACGCACTGAACTTGAGAGGTGTTTGTTTTCGCGTTCAAAACACGAAGCCTCATCTAACTGTAAACATCTGAAGCCACTTCGTTTAGGCTTCGGCTGAGTTCTGTCGAGGAGCGCAAAGTGTTTTATTCTTTGGATATTCTAGGGAACTGCGTCTCAAAAATGGAACTGCATTTGGTGCTGTTTTTCACAGTAGAGCATTGACCTTGGCAAATACTTCGCAGTTCTCCAGGATAATACAAACGTAACGCGAGAAGCGCTCGCGGATAATTTGGCACAGGAGCGTTCGTGCGAATCTACGCGGACTCCGCACCTGCAGCTGACAGCTTGGAAATGTGAAATTCCTGTTTCTTCCGCAAAAAAAAAAAAAAAAAAAAAAAGAGAAACATATATATATATATATATATTCCAAGGTCTTCTTGTTTTGATTTGGTTCGGGGCTGTGGACACAATGTCTGTTGCTGATGTTTCGAAACTTGTGCTGCCGTGATGTTATATCCTTCGTTGTAACTCGACAACAGATCTCGGCTTCGGTGGCATTGTGACGTAGGGAATTTGCGTGCTGCGTGTTAACATAAACCGTTGTTGAGTTTCGATTCAGGTTTCTACATTTTGAACACTTTGTTAACTTTAGGGGCGCGTTCTTAGCACTGGAATGTAATCTTTATTTTCCTTCGTTGGCTCGAAATATGCCGACTGATTGTTGACTTCCATCCGCACATGGCGTTTGTGTTGTAACTGCTTCCTTTGCGCAAACCAATGTTGTGAAAGTTGGGAACGTTTTCAAGGTGACTGCTAACGCGAGAACACGCTTGCGAGGCGCTTCTCTCTGGTGGTGAAGTCCGCGTAGACACAAGTCGACAAATATGTGCCTCACAACATAAACTGTCGCCTTTGTGCAGTGATGCCACTTTCCAAATACACGCGGGAACTCATAATCTGATACGTAAGTGCAATAAAAAAAAAAAAACACCACACAAAAAACAGACAGCGAACCGTTGATAAGGGACATTTAAAACAGCTAGAGGTGTGCAAATACCGGTTCGATTCGAATAGCGCATGCAGTGTCATTCCTGGCTTCAGCGCTGCCAAAAAAAAAAAATGGCTGCCGTGGCTTTTCCTTTTTCCACCGTGAAGGTTACGAATGACCAGTGTTGTAGGCATTACCGAAAAAAAGTAACGAACTATGTTACTCGCTGCTTGCAAAATAAAGGTACGCGTTACCGACCTACGCTACATCCAAATAAAAAAAAACGTATTACCTTTAACGTTACCGATAAAAAGTAAGGCACATTACTCTTGCGTTAACATTTATTATAAATTGACGGTAAAAGCGTTTTTTTTTTTTTTTTTTGCACTGGGACAAAGGGCGTGGGCGTTGGGGTTTCTCGAAAGTGGGACTTTATGCGTGTGGAAAAGCCAGGCAACAATTTAAAGGTATGTGGAATGAGTACAAGTTTCAATAACTTGGGGTTCCTATACTTCGTTTCAGCTTCAGTCCAGACGCAGCCGACGCTACGAGCTACTATGAACAATGAAGCAGCGTCAAAAGCGCAAGTCACTGGACCTTTTATGTTTATGATTGGTTCCGCGATGATAAAACACGTACAGAAACATTAGATGCTGTCTGATTGGTCCCAACTGCTCGTAGCGTCGACTGCGGCCGGACTTAAGCTGAAAGGAAGTATAGAAACACGAAAAAAAACATTAAGTGTACTTTTCTTTAGGTCTTGGGAAGAAGATGAAACGAGTAACGTGACTGTATACGTTACCCGTTACCTGAAATAAATTACGTAAGTAAGTTACCCGTTCCTGTTTTGGAAAAGGAACGAGTACGTTGCAATACTTAACTGAAAAAAGGTAACGCGTTACCGCCAACACTACGAATGACGCAGTGCTATTCGATTCCGACCGGCATTCACACACACACCTACAAACAACACGGAATCTGGAGATTTGTATCTTTATAATGTGATCAGGTTTTCGCTAGACACCGAACAGCACTGAAAACGTTCTGCCGATCGGTCGAAACTATTATTTAGATCAGGGATGGACAAAATACTTCATTCCAAAAATGTATAAATACAAATAAAAATACTTCGATCAAAATGTATTTTATTAAATATTAAATTGTACTTTTTTAAGAAAGTGTTTATATACGATATAAAAATATAACCAGAGTATGTTAACATCTTCAAATACTTTTACAAATGCATTTTGTTCCCATAGTCGGACATCTTAAACTTCAATTAAATCATTACGCAATGCAAAGCGTCATGCTTGGCATTAAGCAATGCAAAGCGTCATGCTTGCATTGCGTAATGCCACAGCGCAGACTTAATTTTGAGGTCTAAACAGATGTTCCGCCTCATCATTCGCTGAGCTGATTTCGTAGATCGCAGAGATTGGCTCTTCGGGTATTTTGCGGGTAAGTAGAAGCGCAGGCATTTCTTAGAGTGTACGTCTTATCTGCTGCACGTTCGCTTGTTTCTGTGAACAACTCCATGGTTGTTTCTTTCAGTTGGCTTTTAACCTATTATAAAGGTACGGAAACGAAATTTTTGCTCTTATTTCTTTGTTTAGATATGATCGATGTTGTGGCGGCAGGCCATATACACTAGTCTAGACTATTGTTTCTGGGTTGCCGGCAGAAAAATCAAGAAATCTAATTTTAAAACGAATGAACAGATTCCAAGATTGCGCCTGGTGACGGTCTGTGAATCTCCGTTGGAATTCCGCAGGTCATCGGTTTCTAAGAAGCAGCGCCAGTTTGTGGCAGCATGTCTCTCTCGTGGAGTTACTTAGCCCTGAATGTGACTTGGCGGAGAACGCTAACGAGTCTACTATGTTGTATATGTTAACTTCAACGGTGCTTCCGCAACGTGCATTCCACACCATCACCATCAAGATTGCCGCTCTTTACAGACGTCACGTCCAGTCTCTTAAACATATGCCCGCCTTTTTTTTTCTTTTTTTCTTACTTGCGTGTAACGTTTATTTGTAAAGATTAAACAAACAAACAAAAAACGTTGGTAATATTTTTTGAAGGTGAGTGCGCATTGTTCTTTTTCATTTACATTGATATTGAGCTTAACACTTTTCAAGTTTAAATTGTTTTAAAAGATAGACATTTTGAACCATCTGCACATCAGATGAGTGTACTATAAAATACATATCTTGCACATTCGAGATCTGTGTTTTTTTTTGTTTTTTCTCGTGTATTTTAAACCGAATTCGAATGCACTGCCATTTTCAGGACTGTCTTTTTGGCCGTGGTAAACAGTAGTACACAGTTAGCCTCACACTGCAGTTCTCTCCCCTTTGCTTTCTCTTGAATTTGGTTGATTTAGTACCAAGCCCTCGACGTCTTTAACCCAAAAGCCGGGGATGAGCGCCAAGCGCACGTAGAATGGGCCTCCCACTACAAATAGTTGCTCAAATATTCATCCGTGGATGAGCGACGAGGCACGCCAGGAATTTAATATTCACAAAGCCAACTTCGGCTCTGGACTATCAAAAGCTGGCGCGGTATTACTCACACAAAAACGAGGAGAATGAAAAAAAGAGAGACGTGAGGACATTAAAAAGAGTAAGGAGAACAAGAAACGCGTTTTTTTGCTGCAGAATGCGGAACAAGGATCGAGAAGGTCGATGCCGCCGCGACAATTTTGGAAGCCCCGATCCCCGCGATAAATGGATAATCGTTGAAAAAGCATATTTCCGGATTTTGGGGTTTCCGCTCAATATGGCATAGATTTTTACGAATCACGGTGTCGCAATTTATAGCAGACCTAGTGTTCCAGAAGCGTGGGAGCGTTCATCTGCTTAAGCTTGCTACTGGCGAGGTTTTGAACGTGAAAGTGTTTCGCGAATGAATGGTGTGCAAGTAAGAACCGGTAGGGGTTTTAGTCAACACATTTTTTTCTGAATAAATGCTTCGTGCGCAAGCTCCTTGGCTGAACGAGTAATGACAATGTTCAGAGACTGGCGCCTGTTGCGTTCAGATCAACTAAAGCGACCGCAACGCGAATCACCGCGTGGAAACCAAGAATCAACTAAAAGAGACGAGAAGTTGGGCACTTTGTTTGCACGTTTGCAAGCGTCCAAATTACAGATAAAGGAGAATGTGGTACTGCGTTTTATCCGACTCGTTGTGTCTTCACGCAGCCATATACCTTTTCCGCCTTTCTTTGCATTTTTGCCTTCCGCGAAAGTGTGGAAAATGCGGGAGCTGTCGCCAAGATTCAGGAGATTCATAATATTGCGAGAGCGTTAGCGCAAGTCCTCTGGAGCCGTACGTTCCTTTTCGCAAATTTGAGCACCCTGACAGAAAATGGTTTTAAGTGTAAAACCACAGACATCTCATATGGGTATGGGCGCCAAAAATAACATAGTTTTTCTATCGATATAATGATAGTAAAGACGAGTAGCGGGTGGGAAAGTACGACGCGGGGCAGCGGCATTTTTCGGTAGAACTTGATCAACCACAAAATTTTAATGTATACCAATACGGTTTTTCTTACTCTGCGGCATTCTGAATTACTATAATGGCATTTGATTGAATGCTACCGCACAATTGGTAAACGTGCTGGCCGCAAGCTTCAGCTGTTATTTTGCCCAAAAGTTTTGTTCTTAGCTGAAGGTAAAACCCTTTAAGATGAGTCACTATAAGAATATTGAGGATTCGGAACCCTCTTTGTAGTGTCTAATGTTAATAACACGCGACCATAGGCGGGGATAAAATGCAAAGGATTGAGAAAATGACGTTACCTGGATCAAGAGATAAAGGGGAAATACACATTTTATTAATGAGCCGATAGTCGCCTAAGCCAAATTTTGTCACAACAAAAAATAATATGTTGGGCGTGAATGGCATTTGTTTCTGTAGAACAAGCTTATCCGCAAGAAAGACAATATTGTTTTCTTTCTTTCTGACAGTATGTTTCACTAAACTAAATTCCACAAGCGTCCAAATTATTGTTTCTTGTTTTGACGAAATTAAGCATAGGTGGACGTCGGCTCATAGAAAAATGTTGTCTTTCCATATTATGTTTTGATCCAGGTGAGGTCATGTTCTCAACTTTTCGCTTCCTAGCCCCACCGCTATTATATTCTGACGGAGTTTCAACTTTCTACAGTGCGCTGTTTAGTTATGCGGACCGAAAAACCTGTTTTAATTTTCTCAATCAAACCTAGAAGTTCTTATGAGGAGAGCAAGTCGTCTGCTCCTTGCACAGGAGTTGCGGTGACGTCCAAATGACGCCGAGCTCTGATTGGCTTTGATTGAAAGGATAGTTGGTAGACCTCAATGCTAGATGCCTTGAGGTCCACCCACTATTTTGTTTTTAATCAGCCAATAAGAGCTTAGCGTTCTGACATCATCGCAGCCCCTGTGCAAGAAGCAGACGAACTTGCACTCCGCATTGTATGCGTATAAAGGCGTTGGCCTATTCAGCAAGCGCAGTCATAACGTGTAGGCCGAACCTTCCAGCGTGTGGACACATCTTTTTGTTGGAACTTAAACAGAACAAGAACAATCAAATCTAAATCACAGAAAAGTGAAAATAGGGTTCATGATTTCAAGCTTTCTTGTTTTTATTGTATTATCAAAGTATTGTAGCCAATCTAGTATTCGTCACCCGGGGGCCTCAACCGGCTCGAGCGGCAACCGCCAGTGCGATGACGTGGAACGGTGAAACAACCGAAAAATATCCGATTTCTCCCGCCAGAGGTGCTCCTCTAAATTCGAAGGCTAGGGCCCATACCTTATACGATATGCACGACCTTCAAGTTGTACTGTGGCTCATTTGAGGTGTGGGCGGTAAAGGGCCAGACGGGGCTCGACAAACAAATTCTGGCCCATCTCTGACCGTCCAAGCCTTCCCCGGGTGTCTGAGCCGTGCAGACAGACAGCTTCAACGAGACAGCACTGGAGTCCGTCGGCTGTTACCAAACACGGCCCTAATTCTATTAGCCGCCGTTCCTGTCCGGCTGCCTGATGCGCCCTCGAATACGGAACGGCAGTTCTTCCGGCACGGCGGTTCTTCCCTCGCAGCTCGGCTAATAGAATCTTCGTCTACTCGAGGCGAGGCACCCGAATGAGTGTCTGACCATTAGGCACGTGCGTATATGCAGAGCGCCGGAGCGGCCTTTGTAGTCTGCTCCCGAAGACTGCCCATCAGCCGGACGATCTTCGGCCACCCAACAGACACGAGACTCTTCTAGAAAGACGCCGCGGATGCTCGACTAGCACCACAACGTCGCCGCGACCGCCATGATCGGAAGGACACATCAAGCGGCTCTATTCTGATCTCTTACAGGCTGGTGCTTCGTCGTGTATCAGACGTGTGTTTTTCGAATGTTCTAATATGTTCGCTAGAGTTTAAACTGCACCTTTGTGTCGGCATGGCTTTCGTCATTTTTATTTTGGAAGAAGACAAAGAGCCAACTTTATATAGGCCCCTTTGGAAAGTCACGTGCTGATTGTTAGAAGGTCGGAGTCACTGCACAATGGCGGACATCCGACACCGCAGAACTTGCAAATTCAAAACGACATAAGATAACGACTAAATAAATTTAATAGCGTTTCTAGGGTTCCGACTTTGGCTGTCTTTTGTGTCTGCCATTGCACAGGGATTCGGCAGCTTCCAATACTTTCGAAGACTTTCGAAAGGGGTCTATTTCAATTTGTGTGACGAATAAAACAAATCTACGTTAAGCAGAGGCTGGACATCGGCAAAATGGCCGATCAGGTAACCACCCTGCAGCTGGAGGAGCTCATCGCCGACACAGATATTCCACATGGGTGTTTCTAAACTTTCAAAAAAAAAAAAATGTGGAGTCCTGGGCGTATTTATCTTGAGCACTCCATTGAATACGTCCCATTTATAGCACAATCCTAACGCCTCAGCCTAATATCGGATCAGGAAATGCGTGAACACGAGCAAGACGTTTTATGGAATAAAAAAAAAATAAACTACATTATAGGAATAACGAACTCGTCAGAGAGTTTAGAATAGCCGTTACGCAATAATAAAAGATTTTTTTTTTCTTTTAATGAAGTGCGTTACCTGGCGACTTGATGGTCTTTCATGAGGCCTATTACCATTCCAAGCCAGATAGTCCACGGATTTACTTAGATATATTTTGCTCCATTGTGTCAAAGCGTAAATCTGACATGCATGCATTGTTTTTGTGCGTATTTGTTTGTGAACTGTAGTTGTAATGAGCGTGAAAGTAATTTTTTTTGTGCTCGCGACTAAGAATGTTAATCTTTTTCGCTAGTGCCGTATTTGCTGTATATAGTGGTAAGTATAGGAATGTTGAATCATTCTCTACAGCATAGTAGTGTTTCTCCCTAATGATCGCTCATCAGCTTTTGGTGTCGCTCGTAACAGTCGCCACAAAATTAGTTTGTCTGTCGTAGCGGGCTTCATTAGAGTAATATTCATTAGCCGTGGTTAACACAATAATGTTTGAAGAGGGTATGCGTACAAAAGCAATCATCCGTAAGCTTTTTCGTAAGGATATCAACCCTGACAATTTAAAGTACTCAAACATATTTCAACAGTGACTTAATAAAATCCCCGAATAAGAAACAAGACTATTTCACATTTTCCGATCTCAAATGCAGGCCGGAAGTTGAAAATATTTAACAACTATTTTATCAAACCCTTGAAAGTAGAAGCGTTGAAAAAGTTCAGGAAGATGAGCTCGCTGACTCATTTGAAACTATTTACCGAAACTTCACAACAAACATAACTCGATCACTACCAGCGAGCTACCCAAGAACTCGTAATGATATTGGTGCCTTTGTGCACCTAACGGACGGTTACAAAGTTTTCATGACATATATAATTTGACACAAAATAATACGAGCACTGACATCAACACCATTCAAATGAGTCAATCAAGTTTTGTACACATTATTGCATGTATTACTCCGCATATCCCTTCAGCTTCCCCACGCCAGGTGCAAATTTCCAAAACGGTCCTTCTTTTGAAAGATGCGGCACTAAATGACCAGTAAAAAGTACGGGCACCTCTGTATTTCCCGTGTTTTCTACATAACTGACAAAAGTCACAGAGAACAGCATCATTCCTTTTGTTATTGATTCTTTCTTACTCATACCACGGTTTTTGAAAGGAAGTGACAATCGAACCTTTCTTTATAACACAAGACGGATCGATATTGAAATCATTTGAAAATTAGTAAATTTCTTTCGGGGTTTTAATTGACTTGGTTAAGGCGTTCAGTTGTATAAGTCATGCCACTCTTCGTAATATACATGAGTTATATGGCTTTCGTGAAGTGACTAGATTTTCTGAAAACACAATCACAATTTCGTATGCACTGTGTTTTGTTCAAAAGGTAACTCCGGTTAAAAGTCGAACCAAAATAAATGACTGATATTGATTTACAGAGACTAAATACGAGCACTGCCAAACTATTACACTCATGGAAAACCGCGATCCATTATAAAACGGATATTAAAAATGCTACAACCAGCTGCTCAGCGAGCATTCGGCTGGTTGGCTGTTTGTCAAGCAACATTGCGCCCCGATGTCGTTTTCGTACTCAAAGAGGTTATCTTGTTTGTACTGTCACTTCTTTCGCCGTGTCTTTCTCCTGCGTTATGAGCCGTCCCAGTGGACGATTTGTTCTTGTTATGCTATGCTTTAGGGGCTGTAGTTTGTAAGTGCTCCTCAGCAATCGCGTACGACGATTATTAGAAAGTTTTAGTGGATCGTATCCTGCGGAGAGCGGGCCCAGCGGGCGCGTGCTCAATCCATGCTTCGAAGTAACGGCACGAACTCGATCCCACTAGCAAAGCGAAGCTCTAGCGTACGATCTACTAAAGGTTTTTACTGACTCGCTGCTCTCTCAAGCGCGTCGTGGTGCCGAAGACCGCATTCCTTGGCGGCCATTCCTTATTAGTACGAGCTTACGAAAATAGCTTCCACAACGTTTTGCAACGTGCACTGCACACCACCAAGGTTCTTCTCAGAAGATAAATGCGGGCTCGTTTTGAGCCTGCGTTCATTGCGTCGAACTCGCTTTTCAGTCGGCAACTTTATGTATTAATATTTGCTACAGATGTTTGATATCTATGAAGCAAAGCAGTAAAACAGCTGTCGCATCTTACCTGACTGCTCGGAACTGATCTTGCGACTAGGCCAGTCGTACGTTTTGCGGTATCGCGGTACGATCTTTGCATCACACGATGGCCATGCAGCTGATCACAAGGGTTGCCATCATGCTCGAGCCGGTAGTTTCTGTATCGCTGTCGATCCTCAAAGCAAACATTTTAAAGGGGCACTGACAACCCAAAGGTCGTATTTTTTTTTTATTGTCTAAAACGATGCAAGTTGTAGTCATAGACACGCAAAAAAAACCGCATCGCGAAAAAAAATTTCCCCGCGCGCGCGCGCGCCTTTTTATTTTTGGCGTTTAAATTTCCCGCGCTCACCTCCTCGCTTCTTTTGATCGGTGACGTCAAAAATCAGGAAATTTAGAAGCTTTGTAGGGGACATTTCTATAACATTTAATAACGGCAATCGTAAAACATGTTTTTTAACGCAATTGCGAACGCACTACGGCCCCTCTTTTTGAAATACCAGAAATCAGAGTTCGGTGTGATGTTGCTTCCTAGATTTGTACCCTCCCTCGGAAAACTTGGCGGCGCTCGTCGGGGAGCAACACGGCGAGGGAACCGGTTCTTTCCCGCGCCGGCGTGATATATCACCTCCTTCTTGCTTGGGGTTGCCGTGGCAACGGCGGAGGTCTGAAGAAAAGTCGAGTCGCAGGAGACCGCAAAATGTGACTCACTTTACCGGCGCGGATCGCGCGGGAACTTCAAATTCGGCATTTGGAAATTGTTTTTTTAATTCACAAATACTGAATTTTCAAGTTTCGAATTTTGAGGGTAATGTCCCGGCATCGTTTTCAATCGTTTCGGCTAATAAAAAAAAATATGATTTTGATGTGTCAGTGCCCCTTTAAGATTATATATCTACAAAACTACGCAAGGCATCGAGAAAAAAATGACACCTCGTTATTCAGCGACACTTCCTTCACTAAAAACAGTCGTAAACCCAAAATCGACAAAATGTGCCGAAGTGCACCGCAGTGTTGAAGTATTTTCCCATTAACTGCTGGTGTTCTTCGGCGATGTATATTGAGTTCGTTGCTTTTTAATATTTACGTCAATGACAGTGCTGAACTTAGTACTAACGTCTGCTTTGCAAGTCATGCCGATAATACCAGCCAGCAAACAAGAGAAATGTTTAAACAATTACCAAATCACACTTTCGAATCAATTTACAGATAAACAATGTATATTTGCGACATATTAAGGCCTCTAAAACCAAGACAGTGCTCTTCAAACCTGAAAAAAAAAAAAAAAAAAAAAAACCTTGTCATTATGCTTTTCATTATTCTGCCATTCAACCAGGAATTAGTTCCTGATATTAACAGTTTGGAATTAATTTTCAAGAAACCGTGTGATGTTTTTTTTTTACAATGAAACTAGCACTTTCGAAATTTCTGAAGCTCTTCATATTTTTACAGATTCACATCGACGTCCCGGTAAAACTTCCCGCTGCTCATATACAATTCCCTACTTGCTTAATATATGTCTACGTTATTGATGTCTAGTTTAGATACACAGACCCACAACTTTATGTACTTAAAGGGGTTATGACACGGAAATTAAACGGATAGATTATTCTTGAAATGGAATGCTCATATGCTACTTAGCATATACACCAAGTTACGCGATTTTTAGAACTCTGGTAACTGCAATATTCAATTTACGAATTTTTATCATTTTCATCTGGCGACCAGGCAACACTGCCCAAGTTAGTCACACCATGGCGTCCATAAACCACGTGACCATGAACGCTCTCTCATTTTAGGCGCCCTCATGATCGCCCAAGCTCTCCTCGCCGCGGGCCGCGGTACGAACAAAACCGCTCACGCAACTCGGTAACCCGAAAGCTATTCTCGCTCTCGCTCTCGCCCCCAGGCCGTTGACCTTCAACCCTGCATGTGCCTGCGAGATATCCCCGAACGACGGTGACCACGGCGAGTACGTCCGTAACTCGTCGTCGCTGGAGCTGGTCGCCAGCGGGGCGCAGTCAAAATGAACAGCTTCCAACATCTCTTGATAGCAATCACTCATCGCTGCTGCGATCAATGTCGAACACTTTGACAAGGCGAGCGATGCCGTCGACGTAATCGTCACGGACCGCATGCTCGAAACGTGGAAGGTAAACGAGGAAGCTGAGGCTCGAGACGCCAAGAGAGCCAAGTCTGTGAGTGCGTGCAAGGGGACGCCGCGCTGGAGGCTGGCTACGTCACCAGCCCCCAGCTCCGCCCGGATCTGCCCCTCCGAGGGACCCGCGTATAAATCGATTTACCCACGAAACTATCGTGCCGTTTTCAAAACGAATTAAGCAGGATTATAGGAACATACAATGGGTCCTAGCAGTATAGTTATCTCACATTTTATTTGAGGCGTGTCATAACCCCTTTAAAAAAGCACTCCAAAGGATAACCAATAACTAGCACACAGCCTTTTGAAATGGTCCACCTCATTCCGGTTGCAACCCGATATAGTTGCAACTTCAATTTATAATACACGGACAAAAGCAAATACATTATTTTTTTTTTCAAATTGACCACATATCTAACGTGTGAAAAATATAAAAATTGATAGCTTCCCTAAAAGTAAGATTTTGAAAATGCAATACAACAAAGAAAATACGGAATTCAGATAATCAGAGCCTTCCTTCACTATTATACAGGGTTATATTTTTAATGGAAACAGAATTTAAAAAAAAGTGTCCAAACTGCTAGCTGAATTTCGTCTTTGCTAGGTGTTCCTCGAGTTCGGCGGACATTAGCTGAGGCAATGCTCGTAATGCCAAGTTTTTTCTAATTAACTCAGATTTGTTAATTATCTTTTAAATTGCTGTTTTTGCGGGTCATGTTGCAATCGCAGAACTGATGGCAATTGCTATTACAGGTCAGACCAATTAAAAGAATTTGCAAAAGTGTATTAGTGTTTGAGATATCAATTATTCGCGTTTTTGGCCTGATTTAAAAATTGCGCGTCAAAAGCGCGCAAACAGCGCGCCGCGAGCCCTGCCCACAATGACGCTTGGAAGTGTGATGACGTAGTCACTCTTTTCAGCGTCATTGTGGGCAAAGGCACGCTCTTTGCGCGCAATTCTTAAATCGGGCTAAACGACGTGAAATTGGATTAATACATATCTAAATGCAAATTATTCTAGTTACTCTGGCCTTTATTAGTAATTACCGTTATTCCTACAATTGCAACCTGACCCGTAATATTAATAATTGAAAAGGTAACTAACATATTTTAGTTAATTAGCGAACCTACCATGACTATTATTCCCTCTGCTAATGTCCGCCAAACTCGAAAAACACCTAGCGAAGACGGCATTCAGCTAGCAGCCTTGCCCTTTTTTTTTTTTTTTTTTAAGAGTTCTGCTTCCATTAAAAAATATTCCCCTGTCCTGAATAATAGTTTAATAAGAAACACTCTCATTGCAGAAGCTATCAAATCACATTTGATCAGTATGTTTCTGTAAGGCCTGTCTGAATGCATTTAAAACGCATGAGGGTTTTATTCCAAATTTTACAGTGTCGAACTTCTATAGTTCGTGAACAAAGTGTTGGGGTGCAAACGAGCTGGTAGAGGTTAAACATTTGACTAAAAGCCCCGAGACTGGGAGGACAAGGGACGGACAAACACAGTCTCAATTTTGAGACTTTGTGTTTGTCCGTCCCTTCTCATCCCAGTCTCGGGGTTTTAAGTCAAATGTCCCATAGTTCCTTGTTGTAAGAGTGTTTTCGTTTAGTTTTTTTTCCCCTCCATACGTTCGTATCTTTTATTACTGTCAGGAAATCGGTGTACGGACTAATCAAGCCAACATGTTCTGGATTTTTTCCATGCCCCCATCGCTTGTATCCATATGCATAGACGAAATGCTTTTAATATTAATTTGAATCTCAATGTAACTAGGAGTTGGAAGAAGAATGCTTATGTTTATATCTTGTACTCCGGTTTTTGTACGAGTTCGGGCTAAATTCCTTTATTTTCTTACTGAACAAGGAATGAACATGTTTTGTGCAATCAGTTTAACTGCATATTGAAAAAAGAAACATTTTAACTGTAAAATTGTTTTAGTAGACGACAACGGTAAGCAGACATCAGCCTTCAAATATTGTCTAGGGAAGAATGTTCTTCCATGAGATAGAGCAGAAGCAGTAAAATCGATGGTAAAACCTTGCAGCCTTTCCACTCTGGTGAAGAAGGAAGACCAGCGAAGTTGTGCGCTCGTCCCGTGTGTTTCTTCTTCGTCCTCGTCTGTTTTCCGCGCTGTTTCTTACGGTGAATTCCCACCAGCTCGCCCTATTATCCATTCTTCTATGATAGCTGGAATGGTTACCGCCATCCAGGCACGTATCCAGGGGGGGGGGGGGGGGGGGGGGCATTGGGCCCGGCCCCCCTCCCCCCCCGGAATCTTCCATTTTGCTGGGACCTCCTCTCCCCCCTCCAACTCATACAGCATTTGTCATGGGCGGGCCCCCCCCCCCCCCCCCCCCCCCCCCCGAAACAAAATCCTGGCTACGTGCCTGCCGCCATCTATGAGCGACGGCGGCAACCACACTGGTTGTCTGGTTGCCGCCGTCGCTCATAGATGTCGGTAGCTGTCCAGAGTTTTGTGTAGCTTTGTGTCGACATTTGTTTGGTACCGGACACGAAACTGGGGAAACAAGCCCTTAACAGCTCCGCTGTAAAAATATTAACCCATGAGACAGATGCTTACATAACAAACAGCGCGATGTTCTGTGTCCTGACTTTGTTTCTATTTTTTTTTTTTTGTGTACGTTGTACCTTTGATCTTTACACATTGAGCGTCCTTTGTTTGCCAAGCTGCCGAAGTAGTTGTGTTTCCAATATTCACTAAAGCTTCCGGCCAGCTACGGCGGGGCTTTCAACGAAATGATATTATTCCCCTACTGCTATCAAGGTGCTGCGTGGTCGCACAAGTGCTATAAAGGTGCCTGCGTTCTATCGAGGCCTTGCAGCTCGTCACTGGCAAAAGCGGCGCTCGCTTTCAGGATTATTTGCGATTAGACAATCGCTATGGCTGTCGTAACGCCCACAACCGGCGACGATTGTTCTTGCCCGAGCGTTATTTACTGTTGGAGCTTTCTGTATACAAACCCGCTGCAGACTTGCTTGCCACCTGCAAAAGAAGACAAATGTCACCTCGTCAGCCGCCTCCAACATCCGCACAACTTCGCCGCGCTTGAGTACAAACCCGAATGAACAATGCTTGTTCCTTTTATCTACTTTTTGACGCGCCATCTGTGCATTTTGTTAGATGATGTGCGTTATGTTGGTAGAGCCAAGTATTACGTAAAAATGCCGCAATGCCGAAAAACTTATGGAAGGCCGAGCAGAAAATATTTCGCAGCGAGGGCTAAAATATTGTCCTCTTTCACCGCGTGATCGTTAACCGAAGAGGGCACAATCCTTTTTGTACAAATATCGGGGAAAATATCAATATGGAATCAGCATAAGCACAAGGATATTCGTTGGAGGGGCTCTGACCGAAAGGGTACGTCCATGCCTCCAACGTAAACGGAAACATGTTCATCTTTCAATGTTAAAAGTCCGCGAAAACGGCACATCGGCTCTTTCAACCGAGCCGTAGATTTTCCGGTGTTTACTTATTAGATAATCGGCGGATATTTTCGGTGTTTATTTTTTTTAAATATCGGTGTGTTTCTGTTATTTGTTTCAGGCAGGCGTTAAAAACGGTGGTTATCGGTGAAAAAAAAAACTAATAAAAAACAAAGAGTTCAAGTTTAAGACAAAGGTTTTGAAAAAAAGAATCCTAGCTGGAGCAAAAATTTCCAAAAATCGATGTTTCTAGATTCTTACAAATTTTGTGTATTTAACATCAGCGGATGTTTATGAGTGTTTTTTTTTTTTTTAAACCAGTTGTGCATTCCTGACACCGACGGTTGTTTATCGGTGTTTGTCTGTTAAAACCATAGAGTCTACAGCCTACTTATAAAGTAGCGCATACAGTTTGCATTTTCCGTATTAAACACTTCAATCACAAATTGAATCTCCCTTTCTATGTCCTACATTTCATCCGCCAGTCCGCGCCACTTTTCGCTGCACACTTGGACAGGCGGTAGCTCCCAGTTCCTCTCCTTCACGCCTCTTCCGCTAGGTGGCGTCTTCTCCTGCGGAAAACGAACTCTCCGGAACTAAATTCTTAAATATAGGTATAGAAAATGAACACACAGAAAGCGTAGTTTTTTTTTTTGTTGTTGTTGTGCCCTTTGTTGAAAATAGGTCACGATTGTTTTTTTTTTGTTGTTGTTTTTTTTTTTTTTTTACGCATAATTTATTTAATTATTTATTTGTGGCGGCGATTTAACATGAACACAATAGTCTCTTTCCAAAATTCACACTGGCGATTTCGATAACTAGCATTATCCGAGTGTATGGTACCTGATCATGCTAATGGCTGCCTCTTAATGGCTAATTGGCTAATGACGGAAGAAGTTGAAGAAGAAAGTCAAGACGCCAGTCCGCTATTTTGTCGTTCGATGTCGACGTGAGTACACTTAGAAACTTTAGTACGCTACACATGGCAAAAGAAATGTCGCATTTGAAAAAAAAATATTCAGAAGACGGGGGGGGGGGGGGGGGGGGGGGGGGTTACCTTTAAAAATTGGGTTGTGTGTATGTTTATACAGACTAGAACTTGGTCTGCCTCAACGGGCGACGAGTCTCCCAGCTGTAGATGAGCAATTTAGCCAGTGCAGTACAACCGCTAGCCTGGGGTCTTTAACGGGCACCACGCAGTAGTGATACACGACCGCACGCCGGTACGATGCTCATCCAGATCGAAACGGGCAGGGGTGGGGATTGAACCCAGGATCCCTGGGTTCTGCAGCGCGAGCTTTCACTCCACGTGCTCCGAGCTGGTGTGCGCTAGACCACTCGGCCACCGATCCCCCCAGTTACCTTTAGAAATGAATTAAAAGTGCGCTTTTATCCTTCAAATTACACCCCGACAAAGAAGCTTCTTGGCCAGCAGCGTTGAATGCCAGTATAAGGAGTATTCACTGGGCGCCATATTTGTGGGTGATGTCTAGAGCGCATGCTCTGAACGAGCCCACATTAATAGGCTGCAAAGATCGGCAATCTTGAGGGTGCGAAATGCACGTTACAAAAGAACTGTGGAAGCTTGCCATCAGCACGCGCTCAGCAGTCGCGCACACGGATATGGCCGCCAGTGAATACTTCCTATAGGAAGTATTTACTGGATGCCATATGCGAGTGCATTTTTCAGAGCGCATGCTCAGAACAAGCTCACATTCATAGACTGCTGAGACCGGCAATATTGATGGTGTGGAATGCACGTTGCAAAAGAACTATGAAAAATCGCTGTCTTCACGCGCTCAGCAGTAGCGCGTATAGCGCACACAGCTATGGCCGCTAGTGAATATTACATACTCTTGGGTCCCACTAGAGCCACTAATACGCAACGCTTCAGGGTAATGACACTTGCTCATCTTGTAGCTTAAAATCATGGTTGCTAGTTATCTGAAGCTTTATCTGATATCACAGGACACGCTTTTCCATCCTCCACAAAAGTGTAAACAGTTCGCGAAAGAGCAAAGCAACATTACATGAGCTTCCTAACGCCGGATCTAACGCTGAAGAAGTCGCACTTCTGAATTATGACGATCGGCAGTTAAGTCTGCTCTGCATTAAGCACCAAGATGGCGGCGCCCACACCAATATCTAGGAGCAGAGTGCGGATACTCTAAGCGTAGCTCATATAGTGACTCTAGGGCCAACCAGTGCCAGTAAGTTTGTGTAAAGCGAGAAACATTCGAACATAATATCGTTTCACGGCCCCTTTAGCTTGCGTGCAATGGCTGTAAAGCTTGGCAATTAAAAGGCACTGGCGCCAAAGCGTAGCTCCGGACAACACATTTTTTTAACATAAGCATCCGCAGGTGGAAGTCTCCCAACATTGCACATCGCCTGTGAGGTGAAGTATATCACTGCAGAATTTCCCGGTTCGTCCGTGTGGAGATCTGTTGCGCTGCGCTTCAGGACATGCTAGAGTTCCTGTATAGGCTCCCTACGGGAGCCAGAGTTGCGCGTTTGATTCCACATGCCGCGTGCCGCCCTCGCCGCTATTCGCCGAGATCCGATCACGTGAGGAGCCGTATCAAGTGTCGTGCAGCAAAGTAGACGTTGCACGCGCCCCGGCGTACGTTCCCAGGCTTTTGAGCCCGCCGCGCGCCTCGAACGCGCGGCGCTGCTATTCGCCGAATTCAGTCACGTGAGGAGCTGGATCCACATGCCATGCGTGAACGCGCAACTCTGGCTCCCGTAGGGAGCCTATACAGGAACTCTAGGACATGCCAGTGGCGTGAATTTCTTGTTACGGCACGTACGAGCGTCCATCGCCGGTTTTGTTGTTCAGACCACAATTTCTAACTTCAGCTCCGCGTCGTAGCACTCGCGACGGTCCGTATCCGGGCATTCGCTCCTGAGCCATAATAGAAGAACTGCGCACTAGTGCGGCGGATCTAAAAACAAAGAAGACGAAACGAGCGAAGATCGCCGCCCGATAGTGGAATCCAGAAAAGAAATCACTCGCCCACTGGCTCCCAGGAGAGGCTGCCAGCGCCGGGTGTATACCTTTAAAGAAGAGAGCGAGGGGACCCGCTCATACATTTTTGATGACCGCGGCCGGCACAACGCCGACTTGGCAATGATGGGGGGGGAGTTGTGTCGTGCGCGGTGGTTACGGGCGCCTTGACGGAAAGACTAAAGTAAACTTGTCAATTCGGAAAAACCGACTATTACTCAGACAGAAATGGCGAAGAAGATATATTCGATTTCTCAAAAGTCTTCGGAGGGAACGGCCGTGCCCTCTGAAGTGAGTTGGAGAACCTACACGAGCAATTTTGTTGTCGATGTTTCTGAATGTATATTCGTATGATCGCCAGGTGATGTCCGGTTGTGCTGTATATGAATCAATGTGGTGTTTACAAACTGTCCGACTCGAGCGGCGAGTGCAACGGCAACCGAGCGCTCATAGCTGCTTTTTAGAAAACCGTGTCCTTGGTTCTAAACTTACGAAACTGTAGTGAATCTTTCACATTCTCAAACGTGCTAGGAACATGCCCGTATCCGACACTTGGGAAGCAAGTGCTGCACGATTTTCCTGACTTCCTCGTACAAACGAACGTTGCAAGGAACTATTGACCGCGTATGGCCGCCGACACTGTTTATATATAACTTCATAGATTTGTGCAAAACCATGCATTCGTGCACCCTATGTGTATGTGTTTGTATGGGTGCATGTGCAAATAGGTATGTGAATGGACGAGCATGTCTGTAGAGTGGTGATTATTGTAAACTCGAATATTTGTAAATACCATTTTTTAAGTAACAATTTGTGTGGAATAGCAGAAACTTTGAAGTCTGCGGCAATATCTACATTATTTTGCGCGTATTGAAAGAAAGAGGAAAGCAATTAATTTTCTTCGGGCGATGGTTGCGTGCTCCGCTGTGCATGAGGTAAGTCGTGTACGTGTACATGAGCGATTCTAAACTTACCTGACTTTAGCGGGGACACGTGCTCCCCGTGAGTAAAAAAACTGCGTTTGTTTTAAACATTATCTTGAGCATTTAATTGGGAATAGAAGTGAATTATGTCTTGCAACAGGCGAGCAGTGCATGAAGCTGCTAAACTGTTACGCCGCATATGTGCGATTTTAGTTGGCATTTCTGTAAATTTTTGTGATGTCTAGGGCTGGTAGTCGTAATCCTAAAAGTCTCAATTATCTACCTGCCGTAGCGCGCACGGTGTTGCCCAATGACACATGCGTCCAAATGTTGGGATGCATTCTTCTTCGCACTCCTTACCTTTCCTTAGATCGGAGATCAACCGGGCACGATTTGCACCGATCGTCACTGACAGCTCATGACGCGCAGGGCGTAATGAGTATATAGAATATCGGTCGGCAGCCAATGAGGACACCCAAGAACGCATCCGGACGCAAGAAACACGATCATAACAGGCCCCGCCCCGCGTTTCTTAAGTGACTATATGGCCTGCAAGTTCGTCTGCTCTTTGCGCACTTCGTGCGTTTGTTTACCTCCTTAATGAGCCCACGTGCTTTTGTTTCCTGCCGACCTCAACCAATGACGGCGCGCGCTTAGCTGCCTCGTCATCTCGCGTTTCCTGCACTCTTAAAAAAGTCTGTGCGTCTACTTTCACGCACACCACTCGGAGAGCCAATCACCGCTACTTACGGAGGCAGCTCAGCGAATGACGATGCCGAAACATATGTTTAGACCAAATAACGCAGTCTGAGTTGTGACATTGAGCAATGCAAGCGTGACGTTTTGCCTCAGACTGCGTTTTTTGGTCTAAACATATGTTTCCGCATCGTCATTCGCTGAGCTGCCTCCTTAAGTTGCGGTGATTGGCTCTCCAAGTGGTGTGCGTGAAAGTAGACGCACAGACTTTTTTAAGAGTGTGCGCGTTTTCTTATGTTGGCCTTTGATTGGTTGGCTCCTCCTTGCGTTCCGATGCGCGGAAGACACATTTTGAACACTTACTCGCCGTATACAGTCGGCAATAGGTCCGTACCTTTATTTTCTATATTCTCGATAGGCAATTTTGGTTTTTAGCGTGTGTATTCGTTCTGGCCTCTTTTCTACCATAAATACTCACCTTTTCCTGTCCACTGCTAGGTTCTGTCGACCTCAACCGATCCTCTTTTCCTTTCCTTCCTAACCGTCGTTTACTAACGCTTATGTGAAATATATCATGCTGCGAACTGGAAGCCCGTACATGTTCGTCATTGCCCTCCTTTTTGTTATTTCCTTTCATTGTGTGAATAATCACCAGACGTTCCATGACTCGCTATACCCAAGGCGGAAAGGCTTTGAATCCACGAGTCCCCCGGGGTCATCGATTGTGAATATTTTGAAATTTTTTCGTATTTTGTTGCATTTTTTCTTTTTTTTTTCTCTCAAGTAGGCTGCTACACGTGAAAAGCGGCTTCAATTTCGCTGCGTTCTATGACATCACCTCTTGTTCAGATGAAATTTGTGTTCAGTGACCTTGGCGTGGGACTTAACTATCCGCTTTGAAGAAGTGGATAGTAAGTCAAGATTATTTTGGAGGGACGACGACGGACACGTGCGTACACGCACGGACATATAGCGTCTATAAGTGGTCTGCTATTCGTTTTTCTCTTTCTTTCGTGGGTGTGTGCATGGATGTTGTGCTAGTGTCTGTCGGCCGAGCAACGAGTCCACGACCTCGGAGACTTGACGTCTGTAGCACCCGTCGGCCCACCGCTTTCGAACAGCCTTCGGATTTCATCTGGACTTGGCGTCCAAGAGCTAAGTCTTCCCTTTGTACGTGTTTACTTCGGCACACTCTTACGAGGGCGGGTTGTGGTCTTGACCTTCCTATACTGAGGTCAGTGTTGCTGCTCACGCATTTAGTTTCGGCGTGGCTGCCAATTTGATGCGTGTCTTTCTTCACCTTCGGATTCGCAGACGCCAGTACCACTCGGTTGTGAAGTGTCCGATTTGTGTTGCTACCGAACGCGGCTGTTCATCGCCGTATTACGCGTAAATGTGTGTTCCTTTTTCTTACCCTCCCCCCTTTCCCCCGGTGCTTCGCTGCTTCTATAGGTTTCTTCCTACACCTGGCGTAGCCCTATTGTCTGTCAGCGGCCAAACTTAGCTTTTTGTGTTCGTTAAGTAGTATTTCGTTTCTACTGAATCAATTCTTTTTAAAGCAACTCTTCCCTCTCCCCCCAACTCCCACACTTTTGTTCGTCCGTCCGTGCATTTCCCGCTAAATTTAGTGGGAAAATTGACGTCACGTGGCCTTTGTACTAAGTCAATTTCCCTGCTAAATTTATCGCGGAAATCAATAAAAATATAGGTTCTTCTCTCCCCGAAACGGCTATTTAATATCGTCTAAACCAGGGGTCCCCAAACTTTTTAACTAAGAGGCCGAACAGGGGATCGGTCGCTGTCTCGGGGGCCGGAAATGAATATGAAAACGTAAAGCAGAAAAAAAAAACTAAATATATAGTCATTGTTTTTTGTTATCTTCGTATGCAGTTGTTCTTTCTGGTATCTTCGTGAGCGCGTTGGTTGCGCGTCGCGGAACCGTTACTTTTTATGACAATGCCATTAATGCAAAGGTGCAAGCAAGCTGGTCAAGAGTGATGACACCTAGCTGTGTTTGGAGATTTGTGTTTGTCCTTTGTCCCCCTTTTTCCCCTTCTCCGTGGATTATGATTATTGTCACCGTTCCTTTACGCGTGCTTATGTTTGCGCCGGCAGCAGCGGGCATTCTAGAGTGGGCCGCGGGCAAGGGGCTCAGAGTTGGACACTCGGCGGGAAAGTCGGCGATCTCGCCGACTTTCTTGCCGAATGTCTGACCTAGAGCCCCATGGCATCCCTGGAATGATCCCGCGGCCAGCTGCGCGCCGATTGGAAGGCCCCCGCGGGCTGGGGTTCGAAGACCCTTGTTCTAAGCAAATTTAAACGATCGCTCTTTAAACACTGCATTTTATGCATGAAAGGACTTTGATGGTAAAGGACGCTGTTAATATTTATTAATGTGACTCTTATTTCTGTACCTGCAAATAAATCTGCGAAACCGAAACAAACATTCAGATTTCTTCCCCTTTTCGCCTCTGGAAAGAGAAGTGACGTCAGGGAGCACTGTCGGCATCGGTAGGATTTAGTGCACACTCAGTGTGGTTCCCGTGGTTCGCTATAGTGCACGGCGGTCTGTGAAGAAAACCTGGAAGAAATGGGCGACAACGCCGCGCTCGCAAACGAGTTTGAGCTCCCGTTCAGCGACCTCACGCCGACTGAACGGGAGATGCTGGTAAGGACGCAGAACTCTGGATTGGCGCTTTACGAAGGCGCCCCAGACCTACCACCAGCTCCTCGGTCGCCGCCTCAGAGCGACTCCGGCTGACGTGAAGGTGGCCGGAAATGCAACGAACAAATCCTGACACCGCTGTCCACAGCCCTACGCAAGACGACGGCGCGCAACCAAATGCTGCGCATTGCTGCATCGGTCGGCAGTTTATACAAACTAACGTCGCCCGATCGACCACACGTCTTTAGCCGACCTTTCGCGCAACCTACTACTGCACATAAACGCGGCATGATTGGTGAGACACCAGTTCGCAAAGCGAACACGAGACGACGCACGAAACCAGAACCAAAAGTCCGCCGCCCACGGCGCTCGTACCTTTTCCTTTTTTTTCCATGGTTGCTCGATGCTTGTTACGCGCCCGAGGTAGCAGTGCGGGATGCGTTCAACCAGTGACAAACGGAGGGATCGCTTCAGATTATGCTTTTATACACGGTATGAAACCTATTAATTCCCAACTACAACTTTAAAAGATTATCCAACGTTCAAATGAACTTTTTTCATCACATCTCACCACCGAAATCGAAACCAAGAGCGCGTCTATCGTTTGAACCAATCGCCAGACGAGGAGCCCGTTGTCGTCACGCTTCAACGGCGCACTTTAGTTCACCTTTCTGCCGCCGCCTCAGTGGGGTCTCAGGCATCGTTCCCGGCGCTATTATTACCGCGCCTGTTTAGAGATAACGAAACAACGTTTTAATGGGGCCACTTTATTTTATTATTGTTTGTTTGTTTTTGTTTTCTTTGGCATGGGTTCAAATGCTATGTGATGGTGGCTGCGCCAGCATTCGGCGTGAACTCGGCTCAGCGCGAATCGTGCAGGAGCGTTACCTCTGCGCTCTGCAAAAGTCCGGAGCCAATCACACGCTTCGTCTAAAAAAAAAAAATATTGAGCAGTTTTGTATTAAGCCACAATAGAGACACAGCGACAGATGCGACACGACACGTCGAAGTCGTTGTAGGCATCGGCGTCGCGTTCACGCAACCGTGATGTGCGTGGAACAAAATCGATCGGACCAAAATATACATTTAACCATTTTGTTCTGAACGCTTCTTTTTTTCTTTTCTGTTCCGGAGCGCGTGAACGCGCGTCTCCCGGCACGAGCTCTGGGCATTGACAGTGCTGCAACGGCATTTGGTTATCGGCTCTTTTTTTTTTTTTTTTTTCCAGTGAACGCGTGCAGTGGGCGCATCGGGTACTACAAAAAAAAAAAAAAAAACAAGTATAAAGGGGGTTTTAATGCTGTGGCGTAGCTCATTCCAATTTTGAACGTCGTCGAAATCGAACGCGGAATCATGGGCTCCGTTGGAGCTGAGCAAGCGACCATGCTCGGCCGCGGTGACAGGGTTTTGGACTTTCCTGCTGATTATCGGCTTATTCTGCCGACGCTACCGGCGAGTGACTCTTCAAAATGTACGACCTTTCTGCAAGCTGGCATCGGAGTGCGGCTGTACCGCATCGAAGAGTTCAGGGAACCGTTGCGGCAACTTGGTGTCCTGAGCGGCGTGACCAATATGGGGATGTTCCAGTTGGGGCACGTTTGGATTATCCGCTTCACGTGGACTGATTCCAAGGCTAAAGTGATGATGTCTTCAAGTTCAATGTGAAAGGAGGTTGGTGTGTGCCGATGGACCCTGATCGGCGAGAGGTCGGACTCAAGTTTCACTGTGTGTCCTTCCACATGCCTAATGACGTCCTGAAAAGAGCACTGGAGGAGTTCGGCGTTGTCAGAGAAATAACCTGCGAAAAAATGGCACATCGACGGATTTGACAGCGTCAAGTCGTCGACCCGGGCCTGCGTTTGGCAAACCCTGTCACTGAAGGAAGGCATGACGCTGGAAAGCCTGCCTCACCAGCTTCGGTTCACCGGAGGCCCTGCGCATGTGATTGTTTCAGGACGTGCACCACTGTGCCTGCGGTGCAAACGGTCTGGACTAGGGTGCCTCAATGTCCTTCTGTTAAGGGTGATGCCACCCTTTGTAGTACCCGATGCCGACAGCACGCGCTCACGGGGAAAATACAAAAAAATCGACGAAAACAAAATGTCGCCATAGCACAGTCAGCGCCACAAGCGCGTGCAGGGACACGCTCTTGCACGCGCTTCTGAACAAAAAAAAGAAAGATAAAAGTGTGGGACAAAATGGCGAGATGTCTCCACCCTAAGCAAAGCGCACATGAAGGCACCCTAGTCTGGACACATTCACCGTGGTTGCAGGGCGCTTCGCTGTAGTGAGCGCCGTGGCTATGGTTACGAACGCCAAGACTGCGTTCGATCCTACGCTCGCGTCACAGGGGGACGCCAGGCCAAGAAAGACACGAATGAGCTTGTGATGGACGAACAAGCGGCGGAACAGGCGGCGGCTCCCTCAACGCAAGCGACTGTGACGTCGGTGTTTTGACGTCAACAGTAACCCCGCAAGGAAGGCGAAGGGAAACCTGCCAGATAAAAAGGAGCCTTCTGTGGTCGCAGCACCCGCCGGGATGCTGACCGCGAAGTTCCAGGAAACCACGGGGGATTTCGAACACTCAACAGGTTAGGGCGCAGCTACAGTAGAGGCAGCGGAGAATACTTCTACGTGCAAGGAAAAGGAAGTGGCGCCGGAGGACAGCCCCAGCGAGGAAATGACCCTGGTCGCGTTGACTTCGAAGCGGCGACTGGAGGACCCGGGTGCAAGCAGTGCTGCCGCCAGCGAGCTGGCACAGCGACGCCTGGAATATCAGTGGGAAGCAAGCCGGGAAAAAAGGACGCTATACGACACGCAGCCGCTCGCCTTCTAGGGCTTGTGAAGGCCGACTGTCACTGTAAGCAGGTTCCCCGCTACCCCCCTGAGTGGCGATTGTCTGATTGTTGACGCACGGTTATAAGCTCCTAATTTTTTTGAGATCGTGAAGCAGTTCGAGATCGCACTGCGTATAGTTGAAGGAAGCTGTCTGCAAGGCGAAGGCAGTGTCAGCTCAGACGGTTGTTCTTGGAAAATGACCTCGACGTGAAAGCGGTCCAGGAAACCAAGATTGAGAGTGAGGAGCAGACCGAGCAGATGGTGCGCCAATTTGAGTCGCGATGCGATATATGCTTAAGCCATGCGGTCGGGAAGTCGGGAGGTGCATGCATTTTTTTTTTTTTTATTCTGTAGGTATTATTGTTGATAAAGTTGCTTCGCGTGAAGATGAGAGAGTCGTGTATAGTGATATTTGCCTGTCAGATCAGGAGTTTTGCATAATCTGTATTTACGCACCGACCGTAGAAACGGAGCGATGCCAATTTTTTGACAGTACATGTGCTCAAGAAGACAGGACACCTCATGGTCGCCGGGGATAGTAGGGGCGATGTCTGGAATGAACTAGTAAATGAGAATTACTTTGAGGACGTGGCACATTCCGGAAAGGGCAGGAAGGGCGTGCAGTTCACCAATTTTCAAGGAAGCAGCCACGCACAACTAGAGATGTAAGCGGTTGAAAAAAACATTAAAAAGTTCGGAAAAAGAAGGTTTTTTGGTTTGTTTGTTTTTTTTTTTTAGCCAGGATAAAATAGGAAAACAAACAAACAGAGTTCTCAAACTGTGAAACGCTGCCACTAGCCGGTCCACTTCTCGCTGGACGTAGGGAAACTTCTGTCTAACGTCGCAGAATACAGACCTGCAAGGGAATTTGGTCAAAAGGAGGAGTTTGGGAGTCTGTGAAGCACCTGGATCCATCCACATGGTGGGACTTTGCTTCAACCAACCCTTGAGTCCCCTCCCCTCTCGCGTACTGCAGATTCCCCCTTCTTCTGCGGCATGTGAAAGAAACTGGTCCTAGTTTGGAAATGTGCACACCAAGCTACGCAACAGGCATGCAGGGGATTGCGTGCAAAAACTTGTGTACGTGCATTCTAACCTGGATGTCCTGAATGCTTCGTCCGCTGCACAGCGAAGCATTGACGCGTCAAGCGGAAATGAATTGGAATTATCGGACACGAATTTATATAAATGTCAGTCTTGACGCTTTGATGTCAAATCAAGGCCTTGGCGTAAAATCGTACCTAGATTTAGAAACCGGAAGCTCTGCTGGAGCCTGGGACTTTAGTGGTGCATTAATGTAAGATTTAAATTATTTTCAGTGTTAACCAATTAAATGTATCGGGTTTTTCATAACTCTGTGCGCAATAGTCTTTTTTTAAATTTTTCGTATTTTTCTGAAAACAAAAAATGAAAAGAACCTGTTTTTTTCAAGCCCCTCAAAATTTCATAAAATTTTACATCTCTACGCACGGCTAGACCGAGCATACGTGTCAGTTGAGCTTGTTCCGCTGTGTGAACACAATAGTGCCAAGCAGGTGTGCTTTAGTGACCACTGCCTGGTGACTTTCGGGTTAGAACGAAAAAGAAAAAAAACCAACACCATTTTAATTGGCACAACTGGAAAATGAACTTCAACTTTCCTTGAGGACGAGGTGTTTAACGATAACATAAATACACGGATTGAAAATTTAGGGAACATCTGCGGGAGTGAGATGAGCGGAGAATGGGAAGAATTGAAACGAGCATCTAAAATGGACGCCATAAAAAGATCCATCACTCTTAAGTACGAGAAAAAAAGAGAGGAAACACAGCTGCGCTCGACTTTGAAGGAGCTTGTTCTGGAAGAGTGTAAATCCTCAGGGTTATTTATAGAATACATTAATAAAATAAAGAGCAGGCTACAGCTGATAGATACTGAGCGCTACAGAGGCGCATTAATACCTGCCCGGGCAGAAATAGTGGCTCGCGGGTTAAGCCCCAACGAAACGAGCGTTAGCCACAAAGAATAAATACGCACGCGGCAACAAAATAACTGAAATTAATTATCAGGATACCAGGACGCGGGGACCCTAGCATGATTGAGCATGCATTTCTTAAATTCCACGAAAGCTTACTGAGTCACAAAGCCTCAACAGAAGATGGGTTCACGGATAAGGTTTTGCCCCATCTGCCAACGATAAGTAAATAAAAGAATAGCTAGAACAGCCGATAGGTATGTCCGAAGTAGAAAAAGCCAGTGATGATTTGCAAAGCGGAAAATCACCGGGCCATGATGGTTTGGGTGCTGCGTTTTGTAAAAAGTATAAAAAAAAATTTAGCTTCTATTTTGCTAGAAGTAAAAATAATAATAATAATAATAATAGTCTTTATTTTATGTGTCCACAAACAGCGCAGGGCCTTTTGTGTGGTACACAGCAAATGCCGACAAGATAAAAGTATAAGCACTGAGAAAACATAGCTGTCTCAAGAAAGCACTCACAAAACAAACGTAGAACACAGAGCGACATCTGACAAGCAAGGTAAGGTAAAAGAAGAAGAGGCACTAAAAATACAAATACAGCAACCCCAAAAGAGCAGATGGCGCTCAAAATTGCAAACCACTGTGATCATGCAAACAATATACTCCCTAGATTATGCCGAAAAGGTAACTTGTCACTGAATATTTCTAGGAGCGAACAATCCAACTTATTAAAATCGTGCTGCATTCGTATTAGGGGAGACCTGTGAAAAAACGTGGATGGATAGAAAACGTTGCGATTACGGCTCGAACGTGGTGGGGTGCGAAGGCATACAGCGCTTAACAAGACAGGGCAGTCGACAAGCCCATTGACAAGTTTGTGTAAAAACAAGATATCCCGACAACGCCGTCTGTCAAACAGAGTACATAAACCAAGTCTCTTGAGCAGCAGATCGTGATTATACTAAAACTTGCGTCCAAAAAAGTGATCAAAAACGATGCGAATAAAACGCTTCTGTACACGATCGATAGAGCAGGATGCTGTCTCATTTATACAATTCCATACTATAGATGCAAACTCGAGTTTTGAGCCAATTAGACAACAGAATAAACGAACGATACATGCATAAGACGAAAATTTTCTTGTGAAACGTAAAATTGCTCCCAACGTTCTAAGTGATGCGTTGCGTGTGACCGACACGTGATGATTAAAATTCAACGCCTTATATATAAAAACTTCAAGATGACGAGCAACACCCACTCGTTTGATGTCGACGCCATCCAAGATATAACTGAACGCAAGGGGCTTTCGCTTTCTACAGGGACCTATAGCCTGTGTTTTATGTTCATTAAGCAAGAGATCATTATTAAAGCACCACCTAGCTATGTTATCCCCATCGCTTTGAAGAAGTGTGCATTCAGAATGCGAACTGACATGACGAATCAACTTTATATCGTCGGCAAATAAAAGCACTTTAGAATTTTTTACCGAAAATACAATGTCATTTACAAAGATGAAAAACAAAAGTGGACCCAAGTTGCTCCCCTGAGGCACCCCTGACGACGAAATAAAGGATTTGGACATAAATCCCGACACACGAACACAGTTTGTACGATCGTTAAGGTAGCTCCTAAACCAATTACAATACGTTGAACATAGGCCGTAGTCATCAAGTTTACGCAGGAGCCGATCATGATTGACCCTGTCGAACTCCTTCGACATGTCAAAGTAGATGACGTCTACTTGTTGATGGCCATGAACAAATGGCACAGCATAATCTAAGAATGTTCACAAATTTGTTTCCACCGACTTTCCATTCAAAAGTCCGTGTTGCTCAGGACAAATGTTTTGACGGAGGTATTTGTAAAGACGATTATGCAGCGTCATCTCAAAAACTTTAGAGAAACTAAATAATAAAGAGACAGGGCGATAGTTGCTGACAATTGTGTTATCGCCTGATTTAAATATCGGAACTATCACTGAGTGCTTCCATATAGACGGGAATCTGCCCGATTGTAGCGACAGCTTAAATATATGAAGCAACACCGGAGTTGAAGGATGAGCACATCCTTTTAAAATATAGCTCGGTATTCCGTTTGCGCCAGCAGATAACTTTGACTTCATGTCCCTTATGCATGTCTTTATCTCAAGCTCATCTGCGGGAACAAACGGAAAAAAAATCGGAGGTATTTGGGCATTTCACAGCTGAATTCGTGTTAGTTCCAGAAGAGAAGCATGGCATAAAATGCTTATCTTCTGTGTATCGAGAGTATTATGAAAACGAACGCCTTCGTTTTTGTTTACCCACAAAGTCCTTGTCCTCAAAAGTGAAGACAATATAAAACTCCGTAATGTGGCAAATTACCAGCCGATTACACAAGCTAATACTGACTATAAGATGTTGCGTGTAGAGTGTTGGAACTATGTGATGCTGATCTCCGGAAAGTTGCTCTGTTGCAAGTCGATCTTGAAAAAGCTTTTGATCGAGTGTCCCATGATGTTCTTTTTTGCATTATAGACCATGTTGGCGTGGGTAATTTGTTTTATGGAGTAAAGATGGCTTATAGTAACTGCATGACTAGTCTGCATGACCAACAAACAAGTAGCTAAGCGCATTTCTGTGTTATCCTCTGTCCGGAGGGGTGCGTGCACTTTCCCCGTTGTTGTTCTCTATATTTCGTGAGCCCTACTGCTCAAGTGTCATAAAGAGTGAGAACATACATGTTTTTTGTTAAATGCGTGTGATGTAAAATATTAGCGTATACGCATATTAAGTTGCCATTTTTTGTAGCGATAAAGAGAGCGTCTCAGCGGCTGTTCAACTCACGAGAATATTGTGCGCCCAAACGGCCTGTGCTGTGAACTGGGCGAAATGCTTGGGGATCTGGCACGGCCGCTGGAAGGTGACTCCGCGTTGTTTGAAACTGTTCAGTGGTCCACAGCCCGGTGTATACTTGGGAGTGAATTTGAACAACTACCGTGAAAGCAACGAGCTCTGGCGTAACAAAATAGAGATGAGTCTTAAAGCTGCGAAGTGGGGTGGCCAGGATTTTTCTATCTTCGCGTGAGCAACGGTGTGTAATTTATTCTTTGTTGCAAAGATTTGGTACCTGTTACAGGTTCTGCACTGTTCAAACGCATGCACCGTGTGATGGCCGTCTACATATGGAAGTCTACGTGGGAAAGAACTATACTAGATAACCTTTTTCGCCGCGTGAAGTCGGGCGGATTTAGTTTGTCGTATTTGTTCATACGACAGCTGGTTTCGCGGTTTTTCTTTTTGCGAGACCAGGCTGACCTTTTTGTGGGAACTGTCACCCAAGTACGGTTGTTCAGAGAGCTTCCCAAGTTCATTGTTTCGACGTGTGGCACATGTGAAGGCAAAGTAACGGGCTTCCTTGGATAGGTGGTTTGTGCATACCAATTTCTTAGTGTGCGATTTTCAAGAGAGTACTTAAGCTCTGTCAGACTGTCACACGAAAGCGTCTGACGCGAGATCTTGTTGAATGCCTGTTTCCCGTCCCATGCGTCGCTCTTTATTCTCTGACAGTGCTGATGGTGATGTGCTTTCCCGTGTGAAAAGAATGCTAGTTCCCAGATCTGCGAAAATCTTCTCTTTTTTTTAACTCTACACCAACACGCTGCCAGTAAAAACATGGTAAGCGAAAAAGGGCATGTTTGTACCATGGGGCGAGCATTGTTTTTTGTGCAAGAGGCCGGAGACCGTGACACATGTGTTCTTGGACTGCTGGAATGCTATCCTCTTCTGAGATGTGCTCCAACGCACCTTCAAAAAAGACCTACCGTTCACGGCTCGTGGAATACGTTTTTGGTCTGTGGAGGGGACGCCCTTCCCATATGACCTCGTATTTTTACTGGGCCTGCATGCTTCTTGGAGATGTAGGATAGCAGTTCGTCATGCGGATTTGGATGCTCGTCTAGTACGGCATTATTTCATTGAAAATGTGAACTTGATAGTAGCTGTGTACCAGAAAATATGTCTGGAACTGGAGTGGTTGCCGGCCTTTTTGAAGCTGTGGGTGATCAGAGAATTTTAACAATTCTAACCGCCTCTCAAAACCTTGCAGGCGGCGTTTTATCGTCACCTTCATTAACGTCGTCTTTGCTCATTACGTTATTTTACATGCTCAAGTGAAATAAATCGTGCATTGTGGTTCTTTGTTCACTGTCAAAACAAGGCAATGAAAAAATGCTGTGGCGTAGTTTTTTTATAACGTCTCCGCTTCGCACGCGGCGGACCCAGGATTCCCGCAGGCGACGGGCAATCTTTTTGAAGGATTTGGCAACATCGACGATGGACGCCCTTCTGTGCCAAATACAACATTGACAACGACTACAACTATGACATCAACAACGGATGTCATTTCCAGTGGTAGGAAGAGCCCATGGCAGCTATCGCTGTACAATAGAGATCGCCAAATTTGCTTGAAGGGGTTTTCAAAAAGGCCTGCATTAATAATAATAAAGAAAAAGGCTCCACTTCAGAGAAATGATAATTGCTGTGGCCGACATTTGGAACCACCCGTTACCACTGCAACCAAAAGGAAGCTGTGGGCTGAGGTTATTAATAATCCCGCTCGATTTTCAGAGTATTAGTTGCTAGGCGCTTAGGGTCATCAGAATCTAGACAATGTCAACCGTAGTGTCCAACGGGGATGATACGCATTTTACGCTAAAATTTTACCGGATTTTGACCGACGATTCAAAACAACCGTTAGAGCACGGACATCGGTTTCGAACGAAAGAAAATACGTCCCTTACATAAATGCAATATTAAAACCCACAGGATTCCACACTGAATGACCTCAGTACAAGGCTAGCTAGCAAAGGACATTATGTTACTAAAAGTACCTTTCGCGATTCTTTGTTCACCAGAACCTTGTGTAAAAGACAGGTGTATGGCAAACTTCCTATTACACTTTCCTAAGTTGTTGTTGTTTTTTTTAACATGCAATTTAGGTTTTGTTCACAAAAAACCGAAAGAAAGACCAAAAAGTTACAGGAGATTCCAAGTTGAATATTGAAACAAACGAGTGTGGGTATTGTGTTTTCATATACCCGATGTGTAGTTTCTAAAGCTGTACGCCTCGCGCGAATGCCTCCTGGCGTGTTATCGTCGGGGTATCGGGGTGTGCTCCATTTATTTTCCGTCCGTCAGCGCAAAGGTTACGGTCTCCGCTGTGTATATCGTAAACGTCTATCAGCCAATTCATTTTTAGTGCCGTTGTCTTGGTTCCGAGCGCTTCTTTTATGGGGGGCTCCTATCCGTAGTAAGAACTCCGCCTGATCATCAAGTCTGTGGCGGAAGGCAAGAACGTCCTTACAGGCTGCATTGCGGCCACATGGGTAGCAAAATGTGTGGTGGCGCCTTCTGAACGTAACTTAGAAGGCTGGCCGTTTACTGTTTTCTTTGCGGAAATAAAACGCTGCCAGGGAAGACCAGTAGAGACAATATTGAAAGGTTTTTTTTTTTTTTTCCTAGCTCAAGGACGGCGCTCGTTGCAGATGTAAATATTTTGGAGGTTGGCGTTCATTTTTCGCATGAGAATAATTGAATCCTTAAAGTGATACCGCATTAAAATAGTATATACTAAGCATTTTAAAGGGGCCATGAAACGATTTTTAAACTTCTTCCTTCTTAGCTTTAATCCTCAGCTCAAAAGCTAATTGAGAGATCACGTCGTCGTGACATGATTGGGCACCGGTGCGATGACTCCAAGATCCCATGGAGCTTTTTAAGCACACTATAGAATTTGTCATTCGCAAGTGATGATAAGTTCCGTCAGGGCACTCATTGGCCACGAACGCGAATCCAAATGTTCGCCGACAGATTGATTGTTAACGAGCTCATGCGTTCGAGTGACGCAGTTCTCGTATCCAATGCGTGAGCTGGGTCCGGCTGACGTGTTTTAGGTACCGAGGATGTATGGTAGTGAAAAGCTGGAGAGCTTTCGAAGGAAAGAAGGTACGAAATAGTCCGCTATGTTTTCAAATGTTCGCACCGAAAAGCTGGCTTCTCACTTTCTACCCTTGCGATACGCAGTTACGACACGCAGTTGGTTCAGTTCTACCATGACCTTGCAACTTCATTTGATAGCGGGCTACAAGCAGATTGCGTTTTCCTTGCTTTTCAAAAAAGCATTGGACACAGTACCTCACACGTTCATTATCAATAAACTAGCAACGTTAAACATTCCATCCCACATTCTTGCATGACTCAGCGATTACCTATCTCAAAGAAAGCAATCTGTTTTAATCACCGGCAAAAGCTCGGGGAACGTTTAGCGGCTGCGACCTGCTAATTCCTAATTAGGAGGTCGCAGCCCTCTAATGTTAGAGGGCTGCGACCTCCACCTTCTGCTCCTAAATTGCGTCTAACGGCGTAAATATCACACGTACGAAAAAAACATTTCGTGGAAAATTTATTTAAAAACAAATAAGTGTCTCTTTTATGCCATTTAAAAGAGTCTTGTTTCCTTGCAGTGTCCCTTTAAGCTGAGACTAGCAGCTCCACCTTCAGCGGAAGCTCGCTGGCTTCCGCAGTGCTTTGGTTGCGCGTGGCTGCGCGTTCACACTTGCGTCATTCCATGCCAAAACAAACGCGGCAATTTTTTCATACCTGGGATATGCACTAAACAATTCTTTTCGTTGAAGGCGCCTCTGAACTCCAAGGTTTTTCTTTTTCTTAACATAAAATTTATTTTTGTCGATGTCATGCTCTACATTTCTGTAATTTAAGTAAAACCCGCGTAGTTTAAACATTGTAAAAAGACGGTTGCGTTCCACGAAAATTTAGGTGGGCACGTAATTAATAATATGCCCTATCTTACACTACAATACAAACATTGAAAGACGCCATTTCGGGTCCAAAGAAAGGCGACTTTTTAGATTTATTACTTTTCTTAGTCAACTTAGATTTGGGTGTTAGCTACAATATCATTTTCGTTTGTTCTCATAGAACTAATAACTTAATTGCACGTGTTAAACTTTCAAAGCCTCGTTTTGCTGCGTTTTAATTAAATGTCAAAATCTCCCGTTTATGCAGAAGCGGCCATATTAAGAGCCAGCAAAAGCAACGTGGGCAGCAGTTCCTGGAACATTTTAAAGAACCAAAAGTTCAATACACCTCATTCATTCAAGCTATAAAAAAATTAACGAGTACTTTTTGTTGTTGCTGAGAAATTATTTTTTAAAGATGAGCCTTTCCGACCATGCCTCCAGGCGCCCGACTCGTAAGCGACGCAAGCCGGCGTTCTCCAACGAGGCGTCAACGGTGTGAGACGCCGAGCAATGTCTTCAACGCTCTCCTGATAACACGTTTTATTCAGTTGAAGTGGACGTTACCTTGACTTTGATGCATCCGTATCCTCCTTACACTACGCAATGATAATGACGTCTTACACTCTAAGAAAAAAGGGTCACTACAGTCCTCCCTAAAAGGAGGACCGCTCTTGTAACCTATGTTCCTTTAGAATGGGAGAAACCTTCGCCCTGAAATCAAAGGAGCAAAGTTCCTCCGTCACCTGCATCTCATTATCGCGGCCCTGACTCGAGCAAATCGGGCTCAAAAAGGCTTAACGAGGACGCTGCGTTTATTGTACGGGGCGAGAGGAGCAGCAAATAAGAGCGTAACACAAGCTTTCCGCGAACTGTATTTATTTCCGAAGCCGGCTTCCCCCCGCAGGTAAAGAAACTTGCGTTTCGAAAGCAGTCACTCAGTCTTCTCATCGTCAGCACTGCGGTGTTTAACGGAGACAACCGGTACCCAGATACTTCGCGCACTTTACGTCTTACCTTTGCTTTTCCTCGAGCCACCGTTCCTCCGACAACCGCACATGACGGAGGAGTTGTAAACCATTCACGAAACCAAAAGTCGCTTTCGAAAAGAGCAAATGCGAAGCAACCCACTTGGCTAATTGTCCCACAATATCAAGAAATTATGGCGAAGCGTGAAAGAAGGCTAAATCGCTTGCCACCAAAGGGGGTCAAGCAGAGCTAGGTATCGCCCGATTCATGTGCTACAAAAATAGTTTTACTTGCACAAGGCACCATTGCGCTTCGAGCCCTTCGGGCACCTTCCTTATTCACATGTAGATCATTACGCATACCACTAGTACCAGATGAACATATACATTGAGCGCATACTCATACATGGCACATACAAACATCAATACATCAGCACACTAACCCTATCGTTACTCGTAAGCTCTGCGTTTTCGCCTTTTATACTGGTCGTTTTGAAGGTACGGAGTTTCTCGGTGACCACCTAAGCAATAAATAATATTCCCAGCATGTTGATTTTTTTCAGTAATGTCATACCTCTGAGAGTATTTTTAACGGCTCTGGGATGAATCTCTTTGTAAAAAGTAAACGGTCATACCGTAATTATTTTAAAGACAATAAATCAAGCCGCTCCACTGCAATTCCAAGCCGTGTATTTCCTTCCCCGCACGGCACGTCGTAGCCAGTTTTTCTATTGTAGAATTTGTTTTTCTATTTGTGCTGTTCAGGTGCGGCTGCAATTGTCGTCTTGGATTAATCTCTGTAGAGGAGGTATTGACTCAGGTAGAGACGATGCTTCACGGGCAACGAATTTGCTTTTCGATCAACTTGAATGCAGTCAAAGCCGCGACTAGCGGCAGGTGTTAAGTGTGGTAACGGAGCTACGCCGTGGTGAGCTCGAAAATGTCTAGCACTCATGCCAGCGCCCTACTTGGAGGGCAGTTTCTCCAGGAACCGTAGTACACTCTAAGAAATGCTTGCACGTTTACTTAACCGCAAAACACTCAAACAGCCAACCACTGCTATCTGGGAAATCAGCTCAGCGATCGATGAGGCGGAACATCTGTTTAGACCTTAAAATTAAGTCTGCGCTGTGGCATTACGCAATGCAAGCATGACGCTTTGCATTGCGTAATGCCACCGCGCAGACTTCATTTTTAGGTCTAAACGGAGGTTCCACCTCATCGTGCGCTCATTTGATTTCCTAGATCGCAATGATTAGCTCTCTTGGTGTTTTGCGGGTAAGTAGACGCGCAGGCATTTCTTAGAGTGTATATTTAAACAGAAATATAAAGGACAGTTTTTTTTTTTTGTCGATTTTACCTTCTATCTTTTTTTAATGCTAAAATTTCAAGCTGTAAATATACGTACTTTCCGTCATATTTCCATACTGTTCAGTCCTTTCCCCAGAGCGTAGTCGCTCTCGGGGTGGAGACAACAGGACATCGCAGAGCACAGTCATATTGGTCACTGTCACATGTGACCGTGACGCACGGTCACATTGGCGATAATTCCAGTCTTCTGTTCACAACGCACAACACTGCCATCGCGATGATGCTGCTATGTTGGTGACACGCAGAAATACAGAACCACGTTGATTGCCGGTTGGCACTCGGCCTCGGAAAACTGAACCGAACTCAGCACAGAAGGCACCCAGGCACCCGGCACCAAAACGTGCCTGTATTCGACGCAGTTTATTCGGTTTCCATAACATCATCAACGTCGAAACTTCGTTGCGCATTCTGGAGGCGGCCATCTTAGCTCAGTGTAGGTAGCGCTGCAGGCGCTGCTCCGGAACTTTGCTGTTTCTAACGGCTCCGTTCACTCGTTTGATAAAATTGGTTGTAAAAACGTCAATGTAACCGAAATGGTTTGCACGTGTGGACTTTGAGACGAAATTACCGACGGCCTTCGCTGCCGTTCAAGCTCAATCAACTCGACAACATTTATTAAATAACGCGCCCGACGTGCTCGAAAAACGAAACCGAAAGAAGATGATGTGAGAGGGCGGAACCTTCTTCCCGTCTTCCTGGAGAAGGAAAAAAACGTCTCGTTACTCCCTCCTTCTCGTCTCCGCTTGTGGGCGTGTCAGTAGATGGGAGGAAGACGCGCCGTTGCTACCTTTTTTCTCCTTTTTTTTTTTTTTTTCTCAGAGTGTAAGTTTACTTTACATCTGTCCAGATAATTGCCGACGAACGCAGGCCTGCATCGTCTTCTTCGCGAGTTAGGAAATGCGTACTGCGCGTCGGCCTCGTCTGTCGCACATCCAGATAATATAAACTATTCAAACTGTATAGCTCAGGGGTAACCAAGCTGCGGCTCTTCGCGTGTTAAAGTGCGGCTCGCGGCTCCCTCCCCTACCCCCCCCCCCCCACAAACACACACACACACACTCCCCCCCCCCCCCCCCCCCCTAGCTCCCGGTCACACAAGCACTACCCCAAGAAGAGAAATGGAACGCGCTGTAAACCAGAAGACAGGTTGTGGTTAAGGGAGTCATGTGCTACTGCGACCTTACGTACAGCTGGACAGCTTTTGACTCGGATAGATATAAAGTAATTCGAGTTTCGTTTATTGCTCTAAACAAACGTCTTCCCCCCCCCCCCCCCCCCGCGCCTCTTGGAAGTTTCGTGATTTTGTTTGCGGCTCTTAGGCCGGGTCAGCCTGGCCACCCCAGGTATAGCTCTTCACCGATGAGAAATGAAAACGGTAATGTCGCTTCTCGATTGGACGTAAATGTCTTCTAAAAGAATATGTAGTGCTACCAAAAGCAGTGTAATGATGGGAAAAACATTCCACTCTTTGCGGCGGACGCCACACACCCCTGAGGTTCCGTACTTGTGCAGAAGTTTAGACTCCGGAAAACACTGGAGGCCAGCAGAACATGTATCCAATTGTGAACTCACTAGTGTTTTTAGAACAAGTGTGTTTGATAAAACAAGGGAGTTACACGGGTGCCGTCTTCGCAATTTGAGTGTCAGTCTCAGCGGACTTAATTAGGTGAGGTAATGACACTTACGGTAAGACGGTTTATTAAACATATCGTTCATAACATTTTAATTAATAGTTCCATGGCTCAGGTTGGAATGGCATTATTGACGCCAACTACTATCCGAGGCTTGACCAATTTACAGATTTTGAGAAAAGGTCATAGTTTCTAGGGGAACGCGACAGAGCAGCACACGAAAAAACAGCACGCGTCAAAACAGCACGCCGTCAAAACAGCGCAGCGACAGAACACCAGGCATCAAAGCAGCAGGCGTCAAAGCAGCACGCGTCAAAACAGCACGGCGTCAAAATAGCACAGCGACAGAAGAGCACGTGCCAAAATAGCACAGTGTCAAAGCAGCACGTACGTACATGCCTGCTGGTTTTCGGTGTCATTATATTTTGCTACCTAAAATATAAAACCTTCCCACCCCATGCCAATGGATTTCAATCCTTTGCCATTTTCTTGCGATTGATTCTTAATTCGCTGACGCTGGAAGTGGCAGATTTCATCTTTGTTGTTTTCATCACAGAAGCAGCTACATATTTTTCCATGTTTGGCAGATAGCTGATGCTGCCCTCCATCGCCTAATGCAAAAGAAAAAAATTACACCATCTTCCCGAGGGGAACCATGGGGTGATGCGGAGCATCGTGTTGGTTCCGAGGAAAGAGTCAGTTGCGTGCTGACGTCGAGAGATGGCGCCACCGACTGCCCTAGCGTTACCCCCTACGCGAGCCTTCGTCGCGGCTCGCGGCAGAGAAACTTGGAACGCTCGCCGCTCGCCGTTTATTTTTTTTCACACTTGAAGGAGAGGAGACTAGAGGAGGAGAGTTGCGCGTGCGCGCGCGGTGTGAGGAGAAGCGAACGCACGCGCAGTGCACGCAGCTGGTAGAGAGAGAGAGCGGAGAGAGTAACCAACACCACCTAGAGCGAAGGCCACAGCGCTCGGAGTTGTGACGTCACAGATTCACGACGAGTGGGCCGACCTGAGAGGAAGGCTTCTCCGCAACACATGATCTCTTTTTTTTTTTTTCTTAAATGTGTTTTCCCAAAGATGCCAAGGGGCGCATGCTCCGACCTTTTTTTTGTTTTTGTTTTTAGCTTTCTCCGAGCCCAGGGTCTCCCGGGGCTTGCGCAATGGACAATTTTTGCCTCCTTTGCGCACGGCGGCTTGCAGAAGTGTCGCGGCGGGAGTACGCGAACTGCTCTAACCGTCTCTTTTGTCTTTTGTGTTAGGTGTGCGTGGCGGTTTACGCGTGGTGGTTGTCAAGTTACGGGCGGCTTTCGGGCTAGCCATGTTTCATAAATGCTGTGTCCCTGGGTGCCATGGGAACTACGAAACGTCGTCGAAGAAAGTGTCTGTGTTTAAGTTCCCGGAGGATGAAGAACTGAAAAGTATGGGTGCGGGCGATTCCTCTAAAAAACCTGGTTCTATCGACGCATACCAGGGTGAGAACTCTCATATCTTTTCACTTTTTTTTTAATTATTGAATTTATTTCGTTGAATTTTACGCTGACGTGGCAGCGAAGGCGACAAGCACAAGCTAGCTCTCGTTTTTAATTTTAGAAACGTATCTTTGCAGCGCAAGCTCCCGTTTTCAAAACCACGGTCAGGAGCCTGTAGCCTTCGCTCTATGTCCCCTTCTTGTTATCTGTGGCGCATATTATTAAAGAAATCAATGAAATCGTCGAGGTCTGGGAATCTGAAGGAAATTTTACCATGGACTTCGAAAAAAGGAACGCTACTCAGAGACGACTTTCAAGAACCAGTGACTTCTGCAGAGGACGATCCCAATGCGCATTTTTTGTGCAGTCTTTGTGACTGGCTGGACGCCTGGCTTGACGTATGGGAGAACAAGAACCTTACCAGTGGCACGCTAACCGAGGAGACTCACGGAACACTCCGTCAAACAACCGGTGCACTTGTACAGATCACCGAATACTGCTTCACTGAACTCGGGCTGAACTATGTCCTGCTGGGAAAGATTCAGACTGATAGCTTGGAAGACCGTTTCGGGAAGTACAGGCAGCTGGCTGGCTCGCAATATCACATATCTATAAGGCAGCTTTATGAAGGTGAAAATAAGCTGCGACTGCAGAGAACGTTGCCGACAATCCCGTGTGAAGACGAGCGATGGGAGCAGCTTGAAAAACAAGTAGACACGCCACGGCCCAGCTGCAACATATAGTTACAGGAGAGGCAGTATCACAAGCGATAAATTAGACCCTCCCAGTCCTAGTCTCCGTGGCAGTGACCAGGGTACACAGTTTATGTCAAAAATGCAGGGCGGCGCTTACCGAAGAAGACGGCAACATTTTCACTTGCGCAGGAGAACTACTCTCTTGTCAAGCAATTGGATCGAGAGGGGCTCCTTTATCCCACTATGTTCGCCGTTAATGCCATGACACACAATTACGTTGTTGCTCAAGAACTCTCCAAGCAGACAGAGTTTATGAAGGTTCCGATCCAGCGTCAGTTCGTCAGCGAGCTTACAATGGAACTGCTGTCTACCAACGAGACTTCTGACTTCGACGGATGTGAAGAAGGACACACAAGTGAGCTCGTGCTGAAGAACTTGTTCTGGTGCAGCACGAACATTGTGCTGAAAAACTATTGTGGAAAGGTGAACGAAAAGTTTATGGGGCTAATCCCAAGTCAAAGACAAGAAAATTTGAAACCCTAAAATCTAGATAATTATTTTATATTCAGTGCAACAGTTGTCATAGCATTATTATTTTTTTACATTGCCGTACATGTGCGGTGTCTTAGTGTCGCGAAAGCTACAGAGCGGCATCTAAGTTCCTTGTGTTTGAATTGTGTCAAGATGGATACAAGAAGAAAGTATGGATACATAAGAATATATAATTTGAAGCTTCCAAAGGTAAGGGAACTTATATTCACAGCATCTATTCGTAGTATGAATGAACGCGGGCAGATGTGTGCAGGAAGCTCTCACAGCTGCATGTGTCCTTTACTGAAAATTATGCTTTAAGTTTGCTAAGTTTGCCTGCACTCGGTTAAATCAAAACTTGTTCGTCTTTTCCTCTTTTTTGTGTCTTTTCTGCGCTTAATTTTTGGTCTTCGTGTCTCAGTTTCGGATTAATTACTTTATGAAAAACATTCCCCAGTTTGCCTGCAGTTTTGTTTTTATTATCACATGTTTACTTCTGGTAAAAATATATTTAAACACATTACATTTTTTCGTGCTCTAAAAGTCCACATTTTTTTAAAATCTTCTTTTCATTAGCTTCACATACGAATTCAGTAACCGCACATGTCATCACCAACTTGATTGCTGCTGTTATGCATTTTGGCGGGTCCCGTTACTTACAATAACGTTTCAGGGCATTTACTTTTTGTTTGTTTGTGTCTTCAAACTCCTAGGAATAATTAAAGCACCCAAGATTTGGATGCCTAAAACGAAAACCCATCTCTCTCAAAACGTCGTTAACCTTGTTCTTTCATATGAAAACAATAATTGTACGTCCTAATATGCTGCCCGTGTAACAAAATATGTTTCCCAGTCATACAGATATTTATAAGTCCTTTTTACCAATTAACAAACGTTTGGGTCAATAAAAAATGCCATTCTACGTCGGTAAATCTATGCGCGACGCCTTCAGTGCAGCGCTTTTCTGCGGCGCTCGCCAGCCGACTCATGTGACGTCACCGGAGGAGCGCTACGGCCTTCAGCTCTAGGTGGTGTTGGAGTAACGCGCAGCTGTTGGAGAGAGGGAAGGAGGAGAGTTGCGCGTGCGTAGTTCGAGTGCCGACTACAATGCCGACGCCGCGGGACATAGACCCGAGCAAGAGATGCTCCGCATCTAAAAAATAACGTATTCATGTCCAGTACTTCTTAGAGTGCAGCAACTCCATGGAACAAATTATGTGACGAATAACTGGCAAACGCCGCCCGACGGCACGCTCGCTTTGCGCGCGACGTAGCAGCCACTGTGTTGATTCCGCGCGCAAAGCAAAAGCCAAATCTACGACGCGGAAAGAGAAGACCTCAAGAGTACGTTGTTGCAACTCGACAGTCGACCGCTTTCTGTCATGAAAGTGCTCGGCACCTGGGAGAGCCCCCAGAGTGCAGCGAGGGCCACAAAAGCTTTTCTGCGTTTCCTAAAGGAAACGCGGCTGAACTTCTGCCTCTAAAGGACACACGTACTTTATTTGTAATGTGTTTTATACTTTGTACTCTCGTGTCACTATTTCTTTTTTTTTTAGACGTTTATTGTTTTATGTCCTCCTGTCCTTTCCTTCCTCTTTTAATTCCCCACTACCCCCTCCCCAAAACAGAGTAGCCAACCAGGGCTTTAACCTAGGTTAACCACTCTGTTCTTCCTTTTCCGACTCTCTCTCTCTCTCTCTCTCTCTCATTTGCAGCATATTCGTCCCATGGAGTTCAGCCTTTAGGCGCCCGTTTCCGGCTTGAGCGGCGTCGCCGTCGGCGTAACCGCGCGGTGCATTATGGGACGCGTGACGTCACTGATGACGTCATCAGTGACGATGCCGATGACGTCATAAGTGAAAATGGCGATGACGTCATCAGTGACGATGACGATGACGTCATGACGATGACGTCATCGTCACGTGAACCCCGTGAGGTCAAGTGACCCTCGTGAGGCGACGGCGACGCCGCTCGGAGGGAGGAGTAGCAGACAGGATGGGCAGGTGAGGAAGAGGAAGGAGGGGTATACGCTTCCCTCAGTACCCTTCCCTCCTACTCCTCAAGAGCTGCGCTCTAATTCGGTGTTGCAGGGAGTTGTAAACGGCTTTCATTTTTTACGCACGTACACTGTAACTCTTTTATACTACTTTTCATAGTTTTCTTTTAAGCTACATTATAAATATTGTGAATATAATAAACCTTGTACACTTCAATATTTTGTTTCAGTGAGAGGTATTCAGCGCATGTTAAAAATCGCTCCTTTAATAGAGATTAATATCGTACTATTTGGCGACTTAAATAAAATCCTTGTTCAAGGCAGGCGTGCTCTTTTTTTTTTTAATGTAAACTACGATTCAATAAAAAGTCTTGCATATGTGAAACGTAAATATGCATTATAAAAACAATATAACCGTACCATTTCCAACACCAAGCTATCCCCACTTCCATGTGTATCTGCTGATCCTCGACACCCGGAGACGCAACACATCGATAGTACGCGATTGTCAATTCTTCGCGCAACACGAGCGACAGCCCCCCATCGACACGCTTCTGGGCTGCCGCTTTTCTCACTCTGTGTAGGATATACGTAAAACAAGAGCACATGTCAAATAAACCGTTTTTAGATTTTCCTCTAATTTCTTCCATTGACATGGTCATTATTTCTTTCAGTTGCGGTCGGTAAATAAGGCGCCGCATTTCTATGGTTATAAATAAGGTTCCGTATTTTCGGTATATACAGATAAGCACCGAAAAACAACCGCAAGGGGTTTCCCTAAATCGGTAAAAACCGAGAAACACCAAATTGAAGCTTTCTTTGAAGAAGAAAAACCGTAGTTTCACGGCAGAAAACTTTGATAAATAACTTTCTTTGTGTCCATCCCAGCACCGACCGCACTAAACTGTCCGCGACGCTGCTTGTATCTTCGGCAATTGTTTCTATGTGCTTTATTTAGTAATAAATCACGGATATAACGCAAAGGTATATCTAGAGTGCGCCAGATATACCTTTACTCTTACCATAAGAGCCCCGATAAACCCAGGTTTGTGGGTTATCGGGGCTTGTTTGGTAAAAACTCCCGTTTATGGGTGGGTGTCTATTGTGACATAACAAATATACACCGAAAAACACCGAATTCAAAAAAATAAACATCGAAATGTAACCCCCGAATGTGAAGTAAAATAATTACCGAAAACACGGAACCCTAGTTATAAACTAAGGTCAACGCATTAAAAATCAATCGCAAGAAAACGACAAGGGATTCAACTCCATTCGCATGGGGTGGGAAGGTTTTACATTATAGGCAACAAAATATAACAACACCGAAAACCAGCAGGCACTTACTCAGGTGATGTTTTGAAGCTGTGCTGTTCTGGCACGTGCTGTTCTGTCGCTGTGCTCTTTTGACGCCATGTTGTTTTGACGCGTGCTGTTTTGACCGTGCTAGTTTTGTCGCGTTCTGTTTTGTCGTGTTCTATTCTGTCATGGTGCCAGTTTCTGAGATATTCATCGGTCAGTTTTCACGTTTCTACTCCCGATTTCAATATTGCGCACATCGGTGGAGAGCTATCCGGTCTGAATTGTTTTTATATCTGGACATACAACAGACGAGGCCGACGCGCAGTATTCATTCCCAAACTCGGAAAGCAAACGGTACAGGCCTGCGCTCGTCGGCAGTTATCTGGGCAGTAGTGTGAAATTAAGACGCCAGAATCACTACGTAACGTAAAGAGGATACGGATGCATAAAACTCCCGATAATGTCCACTTCAATTGAATAAAACGTGTTGTAAGGAGAGCGCTGAAGACATCGCGGCGGCGTCTCGCACCGTTGACGCCTCACTGGAGAACCCCGGCGTGCGTCGCCTTCGAGGCGGTCGCCTGGAGGCATGGCCGGAAAGGCTCATCTTTAAAACCATAATTTCTCAGCAACGACAAAAAGTACTTTTCTATTACTTTGATATCTTAAAGGGATGAGGTGGGTTGAACTTTTGGCTATTTCGGAAGTTCCGGGCACCGCTGCCCACATTGCTTTTTCTGGCTCTTAATATGGCCGTTTCTGCATAAACTCAATAATTTGTCACTTAATTTAAAACGCAATCAAACGAGATTTTAAAAATTTAACACAATTATTTGAAAAAAATGAGTTCTATGAGAACAAACAAAAAATTATTGTAGCTAACATTCAAATTGAAGTTGATTAAACAAAATGAAGAAATCTAGAAAAGTATCTTCTTTCCGGAGCTCCTATTTGAACCCATAATGGCGTCTTTCAATGTTTCTATTTTAGTGTAAGAGAGGGCATATTAGTAAGTAATTAGGCGCCCACCAGACCGGTTATAACGAAGCCGGTTATAACGAAATAGCGGCTACAGCGAAGCGATCATGATTTCCCTTCCCCTTTTGCACTTCGTTAACCAAAGTCGGTTATAACGAAATAGCGGATATAGCAAAGTGATTTCCGATTTTCGTTGACTTCGTTATAACCGGTATGTGTGGTACGCGACCGTCTCTCCAGAATGTTTTTCTTAACTACATGAATTTGATACAAATTCCAGAAATTTGGGGCATACTATGAGCAAAAATAAATATATATATATATTTTTTTTACAAAACAAATTTACTTTTCTTGGAGTTCAGTGTCTTCTTTATCCAAATTAACTTTTAGTACATATCAAAGACATGAAAAAATTGCCGCGTCTCCTTTGGCATGGTATGACCCCCTTGTATTAGCAAGCGCAGAAAGCCTGAACTGAAGGCCGAGCTTCTAGTGTCAGCTTAAGGGTGAACGGAGTATAGTCACTGTCAATGGGCTTATTTGTTAATTTATACATAGCGTTTAGGATGATTAATTTCTAGTTAGTTTTGTATAACAAACCATTTAGTTGGCTAAAATAATTAGTGTTCCAATTATAAACATTTTGGGCGGCATCCAAAGCCAATAAATTCGTGGATTTTAGAAAGATATGGATGACGTGCTTCGGTTTTTTTGTTTCCCAAATTTGCATCCAACTTGGGTGCGTTCGTGCAGTTTTTTTGTTTCTTATACACCATTTCGCTCTGCCAGGTTACCGCTTGTGCCAGTAGCACAAGCGGTAACGCTTGCACACCATCACGCTTTCCACGCCCTTTAAGTTTTTTCTGGAATGTATCGATCTAGTGGTTGTGATGACGCCCAGCAAGCTTCTAATCGAAAACTCATACTCGTATAAAAACTATAATTATGAAAAGAACTATATAAGAACCTAATAATCCGGAACGATATGTATCTCACTAAATTGGCATCTCGCTACTGACGAAAGGCTAAACTCCACGGAGCAAATTACGCGACGAATAACTGACGAACTGCGCCAGACGGCACGCTCGCTTTGCACAAGACGTCGCAGCCACTGTGCTGATGCCACGCGCAGAGCAAAAGCCGTCGGGCAGAATTCGTCGATCTTTCGCAGCATATTCAACCCATGGAGTCCAACCTTAATAGGTCAAAAATGGTTTGTTTGTGGGATGCGTATTTTCTGTCAGGAATATCTTGGTGGGTATACGGGAATATACGGTGCCTCGAGGTGTGTATTCGACTGTTTACCGTCCTATTCCGCTTGTGCGTCCCAAGTGGCCCAAAATAGCGACACATTGCGTCACAGAAGCCCGCGTGTCATGTTGTCGGATGTTGCGAACTTGGTTGTTGGTCGTAGAAATGCTGGCGAAGAAGGCGGGCGGACGCAAGCGTTGCACACAGAACACACCAGGGGCCCTAATCTGGACACTTGGCGAAAAAGTCGGCGAGAAATTCGGCGGCTCTGATTGGCCGGTGCCAAGGTCAAGTGCTGCGTTGGCCAATCGCGGCCACCAGATTTCTCACCGTCTTTTTCGCCAAGTGTCCAGATTAGGGCCCCAGCTCGGAGCACGTGGAGCGATAGCTCTCGCTGCAGAACCTACGGATCCTAAGTCGAAGCCCCACACCTCCCCGTTTCGAGCTGGATGAGCATTGTTCCGGCGTGCGGTGGTGTATCGCTAATGCGTGACGCACATTAAAAACCTCAGGCTAGCAGTGGTACTGCACTGGCAAACGTTTACACCTACAGCTTAAACCAGTGTCGCCGCATCTCAAAGGCCGACTAACCTTAGGCTGTATAAATAATAATAAACACGAACGCAGTTTTTTTTTTTTTTTTTTTTTTTTTTTTTCAAAATAGAAGGCATTATATGGATCCCCAAATCTCACTGAAGGCCAGCGCTTAAGCAACGTGTCCGTTCGAGTGATGCAATACTATCTAAACATTAAGTGAACTATCGATAGTACTATCGATATTGGATATCGATAGTACTATCGAGAGTGGATTGTCGATAGCACCATCGATAATATTATCGATAGTTGACTATCGATAGTAGCGCGGGTGTTTGTGAGAAATTTGAACCCGACTTTTCGCACCGCAAAAATAAACTAGACATTGCGGAGAGCTCAAACTCGGTCAGAATGGAGCCCCAGCCGTTCGAACAAGATGCCGAAGTTTCAGCACCAACCGTTATCTTAATTATTCAAAAGTTATAAGCGATTTTCTGAAAATTTTAATAGAAACATGGCGGCCGACGGAGCTCTCAAATACATGGAGCTCTACGGCGCCAGAAACCGAAAACGGGCGAAAATGGGCCCCATTTTCTCATTGAAACTTTTAAGAAATCACTTAAAACTTGTGAATAAGATAACGGTTGGTACTGAAACTTTGACATCTTGCTTGAACGGCTGGGGCTACGTTCTGACCGAGTTTGAGCTCTCCGCGATGTCTAGTTTATTTTTTTCCGGTGCGAAAAGCAGGGTTCGGATTTCTCGCAAACACCCTATACTATCGATAGTATTATCGATGGTACTATCGATACTTGGCTTTTAATCGACTATCGAGACTATCGAGACTATCTAAAGTTAGCTTTCAGAAATCTATCGAGTGTTAGGAAAATTAAAGCACTACCCAAAAAGGGAATGACGACGGATATGTATACGTGCAGCCAGCGCGTGGTTTTGGGAAAAACATGAAATTGAAAGGAAACAAAACAAAAAGTTGCATTCTCGTACAATTAATTTAGAGGTAAAACAAAAATGGTGGTTTCCTAGTTTGCTTGCGCCCATGTTTTGAATATTAATGGGGTTCAGATATCAGGCTTCACACCTCAGAATGCCCGCATTTGTAAAACTATTCAGTATATTCAGTATGTTTAGTTCGTCGTGGAGCTAGGGAAAACACTCGATGTAGACATTTAGCATCAGGGTTTCCACAAGCTTGTTTCACGCTTGTGTTTCCTTTATTATTCAATTGTCACATATTCCATTTCATGGCCTTGACCACTGTCAGGTGGAAATAAACACTCTGCTGGGGATCATAATTTGTTTTTCTGATGACTATTTATAGCGAATTCCTGAAAATCGGGAATTATCTGTTGACGAAAGCACTTAGGCCTGTATGCCACGATATGTTGCCATTTTTGTTCGCTTCAATTTTTGCAGTTTAATAACGGTGGCTGGAAAAATATTTTTATGTTGGTATAAAATACAACTTCAAAATACAGAAGCCGTCACATAATATATAAATAAACATATTTTAATCAATAAATGTATCGGAGATTTTGCTGTGCAGACTTCAAATTGAACATTACCAAATAAAAAGCTTATACCTAGAAAATAAAGTTACCACCATATTTTTAGTTTTCCCATTATTCGAGTACAATATGTTTGGGAACATAACATTAAGAGGATTAATATAAATGATTAAAACGGAATTTTCTTGTTATCGGCGACAGGGGTGACAGGGATATCTATTTTTCTGATTAAGCTCATAATAAGCAAATAGCTCACCCAGGAAAGTCATCTAACACCGAAAAAAAAAAACTTCGACAACCTTTCAAGTTGATATATTTTATGCATAGTTTTTCAATACTATGCAATATATATTTTAATAGCTTATTGACAATAGTTTCTAAGGAGAATTTCTACCGTTTTGTGATGGTTTTCCAATAGGCTTTAGATTGTTCTTTCATAATTATACGGAAGTGCCTAATTGCAGTTGCGTTTTTCTCCTTTTTCTATACATTTCCTGGGTATTGTTCGTCCGTCACCTAATAAAACCCATCGATAGCATTACGATAGTTGAATATCGATAGTTTCTCAATATTCGACTATAAACAAATTTACGGTAGTCGACTATTGATAGTATGCTATCGAGTTTCACGATAGTCGACTATCGATAGTTTTACGATAGTCGAGTATCGCAAAAGAAAGTCATTAGAATGCGCTTTGTTATCTCAAAAAGAACTAATATTAAGAAATATAGACCAGAGGCAGTTGACACTGGGACTTTTTATTGACTTTAGCAAAACTTTTGCTTCTCGTAACCCTACAACGCTCATTGTTAAACTTTCCTATTGTGGTGTAGGGGGCACGTCTTTAGGACTTATTCATTCATATTTAGAACATCGCAAGCAGTGTGTCTTAATAAATGGTTATATTTCTTCGTTGCAACTATTGAATTATGGTATTCCACAGGGCAGTATATTTGGCCCACTTCTGTTCAATGTGTATATTAATGCCATCGTCAATATCTGTCAACACTCACGTTTCATAATGTATGCAGATGATTCTAGTATTTTCACTACGGCGACGAATCTTGATGAACTGATAATTAACTTTAGGTAACGCTGTCTTGGAAAAATTTCTTTTATGGTCAGAACAATACGGCCTTGAAAGAAATACTGCTAAAACGAAAGCGACTGTATTTAGACCACTAAATAAACATATTGATACTATTTATGCGCTTATAATTGGTAGCAGCGAGATTGAAATAGTAAGCCATCATAAAACGCTAGGCGTCATTTTTTTTTTCAAAGTATATTCAATGGGATCATCATATAGAATTCCTAACTCACAAACTGTCAAAGGTAGTAGGCATTATCGGTCACTGTCGCTCTCTTCTGCCTACAAAAGTTAAGATTCAAATTTATTCTGCTCTGTTTGGCTCACAGATTAACTACTGCCATTTAATCTGGGTCAAAACGACAACAACTAATATCAACAAACTATTGATCCTTCAGAAAAAGAATGCTTCGTTTTATTGCAAATGTTCTATACGACACGAATGCCGAACCACTATTTTTAGGCTACAATGTCATGAAAATTTCCACTGTTTATGATTATCGTTTGTTATTTGCTTACGCCTTTTCAACTTTGGAGTTTATTGCTTTTCTGGCGGATCTAGCAAACCTGACTAAACGTGATTCAGTCTTCAATGTTCGTCACAGTGAATTCTGGAACATTCCTCATTTCCGTATAAATTATGCACTGGAGTCTCTTGGTCATAACCTACCTACACAGCTTAACAACATTTGCATGAACCACATTGATATTCATTGTATTACTAAACAAACAGTGCGCACTTTTTTTTTGTTTTGTTTGGGTAAATATAATTGTTTTTGCGGGAATTTTGTAGGAAAATTTACAATTGTTTTGATAGGAATTTGTATGAAATTTGTTGAATGGTTTTGTATAATTTTTACAAATGTTTAAATAGGATTGTTTTTAAACCATGCATTCCCTGTACGTGCAAGGGCACCGAACCCAGTCAAGCTAGCTCTTTGTAGCTTTTGTCCGCGGTGTCCTCGGCATAATGTTGCTGAAATAAAGTCCAATTCAATTCTAATCAGTATCTATAGTTTTACGATAGTCGACTATCAATAGCACTATTGATAGTCTTCTCACTATCGATAGTTAAATTTGGCTTCCACTATTGATGGTATCAATAGTACTATTGATTGTTTTGCCTCGCAGTCTGTTCGCATATTGCGTACCTTTGCCGCTGTTCGTTCTTTTCTGACAGGGACATGATATATTTAAGGCACTACACATCAAGCTAAAGGGATCATAAAAAGGCATTTTTCGCACTGGCTAAAACAGTGTTTTCCACACATGTGAGTTGGGACCCTAAGGGTTTCGAGACAGATTCATCGGGGAGTCGCGAAGCGGATTTGGCTTCTCTGCGGTGGCGTTGAAGAAAGCAAAGTACAGGTCGCAGCTCAACATTGAGACAGAACTGAGAATTGCTATGTCCAAACTCAATCCTGGTTTTGCGAACCTGTGCTTAACAAACAAGTCCGATTTGTCATTACAATAATAATGTTAATTTCTGTCAAGTGCATGACGGAGGGAGGCAGAAGAAAAAAAGCAGCAGAGAAGCAGTTTGACGAGACCTTGGCCCCCCAGGAAAAGTCATTCCTGCTGAGACGCGTTTTTTATTATAATTTTGTTTTTGTTTGCGATGATCTGATTCACCTAAATTCACTTCATTTTTATTAACTGCCAAATAAAGTTTCAGCGTCAATTTTGTGCATAAATGTTTTAGCACTGAAATCAAAGCTTACGGTATCACGATAAGCCGGGGGGAGGGGGGGGGGGGGGGGCTGTACATTTTTGGTGGGTTCAATGGGCAGAGTTTGTGAAGCACTGGCAAGTGCTAGGAGTAGGAATAACCACTTCGTGTTCACAATGAATGGCACATGCTTCTGTTGTTCTTTACGAATATTAGATTTTGTGTTGAACTTTGTGGGATTTCCCTTGCTGCTACCCGTCTCGAGGAATGACAGAGCACACCGGTTCAACAACACGTAAACATTTAATGACCGCTATCACCTGCGGCGCGATCCCAACCGCCCCCGCGCATACGCTGCGACGGCCCTTTATCAGCGGCGGAGCGCCGCTCGCGTGGCCAGTTGCCCTTGGCCCCCTCGTGGTCAAGATGACCACTCATGATCGTCGTAGGGGCAACCTGGGCCAACCGCTTGGAATCTCCAGGTTGCCCACAACTTCTACAAACACGCAATCCTTATATTCATAGTATAGCTACTGTTGCGATGATTGACTGAAGACACATTTAACTCTAGCAGTTACGTACCTGTGGTGCATCTGTGGTTGGTAAAAAGGGGGGGGGGGGGGGGGGGGGGCGCTGCTTCTGTTTTTACTGCGATGACCCTTCGGAGACGATGGCGATGGAGCTGTTGGTGGTGTCTCGGGGCGGGCGTAGACATAAGTGCGGCGTTCTGGCGTTTCAAGTCTTGAAGCCGAGCGCCGACCGCGGAAGCTTCCGTGTCCTGGAGTAAGTCGAGCAGTGACTTCCAGAGCTCCATGGCCGCCGCCGAGGTGGTGGGATGTCCAGGACAGGCCCACGCGTGAAGCGAGGTGGGCCTGATGCCTCTCTCAAGTTTGGCAAGGGCTCAGGCACCATTTGGAAACTTTACTTTACGAAACCAACACAAGCAAGATTATCTCTTTCCATTACACAGTTCGTTCATTTGGGCTTCCTGGAGACCGAACAGCAGCCGCACATCAGTAAAAACCTAGAGCCCCAAAAGTTACAAGGAAAAAAAATCGCCCATAAACTTAAAAAAAAAAAAAAACATTTCGGTGCTGGATTCAACAACGGATCATCATACTGACATCCCGTTGACGTAATCTCGTTGTGGAGAAAAGTATAGTTAGTGTATCCTTCGGTGTTAACAGCCTTTCAAACTGAAACATTGAAATAAAACATCATTATGTGTTCCAATCTTCAAACTGCCATAAAAAGAGTACGTGTTTGATACAGATTTCTGCTTAGTAACACTTAAGCGTTTTTATCGTTCTACAGCAGCCAACGTTTGAGGACTTTTTTTGGAGGCACTGCACGTCGCCTTCGTCGAAACTGATTTATTGAAATTTAACGGGACCCAGCCTTGACCTCTTCTTTGTGAAGTTACGCTTCACGTAGGTTTCTTTTTGTCGTTCTTTAGGGTGAAGCCTTCTTGAGTCGTTGTGTGCTGTAAGAAGGACGTGGAATAAAAAAAAATATTCTGGAAAACGCAGTACAAGCAAGGTTTAGTTGCGAGCTGCGTTGCAATTTTGGGTCGGTGAGTGAAGTGGTCGTTACACGACGTGCCGCCTCATTTCCCCATCCTGGAGTTGCCAGCGATTGCTTAATGCGTAATTTATTAAAGCACACGTGCGCACCGGTTTCAATAAATCGAACACGCCCGCACAAAAAGAAAGGAAAAACAAACAAACGAGATGTCGCTTGATGCTATGTTGTAATTTATTTCCTGCGTGATTGAAAAAAAAAATGCATAAGCGGGGTATGGCAACTATTCATATCTTACAGGTTCAATGTCAAGAATTCTTTTTTTTTTTTTCAAAAATGTAGTACGAAGATCTTGGCAATAAACCACCTGGAGTTCACGGTGTGACTCAACGTTATGATGCCACGTAGTGCCATAATGGCATGTGACGTCGTGCTGTCACGAGACGACCGTCCAGCTGATGACGGTCGTCATGTCACACGGTAAAGTAATCGAGGCGCATACGCGGACACGAAAGCGCCTAGGAGTTGGACCTGTAAATGCTGTGTGTCTAAAACCAGTCTCGTTGTTTTACCAGGGCTATGTGCCGGCCCTAACGAGTTCGAATCCCGGCAGAGATGCACGCAGGTTAACAGACGCTTATGGCGGAGAAGCCGCCTTGGGTTTGAGATCTCGCTTGTATGTCAAACGATCCTCAGGGAGTCTAAACTAACCCTCAGTCCCTCGCTGTGACGTGCCTCTATTAGTTCCGTACACAAACCCCGAAATTGATTTCGCATGTTTCTCCTAGCCGTCGTATCTGGTTTTCCTACCACATACAGTCCGAAATGCGTCGAAATTAATCGTCACCTTATTGGATAAATGTCTGCGGGCTTTTTACAGTTCAGCACAAAGCTGATACCCCGCGGGGCCATCGATACTCTGCTCACAAAGTTGTTTATATATTTGACTATACGGTGTAATTTCGTCTCACTTCTAGCTTCAAATGTGCTTGTCAAATAAAATGGCAGAAGCAAAAAATTCTGAAGCAGTGTCGTGGCTATCTACTTTTGTTCCCCTGTGTGTTCTTTTTCTCATCCATATTGGCAATTGTAACTCCCCCCTCCCCTCCCTCCCTCCCTCCTCTCCTCTCCTCCCTCCCTCCCTCCCCCCCCCCCCCCCCCCCCCCGCCCCGTAAAGAATTCCAAGGCGGTAGAAGTACGATTACTAAATTATTAAAAGTCGACGGTGCACCTAACTTTAAAGTTCGAGCAAAAGCTTTCCTCCCAGCAAAGATACACACAAATAAAACAAGTTTCCTTTTAGGGGCGAAGCTCCTTAGGGTCTAGCCTTGTCCGTCCGTCCGTCCGGCGTCCGTGCTCTCAAAAAAAAAAAACAAAAAGAAAAAAATGTTTGCGCAGTCGACAGGATTCGAACCTGTGCGGGGAGACCCCAATGGATTTCTAGTCCATCCCCTTAACCACTCGGCCACGACTGCGGGACGAGTAGGGGGCTCTGAGATGTGGTAGTAACTCAAGAGCTGGGGATGTCATGGATGAAACGTTGCATGTAGCCGCTCTACGTCTATACAGGAGAGGGCGCTGCGGTCAAATGCGTATATAATCGCGTTAAACTTTGCATGCATGGCTCTGCATTTCACCGACCATAAAGCAGTAATAATGAAGTCGAAGGGCAACCCGGAACTCAGCACTACCTATGAGCAAGAAAAAAAAATCAGCACCATCGGCACTACCTATGAACAATAAAATCAGTATCATCAGCACCACCAGAGCTTCGCCCCAATCAACTTCATTCACCACGTGGAGATGCGGTCATCTTTTATCCTAGCTTTTCTTTTTGGCTCTATTGACTTGAGAAACAGTTCGTGCGAGAAATTCACCACCAAAACACGCCCTCACGTAAAGTGCGAATGCGGCGCGTCCAGCCTCTGGTTTCGGATATTTGTCTTGCGGCGCTTCCGGGTGCATGCTCTTCTTTGATGCGGGCAAGCAGGAATGAACTCTACCTTGGGGCCCCGGGCGTAAAAATATTTTGTTTGTTCGGACGCTCGTTCAAACAGTGACATGCATGTTCATAACCGAGAAAGAGCAGGGAAATATTCGGGGCTCGTATTTCTAATGGAGGCAGTCGTTGGATTACGCTGCTGTTGCTTTAGCGAGCAGTAAACAGATCGTATTGCGATATTCGCATCGAGCCGAGGAACTCACCGAAGGTTGTCCGAAGCGAGGAAGGCCTGGGAGTCTCAGCGAACCCCGGGGCGCACTTCTCTTGGCCGGTTTTTTGTTTTCTTTTTTTTTTTTTTTCTCGGAAGAGGAGGGTGCAATTATGATTAGGAGTTTTATAACTGCGAGAGACTGGAAAAAAGGGAAGACGCCCATCTCGTGCTTTGGTAAAGAAGGGTAAAATAAACGTTTTTATATGAGGGTAAGAAAAAAGAGAAATGTTGTTTTAGGGAAAATTCGGGAGAGGTATGAAAGAGAGCGAGAAAAGACAAAGGCATAAGAGGCAGGCTTGAGCCCCATCGGTATAAACATTTTTTGTGTATGTGGAATAGTGTCAGAGGTAGCTACTGCCCCTGCGCTGCTGACAGAATGTTCGCTCTATATAGTACCAACGGTTGCCTACATTATAGATACGTCTAATGCAGACGATTTTCGGAGAGCTAACCCGTGGCGATTACTTGGAAGTTTAGCTATAGACGCTTTGCAGCAGCTGTGCATGGTTGTCGCCATAACCGACCTTCAGTTTTTGTTTCCGCTTATTACATTTACTTCACTTCATCATGACCCCAGCAGGGCAGGTTATTGCCCTTTTAGATTCTACTGTGTCCTTCTCCACAGCACTAACCTTTGCAGAGGCTCGTCAATGCCCACTTTAGTTGCTCGGCATCTGGGAAAGACAATTGGAAGGACAGCAATGGCGGCTGTAATTTGGCGCGTGTGTAAACTGTCTATATCTTCCAAGAGTATAGCTTGTAAATGTTTTCAGTTCACTGTAAAGTATTACACGAAATGGATGGGATGTAGCACCGTGTTTGTAAGCGAAATATATGGCGGTAGTTTTCCTGGATTCAATCGGTTTTCGTGTCCTGATCTCGGCAAAAATTGAGCGAGTCACCACCGGGCATACTCGAAGGCTGCGGGCAGCGTGGTGGTGACGATTTTCTGTTCTGCGTGATATAAAATAGAGCACAGGGAGACACACAGGGTATTTCTCTAAAAATGAGCCAAATCGTTCCTGCGAAAGTTACGCAACGTATAGAAACAAAGGTTCATGTCCTATGCGGATCGCAAGTTCGTCCGCTTCTTTTGCAGGGGTTGTGGTGACGTCAGAACGCTGAGCTCTGTTTGGCTCTGATTAAAGCATAGTGGGTAGACCTCGAAGCGAGCTGCCTTGAGATCTACCCACTATCCTTCATTCAGAACCAATCAGAGCTCGGCGTTATGACGTCACCCTAGCCCCTGCAAAAGAAGCAGACGAACTTGCGATCCGCATTGGTATTTGCCAAAGGCCCCATATGGGACAATTAATAACGTGCGTGGCGCACGCCCACTGCACGTGCGCCACACTTCCTGCCCTCAGGCTTCTACAAGTGAAGCGAAGCGGAATTTTCGTGCCTCGGTCACATGGGACTGGACCGCTGACTCAAAGATGCGCTCCGATAGAACAACGAAACCAAAAAACACGTCCAAATTGAGTTTTCTTTTTTTTTTTTTCTTTGGAACGTTGGGGAATGCTGTACGTGCCTTCTGCATTTCTAAAATTAGTTGATAGTTCTTTTGGATGATCCTCGGCAAGTTTGTAATTGAAACCATACCTCTAAATTCACTAGTTATAAGATTAATTACTCGAAAGTAATTAAATAACTAATTATGCCGAGCATTAATAATTTTTCCGAATAGGCCATGTGGCAAATACCTATACGGCATTAACCTTTTTCCGTGTGCGATGCATATTTTTCGCACGAACGATCATGGCTCACGTTTCGTGTAACACCCTGTATAAAAAATATAGTACTCCGATGTCTGGCGGACCAGAGCTTCATGCAGGTGTAGGAGGAATGATGGACGATCCTTCCGGTCTTCACGCAGTACGGTGAAGGGTTCCAATATGATAACCAGCACCCAAAGCTGTAGAGCGTGTTCCGTTACCAATACTAAGTACCAGAACGGCATGATGAGCAAGATTGAATTCTTTGTTTTTTCCCCTTTCACTTCTCTCTTCCTGTCTACTGTCTACAGCATGAGTCTTGGGGTGGGAATTCATCGATTTTAGCCGGGTATGTTTCGCTGTTGAGTGTGATGTTGTCAAGGGTGAGGCGTTTCGGGGCAATGGCCGGATAGGAGACAGTGATCAGTGGCAAAATTCTTCTCGGGTTGAATGATGGTGGTGAGTGTGTTGGTATCGTGTTTGATGAGCCGGCCCGAGTGAACTTGATTTAGTTTTGCTTTCTAGTTAATCAATGGCTGTCGCCAAAAAAATTTGAGAAATATGAGCATCGTTCATCTCCTCAACTCGGATCCAGAATGGGCGGCCACGTGGCCTGGTGCGCTTCCAACGTTTATCATAGCCGCGCCCTGGGGTTCGCAAAGTAGAAAACGCGCGCTGGGCTGCAGGTGTGTGTGTGTGTGTGTAGGCGTTATTAAAGCAGATGAGGGGGGATGAAAGGGCCAATTGTGAATGCGCACCGTGCGCGTTGGTCACTGGCTCTTGAGCCGCAGGCACTGTTAGAGAATTCGGCTATTCTCATGACCGCAGTGGTTGGACACGAGCCACTACCCGTGTGTCCGTCGAGGCATTGAGTGTTACGAGCCAAAGTTGAGTGCTTACGCAGTTCTCGTGTCCAATCCATGAGCCGCACTCGATTGTCTTCAGACCGGTGGTTTCGATCCCACGATTGCATCGTCAACCTTTGCAACGGCAAGACTGGAAGGAGTAGTCCTCTTTTATCCTCGCAATTTCAACGTGACAAAGAAGATTCTGAATCAGTGGCGGTCTGTGCGAGCATACTTGGGCCAGACTAGGACCAGTACGCCTCTGCAAAGTCATGAACATTCCAACCCGATATCGTTTCATGATCCCTTTAAAGGGGAACTGAAGCGGTTCTGTATTTGAGTACAAACATATCGTCTTTATTTGGCCTCCAGAAGCGCGAGTATCAAGATAACTTTTTTTTTTTTTTTTTTCAATTTGGCGCACGGAGGCTGCGGAAAATCATTTTCGAAGTACCGCAGAAGCCCCTCCTTCCTGGAATCTCCGCTCTTGCGCAACTTAAGCGCCTATCAAAGATATGCATGCGCACTCTTGCTATTTTCAAAAAGGTCAAAAAACGACGTCAGGACCGGTCGACTGGTGTCAATGAGGTGCGACTGGTCGGAGTTTTTTCGTGTTTTCTCGCGTTTAGTTACGTCTTCGGGGAAAACGAACGTGATATTTAGATTCACGGGATAAAAATACACTAAAACTCAAATCTAACGCTTTTTTTTTCAAGAGTTTTGCTAGCTTTCCTTTGAGTCCGGTATGCGGTCGAGAACTTAGAGTGGTAGCAAAAAAGGTAGCGGGCGTACGTTTTGAAGATCTCGGTACCGGCGTGGCCCAGCTGTCAGCGTTGCGTGAATCTTGTAAACATGGGGGCAGGGGGTGCAGGCGACGACGACGCTCTGCCGGGTGAGGTGGCCTGGAGCGTTGTCGTCGTTAGGCCTAGCAGCCGCTCACCACGCGGAGCCGCGGGGCGAGCGGCCATCGGACCATGCAAGAAGCCAGATGGTCACCAAAATTAGTCCAGAGGAGCTAGATGAGGTTACGTACGAGGTGCAATGGTTTGGTGGGAATTTCGGTAAGGTTTCCGGCGAAACAGGCACGATTTCCGTGGAGCGGTGCAGAAGCACGTCCAATCGTTTCGGCAACTGGCTCCCTCGCCCCCGGGTAGGGGAGTGATTTTGAAATATACACCCCTTCAGGTCGTGTCAAACATCGTAAGTCACGCGAGAAGCGTTTTCCCGCTTAATGTAGACTGGAACTGGTGTGTATGCTCCGATTAACGGCACTTGAGGTTTGGTCATCTAACCTCAATTTGCCCACTACATTTAGCGAGAAATTTGATGTCACGTGACACCAACTTGACACCGTGAGTTCACGTCATGACCACGTCACGTGATCTCTGGTCGCATGACACAGTGTCACATGTCAAGTCGTGGTGTCATGTGACACCACCTCGTGTGGCAGGGTCACGTGATCTGACGTCGCGTGCCACCAGGTCACGTGATGTCCCAACGTCACGTGACACTGTGTCCCGTGACGCGACGACTTTACACCGTTTAGTAGTTTCCTCTGAAGCATAAAAAGCAATGACTTCCTTCCGTTTCCAGACTTGCCGCTAAAACACGAGCTAGAACTCTGCGCAGCTTGGACCTCAATCCCCACACACTCTGACGTCACGGGACCTGACGTCATGCGACATGTTCAGGTGACGTTCTATGACCTGACGCACGCGCGTCCCACCGCGACTTGTCACCGTGACGTTCACGCGACGTTATAATATCACGTGACACTGGAAGTTGACACTGTGACGTCACGTCTGGTTACGTGATGTCAATTAATGCACAGTGTGTTCCTCACTCGTCGAACGACCGCTCCTTAAATACTGCATTCCATGGATTATAGGATTTAGCTGGTAAAGGTCGCTGCCAGTCTTTTAGTCATTCATATTTACAACAAGAGCGTGTAGTATGCATGGCCCACAGTTATACTCCAAAAGTGAAAATCAATTATTCGGGCAGGAAGCATTTTTGCGATAATCTGGCAGAGCGAAGAAACGGTGACGCTTTATTGTCTTTTTTTTTATCGCTTCCAGCACGACCTTTTCCCTAGACCGTACACTACGGGCTGTGAACCCTGCGGGCACCGGCTCTAGCCGAGCGCAAACTGATGGCTCGAGCTCCCATTATCAACGCGAAGCTCTTGCATACGATCTATCACCCCATTCATACGATCCTAAAGGTACCTTAGCTAAGAGATCTTTATTGTCGGCGGCCAATCAGTTCGCGATCCTCCGCGCGTGGCATGTGTTCGCCTTCCATGAGCCGATTCGCCGATTGCTAAGGGACCTATGTTAGAGGCACCTTTATGCTGGTCGTGTGAATAGGGTATATGTCGATAATATATGATCTCTTCTTTCATACGTTGACGGAGATAAACATCTTTTATTTCTTTAGAGCGACTCCCACCGAAGCTGTATTTAAAAAGAAGAATTGCAGATACAAATAAGTATTTAAATTAGTGTATTCGAACTGTCACATGAAACTTAAGCGTGTTTTGTTGGTCTGAATACTATTGCTGTGAAACCACTATTCAACGTCTTATTAAATTATGCATTTTTAAATCTGATGCCATATCATTATATGTAAAAAAATATATATACTAATGTTTTGACGCTACATGCTAAAATTGCACGCCAAAGGAGGAAAAAAAAAACGTTTCTTATTTATATCTTTCGTAAAGCTTAAAGGGGCCCTCCAGAATTTTTTTATCTGGTTTTGAAATTTGCTCTGGAACGGACCTCATCGAACGTAGGTGCATGGAGGAAACAGTTTTTCATCAAAATCGATTTTTTCGATTGGTTATAAGCAAATTAAAATTACAAAAAAAAAAAACAAAAACAGCAAACCAGTTTTGTTTTGTGACGCAGTCGGAAAAATGCAATGATTGGCGGGCTGGAGCGAAGCGGCTGGCCAATTCCGCGCCGAAGAAGTGCACACATCGTCGCCTCGTCGCTATAGCCTATTTTATTTATTTATTTATTTATTTATTTATATATTTATTTATTTATTTATTTATTTCAGTACCCTCAGAGCCCGGGGGCATTACAGAGGGGGTGGACATATAATATTGGCTCACTAAAATATTCAAAAAAACGAGGGAACTTGGTTTTAAAAGTTAGTCCGGCATAATCTTAGCAGAAGTGAGTAGTAAGTGTTTTTCTAAATAAAACAATTGATGGAATAGTTATTAATGATGCAGGAAATTAGTTTCATTCAGATGATGTTCTGGGGATGGAAGATTCGATGTAAGCTGAAGTTTCACAGTGAGTTATGCCAACTTTAAGAAAATGATCGATGAGGAGAAAAATGAAGGAGGGGATAATTAATAGTTTGTCTTTCGGAGAAGCATTGGAATGATACATTTTATGAAAGAGGCATAAACGATATATTTTACGGCGTGAGGATAGAATAGGCAGGGATAGGGTGATTTTCCTAGATGAAACACTTGCCGTGCGATGATAGTTACAGACTATGAAACGTAACGCGCGATTTTGCAGTGCTTAAACGTTTGTTACAAGCGTTGAGTGATCGGGATCTCTGATTTCTGCGTCATATTCCAGCTTTGAACGTATTAAAGTCTTGTACAGAAGAAGTTTGAGTGACATCGGGGTTAAAGAAAAGTTTCTCTTTAAATATCCCGGCATTGTCGTATTGTACTGTCGTAAGTTCAGACTCCGGACGTGATCAGCGTTACCAATGGACCTGGGCCGTTTACACTTCGACGTCGGCGAACCCAACGCGCGCCGGCGTAGAACGATGTTCATCGTCGACTTCGCGCTGAATTCCATGACGGGGCGCGGCTAGCGCGGCGGAGGGATCAGAGCAGCGATTTGGGGCATAACGTTGCACCGTAATAGACTAAAAAAAAAGCAAATAATGGGAACAACGAGGGCACAGAGGCGTTTATTGTCTATCAGATGTCATACAAAAGTTAGCGGGGTAAAACAAAACAGAGATCACAATGATGCGCCCGTCAAAGCATCCGCCGGGCGGCCTCGACGGATTTGATGCACTCGTGTTTCGCAGGAGTCTTCCACGTTCACTTGCATGCAAAATCGAGGGGAGCGGATTATCAATAAATTACGCCGTTTACGCGTTCGAAATTGTAGCGCACTCCGATTAAACATTCCGGGCTTCAACTTTTGTTTCCATCGCACACCACTTCTACATTTGGCATTTGTTGTTTCGAGCGGGAACGGCTGCCGGCAAGATACGATTAGCACATGACAGCATACATAGCTCATACACGACGTCGTCCTGAATTCTAATTAACTCTACCTTTGGTTCGTCATTGAGGTTCAAGCTTTGGCTGGCACCCCGTGAAAGCGCGTTCTGTCTCGTTAAGCCTATACGAAGCTTCAGCTCGTACAGCCGTCCATGTATGCAGACTCGCCCAATCGAGCGCACGGACATTGTGTACAACAACAACAACAAAAAAATACCGAGGCAGCATCCTGAACGGCGAGAGCAGCACGCGGGACATAAAGTAGATTCAAATCGCAGAAACAAGCGTCGCGCACACGCTCCGACTTTTCAATAGAGTGCCCGCGCAAAGGCTATGCGGAGAGCAAGTCATCTGCTTTTTTCGCAGGAGTTGGGGTGACGTCAGGACGACGACGAGCTCTTATTGGCTGATTGAAAACAAAATGGTGGGTAGATCGTAATCCTAGATGCTTCGGGGTCTACCCACTATATTTTTCAATCAGTCAATAAGAGCTGGGCGTCGTTCTGACGTCACCGCAACTCCTGCGCAAGAAGCAGACGACTTGCTCTCCGCATACACCTTTCCATCGCTTATCACCCGGGCGAATAATGCTGAGTCATTGAGCTCTGGACGTATGCGCAGCGTTCGATGTAGCGCACAGCAGATTAACAGCGCATGCTCAGAAGGCGCTAGTGCTCATGTGCGCCGGATGGTTCCGTCGCTAAAAGGCGGCCGTGTCTTTTTTTTTCCCCTTGTTTCTGCACATTTTTTTTATCTTTCACGCTCAATAAAAACACTGTCTTGGAAGAGTAACCATGGTTTGCGGCGCGATACACGTTATTTAGCCTGCAATAAGGAAATTCTGGCGGCACTTGCCGACTGCCAATCACAAAATGGTTACCGGTGATGTCACTGGTCGCGCGTTTTCAAGACACTACGTCGCCACCGCGGACGTTGAGCTGTTTTTTTACTGATCGAATTAAAATATCATGCTCTAATATTTTGTGGCTATAACTTGTTCCCGGCTAGCCCGAACCACTAAGGAGGTAATAACATAAATATGCAATGAAGAAGCTGAAATATCATTAGAGGACCTCTTTAAATAACCGAGGGTATTATTTTTGCATTGTAACCAAAGTATACGCCAAGGCGCTCATCTGTAGAGCAAAGCTGAGCCTTTTGCCGAGCGACTGGCTTATTATTGAAAGGACCACGAAACGATATTGAATTTGAATTTTACTGATTTCGTACTGCTGAGGGGCGAAAGAAAACCATGACTCAATGGCAAGGCACCAGAAAAGTGGTGTTCGTTCTGAAATTAAGAAAATAAAAGCGCGGACTATTAGTTTCTTTCACTTCGCAAACCGTTCTGCCTTTATAAGAGGTCCCCACTCGCGTCAGTTAAAACCAGCTCCCGAATTGAATAAGAGCACCGAGTCGCTATAGGTTTGCGCTTTATAAGAATGAACCCGTCGGCGAAGAGTCGGGTTTGCGTTCGTTGCAATTTTGTGCCGCAACAAAATTGAGGAAATGCAGGGTGTCCCCCAAAACCATTTGCAATTCTTGCTTCTTTTGTTGTTGTTTTTTCTTCAACACAACACACCAACTGCGCAACGCCGAACACTCAGCCTCGGCCCAAATATAGCTCTAGCGGTCCGGCCCAGATGCCAAGTTTTGAGAACGAACCGTTATTCTATTCAAACACCGCGGTACCACCATCGCTGAAAGTCGTAAATTGAAAAGTTCTACGGGATTTTCTGAAAATTTGATTGCGCGAATGGCGGCCGACGAAGCCTACGATTACCTATGGAGTCGAATGGCGTCAACTACTGCGAACGAGCGCCCATTGACTTCTCTTTCCAACTCTCGACTTCGGTCGTCATGTGGCAAACATCGTACCCAGGACTTGCCGCACCCTATAGGTCGTGTGTCCCAGTTTTCCCGGCGCTTCGGACGGGATATTCACACCTCCCTGGTTCCTTCGCGTCTCGCTCTTCCATCTGGAGCCCTATTCGGCCACACTGCATCGCGACCCTGGAGGGTGTCCAGCGTCGCACTACGCGGATACCGGAACGCGGCGATCCACCCTCTTACTATATGATGCGCGCCTGCAGTCTCTCGGTTGGCATCAGCTAAGTCATCGTCGCAAGGCGGCGATGACTTAGCTGACTTAGGGAGTCCGCGAATCTTGAATCGTACAGGCCTCCTATTATTCCTTCATGACCGAACTCGACGACGTGAAGCCTTCGTCTTGCCATCAGCTGTGGGCACTTACCTCTCTCTCCCTGGGCGCACGCACCGGCCTTTGACTTAGACCACTGACAAAACTTAGCGGTTTCACCGGAAGTCTATCGCATGCTCTTCTGCACCTATAGTCACATCGTTCATTCCACATGTTACTTTATTCCATTTTCATTTCTAATCTAAACTTCATCCTTAGAATTTATTTCTCATTTACTCGTATTTCCTTGTGTGCGTAGAAGGTTGACGAGTAGGCGCCCCTACGTAAGGGTTATATACCCGTCTGCTAACCGTGCGCGCCTCCTGAGTTCCCCTTTTTAGTTCGCAAATAAAAGGTTGATAATCAGAATTTAGCTTTGAACGTTTTTAATACGACACCGGTTAGTTCTAAAACTTTAGCATTTTGTCCGGACCTCCAGGGCTTATTTGGGTGGAGACTGAACGCTCGGCGATAAGAAATTCACCTTCTCATAAAAAAATAAAAACAAGGCTCGAGGTACACCTAAGCACTTGTTATGAGTTGTGAATGCGAAAGCATGAATGTGGTTCTTCGCGCCGCGGCCGCTTCTGATTCCTTCGGCACCAAGGCCGCTTCTCAACCTCTCTGCGCATCGTTCGTTTCTGCTTCGGCGCGGGCACACAGCGTCATATAGTGGCGCTAATTGAAACTGACGCGCGTCGGCTTCATATCATTGCCGTTTTGCTTAGCTTTTTGCGTAGTTTCAAAGCTGGGATGCCTCAGATCGCGGCTTCGGGAATTTATCTGCCGTTTGGCGCGGCTGATGACGTCGGCTCGCTCCATAGGACAGTTATGCTTTCGCATTAAAAAGAAACCTTCAATTTTTTTTCGGCAACACGATGTATAACAACGTTCGTACACAGCAAATTTTATAAGCATTGCCATTGCCAACACATTCGCGGCGTGACTCCGATGAACAGTAGCAGCACGAAACGGTGACCTTGTAGCTTGATGAAACAAAAATAACACCGACTTGACCTAACAAAATTAACAGTTTTTGTTATTTTTGTTAATGGTTAGCTGTTAATTTTGTTAGGTCAAGTAGGTATTTTTTGTTTTATCATGTCCCGTCCCGGCTTTTGGATAATTGTTTTTTTGTATTTATCTTGTAGACCGGGCAACGAAGCACTTCTGGGGCACAAGCTGTCAGAACACACTGTTTCTGAGACGACCATAAAAGCCGAATCGGGGTTTTTCGGGGTTTTTTTTCGTACAAGGTAACACATTGAAACGAAATCGGATTCAATCCTAATCTGGGCTCTACGAACATTCATAATTTATAGGTGTACCAGTTAGTAAAAGTTGGAAAATATCTGTATTCCTTAAATGTATACTACTGTAGGTGTTGCCGATACGGATGGAATGCTGAGGCACTTTTTTTCGGGCTCCCGACGTGCCGGACTTTGTGAGCGGATCAACACAGGACAACGATGGCCCATGGAAGAGAAGTCTACTAGGCCGGCAATCCTGTTCCATCGGCTCCTTAAAGGGCTGGTGAACCGAACATTTCAGTGTCTATAATTTCCAAGAGTCAGCAGCGGGCCGTCGGTGTGCGCGAGCACACGCAACGAAATTGACGTCATCATATCCCCCCTTCGAGCTTATTAAGCGTGAATGGGGGATATGATGACGGTCCATTTCGTTGCGTGTGCCCGCGTACACCAGGGGCTGCTGACTCATGAAAAGATAGTGCGCCGCTTATTATAGACACTGAAAGGTTCGGTTCACCATCCCTTTAATGTCCTCAGCTTCTTAAAGGATCCGTGAACCGGGAGGGTCATGCTGCACTCTGAGCTGGTAGCCGGGCCGACAGAAAGGTATGAGCCACACAGGCCGTATTCCTACTCTTCGAAGCCTAGCCAGGCCCTTACGGCCGCTGGTGGTCTGTGTTTCAACGGGGACTCTCGCGAAGATGAATGGGTGCAATGCAAACGAGCGCTGACTTTATTTTCATGGAGTGCTCAGGTGTACTACTTCGTTAACGGGGCGATCGAAACAGAAACCATGCCACTCCCCTCTTCATGGTCAACCTGGTCCCATAATGCAACTCGCGCAGTGCTGCTGGCAGGGATTTTTGGAAGTAGTCTATTTATGCGATACATCGTACATCTTATACGAAGCAAAAGGAAAAGCAAGACGCACAAGGCGGAAGAGCCAACGTTAGCCAGGATTGTTGCAAGTCCGCGAAATTCGTGCAAAACAAAACTATAGTCCGCGGAAACAAGTTTCATTTTTACCCGGGCATTGAGATGACAGCTTGACGCTTTTAGTGCTTTTGAGGGTTTGAAGAAATACGAAAGCCCAACAAAGGAGAGCGAAGCAGAGACCAAGTCTTCACCAATAAAGATCTCGAGAGGCAGGAGCAGCTCGTAAAGCCGCAAAGTTTGAAAAAAAAAAAAATGAAAAGAAAAACAAGGAAACAAAAGCGAAAGGCTTAACAGTTTTCGCATTTGTGACTTTTGCATCTGTTTGTTCGATCCAACGCGACCCGTAGGGAAGGCGCAACCTTGAATCGCACCGCCGGCATATCTGCCGTTCTCTGAGAAGTTGATCAGCGATTGTTAGCCCGCCGTCGCGGCCCTGTTAAGCCCGGGTCTAGGGGCCCGGGCTGGGCGGGGCCCCGACGTTGGCAGGCGGGGTTCGTCAAAGATCCTTTTTCGGGGGGTGTTGGCGGGGTGGACTGCTCCGGATCGATGGCACCTGTCCCCCCCCGGGCCAGCAACAGTTGGTTGGCCCTGCCGTGGCGCGGCGCCCTGGCCCAGCGCGACGCCACTTCCTCCCAAGCAGCAGCGACGGCGCGCGACCCAAACCCGCGAGCGCGTTCTTTCGGGGGAGCGTCCCACATAGCCCACACGTGAGACGTCGGCAGCGACTTCGTGGGGAACTGACGATTCCTCGACGTTGTCCCGCTGTGAATGATCACGAAAAAAAAAAAAAAAAAAGAAAAAAAAATATGTATATACAATAGAGCGGAGACAAACGCGTCGGTGCGAGGGGTCCTGAAGCGTGCTCGAACAGCGCTGGGCTGTTTTGAATCGCGGAGTTGCAAAAGGCTCGAGCGCCGTGTTCGCGCCCGCTTCCGTCACTATCGAGACCGCGCGTACGCTCTCACCGAGTGAGGCTATTTCGGACTCGCTGTAAGAGAGCGGGGAGGTCGGGTGGGGGGCTTGGACAGGGGCCAAGCGGCGTAGCGCCCCCTGAGAGCCTCCAAGTTGCAAGTCACAGCGCGAAGAAGATTTGACACCGCCTTCCGCGTCGATCAGCCGCGCATCTGTGAATGACTTGTGTTGTCACGTGACTCCGAGCCGAAGGGCGAGGAGGTGAGCTTTTTTTTTTTCCTTCGCTCTCCGAGTTTCGACGGAGCCGCCGACCCAGCCCCCGGCCAGAAACGAGCGGTGAGCGGGCCGAGAGCGTTTCGCGCACGCCGATCCCCCGCAGCTGGCGCGACGCACGTCCGACTTTGGTTCTTCGGGCCAACGGCAAGCGAGCAACCTGTTGGCAATCCTGAACTGATCTCCTCCCCAAGCGTCGCTGCTCTGTGCATCGACTTGCGTGACTGAAAACGCGGAATGTTCGTGTCTCGTCCCGACGACAGGCCATCGTACTGAAGAGAGGAGGCTTTTGACTTGTCGCAATGTCGCTCCGCAAGGATCCACGCCATTTCAAGAAGTGCAAAAGCGCCACTTTCCAAGTGGATGGACTCTCATACACGATAGGTAAGCTCTCTCCCTCTCTCTCTTTCATTGCTACCTGTCATCGTCAGCTCCGCGTGCTCTGGCGACTCATCGGTCGCGCTGCCGGCTGCCCATTGTCTGTGCAAAAAAGCCCTGCAGGGGTGGCCTATGCGGTTGAACCCTGCAAGCGGGACGTATGAAGCGGTCACATGGCTTCAAGCAGAAACGGGAAGCTATTCGGCTATGCCGCGAAAGGATTTATGAAGCCACGTGCATTGCTGAGTAGCGTGACCCTTGTGTGTCATATGCGCGTCTATAGAATCAACGGACTCCTGTCGTGAGAACTTGATGGCGTTTCCCGATAAAACAATTTTCTATTCTTTTCTTAAAAGGATGTTTTTGTTTTTTTTACGAAAGTTCCTCGGTTGCCTTTTTAAACTCTATGAATCTTTCTTTTTTATTTTAGTTTGTTTGTTAAAAATTCCTCGCACCTTTTTTTTTTTCGGGGTGTGACCTACCGAGCTTTTTTTAACCGAGATCTTCGCTGTAAACGAACACTGTCTGAATCTCAATGTCCTTCGGTGTGATGTTCCCCTCTCTTGGGTCGCCCTATATACGTACGCTCAAGTTTAAAGTGCCGTGTAACTGGCAATGCCTATTGAGGTCAGCGTAAGTGAAAAGTAATTGAAAACTTTAGCTTTAGCCGCTTCAGTGTTGCAGCGTGGTTTACTAAATGTGTTTAGAAAGATAGAAATGAAAAAAAGAAAAACAAGCCAGGAATCAAAAGGCGCCAAACGAACATTCGATACGCGCGAAAGCTACATTTATTAGTAGAAGTAGCGGAGAAGATGCAGGCGAGCTGGTGAACATTCAACATATTGAGCACCCGAGACTAGGAACAAAAGGTGGAGAACACACACGCAGGTCTGAACCTGTACGTTTATATTGTCCACGTTTTGTTCCTAACTTCGTGCGTTGAAGACATTGAACATTGATTGAATTGGTCTGCAGTCAATGGCGACTTTCCAGTGTAAAACAATTCGAAACAATAAACAGACTCTGGCTTTTTGTTGGTGAGCCTTTCACGAACCGACGCTGCTTCGACGCAGTGGCTAGTAAACCAAATCGGGAATTTAATTGAAGATGTAGGTTTGGCGCTGAACGAATTTGCACCAGCTAGCAAATAATCTTAAGAATCGACTTTCTTAAGGCAATGAGCAAATCTTGTTCGCATTCCGTTTCGTCTGCGCACGGAAGTGGCAGTGGGAGGCAGGTGAGCTGCTGCATCCAAGGCCGTATTTAGGCCACCTGGGCAGTTAGTTGGCTATGTGTACATCGTCATGCGTGCGGTATGGTGCATCCGAGTACAGTCTATACAGTACCCGGATCATTTTTCATGCAAGATTCGTGAGATGCGGCGGTTTGATGGCATTTCAAGTTAATGGAGAAAGAGGCTTAAAACTAAGCCATTGGCGGGTCCTTTCTTATGCCACCGCGGTCGTACAGGAAAGAAATGTAAACAAAACCCGCTGCTCGTTCAAATCATGTTTTCCCTTTCCCATTTCATTTCTTCTTTTTTTTTACAACAGGTGCTGCAAATTTTCTGTGCGGTAATTTTCAATCATGAACTTTAAAAAAAATAGGGCCATCGACACTGGTATTAATATGTCAATGTAGACAGCCATCACTATAGTTTCTACTACGCTTGAACGGAAGATTACTTCTGGTTCCACTCATGAAATCGTGCTTTAAGGCTGGAGTACGGAAAAGCCGGTAAGTTTCCGTTGATGCTCTTAGAGCGTGCGACCTAACGCGATGCTTTTAGTTTGTACAACTCTAGTTTGAGAAAACTAAGGAAGAAGCATCGACCACATTCGAAATTGACAATACCTAACTTGAGAACGTTACGAATATTTTCAGCGAGGGTGTTGACACCATGATGGAGTTAGGCTAAAAGCCTTTCATGTTTGAGCGCAGACCGCATGATCAGAGCTCATCTTCGTTTCAAGGGCATGTATAGCACAATCCATCGACATCAGTGGTAGAGAAGAAGCCGTCATGTTCTGGAGCGGAAAAGGACGTTCAAGTGCAGTCGAGGTATTCCGGTGCAGATGCATTGCAGTTTAATCGAGCGAACAAGTGCGAACCAGGGGCTCGAATCTGGACACTGGGCAGAAAAGTCGACGAGGAATTCGGCCGTCGTGATTGTCCGGCCTCGCGCTTGACCTTGGCGCCGTCCAATTACGGCGGTCAAAATCTCTTGCCGACTTTTTCGCCAGGTGTCCAGGTTAGAGTCCCAGGACTGACTGCACACCTCCGTCGTCGTGCTGTTGAGCCACTCCTGCTTCGCGTTTGGCACTCGTCGTGGCCACCGCCCGCTATAGTACTTGTTCGCCATTGCGTTCGAACAGCTGAGTCTGTTCTATCGCGTGTCGTGGGGCTTTGCAAATCGTTTATGCATTGTGCGCCTTTATACTGCACGGTACGTGCAAAACATGAGTTCGGTAGTGGAGTATGAAAGTCATTGGTGACTCCTGGTGCGTCACTAATAGAACCTGCACTAAAACGTTTTGTGCGTATTGCTTATGATAGCTATTTTAATTTAAAGGCGTTATAATAACTGCCGTTACATTCTTAGAAACTGATTTTACTATATTTCTTTGACTCGTAGACTCTCGCGTGATAGTTTATTTCTACACAAAGTAATTCATGGTCACTTTTTGCGCTGGCCTATTAGGCTATGTTACCTCTCACGTTGGCTTGTAGACAGCCCTCCCTATTTTATGCTTCCATGCATGACTTGCATGGTCGCCTATAGTCCGCATGCCAATCTCAGGCAACGGTTTCGCGTCCCCATATCTGGATGTTCTTCGTGAATTTGATTTTTCCAGATGTAGCAGACTGCGCTGTGGCAGTGATCATGGTGAATCGTCATGCTCAGTGCCAGGGCCACAGCGCAGACTCTTTCCTTTGTTTTGGTCTCAACATATGTTCAGTCTCGTCTTTCGCCGCCTCCGCAAACTGGTAGAGGAACTGTATACACCATTATTCACGAGAAAGTTGCCATCGGCAGATTTACTGTTTGAAGACGACCATGCTCTATCAACTCTACTATACTCCCTCGACTGGCATCTCCGACTGGAGGCAAAGGCAGCGAGTCATCCGCACCAATCCCGTACCTCTACACAACACGTGACATCTCTTCCGAAGACATGTGTGTGTGTTCAAGCGAACCGAAATTAAGGCGTACAAGGTGTACGGCTTTGGCTCCATGTCGGAGGCATGTGTGAAAGCGCTGAAATTAGTGTACAGTAAGTAGATCAGAAGAGTCTGACACTGCGCAAGCAACCGTAATATGTATCCGCCGTTTTGTTGTGTTTGGCTCTAAGAGCAAGCGACTCTTTTTCGTGATATAATTTAGCAAAGCTGCGGACTTGATTTTCCGTTACCCCGAAATGATCTGTATCAAGCGCGACACAAGCCCTATCCATCATTTGAACTAGCTTCCAATATTTGGCTCTGGCCGTTGCCAGTCGCTGGAATGTCTAGTCGTATCTTTCCAGTATTTATGAGGGTGCCTTATTTTGCTTTATTGTGTTTGTGAGATAATCGTTCACCAACGAGATCAATTATTTCGCGGTTCACGAATTGCGTGATACACTTTTGTATTGCTGGCTATTTGTTTTATAGGAGATGGGCAACTTTTTTAAAACGTCGTTTTATTAATATTAAAGCGCGCGACCGCGTGCCGTTAGGACGTTTCGCGCACATGAGAAGTGAAGGACACGCTGCGTTAAGGACCTGTCACTGTTAATTTTGCGTTGATAACTTTCTAGGACATGAAACGTAAACTCGTGGTTTAAACGTGCCATCGGAGAACGGAAGGAGAACTGAACGAGAAAGCGTCAGGGTAAAGGTTCTGAAACTTTCGCTAGCTTCCTGGCTCACCAGGACGTTGTTTTATGTTTTGTAAGTTGAAATTGCATTTGGGGCTTTAGTTTATTAAGAAGCATCTTGTTTTATTTAACGTAATGAAGAAAGCGAGCTGGCGCGCACTCGGGAGTAAGAAAAACTAAATGAAGAGGAGGCCTTTGTCCGAAGTTTTCGTTGCTTTCGCCACTAACAACCTCGTGAGTTTTATTAGGCACATATTATTTAGTCGCTTTATAACGATAAAAGAGGCCGTACACTGATATCGTGAACTGCAGTAGAAGGCCTTTTTGGAAAGAAGTTTTTAAGTTGTTATAATAATTGTTTTCAGTTGAGGCCAGTCGGCCCCCAAAACATTTTGGAGCTGTATTCTAGTGAAACACGGAGCACGCTAAGTTAACCGAAATAACGCCCCGATGGTCTTTTTTCTGAATCTATTTTGTTACTCACGTATTCTTCACACTCAAGTGAAGAGTGGTATAGAGCGTAATTTCTAGGGTTTTCAGTTTTCGACACGGGCGTAAACACTTCGAGAAAATTATGCACCCATAGTTCCATTCACCATCCGGCGTTCGATGATTCGTTATTTTTCGGTACGTCTTATGTGAGTACTACAGCATTGATGGGAACGAAGTATTAGGGCGAGTTAGCAGGATGACCCATGAATGGAAGACCGCAGTGCTTCTGAATATTATGACACTCCAAGGAAAACCAAATAAAAAAAAATACGAATCGTTATTGGCTGAAAGAAGGTCGTTCGCGAGCTTGCTCTCAGGTGGTCATCGTTCACATATTTCCGTACAATTATTCCTTATTGTGATTATCCTGCTCCTCGTCAGCTACTATGGCGTTTCGAGCGCTTGTGCGTTCAGCAAGCCACCCGAGAGCGAGCTCGCAAACCAGTGTAAAGACGACGACCAGGTTGGTATAGGACATCATAAAACTACGGCCGCCATTTTTGCTTTATTATTTTTTTAAATATATTTCACTACCTCTGAATTGAGCTCTAAAACAAGTCGACATAAATCGTCTCGCGAAACGACGTTCGCGTGCCCAATTTCAGGTATGCACGTTTGAAATGAGAAATTTGGAAGGTGTGCCAAATATGCTGATCCTTATGGCCGGTCCCTGTAGTTGCAATAGCGAGCTACTACTCTGTCTCTTCCTATTGTGACTTGCAGCAAAGAACTGTAAAAGGATATTCACTTGGGCTAGTTGGTCGTACTTTTTTTTTTGCTGGATTTAATTCTGAAATCCAGTAAAGACTACATCCGCGAGTGGATAGCTTTGGTAGAAGCTTCCCACTGCCTGAGCAGTGGAAGCCTGACCAGTTATAGAGAAGACTGCACAGAGTTTTTTCTCAGGCATTGGTCGGTAGGGCCTAAGTGTGACCGAGAGACCACTCTCCCAGCGTCTGTCAGGAAAGGCCGGTTCACACTGTACCGTTCCCTTACGTTGCGTTATGTCACGGGAGCTTACGTCTGGTTACATCGATAGTCACCGGAACATTCATGCTTTATATGAAGTGTGGTAACCAATTCAACGAGTAGCTTTGCGCACGCCGTACCAAGCAGGGATGTCCCGGTGACTCATCACGTAACATCAGAAAACGGAAGGCAAAAACGCTCATGTGTGAATGGGTTTGAACCCCTTGACCGTTTGTAGTTTTGGGGAATTTCTGACCTTGAACTGCTTAACTGTTGTCTTCAAAATTACATTTGTTGCCTTCAAAATCAAATTTCTAACCACAAACCAAATAACAGCAAAAAAAAAAAAAAATCAGTGCTGACATTTGTTGTCACAGCCGCAAACTAAACCATGAGCGAGCCTGGTTCGTTCAAAACGGTTGGGTTCGTGAACCGGGGAAAGCGGTCGAGCTATACTTGACCTGAACGTTTTGGAGACGACTCTATTTTGGCGAGCTATAGGCTCGTCCAAAGCGGTTAAGTGGTTAATGATCGTTCTCGCCGACTTCTCTGCGCTTTTATGCGGCGTTAGACTCTGTGAGGCTCACTGCAAGTGCGTTTCAGTTTTGAAGGATCGGCTGCCGCAGCTTGAAGAAGCCGTGCGTGGGTCTGGCCCGAGGACAGCCGCGCTCTCGAGACGGAACTAGTAGATACAGCTACGGCTCGTTACGCTACTTCGCACTGTAATGGATGACACAAGTTTCGCCGGACCGGTTTGGCACTCGTGCCAAAATCGTTCCTTCTTGTTTGAGTGTCCTTCTCTAGCTCTTAGTGTTGCGCGCGCGTGTGCGCACCTTGACATTCGGCCGCACTGTAGCGTGTTTAACAGGCAATGGATGAATGGCTTCTTTGAATTTCTGACTGTGAAGGAGGATGGGATATGGATTTCATCCATTCCCAGCTAGAAAGTGGTGTCAGAAAATGGGTTGCTGTAAAAGACAAAAATCTGAGTATGTTACGAGCTATGTTAGCATATAATCCGTTAAAGGAGGAACACAACCTCTACACCAATGATTATTTATACCCCTATTTAATTAATATATAGTTCCTATTAATATTAATTTGGGGTATAAGTGTACCACGTCAGGAGCAGACGAAGTCACCTGTTTAACAGGAACCATCGCGGTGAAAGCGGGACCCAGACAGGTGGTTGAGAATTGAACTCACCACGACCAAGACAAATAATCTGTAAGCGTATTCTATCATCTCGGAGCCGTGTGTACGTGCTTCGGCCGGACGCAGGGGGTAGGTACACTCCTATCAAACACGTAACTAAGAGTGTCGCAGCCTGACTTCTCTAACGCAAGAGCTCCGCGATTCCAGCATGTGACTGAAGCTACGGACAGATGGACTTACGTGGACTAGTAGCGACACCGGTAAAGCAGAGTACAACATGGTCGTTTCAGGAATACGAAACTAAGCAAGCTGTCTCGATGAAAACAATATTGCCCAGGTTCCCGCCGACATAACAACAATGTCGTCACTGCGGCCTCACAAAACGTGGTAAGTAGACGCGATATCAATATGGGTTTCAAGAGTGCCTATGCAGAAACGTATAAATTCCTATACGCTCTCCAGAGAAACGTGCGAGGGTGCCGTAGCCTTCGTGTTCCCCAGAAGGCAGAAAGAAGCCCATTGCGGGGAACGGCGTTCTCCCGTCCGACGCGCACGGGACACTGTTTGGCATTGCGCTAGTGGGAGAGCGGCAGGTTGGGCAAGCCCAGCTCGCGATTGCGCGCGCCTATTTCTCGTTTCCTCGTTTAGTCTTTCTTGTTTTGCCTCTTCTCGGAAGGACGCGCACGAAAGTCAAGCGAATAAATTCCACGCTGCTTGCATCCGCCTAAGCCTCGAATAGGGCCATCCACGTGAATGCGCGCTCAAACATGCACAACACGCGTCCCTGCACGCGCCGACGCCCGCGTAAACAAACATCTCCTTAGTCGCGAAGCGCAAGACGTCCCTGTTTCGGCGCCTGAGGAAACTAAGTTGGCTATCACGGCGCGCCGGGATTGTGGCTCGGCGCAGAAATTGCGCAGTCATTTATCAACGACGGAACACGCGCCATGTAGAGATGGAGACGTTAGTTTCTTTTGGCCTCGCACGCTGCAACAGTCAAGAAAGCGACTTTCTAACGGCTCTCAGCAGGTACTGCGACCCAATTCTCGAGCTTGAGCATCCTCCTGCGCCCTTTCGTGATGACTTTTGGTTTTGTCGCTTGGCGACACGCCGCCTTTTGACAGTTTCTTATGGAACGCGTTCAAAGTAATTTTCTTATGCGGATCTTCCGGTTTTCTCGTGAGGTATACGGACGTATCTATGGACCGCGATAAGGCTCCGGACTTTGAGCGTCACGCCCAGCACATCCGACACTCGATTAACCAACCAGGTTTTTTTGTTGTTTTTTTTCTTTATCTGGTCAATGTCAGCAAAGCCTAAATCAGCCATAAGCTCGGACGTGACATAATGTGGGAGAGGTCGAGCGAGACGCTTCTCCGGGAGTTTAATCCAAATGTTCGACACATAGCCTTGAGGGTTTTTAATGTGTCGATATATTTGTGCTTTCCTCCTGGCTTATCTTAATGTGTCTTACAACTAGAGCCTTTGTTACGATAAGTCGACATGTGTACTTCGGGGATTCATATTGCGACAGCCTTTATTGTGAAATTTCTTCGCGTATGCGTTTGTGCTTTTGGACAGCGTCAAACTGCTTTCCTATAGTGTGCTTCCACCTATGCACATCGTAGCATTAGTATCAGTTTAAGCTCCATAAAACAAAACACTAATCCATTCAATCAGTGTAGTCGCCTATGCATTTAAAGTTGTGGTTTCAGGAGCATTTATCTCAGCGGCAGGGCTATTTTTTTCTACGAATCTTAATATTACATTTAATAGGTTTAATTTTAAATTGCAACGAGGGAAATTATAATATACGATAAAAATTAAAAGTATCCATATAGATGATTACGCTGGATGTTGATGCTGATATCATGCACATCTACAGAATAATAATCTTTTTTGCGTAATATTGAAGAGCCACTTTCTACGTTCGCTCGTATTTTCTTGACGGCAATAGAGATTACATATAGAACTTGCAAGGCTTTCAATCGTTGTACATGTTAAAAGGAAGTAAGACCATAAAGGCTCCGGGAATCAGAACATCGACCCTTCCTTTCGTAAAATCACTATTTTTTGTGTCTTTTGAGATAAAAGAAAATATATATTTTGTTTTCGTATAAGAAAACTAAATTACTATTTTTCGTCGATAATGCTTCCGGTGAGACACAAACTACCAGTTGTCAGCAGATCCAATATCCTCTCTCCTCCACGTTTAACCTGTCGATGAGGCAGGTGCGTGCGTAGTTTTGCCTCCGTGCACTGTCTGACCGTATGATTTGAAGAAAGGGCGTCAAGGCTGCCACGCAACTGCTTTATTCGTACTTTATTCTCTAATTTGAAATTAAACGTTGAGATGACATGCATTGCTTAATTGAGAGCGGTCAAAACATTATTTGTTCCAATGCGGCAGGTATGACTCACACGACCAAAAATATTTCTTGATATTACGAAAGTAGCAAAATTAGAAAATGAAACCTTGAGATCTCGGATTACGTGTTTTGAATTTTAACTACATGTCCCTTTTTGAGAGAAAAAAAAAAATGATTTCGAGGTAAATTATACATTGGGAAATTCGTATCGTTATAAAACGAAGGTATAAAAACAGAGGGGACAGGGTCTCTTTTTTTTTTCTCTTCGTTTCAATGTTTTTGTGTTTCTAAAATAGAGCCTCCCATTTTTTGTTAAATTCAAATTTCTAGCTTTTCTTCTCGCAGCCAAGGAACCTCTTTGATACCGCTTGCAAAGAGCCTGTTGTCGCTTGTCACGAAAGGGCTCGCTGCAGTTTGCGTTCGTACTTGAACCACTACGATGTTTCGTCGTATCAAAATATGAAATGTTACATCACGCCGTTACCTATTGTAACTCGGGTAGTGCTTACAATTCTTGAATTCGCGTTTAATTGTCGCGTTGTGCAATTGTTGAATAACCCCGTCCTATTATTATCACCCCTGCCTAGAACTGAGAGTGGGGGGAATTAATCAATTAGTGAAACTTACTCACTCTAAGAAATACCTGCGCGTCTCTACTTGCCCGCAAAACACTCGAAGAGCCAATGTCTGCGATCTACGAAATCACCTCAGCGAATCATGAGGCGGAACATCTGTTTAGATCTCAAAATTAAGTCTGCGCTGTGGCATTATGCAATGCAAGCATGACGCTTTGTATTGCGTAATACCACAGCGCAGACTTCATTTTTAGGTCAAAACGGATGTTCCGCCTCATCAATCGCTGCGCTGATTTCGTAGATCGCAGAGATTGGCTCTTTGAGTGTTTTGCGGGAAAGTAGACGCGCCGGTATTTCTTAGAGCGTACACTCTCAGAAAAGCCCGCGCGTCTACTTTCCCCGCACTACGTGGAGAGCCAATCACCGCAATTTACGGAGGCAGCTCAGCGAATGAGGATGCCGAAATAAATGTTTAGACCAAAAAACGCAGTCTGAGTTGTGACATTAAGCAATGCAAAACGTCACGCTTGCATTGCTTAATGTCACAACTCAGACTGCGTGTTTTGGTTTAAACATATGTTTCGGCATCGTCATTCGCTGAGCTGCCTCCGTAAGTTGAGGTTATTGGCTCTCCGAGCGTTGTGCGGGAAAGTAGACGCACGGGCTTTTTTAACAGTGTATAGCCACGGACAGCTGAAGAAACGCAGGGCGATCTGATTATCATCTCATTATCGCTCCTTAGCCAATCAGATTGCGGCATTGGTTGATCGGGACGTCGAAGAACCAATCACAACGCAAGAAGCGTGAACATAATGAGCCACGCCCCGCCCTTCTTAAGATGTCGCTGAATACAACCTCATTAATTCTCGCATCTCACGCCTCTGCCAAGCTGTCCATTCCTTGTGCAGAGCCCCTAGAATCTAGAGCTGAGCCTATGCGTGTCCCAACACGGCCTCTGAAGCGCTGGACAAGCGTGAGCCACACGGTGACCGTCGCCGCTATCGATTTGCAGGTGTATTGGTGTCAGAACAGGAAGCCCGGCATTTTGGGCGAATGTGTCGGACGCACGCCTGTACGGCCACTGCTCCTCGGGAGGCTGCTACGCGGAGGGCCAATTTTCTTGCACGAACGCGACTGTCGCAGCTGGTTGCTGCGAATCGTTCGAACGCCGAATTAATTTAGGATTGCCCCCCTCTGGTCATCGCTTGAGTGCATACACGCACGCCGGCTAAATTAATCGATGCCGACGCGGGGGCTAAAGGTTAGTACTACCTTATTATTTCGAGCTTCTTTTATTTCCTTTTTTTTCCCAACCCATGCCTTTTGTCGTCGATGCTCACCGCCCACCTCCCTACATCTTTCACCACCAACTCTACTTATATTTTCCCCATCTTGCGCCTTTAGTATCATGCGGTGGTTGACTTGGAATTGACGTGGTGCGGCCAGCTGTTTCTCCAAAGTGTGATTGAGTTGTTTCGGTAGTCGATGCGCTTAATTCGGTCATATTCGCCCTCTCGAGCCGCTATCACACTGCAAAACATATGACACAAAAGACAACTTGCAAGCACTGTTTGGGGCGTTTCTCGTATACGACGGTCCCATTGGTCGGACAAAAACTGTCTTCAGACATCTTCGAGGCATACATGAAGCAACGATGCCTGGAATAAGCTTGACGCGTGTCGGGAGATAATTGTGTCGTCCCGTCTGCGGAGAAACACCGTGTCTTTTGTACGATGGATGAGCGCTGGGACGGGGACTGTAGGTGAATCGCTGGCACCACTCTTTTTTCTAAGACAAACTCGCTCCAGTCATTTCGGTGTCGTTCCCGAAGTGGCCGGTTACGATTTGGTGCTTCGAAAAGCAACTCTCTCTCTCTCTCTCTCCTCTTCGCTTCGTCACGTCCGGCTGTGCAAGTGTTCTCTGGTTCACAAAACTCCATGTTTCCTCAGGGCGGCCGCGCCGCCAAGACTTCCGCAGCTGTTGCGTATCGAGCGTACAGGCTTTGTGAGCGTTCACTTCAGGACGTATAAGTTCGAAGTTTGTTTGTTCGGAAGTTGCTGTTGGGTAGGAACGATTTCATGCGCCGAGAAACTGGGGCAGTCGACGAGACGAGAGCGCGCGAGGATGTTCGAACGCCGGGCTCTGTTTCGAATGATTAGTGGACCTAATGCTAGCTGTCTGTCTCCACTGAACTCGTCGAACGCGTTAGAACGCGGAACGCTGTCGTCCGGCGTCTGGCTCTCGCATTTGAATGCTTTCGACGAATGCGTTCGACGATCTTTAGGCCTATATACCCACTAATCATTCGAATTAGAACTCGGCGTTCCGAAGTCCCCCCCCCCCCCCCCGCTCTCGTTTCCTCCTTTCCCTCAGTTTCTCGGCGCACAGAAGCTGCCTGTGAACATCTAGCATTGGGATAATGTGTAGTTCCTAACATTCACCCAAATCAGCGAAGTTAGTATTTGTTTAAATCATATTTCGATACCAGCTATATGTGCCATGTTTCTTTCACCGCGTGGAGATTTTAAATATGCTATAGAAACATCTTTCTGGCCAACACTGGCTGTGGTCTAAGCTCTTGGTTATTAATCTTGCGATGTTTTGTCTGTTTTCTGGTAATTACACCTTTAATTTGAACACTTTCCTTGCTGTCAAAGGAACAATAAAATTTAGACACCCTTATCTCGGGGATGGGCGGGGGGTGGTGGTCGGTTGTTGTGTGTGTTAGCGCACACCATCTCGGAGCACGTGGACCGAAAGCTCGCGCTGCAGAACCCAGGGGTCACCCCCGCCCGTTTCGATCGGGATGAGCATCGTACCGGCGTTAGGTCGTGTATCAGTACTGTGTGATGCACGTTAAAGACCCCGGGCTAGCATTCGTAATGCATTGGCTAAATTTCTCATCAGTGGGTAACAATGTCGCCATACTCTGTGACAGACTAAGCTCCTCCTGTCTAAACAACTAACGACTCATTTGTTTTGTTATTATTTATGATCTGGCCACTGCCACGCCTCCGCTCTAATGGAAGGCACGTGGCTTTATAAAGTCAGCAAAGTTGACTTCGCACGCATGTCGCTCTAGCTTGTACTCACGTAAGGCACCAACCTGGACGTGCCGTGCGTGTAATTGTGTACTTGCACGTGTTCATAGCCTTTATGCGTGCTCTGTCCCTCTAAGTCTTGCGTACGCCTTGCAATTTTTTTTTATTTTGAAAAGAAAAGTAAAATACAATTTGGAAGCTCGCGGGCGTTTGGAGTTTTGTGCCACTGGTTTTTCTACTCGTATTGAACTTCAAGAACTCGTGCATGGTATGCCCTTGACCCCTGCTCCTTTCTTTCTTTGTTTTCTTGTTTATTTCTGTCTTGTTTTCATTTCTTTGTTTGTAGGGGGTGATTGCCGCTGTTTCTGCTCAACGAAAGTATAACATAGTAAGGGTGCAGGCGAGCTGGGGAATGTTAACCATGTTGAATAAACCTGAGACTGGGGCAGAAATTTCTGCCCCAGTCTCGGGTTTATTCAACATGGGAAAGTATAACCGACGCAAGTTTAACAGATTTATTCCGAGGACGGGATATCTGTAGCCCGTACATGCCGTCTTCTGTTTGCAGAGCATGCCTTGGAACGGCAGTTTGTCATTACGTACGTTTTGCTCCAATGTAACTGGAGCACAAACATTTAGGTTAGGTATGTGTAATTTTATGTGTTTTTGTTTGTTTGTTTTTTTGTTGTTTGTTTTTTTTGTAGGAGGCCAGTTCCGCCCTATAAGCGTTCAAAGGTGCTTGGCGTGCACAACTGCTGTACTAATATGCTATGTTGTAAGTAAAACAATGAACAAAAAAGTACGCCTATACCGAGAGGAAATAAGCTCAGATATGAAATTTGGTGAGAGGATTGCGATAGACATTTGCACAATCGGCAGTATCTTTCGTAATTTGCCCCGTGATAAACGCTAAATGTAAAAAAAAAAAAAAAAAAAAAAAAAAAAACTGAATATTGACCGACATTTTGGCACGACGGAAACACTAATCACGTAGATGACGCCTTTTTGAAACATTCGGGTCTATATTCTTTCTCTGTTCGCACCATTAGCCTGTAGGATAGCGATTACGTACACGCGATCTTGTGAAATAGCCCGCGGAGTGGATGCTCATTAAAAATTCAGTACCTGGCGGCCGTGTTGCTGCAGGCCAAATTTCGACTTGTTCCCACTCTGAAGTCGCACCGTTCGAATTCGTATATATGCGGCGAATCGAAAGCTGCTTTCATCTTTTAAGTGACACGAAATATGAGCTGAACTCAGCAAGTCGATGACGTCCTGCTTCTTTCATAAAGAAGCGAAAGAGGCAACAAAATGTGATCGTAAACACCTCTCTATAGATTGAAGCAATTGGACTTTGGACTTTGGACTAAATTCGTGCCGAAAAAGCTGAAGCGAAGCAGCTTTTTTTTTACCTTTCTTCTTTGTGTTTGTTGGCGAACGTCGCTCCTGCCTGAGTTCTGACTCTTTGTTCTGTCAGCTCACTCGGTGTCCTGTAGATTGGCATGGTTTGGAAGTGTCAAAAGTGTTTCTGTCTTTCTACGCTTAGTTCACCGCGAGAATTTCCCGAGTCACTTTCGACTGGAGTTGCCGCCCGCTTAACAATGAAGACCATGGTCAACCATTTGGACCCGGTCATACCTTCGTTATTGGGACAATGTACTATCGGGGAAAAATGAAATGCAAACAGAGGAGCGCGTGGCTCGCGGTACAGGCTGCGCCGCCTGGAAGTGAACCCAGGAGCGAGGGTGCGGTGGCCTACTATACGATGTGTATACGCCCTTCGCTCGGCACTTCCCAAGCTTCGGCATTGCGCCTCTTAGTGCGCTGAAAGCTATCACCGCTATCTTTGCTCGCTCGACGCGTGCGGCGCGAGGAAGCTCGACAACGACCGTCTGATGGACGCGGCTGCTCATAAATGGTGGTACCACACACGCTCAGATCTGCTGGATCTGCTTTCGGGTTTTTATCTCAAATAATATTTCACGCTTTGCGTGCAGAGTAATGTCGGTGGCTTGTTTACTTTTTTTTTCCACTTTTCCCTCTCTGTGGAAGAACAAAAATTAAAAAAAAACAGTAATATTAAGGTTTACATTTTTTTTCCATAAAACCTGCAATCATGAATTTGAGTGTAATAAATTCACCACTCAAAGAGACTTTCTTAAAAGTTTCATTGCAGTCAGTTCATTGATTTATTTACAGGCACTTTTTTTACGTCCTAATAGCGCTCGGAGGTCTATCATTTCAATCTGTATTTATTATTTTATACTTTTAACCGAATTCAAATCTGGAAAGGACGTGTGGGATGGCGTGCCGCTGGAATGATTCAATATGCAAATTTGCAAGGCCGTTTGGATTTTCTTTTATTGTGGTGCACTACCTGTTATCACGAGACAGATGCATGCGCTACAATAAAACACTAGACCCACTCCTTCGTCCGACATAGTTCCGTAGCCCATGCCAAATGATTATGGAAACTTTTTGTTAGACATAATGTTGTTCTTGCTTCGCTTAGTGGAGAGGCCAGCGACCGCCGTCTTCTACGAAGGATTACGCGCAGTGCGTCCACGCCGCGCTTTTCATCACTCCTGCCGAGCTTGCTCCGAACAGTACATGTGTTCGATCATCGCTTAACCAATCATAAACAAACAAAAAAAGGTCCAGTAAAGTACGCTTTTGACGCTTCTTGATTGGTCCCATTAGCTCGAATCGTCGGCTGCGTTTGGACTTACGCTGAAACCAAGTATAGGCGCCACACTCTGAACAATGCCTGCGCGTCCACTTACCCGCAAAACACTCAAAGAGCCAATCTCTGCGATCTACGAAATCAGCTCGGCGAATGATGAGGCGGAACATCCGTTTAGAGCTAGAAATGAAGTCTGCGCTGTGGCATTACGCAATGCAAAGTGTCATGCTTGCATTGCGTAATGCCACAGCGCAGACTTAATTTTGAGGTCTAAACGGATGTTCTGTCTCATCATTGGCTGAACTGATTTCGTAGATCGCAGAGATTGGCTCATCGAATGTTTTGCGGGTAAGTAGACATGCAGTCATTTTTAAGAGAGCAAGTCATTCAATATTTCACTCATTCCACATACCTTCAACGTTTTGTCTTCCTTTTGCCCACGCAAGAACTTTAGCAAAAACCCCGACGCCCACGCCCTTTGTCCCTATGTCAAAAGAAGCACTGTCGCCAAGAAAACGCTAGTACCGTTAATTTATAAATAAAAAGTAACGCAAAAGTAACGTCAGTTGCTTTTTATCGGTAACGGTAACGCCTTGCTTTTATTTTGAGGTAACGTAGGTCGGTAACACGTTCCTTTTATTTGCAAGTAACCAGGAACGTATTTCGTTACTTTATTTCGGTAACGACTACAACACTGGTTTCACTGCCTTGCGCTTGCCGCTGTGAGGGGACGGGCGCGCAGTGCTTTTGATTGCACGGGTAAGGCATGCGGAAAGTGCGTATATATTGAGACACCTGTGGAATACGTCAGAATTCTTTCCGTCCACCGAACGCGCCGGGATGGAGGGGCTTCAGCACTATGTCGAAAGTGCTGTTGTGGCTACTTGGCGCATCTATCGGAAATATAATTTTGATATTTGTGATTCTGGAGGCCAAATGAAGACGATTGAAGTGTTTCTCCTCAAATACAGAACCGCTTCAGTTTCTCTTTAAATATGGAAGTTCGTTGATGAAACTACGTAATTTTAAGATTTCTCGTATAAAATATTGTGTTTTTTTTTTTTAATTGCGTTTGTATGGTTGTTTTGCCTCTGTGTTTTCTGAGTTCAAATCCTCGTTTATTTAACTTCTAGAACGACGATCCTGAACTTTGTACAAGCGAGGCAGATTTTACTTGACATCAAATGCGTTACTAAAGCAGCAAGTATGCCAAGTATGCAAATATGCCAAGAAATTCATAATCATTTTATAGTTCTGGCCAAACCGTAGAGTAGTAAAAGTAATAAAAGTGTCTGTTTAGAATACCGGTCAAAAGTTTTTTTTTTTTTTTTTTTTTTTTTGACGATATGGATGGAAGGCGTGTAATTTACAACCAGTGATTTTCAGAAAGAAGGACATGCCGTTTCACTATGCGTCGGAGCGTAGTCAAGGACAAAAGTATACACACTCCAAGAAAACGCCCAAGGTCACGGTGCACTTCTTGCGCTTGATTAGATTAGCCGGAGATAACCCAGTTAGAGAAAGACGACGAGGGCCGTCGGGCTTTGCTGCGACTTGATTGACCCCACTTGCTCGTTGCGCCGCCTCTGCTCGGACTTGGGATGAAACGAGGTATAGATTACCGAGGCGCGCATTGCTTATTGCTTATTTCGTTGGGATACTTTCTCTCCTTCCACTTTCTGCCAGAATAAAGGACTGATGTGCTAATCTTCTTCCGGAATGTTTGTGATGCACGGAGCCATCGTCAGGCACGCACTATTCTATGGCAGGTCATAGATGTCGCACGCGTATACAGTATGCGTTTAACGGCACCGTCCTGCTCGCTTGCCAGTATACGAAACATGTAAAAAAACGCTGGTTTTCGTGAGATGAACGTAAGGTTAGAGAAGAGCGCCAAGAAAAACCGTCACACGGCTGCGAAATTTGCCGGGAGAGATATCGTCCGCTACACGAAGCAGACTCCCGACCTCCGCAAAGCTCCTAAATCAATTTTCAACGCAGCTAGGCGTCTCCCGAATTTATCCATAGGATTAAGATAACTTTTTTTGAAACAATCCAAATTTCTTGTGTTGCGTAAAAGACATATGTTTATGTAAGACCGTCCCTTGGAAGGTAAATACGAATGATAAGACAAAATGGTGCGTGCGATATTCGGTCTACGCTTCTTTTTTTTTTTTTTTAGGGTATCAATGGATGGTGGTGTCATATGTGCCAGATAGCTCAGCAAAGTTGTTCAAGCATATTATTGCCGAGGGCTGGTCAAGCCTCCTTTGAGGCTTTTACCCTTTGCTCCGCCACGCTTCATGGAAAAATAAACTATTATTATTGCGCATTGGACAGAGAGAAATGTTGATGTTTTAGGGACATCTACATATAATAAAGTGGGAATTTGGGATGAAACGTTGACGGCCACAGCACCGAATATTGGCCCGTTGATCACGTTCCAGACAATCCGTCGCTTTAGTAGTAGCTCAAGTGCCTGACATCTTTGTCGGTTGTCTGAATTTTATAGGTCTTTGTTTAGCGTGACGACCGATTAAAAAAACTAAGTATAGTGGTGTGATGCTCCTGACTCACATTACCAGTGATAAGTCTCAGGTGTAATGGGTATGGAACTATTTTTTTTATGAGGATAGAGCGAGTAGGAGCACATTCTTCATTGTTAGCGAGCGTACGGCTATTTTGTGTATATTTGCTTTTCTGTGATCCCCGGACTCGATTGTGAGGATGTGAACGTTCTTATTTTAATAGTGAGGAACGTTCTTAGACTAATGGTGAAGAACATCATAAGAAGAACTCTGTATTCAGATCCCGGAGGTTGTTGTATACGGACATATAGCAAGCTTCGTATTTATTAAAAAAAAAAGAAGAAGAAAAAAAGCTCAGGAACAAGTTCTTTTGTTCATAAGTTTATCTTTATCCACAGAATATTTGTCATACCCTCCGCTTGATATCTGTCGAACGATAACCTCTAATGAGGACGAGCAGAAGGAGAATGGTACACATGTACAATTGAGCGAATTCCATCAATATATCCCTCTCAACCAATGCGAGGTTATTCTTTATCAAGGAACTGCATGTTTGGAAATATGGGCAACAGCGTCTCAATTTTATAGTGCGAGGCTATTGTGAAAAGCAGTCTTTTTCTTCCAATTACTGCCCCCCCCCCCCCTTCCTCTTCCCCCACCCCACACTCACCTAGGCTACGCTTCTTCCATAAAGACAAAGGGACAAAAGGTCCCAAGGTAGCGCTCAAGAAGCCGCTTGTCTAAAAATGTATGATAGGCGATCTAGAAATGCAAAGTCGGCTAGGTTGGGGGCGCCTCACCGCTCGGATGACGGAACGGACGTGTCGCAACAGTCCTAACACATCCAGGAGTACGAAAGGCAAAACAAAATATCGAGACTGTACTAAGAAACTTGCTGCGCTAAAGATTTAAAAGCACCGCGGTTTGCGTGTAAAAAAAGCAACCGTGAACTCGGGAGCCCTTTAGAAGAAAGCTTCCATTCTTCGCATGGCAGCACGCTTCAAGGCGGCGTCGAGGTCCCTAGCCCCGTTTTCCGTCAGGGTTCTTCCCTGTATGCCCGAGGAAGGCTCAGGAAAGACTTATAATCCACGCCGTCTCGTGATGCATGGAGCGCTCGCTGCATGGGCAGGCCCGCGCGGTCTGCCTCGCAGCCCCCCCCCCCCCCCCCCCCCCCCCCCCCCACCCCCCGTAATGCTCTCCTAATCCCGCTGATATCGCGTTCCGGGAGCCAGTCGCTTCGAGGGGAAGGCCAGCCAACCACTGCCGCCCTTATCGCCTCTCGGGACTGTTCGTCTTAATTTCAGCAGAGCCGGTGGCTACGCTCCCCGTCTTTTACCGCCTTCCTCGCTGTTTGGGTGCGCTCGGCGGAAGGGGCCCCAGTAATCAGCGCACTCGATTACGCCAGCAATAGTCGCGGCAATTGCGTGTTAGCTCACCCAGTTCGCTTCGCAGCCTGTCGATTGGGACGTCTTATTCTGGCCGAAAAAGGCTAATCGGCGCTCGCATAAATGACGAGCATCATCGACCGAACTTCGTCTGAGGTGTTTTGTCATAATGAAGGTGGCAAGTAACTACGAGTGGTGTACCATATTGATATACATGTTTTTTTTTTTTTTTGTGGTTGTTTTTTTTTTTTTTTTGCTGCAGATACCGGTCACTTACACGTCTGTACGTATGTCCACCTTCTCGACACACTTTTCCTAGAGCTGAATGCCCTAGCACCACCCGTGTAATAACATCTTCATGCCCTGTCGGAAACAGTGCCTCACATCCACACCTGGACAGCTGCTTCTAGATTATTATTAAAGTCCACGAAATGGCGTCCTCGCAGGGGTGTTTTTCATTGCGCCCAACAGGTGATAACCACTGGGGACTTCGTTAGACCATACCCCACGCGCGACCAAACGTCTGACTGGTCGTACGACGTGCCAAAAAGTCGGCCGAAGCCGATCAGACGCTGGCCGATCACGTGAGTGCACACGACTCCTGATCGGTTTCGGCTATCTTTCTGACACATCGTAGGACCAGTGAAACAATTGGTCGCGCATGGGCTATCTTTCTGACATATCATAGGACCAGCCAAACGTTTGGTCGCGCATGGGTGTGGCCAGATCGGGCCCCCAGTGGTTATCACCTGTTCGGTGGCATAAAAAAAAAAACCTCGCGAAGGCGCCATTTTGCGGTCATTAATAAGCTGGAAGCAGCTATTTAGGCTCGGGAGTGAGGCACTCTCAAAATGTGGTTCCATTAGACCATGGAGAGGCTGCCACACAGTTAGTGCAAGGGCGTTCGACACCAGGCTCTGTGGAGAAGGTGCATATATATGTACAACGTCTAAGTGACCGGTATCTGCAGCAAAAATACTGTAAATCAATACGGGATGCCCCTCGTAGAATTGCAAAGATTTCGGGCTCGTGTGATGTTCGATTATTAGTCACCATATTCTAAACATTAAGATATCAAGAAAACCATTTTTTTTTCTTTGTGTTTTAAAGTTTTGATAATGATGTTTCCCCAACCAGCTCGCCCGCTAAGTTTCGCTTCTTGAAATTCGATTTTTACTGTTTTTAGAGAGTTTTAGTATTACGTATAGGGGCAGACTAAAACACTGTGCGTGAGCGTTAGCGTTGCGGACTCCACACTGCGCATGCGCCATAGGCACGCAACGCAGCGAGCTATGCGTACGCACGCTCGCTGTCGGTTTTTGCGTGAGCACACAGCACTCCTGTGCGTGCCATTCTAGTTGCTCTCGTCGCTAGCGGGACAGCGCGAGACTTCCCCAGATTGAAAGATGTGAACTCTACCTCGAACTACTGGCCGTATAGCTATAAAATACACAGCACGTTCACAGCCGGCGCCCGGAGAGAGCTCCGCGGCATTTGGGTAGCGATGGGATTCCAGGCATCGAATTGGCTTGACCGAACACCGACCTTGAATTGCTTGGAGCAGTTTGTACGGGCACATCCAGATGACCCTGCAACTGTTTGCGTATGCGTTTGCGTTCCGCTGTACTAAAAGTGCTGGCTTGACGCGCTCCCCCACGTGTCACTCGGAGCTTGCGTGCGTCGTACGCAGTGGTACCGCGAGGATCTATACGCCATTCTAACACTCTCCACTGACCCTAACGTCGGGAAGAAAATATGCAATTCATGCAAAAATGCGGTGCGACCAGTAGTTGTGCACATGTATAGAACTGAAAAAGCTCCAAACCTCAGCCAAATGTGGATCGCTAAACTGAGTTGTCAAAGTAAAACGTAATCACGAACAGACTGCAGTGAGCGGCTTTCATAGCAGCCAATGCCACGCACTTAATCAGTGTATTCCCAAATTGTCGCTACTCTATAGTTGCTGACAGCTGAAGCTTGTCGCTTCGTGATTCATTTCTCTGCATTCTTCATGGCGGACACAGCAATCTCATTTGCTACGGAGGGAATGCGTGAAGTTCGCCACCCCTTACGTTTTATATTAAGCTGTCATCAGGGTCTAGAGGCGCAAAGGGTCCTGTGCTCCTTGTGCTGTTTGCTGTTGCGCCATAGAGGCTTCTGTTTCGTGAACTAAACTGGCGGAATGATATATATATATATATATATATATATATATATATATATATATATATATATATATATATATATATATATATATTCTTTCTTTCTTTTCATCTCCTGTTTGTTTTCTGTTTTTTTTTTTTTTTCTTCTTTATCGCAGTTGGCTCATACTGCTGGGAGAAAGGCGGACAAAGGCGCTTACTTTCAATAGCTCTCTTCGCGGACCTAAATGTCGGGGGCGCCCTGGGAGGGATAACTTTTAAATTAGATAGAGGATTCAGGTCCTCTTTGGTAAGTGGATTTTGAAGCCGCCGCTCGTCTATTTGGCCGGCCAGGAAGATTCGTCTCCCTCTTCCTTTTTTGTCTTTTTTTTTTTAATTGAAATGTCGGAAGCGGCGCAATTTCTACTAATTAGACAGATGGAGGGGCTTAGACGTCCTTTGGGGCCATGGATAAGTTGCATCCCTGTAGTGAAGGTTCGCTTACTCTTGTTCGAACTAGAGTTGAGATCATTTCGTCACTCGCTGTGTCCTATTTGTGCTCCTTACATTTAGGAGTCCGTTACAATGTCGGACTCTATAGTCAGTTTAGCCAGTCTCCGTAAAAGCCACCACGCATTCAAAATTAGATTTCCTTTCGCAAACACGAAGCTTGCGTTTTTATATTTTATGAGTGTGTGAGGCATTTCGACATTGCTATCTTGCATAATCATCTAATTACTGATTCCAATTACCTTTTTTTTTCTTTCTTTGCTTGGAGCCTTTTATAGCATTGCAGACAACTTGTGGGATGAAATATAGCGATGTATGTACGCCTTTTCGCAAGTAGTACGGAATTCTTCGAGTTTAATAGAGTACCGTTGTGAGTATACTTGAGGAAGTCGGCGAATATTTTGGTTCCTCGAAGTTCTCGATCCCGCCAGTTTGTGTTAGGCTGGAAATATTCTCTGTTGCATTGAAGGCCGCCAGTGTGTGCTAAAGCAGCAGTATGTAAAAACGTTGGGCATGCAAAAGGCAGAACATTATATGCTATACTCGGGCTGTCTCCAAAAGACGCTGTAGTAAGTGTGCTTTGCAAAATCGTCAAATAAAAGTGAGGACGGGAATTTTCTAGATCTCATTTGACTGAAAAGGGCTCCTGTGTACTCACTCTCTAAAGAATACAGGGGCATTTTTTGTGCCCCGCAAAATAGGCGGAGAGCCAATCATTACGATGTAAGCAGCGAGATATCGCGAATAAAAAAAAAAAAAAAAAAAAGCAATTTGAGGAAAGAAATGCTATCTGGGCCGGCACAATAAGATTGCTCCTTCCGTGCCTGGTGTGTCCCATTGGAGAGGACATTTATTTAAATCTGAGCGTTATGTGAGACATTCCATATGCTTTGCTGCCTCCGTGGATTATAATGATAGGCCCTCGGCCTGCTCTGCATAGACCAACACGTGCGAGCACATTGAAGAGTACAGGTGCTCGAACGTGGTTAGGGTACCCTATTCACGTCACACAGGAATGCCTTATGCATTGCATGTGGCACATGGACCACTTTTGCCTGATGGGCTCCTCAACCACTGTCTCTCTTTGAACTGCGATGAAGTCACGTGTCTCGCAATTGTACGAGATAGCTGTCTCCTCTGTCCTTAGATGTCTGTGGTCTGCAACGTCCGCCTCTTTCGGACCTAGTAACCCATTTATATGACAGGTAACAGGTCTCACTGATGCTCGAAGGCGTGGCTAAAGACCATAAGAAAAGTACGAAGAATGCCAGTCTAACAAGGAAAACCTGTTAATTTTAATAGTTATTTATAATAGTACGAATGCATATTGCTGATACGTGTGAAGACGAACGCATTTTGACACTAACAATAATTAGTTTCATGAGGCAGATAACATCGCCAGACCTCCATTCTCGGGCAGTCTCGTTCTCAGCATCTGATTGCCCGAAGAGACCTCTTGCAAACTTACCCAAGCACGAAGGAAAATACCGGGAGCGTAAGTTGACGCGCCACATGGGTTCGCTCTATCCGAAAAAAAAAAAAATAACACCTTGTTATTTTCAATTCAAGTAATATTATTTTACTCCCATATAACAAGATTGCAGCATTAGTCGATAAGGACAGAGGAGGACGAATCACAAAGCAAGAAGCGTGTACATTTCATCAGTTCTATCCGTGACTATAAATACCAACACGTTTGTCACAATCGCTGATGGAAGAACAGTTTGTAAGCAACCGGTACTGCTGTAGGGTACTCGCGTCGCTTAAACAAGCAGCTTTTGTTTTATCAGCGTGCAGTGTTGTTTGGCCGTTTGCCTAGTAGAACTCCTTTGGGAAGTTTCTAAGAAGCAAGAACGAACATTTAAATAAAACGTCATTCAAAATGCTACCCGAAAACACCGCGAGCCAACGCTTTAGTTATTTATAACCCAACTCCGCATTCTCTCGCTCTTCTTTTTTTTTTTTTTTTTTGTGAGGTGGTTGCGGGAGTGGAAGACCCCGAGGGCAATGCCAACAGTACCCCCAGCAGCCGCGGCGGGCATGCATGGTCAAGAATCACTGCCATACGCCAGCGGGGAAAGGCCTCTCGTGGCAAGTCTTCCGAAAGGCGAGGCTAGTTTACGACCGCCTAGGTACAAGTAATGATAGCGCCATTTTTCAAACGGCGTAAGTTGAGTCGTCTGGCCGCTGACTGGGCGCTGACAGCTAACAGAAGCCAGACGCGCTTGTTTCCTTCGAAGCACGTAAAAAGGCTTGGCGTGCTTTCGGTCTGGCATGAAGACGAGGCTCGAAAACCCGGATTTAAAACAACCTTCTATCTGTACGCCCTGCACTCCTCTTCCGAGTGGTTTGCTTCATCCCGAAACGGCCACGTTGCCAGCATTGTCAGTGGGGGTGAACTCTAAAAACACGTATCAGTAAGAGTGTTCCGCTTGAATGAGGGGCGTAAAAGTGTGGGCACGCAGTCTTTCGTCGGCCACAAAAAGCCGAAGACTATGAGCGGCAGAGGTGGTTGTGTTTCTCTGAGATAAGTTTACAGGTCGCGAGGCAAAAGTGTTGTTAACAAAAATAACCCTGCTAGGAAAGTGGTGGGATAAAGAGAGAATGACAAAAACAAGTATTTCTTGTTCCGTACCTATACGCGTACAAACATATTGCACTGTGCAGCTCTATTTTATGAGGAATCTTCATTGAATCCAATATTGGAAGTAGGTAATCGAGTATCATTGTATAGCGCTGCGTGTTACATGTATACGACTCTTGTTATTGTTCAACTTCACGCTTCAATCGCACAACACTCGACGACGACACCCTATAGCGGGACTGTTGTGGGGTTTCGGTCGCCATTTGCCAATTACGGTTCCCTAACCAGCTGTTTTACTTAGGAGAGCGTCCCTATGTATATTTGCGGCAACATGAAGCAACGGCTACGAAGTACGTGACGGCAAGATGCCGAGACCGTCGAAAATGAAGCGGAGCGTAATCCGCGGTCATCGCATGAAGTTAAGATGGTAAGGAACGCTTCACCTGCAAGCGGGGCAATGACCAACAGTAAAGTGTATACGGCCACATGCAATATATAGCTATTGGTTACGACTGGTCTACCGACGTCAAGTTACATCATGCAGTCTACCGTCCGGAACGACTATTTACTATGCGAAAGCAAACATGTCTCGAGGAGACGTCAAAGGCTGCGTGTATAAAGGTATGCGACCGTAGCTCTTCGAATCCACATGAGACGGCTGTAATTAGGTAGAAGAGATACGAAGAGGAGGACGGGGGGCATGTGACTGGCCCCCTCTCAATTCTATATGCGCTACGGTAACATCTATGTAAACTGTGAACCCAACCGATGGCCGCTGCAATACTTCGTGTCATATTTAGTCAGAACGCAACCTCGCGAGCAGATGAAGCCAAGCAAGCAGCGAAACACAGCGCAATGTCGCGGTGCGCATTATGTTTCGCTTGACGTGTTATGACGCACTAAGCCAATTCACCATTGTGAATGCGCGATATATCTTTTAAGTCAGGTGCTCGCAACAGAGGGGCGTCGCATACTGACGTCGCATGAGGCGCGGCGCATTCGGTGCTTTTCTTCAATGTATAAGAAATGCGGGAGAGGCTATGCTCCGAGAAAGTGAGGGAGAGGAGGAGACGAGAGGGTACGTCAGAACGCCGAGCTCTGGTTGGAAGGATCAGGGGGTAGACCTTTGTCTCCACCGCACTCATCGAATGCGCTCGCATGCAAGCGGAATGCCGACGTTCACCGTTTGGCTCTCGAATTCCAACGCGTTCGACCAGTGAAAAGGCGGCTAGCTTTAGGTCTACTTACTAATCATTCAACCAGAGCTCGGCGTTCCGACGTCTCCGCGCGCCCTCGCCTCCTTCTCTCACCCAGTTACGCAGCGCAATCACACACTAAAAAAAATAACAACAACTTGGAGGACGCTTAAGTTTCGCCTTTAAGAGTGGAACGCGATTGCGTTATCGGGCCCCGTTCGTATCGCCTTCTCATTCGCCGTGCAAGCGTGTCTTGCGTGGCCTAGGTTCCTTTTGATTTGAATATTTTGCTGTAGCATATGGAGGTCGCGCATAGCGGTCCGCCATGCCGACCCCAATGCTAAAGAGGTGAGATATTACTTTTTCAGCACCATGAGGCGAATCGAAAGTGCTCCTTCAAACTATATGATTCGAAGCCCGACGACTGGCTAGGCTTTTGTGAACCTCTTCTCGAGAGGAGAGCTTTTTAATATGCTTAAAAAAAAATTGGCGTAGTTAAATTTTAAAGTGACTGCGCTGTTTGTGTTTCGTTTGTGCAATTAGAAACAAAAAAAGCCTTGCGTGGCTTAGTCAGTAGCGTGCCTGGCTCTCAACCGGAGGGTCCTGGGTTCGAATCCCGCCTAAAATTCTTCAAATTGTTTTTAAGGCAAATGAATTAGTTTATAAAGTCAAATCATTTGAGACATGCGGCGACCTTTCGTTCGCATTACATGTCATGTTTTTAATCGCTTTCATTCCACGCTTGACGTCACGTTTCACGTGAGCGTTGTGGGTTGTTTGAGATTCCCGCGCGAGATCATGTGGCTGTGACTTCAAGACCCTATCGACCGACCAGGATTTTCCCGTCTCAACGCCACCGACGCCGGCTTTACTGTGTCACGAGCTCCTTAACGCTATCGCGTTAATTTATTTATTTAATGCCTAATATGACGAGGCGAACTGGCCATTGGGATTAGGTTAAACGTTGGAGGGGGCAAATGAAAAAAAGCTCGAGGTACACCTAAGCACTTCTTATGAGTTGCGAATGCGAAAGCATGCGTGCCGCTTTTCCTCTCCCGTGCTTCGCGCGCGCGCTCTCCCAGCTGTCCTCGCAGCTCTGACCTTGGACGCTTCGTGTTACAGGCGCGCTTGCGGCGCGGACACGCAGCGCCATGGGGTGGCGGTCGTTGAAACTGACGCGCGCAGCGGCCAATGGGAGCCTCGTCGACGCGCGCCAGCCAATGGGACCGAAGGCGAAATCCATCAGCTTTACTCCGCTTGACAAAGGTGCCTCGTGCGCCTCGTGCGCATACACGATTGACTCCTCCTCCTCCCCCCCCCCCCCCTTTTTTTTTTTGTTTTTCACCTACAACGCGTATTACTACTACTACTACCTTCGGGATCTGAAAAACTAGGTGCCGCTGTCTAGGCTTCTTCAAAGTGATGACGTCGGCTGGCTCCATGGGACAGTTAATGCTTTCGCATTAAAAGAAAGCAGGCGCTCGCCGTTGCTTTTTCTTTAATTGTTTTTCGTGATTTCAGAAAAAAATTTACATTACACTTTGTTTCAGCGTAAGTCGATCCAGACCCAGCCGACGCTACGTGACAATGGGACCCATCAAGCAGCGTTAAAAGCGAAGACACTAGACCTTTTTTGTTTATGGTTTGTTCAACGATGATAGAACACGAACAGGAACATGACGAACGCCATGATGGTGCGCTTTGGACACTGCCTGGTTGGCCCCATCAGCTCGTAGCTTCGGCTGAGTCTGCACTTAAAGGGAAGCTGAAGCGGTTCTGTATTTGAGTAAGAACACCTATGTCCTCTGTATTTGGCCTCCAGGATCACGATTATCAATATTATGTTTCAATTTGGTGCATGGAGGCTGCAGAAAATCATTTTCGAAGTACCGCTTCCTGGAGCGTTACTTCATAAAAGAAGTTTTTTTTTTTTTTTTTTTTTTATTGAATCTCCGGTCTCGCGCATCTTCAGCGCCTATAAAAGCTATGCACGCGCACTTTCGCTATTTTCAAAAAGGTAAGAAAGAGACGTCACGACTGGTGTCAGTGCGGGGGAAAATAGCCGCAAGCTTGCGATTGCACGCGTTGCCCATACGAGCGACACGCACTTGGCGGCCGAAAAATCTTTGTATGGCGCAACGACTGGTTGGAGGGTTTTCGTGTTTTCTTGCGTTTACTTACATCTTCGACGAAAAGGAACGTGATATTCAGATTCGCGGGATAAAAATATTCTAGAAACCCACTCTAACTCGTTGGATACGAAGAATATTAACGAGTTCCGTATTGACGCCATTCCTTCTGAGCCGCTCGTATACGAATCTTACGTTGCAACAGAATGATAGTTTCGGCATAGAGGGCACGGTGCAAATTCACCACTGACCAACGCGAGCCAGTTTTTATATCTACAAACCAAGTCCTATTTTTATGGGAGGCTAAGATTCGTGTATTGAAATGTGCCCGTTAAGTCGGATATGTAAACGATTGATAAGTTAATAGGTAATTATATTTATAATTAAATTTTTACGTCACGCTCGTGCCATGACGTCTACCACGGCCGATACATTTATACAGGAGGGACGACATCTTTATTTCAAGTTCTCATGTTGTATTCCTGTCTATAAAACGAAAACAATCTGTATAATCAGTGTGTTGCATCTTAGAAACTCATAGGTTAGCAATCAATCGTAGAACTGCATTTCTCAAGATTTCCATTCGTTTAACCATAGTGGAAAGGTGATTGAACGCTTCAACAAAGGAACCAAAAAAGCTCTTTTCTTGACTCAGCAAGACATTGAATTATCTTTTAAAAAGCTTGGTGCATCACAAAATCGATAGTGTCACTTATGCGGTGAGACAGCCTGCAGAAACCGACGGAATTTGAGTTTCACAATCAACGTTTTGTACACCAATGTGACGCGGGACTGTCTCTAAACAGAACCACTAAGAACCATTCTTGAAGTGAGTTATATCTTACTCTTCATGTTAAAACTAGCGCAAAAAAGACGGGACAAAAAGACGAAAAACCACACAGGACAAGCGCTAGAGCTTGTCTTGTGTGCTTTTTTTGTCTTTTTGTCCCGTCTTTTTTGCGCTAGTTTTAAAATGAATGTCAATTATCAACTTGCCCAGCAGACCAAGCTATTACAATATTTTTCTCTGCCTCCCTTCTTTTTAAAAGTTTAGCGGTAACGGCTTTAAATAAAAAGGTTGATTGTTTATTGATTAATACTTAAAATCTGGCATGGGAAGACAATACGAACTAAAAGATGTTCAAATATATCTTTAAGAGCAGCTTTCTAGAAGCCTTGTATCCGGTGTAAAAATATTGGTCGACGAATTTAAGTGGGAAACCGGTGTCGTATTCTCATTCGTTTTTGTTCTTTATTCAGGGACATTCAGCTTGTGGCGATCAAACGCTCGAGACATAAACCGTGGAACTTCTACATCCCAGCTTTCTTGCTCCTCTTCCTGATCGAGGGAAATACCTCATTTCGTATTTTTCAGCTACTTCGTTTGATAAGTATACTCTAATGCATAAGTACCCGCCAACATAAAATCTGCGGATGATCTGTTTCGCCAAACTTGATGACCAGAAATAACGCACCATGACACCGACGACCACGCTGCGTTCTCGGACATGTCTTAAGAGTTGCTCAGTCGGAAGAAATGTTGTAGGCATATCATATCACACATCACACTGTGTTTCTATTTTTTTGTGTGTGTTTTTGTTTCGCTCGATCACTGAAGTTCTTTCCTGAAGCAAAGTGGTTAATTGGGCTAGTTGGTTCATAATTTAAAACAATATAAAAGCGTCGACAAGGAGTAAAAGGAAGTAAGACAACCCAAGCATCTTGTGCAGTCTTACATCTGAGTCCTTGTTGTTTTCCGCGCTTTTATATTTCTTTAAATCTTTCTTGACTTTTTCCTTCCTCCAGCGCGACGCTTTTCACCTCTAACAAGCTTTTTGGACCCCACAAAGACAAAAGACGTGACGTTTTCCGGTCGACCGTTTCAAAGTTAGAGCCCCAAAGCTCGGCGCTCCCGAATCTAGGCGTTTATTTTCGGCAGCACCCCTCGACGGCGCTTTGCGCATCCAACGCGGCATTCCGTTTTTTGAGCCTTAATACCGCCGACTCGACCCGACCCGCTTTACGCCACCTCCACCGCTCTTTTGTTTTGCAGAGCGCTCGCGCTTTTCGGGGAGCGGGCATCAAGCCGCCGCGATTCGGAATACGGCTGAACAGGACAAGGCTTTTAGCCCAGTGTCAGTCGCCATAACAAGGTTTGCAACGGGGAGCGCGTCGGAGCAGGAGTGCGCGCCCGCGGTTTTTTGTCTTTCGCTTGAATAGGACAGCGCGGCGGCAAAAAGGAGCGTAATCCACCACCTCGAGTTTCGTCTAGGTCGGACGGGGTCTTTAACATTCATGTATGTATGGCATTCTTGATGCGCGTCGCAAAAAAACTGATTTTTCGAAGGGTGTCACGCGGTCTCACGCGCGGGTTTGTGAGTGACATTTGCGGGCGTAAACTTTGTTCGAATGCATTTCGAGTGTGAGTGGTGGACTTTTGGCAACCGTTTTTTTTCTTTTGCTAGCCGTTGCGAAGGTGTTTATTTAACTAACGTCGATATACTATTTTTCATTGATCTGCCTCTCTCTCTCGCTTTTCCCATCTCGATCTGTTCCCTCTGTTGTTACAGACCCTGCTTCTCCCTTCGTTTTGCTCATAATGGCGAAGAGGAAGAGGTGGGGGAGGCAGCAATAGTGATGAGCGGCAAGAAGAGATAGCCGACTTTCGGGTCCCCATAAACAATTTAGAGCGCGTGAAGCTACTGGAAGGGTGTTCGCTCCTCGCTCCTAGAGGTAACGATGTAAACGACGGTATGCATTACAAATACCGGATGCGTAATCCAATTAGCACTCCTACTTCACATTCCTAGATCATCCTATACACAATTAAAACACTATTGATGCAGCTCGCGAACCTAAAGGTGGCGGGTCCGAATCCCGGCCGAGGTGCCCGCAATATGCCTCCGTCATATTGCGGGGAAGGCGCCGTGTAACCGAGCTTTCGGTTGCACGTCAAATGATCCCCCCAGGTGGTTGAAATTAATTCTCAGTCCTCCGTTGGGGCGTGCCAGATGTCCTACGTTGGTTTGGCCCGTAACACCCCCAAAATTGATTTGGTTTTGAGAACATAACAACCCTAGATATTTAGTAGCAATCGGTAAGATCGGTTGTAATTATTTTAGTGCTACACCTCGTGCGTCATATATTACAAGTTTTGTTTAAGTAAACTATCGTGATGGTCAGTGTCAAATGCTTTTCTTAGATGTATTAATAAACCAAGGGCTGATTTCATCCTCAAGGGTGCAATATTTGTTCGTGGGGCTATAAATGACGCTTTTATGTGTCATACTGACTCCTAAGTAAGGCCCATAAATTGAAGAACATGTGCCGAATGTTACGAATATTTTTTATATTGATTTTTGCGCTAATGAGTCCTGCCTGACCTAGGATTTCGGATTCGCCGTTACTTTCTCCAGGTACTCTGAAAAATCCAAAAGCTCCCAAGCTTTCAGCCAAATATTAATATAGGTAGTGAATCAAATGAAACATATTTACACAAGGGTTTGGATTTGGGCTAGTTGTTTGAACATGTTTAGGGGTGAAAAGCGCTAAAAACGACGGACGAGTAGGAGAGACACACACCGCAAAGCGCTCTAGGGCGAAAAAAGGTGTTTTGCCATATGACTCTAACCACTCCAAGATTATTAAGAGGGGGATAGCCACAACTTTCCTGAACGCGGCATTATCGAAGTCTTGTCCGCACAGCGTAGCCGACAGCCTCGGGTTACAAGTGAGGAAGCTGGAGGAGGGAGGTTTCCCCTGTGAGATCATTAAGGGGGTGGTAGAGGGCTTGCTAAAGAAGTTTCGCGGAGGAGGGAAGAGGGAAGAGAGGGGCAAGCCAGATAAGAGACCAGTGGTGATACCATATATACATAACGTTAGCCATAACATCAAAAAGGTGGGGGAAAAGCATGGCATTTCGGTTCTCCTTTCAGCTCCACAGAAATTAAGCAAGCTATGTGGGAGGGTGGAACGGGGTGACACACGGGTAGATATCTGTCAGAAGAAGCACGCAACAAAATACGTAGGATGCAGAGTGGTGGTTGTGTACACAATTCCTCTGTCTTGTGGGAGGGTATACGTGGGGCAGTCGGGGCGATGCGTGAACGAAAGACTGAGGGAACATGCCCTGTCATTGAGGTCAGCCCCCTCTGGCGATCTCGCGGTGCATTGCAATAGGTGTGAGTGTTTACCCTATTTAGACAACACCGTGATCTTGGCACGAAACAAAAATAGAAAGACAAGGGAGATAACGGAAGCGTTACACATGTACGAAGGTACATGTGTAAGTGCCCCATCGATAAGCCTGTTTGAATCGGAGTTATCGTTTTTACGATCATGGACGGTGTAAGAGTACGAAATGTGATAAGCGGCGTTGGAACTGAATCGGAGGTGTGTCTTGTTGGTTTCGCGGTACGTGTGTTTTTCTAACATTAAACCAGTTGCAAGCGCTCTGTGGTGTGTGTCTCTCCTACTCGTCCGTTGTTTTTAGCGCTTTTAACCCCTAAAAATATTTACACAAGCGCGTGATAAATGGTGCAAATGTATCAACGTTGCGTCATTCGTAGCGTTCGCTCTCTATACCGACGAGTCGTCTGTCATCGTCGGGCATGTTCTGAGATTAACGCGGTTCGATTCGAACGGATATTGCCACACCTCCAGCTAAAACGCGTATTTGATCGAAATGTAAATAGGGCTTGCCAATTCATCGATTAACCTACCGATTAACCGACTAATGCCTTATTCACGATTAATTTTTTTTTTTAACCGGTTAATCGGGAAAACGGAAGAACCAAAAGGAAGTACAAATTACACGCTTTCACCACGCAGACGTGGACAAGTACACCTGTATGACTAAGAAGGGGAAACTTTAGGTCAACATTTAGTCTCAATTAAACTGTAGGTGCAAGGTTTGCAACTCCTTATAAGTGCTGAGGGTTACACGTGTCCCGTCCACCTCAACGCCGTTCGAGTGTCCGTTTAGCGCAGCTAAACGGACACTCGAACGATGAGCAGAAAGGAGCAGAAGCGGCGCTGCGGCCGCTTGTCCTCCTCCATTCACAACTCATAAGAAGTGCTTAGGTGTCCTTTTTTTTCGATATTGTGTGTAGTTTTATTAACCTCACGGCTCGAGGTTCGGCTTCGGGCGTCTACGGCAAAACCGAAACAACCTGCTAGAGAGGGAGGACAACACTGATCATCAACTGTACGGCCGCGACGTGACGTCAAAGTGGTGCTGCGATACGCGGAATCAACCGCAGCACCACCGCAACGTGACGTCACGGGGGTGCTGCGGTACGCATCGCCCAGTGTTGCATGACTAAAAGCTAACCCGCTTGCCGCCTGCTAAAGAGCAGCTGGTCGCATCTTTACAATCTGTTTTAGAGGAGTACGCGGCTTCACTTTGACGTAATATTTCGGCTGTGATCATATTTTGTGCCACTAATATGCGATACCGGTCATTTATTTTGGTTTTATTTTCGACCGGAGCTGCCGGCCCCTCCTAGATTATGCGTGGAAGTTAGGGTAAGGTGGGGCAAAATGAGACGCGGGGCGAAATGCGGCAGTTTGTGTTTAGCGCCATCCATTTTCTAGACTAGAGTACGTTACAACTTAACCGAAAGGTGCCGCGACCTCCTCACTTTGAGTGTGTAAAAACTCAGAGATATCGGCAAGAGTACGCCGGAGAAAAAAAAAAGGCGGAGTTGAGGTTGACGTGTTTACCCCCCCCCCCCCCCCCCCCCCGAGAAAGGCGAAAAATTCTGCGCGAGGTTTCGCTTCGATATGTGCACCCCGGTTGGCACCGACTATTCTGCCAAGGTAAGCTTTAATTTTATTGGTTTGCTTTATTAGCTCTATGTGTAGCAAACTTGAGCGATCTGTGGTTGTTTTTTTAATAGAAATAATTATTTCCGTAACGGGACACGCGCGGGGCAGACGGCGACAATTTGGCATTCTATGACGCGCATGTCAATAACGCAGGAGTGTCTTGGTTGCTTCTGAGCCATATTCTTTTTCTCTCAGTGTCTAGAATGGTTTGAACGCTTAAAACAAAAACAAGAAGGGCTTCGTAGCGCGAAAGTGACATGATCAAAGCTCTTGCTTTGCTGCTTCACTTCGCACTGCTGCCACACTTTTTGGCGTACCAAAGGATGCGCTTCAAACGCGAGCCAATTGACTCAGGGAATGCAAAATGCAGCGGCTCTTCAAAAAAAGAAAGAAAAGCGGTTGGGCAGCAAAAGGCGCGTTCATTCCGACGTTTCAAGTTTCAAGAACATTTCTTCTGTACCTAACGTAGGATAGAAAAAGGAAACAAGCAGACGGAAGAGCAGCACTTTTTTAACGTCATCTCCCCACAAGGCAAAGCTTATGTTGACAAAAGCAACCAAGGACCGGCGTCCGCCCCCCCCCCCCCCCCCAAAAAAAAAAAAAAAAAAAAAAAAAAACGTTAAACCGAAGAGAAAGATGATTAGTGTCCGAGCCTTCTGCAGACTATTTGATGCACACCTCAAAAGACTGGCAGTACCTGGTATGCAAAGAGCTTTGGAGCGAAGCAGGCCCGCATTCAGTATGAATCGAGTGCCTGGAATGCAAGGAGTGGGCTCATGAAGAGTGCGGTGGAGCTCTCACAGCGTGTTTCAAGTGTTTTTTTATTGCAAAAACTTAACGCATATCAGATTTTTTTTTTTAAGTATGTCTCATTGTACCCCACTACGTTGTCTCACTTTGCCCCACAGGGCGAGGCAAAATTAGACATTGTGTGACTTTCCAATATTGTAGTTTTCCTAAATGTTTTGCTTGCTCCAGTTAAGTAAGATTTACTGAGCATAGAGTCAATACATCTAAAATATCCCCATACTGTTTTTTTTTTAATATTAAAACAAAAAATACAATTGAAATTACCTTTTTTTGTCCAATTTTGCCCCACCTTAAACTACATTAATCGAATATTTGGTTATACTCGGTGTAATTCTGCTGGAACCCCGTCATCCTTTAAACTATTTGATTATAAAACATTAGTGATGTCTCAGCTTGAGTATGCAACCTTCATCTGTGATTTGGGCACTGACTATTCCCCTGACTCACTTGAAGCTGTTCAGAACAAATCCGCGCGTTTCATTAGCTAATTAGAATCAAATCGCAAGAATTGCGTTAATTAAAAACATTTTTTATAGCCTTTGAAGTTCTCCTGGTCTTCCTAGCCTTGCGAGTCGCCGCAGACGTCCTCGCGGTTTTCATTTTGATAAAACCTGTCACCACGTTCATTAACTCAAAACTGGGTTGACCTTGAAGCATGAAATGCTTTTTAACGGAAACCAACTTCCAAACTTTGTCCGTCCGTCCGTCCGTCCGTCCGTCCGTCCGTCCGTCTGTGAATTTCCCTCTAAATTTAGCGAGGAAACTGAATTGGTGTTTAGGTCACGTAACGGAAATTGATGCCACGTGTCTTGACGTCACGTGGTCTATACACCAATTAAGTTTCCCGCCAAAGTCGGCGTAGAAATTTATGTCACATGACCGGAACGTCACGTCACCTATACAGCGATTCAGTGTCCCCGCTAAATTTAGCGGAAACATTTACGTAACGTGACCTCACGTGAGTGACCAATACACCAATTCACTTTCCCCGCTAAATTTAGCGGGAAATGTGATATCACCTAACTTGACGTCACGAAACCTATACACCAATCTAGTTTCCCCACAAAGAAGTTTTGCGGAAAAGTTGACGTCACGTGACCTGATATCACGTGACCCATAGACCAATTCAGTTTTCCCGCTAAATTTGGTGGGGAAGTCGATGTCACACCACCTAAACACCCCCAGTTTCCCCACTAAATTTAGTGGGGAAATTGACGTCACGTGACGCATGCATCAATACAATTTCCCCACTAAATCTAGCAGGACAATTGACGCCACCTGACCGATACACCAATTTTGTCCCCCCCCCCCCCCCCCCCCCCCCATATTTAGCGAGGAAATTGACGCCACGTGAACCATGCACCCTGTGCCCTCGTTCGATGCATCAGGGAAATCGATAAAAATACAGGTTCTTCTTCACTCTCCGAAATGACGGTTTATTGTCCCTTAGATAATTTTAAGCGATCGCACCTTAAGTGCTTGATTTCATGCAATATAGGACTTTGGAAGTAACGATCTCTGGTCATTTTTAAAGCATGAACCGCTTTTTTAATGCTACCCCGAAATACCGAAATTTTGTCCGTCCATCCGTCTGGGCATTTTCCGCTAAATTTAAAGGGGAAGGTGGCATCACGTGACGTCCCGTGAGGTGACGTCACGGTACCTATTAGGGAAATTGACGGCACGTGACCCGTACGTCAACTCAGTTTTTCCGCTAAATTTAGCGGGGAAATTCACGGTTTTTGGCAAAAACATTGATTCAGTTTCTCCGCTAAATTTAGCGGGAAATTCACGTCACGTGACCCATACACCATTTTAGCGACCCGCTAAATTTAGCAAGAAAAAAAATTCTACCATCGTCTCACTAAGTGGGTGTCCCACTTTGCCACTCTGAGACATTTGATGAGGCATCGTTCCAACTTTCGAGAGTTTCAAAGGGCTGGTATCCTGTCCATCAGGTCTTGAAAGTGCCCTCAATTCTACAACGATTGCTGACAACCAGACCCCTGATGTTTACCATATTGTGCATGTTATTTACATTGTTCCCTCGAATTCGCAGTTTTTCTGTGCATGCTATGAGGGCAAAATAAATAACTAAAAATACACGACTCATTTTCAGGCGCGTTTTGGTGAACACGAAAAGTGTCTGGGATGTGCACGGCGGCAGAAGTAACCTAGCGAAATCAGATAAGGTTCCTGGTGTGTCACTGCCACGAGAAGGTAAAGCAGGAGCATCCGAGAGCTGGTTGGAAGAGTAAGTAACACATTAAGCGAATTACAAATTAGATGCACACCGTCACCCAGATCTCCGTATAAATTCACGTTATTCCTTTGGCGGATGCAACCTGGAAAACTGAGCGCCCACTTTTAATATAGCTGTAAACGGAAATGATTTTGAATACGATATTTTAATTGGTTAGTAAGTTCTAACTAGGCGGCGTCAATCTGAATCAACTGCGAAACCGGGAAAGCGCGTAAGTTCACTAGCTTGCCCATGTCTTCCGTTTCAGATGAAATCCAGCTGCCTTTCTAATTCGATATAGAATGCTTAGCGGAGTTCTCCGTGTTAAAAACCAAAAAAAAAAGACTCAGAAAAGTTTGGAAAATTTCAGATATACTTTTTTTTTTTCGTAACACTGCCACGCGCGTCCCCGAGCAAGCGCGCCCGTGGCCGAATGCTTATAGTGCTTGGCTCCCACCCGAAGGACCGAAGTTCGATGCGCTTGGAGCGGACGCACCTTTTTGTTATTCCGGTGAATTCGAGTTCTGTTGCTTATTCGAGGTCCGAATGTTTTACGCGCCGAACCTTCTATGCCAATTGTTCCAGAAGCCCACGCGTGTACAGTGATGTCTCGTTAATGTGGACGCCTCCGTTCCCCCAAAAAGTCGTCCATAATGCGAGTTTTCCATATTAACGAGACAAAAATGCACGTATTTTCCCAGTTTGTCCCCGAAACTGGTGTCCATATAGCGGGGTATCCATATTAACGGGGTCCATATTTACGACACATGACTGTACTACATAAAGGGCTCCGTGTGGCCAGCCGCAGTTAGTCTCGCCCCAGCGCTCGGTCCTGCGGTTTCGCCGACATCGACGCCTGCGACGCTAACCTTCTTCTTTTTTGTTTTGAGCACACGTTCGCTTCATTAAACGTTTAGTTTGTCCAGTTATTCGCCGCCTCATCATTTGTCATTCGTGACAATACGGCGGTGAGTATAAAATAATTCGTTCCAGACATGTCACTGTGTCCAGAATAATTCACACAGGTCGGCGATATATTTGTCTTTATAAAGAAAAATAAACGAAAACTCGTACACCTAAGTTGGGTTCTCTGGGATCACCTCTAACATTAAAGCAAAACACCCTAACACCGGAATGAACAGGCTGCGCCACACATTTGTATTAGGGGAAGTGTTTGCTCATGGAAAATATGATTGTCCCTAAATTAGTCGCGTGCGCGTTAGGTGCCCCAATTTTGGCAAGCGCTGTCACCAACGCCCCCCCCCCCCCCCCCCTCACCCTCCCCTTCCCCCGGTTTTTTTTTTTTTTTTCCTACTTCCCAAAACTCGGGTAAGAAAAACCAACGTACCTAGGTCCTACCTTCAAAATAAAAAAGTTGCGCAGAAAAGAGCGAAACTCGAAATACCTTCCTCTAATGCCCAAACCGTGTGCGCTTAATTCATTCGCCAGGCCACCGGTCCCCAACGGCGAGTCGGCGGCGCAGACCGCCCGAGGAGCTGGAAGCCATCCTCGAAGGCTCGGTTTAATTTAAAAGAAGCAGCGAAACGCTCTGCAGCCCGTAGCGCAGCGCTGTTTGTGAAACAATGCCCACAGGAGAAACTCAGTCTTGGTCACGGCGATGGCTGCTCGAAACGAACGTCCGGGCGGCGGATCTTTCGGAGAGAAAGAGACAGCGGGAGCACTCGCATTGTAATTAGGATGCCCTGCTTGAGTTTTTGCCTTTTTAATGTGTCTTGTCAAGGTCCTGATTTCCTCTTTTTTTTTTTTTTTTTTGCTCTTATAAAGGAAGGTGTAGATTTGTTGTTGTTTTTTTTTCTTCTGGCCTTTAAGTTTTGTTGTTTGCTCATTCGCAACTTTGTTTGTCCTTTTACTTATATTAGATGCGTTATACTACGCCTCATTTATACACAAAGTACGATTTCTCCTTTTTTTTTTTTTTTTCGGGTGCGTGATTGTAAGTTTGAGCGAGCGAAGGGGACCAAACGAGTTACAAGTACCGTTTGGTGTCTTACGAGGGAGATTCAAATTATTGTTTAGTTTTGTTTTGTTTGTTTTTCCGCGTTTCGTAAGGAGCAAAAAACACTTCGGTATGAGACGAGCATTTCGCATGTTTAGGGTTATTTTTATAACCCCGAAAATTATCTTTAACCAGCCCCTACAGCTATGTAATAAAATAACGTGTTTTTTTTTTTTTTGTGTGTTCTTTTTCGGGAATTTGGCGGTTAAATTGTATGGTTCGTTTAACATATTGCCAACGATCTAGCTTTTGCAGTTGTTTAATGCGAAGACCATATAGCCCTACAGGCAGGACAAAAACTGCATTCGTGCAGTCTCTCATCTGTGTTCGCTTTTCTGTCGAGCACCTTCTTTATACTTCAATAATTTATTTTGAATGATTAGATACGCTCAATTCACAAGGGCTAGACACCGTAAATGCCGTTTACAACGCCTTCGGAGTATATAGGGATAACTGGCAAGAAGGTCCAAGAGGATAGGGAAAGCGGAGACATAAGAGCGTTTTTTTCGGGTTCTTTCGCGCACATTCCAGTGACTGGGGAAATGGTCATTTAAAGAGAGCGAATAGCCAACCGGGAAGCACTTCCCAGGTACCTTCTTTTCTCTGCAATTTCTATTTTCCTCCCCTTCCTCCGTGCGGAACCCTACGTTGGAGATTGGCCGATCCATTTCCATTCGACGCTGGGAGAAAAAGGCGAAGGGCCTTCCCCCACACTTTTGTCGGGCGTTGAACCTCGAGTCGCTCGAAATCCATCCTTAGCCCGCGTCGTTTTGCTACTCGGTCTATAGTCACGCCACAACACCGCCCAGGTTGTAAAATTTATAACGGCGTCCGGTTCCCCATTAAAATGTAATGCGGTTCGCCGTTGTAGAAGCCTCCCACATCTCAGTTCCTGAACAACGGTGAATCTTTCGCAACTTTGTTTTATGTTTATTGAGTAAAAAAAAAAAACGCAACACCATCCAGAAACAAAACAAAGGGCACGCGCATCCGCAGACAAACAAAAAACACGCAAAAAACTCGGAGTTATAACCATAGTTTACTGCAACACCCACAACGGAAAAGGTCCGTCCATGAAGCAAAAACACGTAAACTGCTTCCCTCAAACAGGAAATACTACACCGGCCCTCGGCAGGTTTTTACGAGACTGGAGTCCGCCCATTCCTCCCTCCCCCCGCACACCTTATGCCCATCCCCTTCGCTGGTATGGCCCGAGCATGCCCAGGTTTTTTGCTCACTCTAAGCCGCGTAGCCTGAACGGAGCGAGAACGTGCTGCTGGGACAGCGTCGGCTGCCGCCGCCTGTAATAAAATTCTGGCCGTCGGAGAGGCCTTCCCACCCTCCTGCCCGGGCCCGAGCTTTAGCCGCACGTTGCTCCACCCCGCTCCAAACTCCGGGCCTGGTGCTGTAAAGCGGGGAGCACCGCAGTCATCTCTGCACCCCTCCTAAACCCCCGGCTGAGCCCGTCTTGAGCGTCGGGAACGCCGAGTCCCGATCACGGGTTATACGGCCACCATAAAACAATTGGATGGACGCATACCGTGGGGATATGCGCCGAGATCGATGCCCTGCAGAAGAGATCTAGGTGCCTGCGCAGGTGAGAAAGGTGGGCGGCTCTCTTAGCGACGCATAACTGGGCCCCGACGACTCCTCACTGTCCTGCCTGCCGGCACCGCGTCGTTGACGTTCAGGTTACTTCGTCTAGCACTTCGGCTTTTGTTGTTGTTGTTGACATATTGGGCGTTTTTGTTGTTTCCTCCGCTAAGCTGGGAAGCGCGGCACTATGCGACAAATTTCGACCTCTATCTGACTTTGAGAAGCTTGGAGAGTAGTTGATCGAGTAGAATTTTATAAAAGTCAGAAATTATACCTTGAATAACGAGCTGGTGCTTGTTCATGTCTAACAAAAAAAAAATACTTTTTTTCAGAATTTTTTATCACATATATTTTCAAGGCATGGTGAGTAGCGGAGGCGCGATCGGAGTCCTATGTTGTTAAAAAAAATACTACATGACCTGCTGAGGCACCCTAGTATAATAAAGACTCCAAGCTTGGAAGAAAAACTAAGAACACTGTGGAATACAATTTGAGGATATGTCTAGTTTTGGGAACTCGAATTTAGTCATCCAGCCGAACTGAAACTTCCATCCAGACTAAAATGTTTTTCTTAACAGAGACCATCGGCAAAACTGTAATTTGCAACACAACATTGGATTCGGTCAAATCGAGATTACAGGCGAACTCAGGTCTAGATCAAATTTTTTTTCCTTCGTTTCTCTCTCCCTCTTTCTCTCTCTTTTTGCCATGTTATCATTCTCAAGCCGACTAAATTTATTATTACTCCTATTTACATTTTTTCTCTTTCATAAGTCACAATTTGTCTTGTCAGATATGATGAAAGGAAACCAGGCAAAGTTTCTTTAAAAAAATAAAAAAACTACTCGAATAAGGTAATATTCATCATGTCCGTTTTTTTATTACTATATCCGATTTGTGTGTTATATAAGAGTTATTTTTAAAACGGTAATCCTGATGTCATGGCAACCGAGCGAATGTTCCGACTAACGAATTATGAGTCTAACCAATTTAGCTACTCATCTGGTATTTCGATCTTGGAGTATCGCAGTTCGGTGGTTCATGCCTGTCTCCCGGAGTGGTATACTTCGTTCTGCGACTGCATATCAAAAGTGTTGAGGGAGTACGTCTCAGCGTTTGCCTCTCAGATAAACTGATCTGTTGCTTAGCTGTGAAAGCGGATATTATTATATTCGAGACGTTTGCTTTGATACCACAGCTTTAGAGAGCCTCTGTAAAGAACTAAGCATACTTGTGTATGCCTAGATCTTTACAGAAACGCGATCTACACTAGCCCAGAAATCATGAAGATATTGCGGCTTAAATGTTCCCTCCTTCCCGCACGCAAACTGCCTCTCCCCATCCTTTGCTTAGTCTGCGGCGACGAATCTGATTTCAGACTTGGGTGATAAGTAGGGTTCTGTGTTTTCGGGTAAATCCTAAAAACTCCGAAAAACACTCGCCGGTAAACTTTTCTTCAATTCAGATTTATCGAATGAACTCCGAATTCCGATGTATAAATGGCAAACAATATGGTACTTTACAATTAAATTTGGTCAGCGCACAGGATAAATGGTCCCAAGAACATGCTACCCCAGTTTTATTTCAAATCTGGGACCATTGACAAAAGGGATTTTACCACTTATCTCGTCAAAGTTAATTCAGAAATGCAGATCATTGTACTTTGGGGTGACATTGTACTTTCGGATCCCCTTTCTCCTGTCTCTTCTAATTTATCAACAAGTTCCTCTCCAGTCTCAGGGTTGAAACATCATGATTAAAAGCCATTGTTCCGGTTTTCAGTTTAGGTCATACTATTTGTGCTCCTTAGAGGAGAGGGGATTTGTGTTTTTGTACGAGTTAAAGCTATCAACCACAGAGATTTCTTAGAAGGGGGAAGAGGGGGTTAGCAGTTGAATCTTCTATATTACACCCTTTACCACTCCACACCGCGCATCCGCGTGTCTGTTGATGGATATGTTGAAAACGAGCTTTCCACTAGAGCACTGCACGGGCCGGAATTTCTAGGCCCGGCCCGACCCGGACCGGTAGAGACACGGCCCGGGCCCGGCCCGAGCCCGAAATAATTTTTTATTTCTTGGCCCGGCCCGACCCGGCCCGGCAGAGACACGGCCCGGGCCCGGCCCGAGCCCGATAAAATTTTTAATTTCTAGGCCCGGCCCGACCCGGCCCGGCGGGTGTAGCCCGAAACAACCCATTCCCGTTTGAACTCGTCCCGTTTCGACCCGTTCCCGAAACGACCTTCCCATTTCAAACCATCCCGTCTCGACCCATTCCCTAAACGCCCTTCTCGTTTGAATTTGTCCCGTTTTGACCCATTCCCTAAACGCCCTTTTTATTTACACTCGTTTCTGAAACACCCTTTGCGTTTGAACGTGTCCCGTTTTAACCTATTTTTATAAGGCCCTGCACATCACAACCTCTTCGCAAAAAGTCTCCATCGTTGTAACCCTGGTCTGCGCACCTTTTTGTTTAAAAATATGTTCTGAATTAGCTTTACATGTCAACGTATTCTTAAAATATACAACCCTTTCAGACAAGCTTATACGTAATATATTCCTGCTTAACCGCTTAAGACGTTTTTTTTTCAAGATGGTCCCCAAAACGTGCAAGCGCGAAACGGACTATGTACACTACGCGACACTGATACCGCGAACACGACGTTGGCTCTTTTTCGAATTTTACTTCGAAATGGTGTTAGTAGGCACCAAAGTATACCGCTTAGGTTTGTGTCCCATATGAGCACTTCCAAAGACACTAATAATTTTGATGACGGCCTTTTGATTCTATGAGATAAACATAAAAAACGACGATCGCTTGTTCGCGTTAATATAGTGTCGCGCTATGTACAATAAGGGACTCTTATTATAACTACTCAAGCAATTTGGGCATGCTTAAATTAGCATCGCCATAGGTTTACATCGCGACGGCTATTTTTAGGGTACCCAAAGCGCTTGCGTACGTTTTTCTAAATCTTCCTAATAGTAAACTAGGTATTTTTGAGAGCGATAAATCAGACAGGGTGACAAGCATATGACTGCGACTTTATTTTGTTTACAATTTCTAACACTGAACCCTCGCTCACACGGAAAAAGCTTGAAGGCTTTCTAACCGCAAGACGCCTTTTTGTTATTATTGTTAACGATGCTGTAATGACTTTGCACCTCGCTTTTTTGTTTTCAATGAACCTAAAAGATTAATGAGCAAACTTTTTGCTATCAACAATTTATGATTTACGGCACAAGATTGCCCAGGCACGGCCCGGGCCGGCCCGGGCCAGCGCGGCCCGAAAACTTTTTTGTTCAAGCCCGAGCCCGGCCCGGGCCCGAGAAAATATGCGCTGCCCGGCCCGAGCCCGGCCCGCGGGCCGGGCCGGGCTCGGGCTTTCGGGCTGGCCCGGGCCCGTGCAGTGCTCTACTTTCCACTGATTACCTTTATAAGTTCATAGATTTTCAGGTATCGACGTTTATTGACGCAAGACCCAGGTTTGCACCTTTTTTTTCGTGGGGCAAATTAGTATTGCAAATGGCAATTACACCAAGGCCAAATCCAGCTGAATAAATATTAATTAATACGAGCGTGTTGTTTTGTATCTAGAACACGTTTAGACTCATAAAATATTTATTTTCATTTTTGAAAATAAAGATAAGATGCAAAATTATCTCCTAATTTTGGAGAATCGGAAACCAAACAAAAATATACGCGATAAACTCAGAGTTTTAGGCAAAAAAAAAAAAAAAAAAAAAAAAAAACTCCGAAAAACACTTTCCAAGTTCGACACGTTTATTAATGATTGTAAAGGAATCCTTAGAACGCGACTTTTTTAGCCACCGAATCACCAAAAACCTTATAATATAAGCGGGCCACGCAACGAGTTTTGAACTTGCCCATCTGGTGTGTGGATTCCGCGTGTTCGCGAATATTGAGGTCTGGCTTTGTGACTCTTGAACATTTTGTTTCTTCCTTTGGAACCGTTTCCCATTGAAAAATAGCGGAACACTTATGTGTGTTCCTTCGGAAGATCCCGTTAGATTCTCCGCATCGAGCGCGAACATGCTGCCTTCGATAACACTTCGTCGACGGCGGAGTATCTGCTGCGTTCTTAACCTGAATGTTACCGACTGTAGTCAGTGAAAATCTCAGCTGTCGAAAGAAAACAACGTCAACAAACAATTCGTGGAGAAGAGTTTGGATCAACAATATCTCTATTTTTTTTTTTTTTTTTTTTTCGAGCTGGCGGCTGGTAGCGGATTTCATTTTTGAGACGAGCGCTTTTTATTTACTCTGTTTATCGAAAATTCTTACGCCCCTTGCTTGTGCTTGCTTATGGGGTACGATAGACTTACTGCGAATAGTGTGTGAAATATGTCATACAGTGCAGTGGACGACAACCCATCTTTCTCATTTGAATGGCAAGTTAATTGAGTCTCCTATTTTGAGTCTCCTAGAGCTGGGGTACAAGTCTTACATTTCGGGACCGAAAAGCTAGCCTTTGCTTTAAATTTCTCGCAAAATCGAATATTTCTTAAGCTACCGATCGATGCCGCTCTCCTTCCTCTCACTAGTTTGCCGTTTAAATCACTGCTCCGCGTTAAACATGTCGCAATACCAGCAGCAGCTGTACGCGTACAGCGCTTTTACACACGCCAGTTCGGCACATCTGTTCCGAGCTCCGTCTCGTTGCCGCTCTGAAAACGAAGAATAAATCGGACGCGCGCACACCACCTATAATCCATCTCATGGGTTGCGTGCAGCAGAGGCACAGGCGCGAGCGCGTAGCTTTCGGAGTTGCTTTCCTTTCACGAGCACTCACGAAAAGAAAGCAAATCTAATAGCCATGTGCCCGCGCCTCCTATGCCGTTGCCTTTGCTGCACACAACTCCCGAGATAGAGTATAAACACGCACAAACATAGCTTGGTAACCGCCTGCTCGCACGCTTCAACAGTGCCGATGACGCTACACTTTTTCATGAGTTGACGAGACTAAATGAAGCCATTATCTGAATTAACTACTTAAAAATGAATTACTAAAAGGTAATTAAGAACCTAATTATACCGAACGTTATTGATTTTTATAAATATGCCCCTTGACAGAAATCACTAGGACATCACTCTTTGTCCTGTGCTATGCCTACTTTTTTATTTTATTTTAATTTTTCGGGAGCGATTTGGTTTCCGTTTTGGAAAACAGCCTGTATAGACCAACTCGACTCTGACGTCACGCCACTGCTGTGGCGCTGCTGTAGGCACTGCGCATGAGTAGATGTTTCGCCTCAGGGGAATCTGGTTTCTGCGCAGCCGCGGTGTCCATACCCGGTTTGGGCCTCGCTGTACTATCGCGGACAATATGAGCTGAAACGTCGCTCCGGCCTGTGCACGGTACTACCTGCGCCGCCTGTCGCATCGCTCTCTAAACACGGCGCACCCTGAGGCCGAGATAAATTCTCGCTTGCGCTCACTGCGCCGCTGCGCTCTTCCGGCCGTCTGCTAGCGAAAATATTGGCCGACGGAACCACCATCACGATGCGTGTGCCGTGTAGCCCAATGGTCACGCTTTCAGCTAGCTTGCCTTGCAGCGCATTTCAAGAAAGCGCCGAAGTGAAAAATGCGCGTCACGCTCGTATCTCCTCGAGGAGCGCTGCCTGACGAAGCTGCCTTGGCCTCTAAAAGGAGCCGACCTAAATATAATCGAAAACATTTGGAGGCGCATCAAGGTAGCCATGGCACGGTGTCTCTCCACCGCGCCACTGCCCACAAATCGTGGAAAGCAATCGGAGGTGAATGGGAGTGGCTCCGGGCTGAGCCAGATTTCGTGGCCGCGCTCTATGATTTCTTACCAGACAGGATGAGAGCCGTGGTCGCGGGTCAGGGGAGAATGACGCGAAATTAAATTATTTTGCAAGTTTTACTGCGCCTCAGGACGCCCTGAACCGGACTTCTGCCGATTAGAACAAAGCTTGATGCTACGGTGGCGACACACTGTTTGACGCCGTTAATCACGCATACTTTTGTGGGGTGCCTCCTTCATCCCGATCTTCTTGTATAGTGCAGTTGAATTTCCACGCCGACTATTAATCTTTATTGTCTGACATTGTCCTCTGCAAATATGTTTTCGATTAAGTTTCAATCTGCTTCTCCTGACAAATATATGACCGTTTGTCCCACCTTATTAAGGCTAGAACTTTGTTAACAAAAAACTGGTGTCTGGTTTGTTTGAAAAAAACACGTGGGACCAGTAATAAAGAAATAATATGTTTGAACCTTTTCATACCAATCAAGGTTACAAAACCTTCTCAGTAACATGTATGCTTACCGTTTTTTTTTGTTGAAAATATGTGATTAATGAAAAAGAAAAAGAAATACCTTGGAGCCGGGCTACTAAATCCGGCATACAGATTTTGGCCTATATTTTACGATGTCCTACTTCTTGCATGCACCTATAATCAAACAAAAACAACCTGCAACGTCTTTTGATATGACTTTCAAAAATGATAATCGCAGCTGAAATTTAAGACACTTCAATATTTTTTCTTCAGCAGCCAGCGTTTTTTCTACGGGATTCTGCGCGATAGAGGGAAGTAAATCAATTCCAAAAGAGGGACGACAAGTGTAATCTTTTGTTCCCCCCGCCGCCCTACCACACATGCCCGCTGTCGCAGCCGCCGTCTCGCTTGCAGACAGCCGGAAGAGCGCAGTGGCGCAGCGAGCGCAAGTGAGAATTTATCTCGGCCTCAGGGTGCGCCATGTGTGCGGAGCAAGGCGACAGGCGGCGCAGGTAGTACCGTGCGCCGGCCGGAGCGCTGTTTCAGCTCATATTGTCCGCGATAGTACATCTTTGACGTTCTCAGTGACTCTAACAGCTATAGTCTGTCGATCGTTCATTCAATCTTTTTTTTTTTTTTTCGCTATTATTTTTTTAACAGAAAGTTTCCCAAAAATGTCACAAAGGCCAGTCCTCCCGAAAGCCTGATCATGCAAAACGCCGTTGCCACGAATTCAGGCCGTCTCTGCTGCGTAGCGATGCATGTACGTAGTACATCTATAGCGTGCCAATGTGTTTTCATGAAGCGCTTGTTATTTGCTCGAGGGAGCGCCCGCTCCGGGACGTTGTTTTGAAGACGCGCTTACGTAGCGCCGTCAGCAGTGTTGTTCGGCAGCCGTCAAGAACCGGAAATCTGCGACGAGAGAGTTCGTAAAGTGCGCAGTCTTCGTGGCGCTTCAAAATATAACAATATATGCGGGTTTCTTTTTTCTTTTTTCTTTCATTTTACAACATATTAAATATTGTCGGTATTTGGAGGCAGAATAAGAAGTGGTTCTTCGATAGACTATGCTTTTCCACAGATATTCATCTTCAATGTGTATAAGTTGTAATTAGTGTTTGCTATTTGGTGTCTGTCGAAAATGACAGTGAAGTTTAAAATCCTGGCCGCTGGAAAACAAAAACCTGCACCTGTCTTTTTTTTTTTTTTTTTTTATCCTGGTTTTGTACGAGTGGGATTATGCGGAAACAACGCGTGAGTAGGCGGCAGTTTTCGTCTTAAGAATATCTCGAATTCCTCAAAATATAACTCCGACAAGGTATATGCCCACTCAGTCCGCATAGAAAATGAACATCGAAGTCACAATAAATAAAGCGCGACCTCCCGCGTATTTTGACAGTTACCTGAGAACGAAAGAGCCCAGACAAAACGCCAGATAAAAAGTCAAAATTGCTCGATAATGGACGGAATGGAAACCGTGTAACACGATGGATGAGAAAATATAAATAAAAAGGAGGAAGCAGATTTTCAGCGAATTCTATTTCTGCACTTTGTTTCACCAGAGATTAGTTTGACATGGACTGCTGCGAAAGGTAAGATCACGAGCCCACCTCGCTGCTACACAGACGCACTAAAGCTATCTACTAGCGCTTCATCACGTCCTATCTTTTGTGTGTGTTTTTTGTGTCTGTCGCAAGAGTATTTTTGGCGTAACATAACGAAACCGCGCAAAATAGACGGGACAAAGTAGGAGAAACACACCTGACAGGCACAGTGTTTCTCCGTTGCGTCTTTTTTTGCGTTTTCTTTTTCTTTTCCTTGTGTCGATCCAGAAACTATAACTCAGAAATCCACTATTTTGCAGTAAATTGCTCGCTTTCTTATGGGTGACCTCACATTGCAGCTATCGTTATTGAAAGCCAGGGTGTACATTCCGTAAACTTTCGAGTCATCTTAGCTGCCGACGCACTCTGGAGGGAACGCCGCAAGCCTTCGTAGACTTGCGGTCGTACCTCGACGTAAGCGTACCTAAGCTTCGTGACGTGAGAAAACAGTGCCATGTGAACCAGCCTATACAGACGGCAACTATTAAACCTATACCCCTGTTGTCCGGGAAACTCAAACGCCTTCAGAGAGAAGGCTTTTAAAATAGACAAATCGGCCCCCTCTCCTGACTCTGCGCGAGCACCTAGTCCTTCACTGTACTCCATAATATATGAGATTGCATTTATAGATATTTCAAGTTCATAGCCACGTAGCTCACACACCCGGCATGCGAGGACAGAAAACACATTATAAACTGGAAAAAGGTATAGGAGGATTGACAATCACGATAAAAACGTGAACACCTTCCAGTTGCGTGGCGACGGCAAAACAATGTATAGTGATGGAAGGGGGCGCCCTGATTTGTGAAACATGTTTCAAGAGGTCCGATAACGTCAGCGCGAGCCAACTGCGCGCATAGAGAGCATGCCCTGTGGCGTGATCTGGAGGAGGTGAAATAAGTACATAACACCTGCGCGTATATATGGAGTGCGCAGTGGCGTGATGTACGATGGGCTTCTTGTCGGAGAAGCGCGCAGTGGCTCAGTCTTCACAATGCCTCCGAAAAAAAGATTGCTAGATCCCGAAAAAGAATTGGCGCGAAAACGGCGCCGCGATAAAATGACCGAAGGTGCCGAGCTCGACGGACGACTGAAGAGAGCGCGGAAATTGCCGATGGGGGACTAAAGAGTTTGTCAAGCCAGCAGATAACGTGCAACATCTGCCGCAGCTAAGCGTCAGCAACGAGCCCGCCAGACCAGTTGACAGCGTCCCACCGCAGCAGCCGCCGAACACGAGCAAAGGGCAAGGCGCGGGCCATAAAGGCAGCAAGAGTGCGTGTTTCTCTCGGCCACGAGGAGCTGTAGCGTCCTCAAGAATAGAATAGACTATCCAGCGCGTTACCCAAGACTGGACCACAAAAGAGGCTCTGTAGATTATGCAACCGTCCACCAGACGCGATCATTTAAAAGGATAAGGACACAAGTATTGCAAAAATAAATTGGCCTCGATATGAAATCCTGGGATTACTTAGTGCACATACCAAGTTTCGTGCTTTTAATGTTCTATACTAATTTCTACCTCAAAGACCGCAATAAAAAAAAAGTCCAGCTCTCTAGAGCCTTGCTCCTTTCCCCTTCTATTTAGAGAATGAAGATATATGTAGGAGCATTTTATATTAGATAAACGTTATTTTTTCAAGACGTACACGTTACAAACGTGTACGCCCAGAAACGTGTAGGTTTCAATCGCCAAAAGCATCGCTTCTTCCTCTGACAACCAAATCTTGTAAACACTACTTCGCGCAGTGATGAACAATTCGCAAAACCTCCTTTTTCTTGAGGTGAAAACGAGAATAGTACCGTATTTTCCGGACTATAGTCCGCACCCGGTGTATAGTCCGCAGGGACAAATTTGGTTCAAAAATTAAAGTTTTTGCTTAGATAGTCCGCACCCGGTGCACAATCCGCACCTGGTGCATAGTACGCACCTGGTGCTTAGTCGACACGAAAATCTTCTCATGGACGGCACCCCTTGACAAATGTATGCTTTTTTAACTCACAAGGAAGCCTATAATATACATAAATCATCATTAACATACTCTTTCATTCACAAAATCTGTCACGTCTCGGTATAATCAATGATATTGAAAAACAAAAATCCTGTATAGTCCGCACGCGTAGATAGTCCGCACTGCCCAAAATTTCAACTTTTAAACATGTATAGTCCGCGGACTATAGCCCGGAAAATACGGTAATAGGGATAATTTTCTCATCGCGATCATTTGCATTTGGTAGCCAGGCACCCCTGAGGGAATTCTAACGTAACCTACCCAAAGTAGTCGCATGATAGTGTCCATGAACCACGTTATTGTAATCATACAGTTGAACGCTCTGATTCTAGGCTCGCCACGCTCGCCTGCTACACGCTATGCGGCTGTTGCCATTCTGTTGTCAGCCTGCTCCTTGCACCTATAGTAGCGATATTACGAGCCTATTTCTGCACCTTATTTTTACGTGTCTTGTTTGGTCGGGAGATGGCGCTGTTCTGTGTTCGTTCCCGTTGCTCGAGCTCTTGGTTCCCACGCTCGAGCTTCTTTCTCCCGCTTTGTCTTTTTCTTGAAACAACTGGTTGCTGCAGTTACTCCCCCTCCAGCAACGAGGTTGGTGCAGCACGTCAAGTTTCGGTGATACAGTAGGTAACCAGGTGTCAGTTTGTCGGGGACGGTCACGCCGGCCTTGGGAATTGCGGCTACTGAAAGTGTTTGTGGAAGCAATAGGTAGTTGTTATGATGTCATCAAATGTGTTGTAGAGTCAATCTTTGTATATTTGAAGTCAGAACAAGAGAGACTATCAATGTGGGCAGGTTTTAGGCGATCAATTGAGACCGTGTCTTTTCGGCCATTAAGACCGAGAAGGAAATATTTGTTGTGACGCTCTAATAATTTGAACGGGCTGTCATGAGGAGGCTGTAGAGACGTGCGATACGAGTCGTGGCGAACAAATAGGCGAGTGGAATGGGTGAGTTCATCAGAAACGTAGGTTGACTGACGTTGCTGTGTTCGAGGAGGAAGTGGTCAGAGAGAGCGCATCGTTGTGCTGAGTTGCATAAAGTAGCTAGCGGGGTCGCAAACGAGACTTTGATCAGGCGGGACAAAACATTCACCCGGTAGGTGCAGGGGCGTGCCATATACAACTCGAGCAGGGCTGACCCCAAGGTCTTCTTTGGGAGTTGTTCGGAGGCTCAGAAGTACCACTGGGAGGTGGATGTTCCAGTTGACAAAATCACTGTGTGCCACGAGAGATGCTTTGAGGGAGCGATGGAATCTTTCCACGATGCCGTTAGCCATATGGGATGATGCGCAGTGGTGTGAAGACGGGAGCAGCCGAGGAGTGTCATGAGCTTCCGGAATAGCGCAGATTCGAATTGTCTACCTCGGTCGGTGATGACAGATGATGGCCCGCCAAATCGGGCGATCCAACCTGAAACAAATGTTCTTGCAATTGTTTCGGCGGTGATGTTGGGTAGGTAAATGCTTCAGGCCACCGGGTGAAATGATCGATGCATGTCAGAATGTACGCGTTTCCGGCGGATGGTGGAAGAGAACGGATGAAGTCGAAACGCAGTGTTGGTGTTGTAAAGGTATCGTACGGTACTGCTGCATGGCGGTGAAGCTTAGATTGTTGGCAAGATATACAAGAACGGGCCCAATCTCTTTAGTCTTTGTTGATTCCTGGTCAAACAAAGTGTTGAGTCAGCAACCGCTAAGTCGTTCGGATGCCGGGGTGTTGTATGGTGTAAGTTGTAAAAAACGTGACGACGGAAAGATGGCGCTACGTATGAACGTGGTGTGCCCATGCTGTAGTTGCAGATGAGGGTTGCATCACATCTTGGTAAAACGACCTCACGTAGATCCAAGCTGTGTGATAAACGAACTCGTTGAAGCTTTTTGTCTTTGAGCTGAGCTGTGGCCCCTCAAAATAAAATGCAACGGCCATGACACTGCATCAAGGAGGGATGATGATCCACGAGAGTGCGTCGGCAGCTAAGTTGTCATCTTCTTTGATGTGTCGTATGTATGTCGTGAATTCTGATATGTATGACATTTGGTCAGATTTCACGAGGGATGAATATGTCGCTTCCAGACTTTAGTGCCAATGTTAAAGGTTTGTGATCGGTGAGAACAAAGAAATGACGGCTCTCTAAGAAATGACGGAAGTGTTTGATGGCTTGATAAATCGCGAGGAGTTCTCTGCCAAACGTGGTATATCTGGCTTCTGTTGAAGAGAGCTTCCGAGAGTAGAATGAGATGGGCTGCCCGGTAATGTCACAAAGGTTCTGCAAAACAGCGCCTACAGCAATGACAGAGGCATCTACCGCGACACGGATAGGAACGTCATGACGTGGATGTACCAAGAGGGTCACGTCTGCTAGATCTTCTTTTAGGCGGGTGAAAGCTTGACCCGCATCAGCTCACCATTCCAAGGGTTTTCAGTTTTTGTTGTTCCTTCTGAGCATATCTGCGAGTAGCTTGAGCGTTGAAGCGCAGTTAGGGATGAAACGGCGGTAGAAATTAATGAGTCTTAGAAATTCCCGGAGTTTACGAATTGTGGTTGGCTGGGGAAATGATTTAACTGCAATGACTTTCTCGGGAAGTGGAACGGACTCGTGTGTGGTCCACGTAATGCTCAAGAAACATGAGCGCCGACTTAAATTCGCATTTGTCCTTGATGATGATGAGCCGATGTTCCTCAAGACGTTGGAAAAGAAGACGAAGATCTTCAAGATGTTGTTCGCTGTCAGGGCTGTATATTTAAAGATTACCAACACAGGGATATAAAAGGAAATGCGCGAATGACATCGTCGACGAAATGGTGAAATGTCTGTGCTGCGTTTCATAAACCGAAAGACATTCGGATGTATTCAAATAGTCCAAAAGATGCAATCACCACCGTTTTGCGGACATCACTGAACTCGACCGGGATCTGGTGGTACGCCTTCACAAGATCTATTTATTTTTATTTACCCTCAAGGTCCGAAGACATTACAGAGGGGAGTGGGAGATACAAAGAAATAATAACAGGCAAAATAAGCATAGTCATATATCGAAGAATAAAAAGTTAGATAGAGCATCTTTAAAAATGCATAGGTCATCAATGGTGGCAATTTCATGAGGGTTAGTAGATTGTGACGCATGGCCGGATTATGATAAATTTTGTGAAAAAGGGACAGACGAGAATATTGTCTACGTAAAGCAAGAGTGGGTAATGATAACGATAGTTTCATGGAGGTTGCACTAGACGTACGGCGGTAGTTGGAAAGTATGAAACGTGCGGATTTGTTCTGGACGGCCTCCAATGACTGAACGAGGTATTCAATGCCGGGGTCCCAAACGGAGGCTGCATACTCCAGCTTTGATCTAACAAGTGATTTATAAAGAAGAAGTTTGAGAGATGACGGCACAGAACTAAAATTCTATCTTAAAAAGCCTAGCATGCGGTTAGCATTGTTAATAACATGTTAAATATGAATATTCCATGAAAGATCAGATGTTATGTGGATGCCAAGGTATTTATAACAGTGCACGGGCTCCAGTGTAGCGCTATTAAGGTAGTAAGTAGGACAAACGGCATTACGACGGGACACACGCATTGACTTGCACTTGGTGATGTTTAGTTCCATTAGCCATGTGCGGCACCAGTTAGATATTGAGATTAGATCTGACTGCAATAAGGTTGTGTCACTGTCGGTTGAAATTTCCCGATAAATAACGCAATCATCTGCAAATAAACACACAGAGGATGAAATGATGGCTGGCAGATCGTTGATGTTAATAAGAAAGAGTAATGGTCCTAAAACCGAACCTTGCGGAACACCAGAGTTCACAGGTGTTAAATGGGAATTAGAGCCATTAACAGTTACGAATTGTGAGCGATGAGACAGAAAATATTGAATCCACTGAAGAACGCTTAAGTCAATATTAAGTTTACTCAATTTAAAAAGCAATAATTGGTGACTTACCTTATCGAAAGCTTTCGAGAAATCGAGGAACACGCAATCCACCTGGAACCCGCGGTCAAGAATGGAATGCAGATTATGAGTGAAAGATAGAAGTTGCGTTTCACAGGAAAATGTTTTACGCAAGCCATGTTGGTACAGACTGAAAAATGAATTAGAATCAAGAAAGTTGACAAGGTGGGAGTAGATGACGTGTTCGAAAATTTTGCAAGGAACGCTTATTAAAGATACTGGACGAAAGTTGTTGGGTGAATTCTTACTCCCGCCCTTGTGTAGAGGAACCACCCTCCCCACTTTCCAATCATCAGGACGACATGATTCCTCTAAGGATTGCTGAAAACTTTTAGCCAAAATGATAGATGAGTATTCCTTAGTGCTCTTTAAAAATTTAGAATTATTTTCATCAACACCAGTGGATGAGGACAGTTTAAGAGAATCAATTAGTTTAATTATACCTGCAGGATCAATTGATATTGGAAACATTGGGAAAAAGTTCGGTGATTGAAATTCCGGGTTGGGACAGTCTCCAACGGCGGAAAAAGCCCTTGAAAATGTGTCGTTCAGTAAATTCGCGCAATCATCTCTTGGCACCAACTCTCCATCCCCATCCGTTAGCGATACAAGATAACCTTCTTTCTGATTTACGACATTCCAAAACTCCTCAGCTGTGTTGGCGGTAACGCGTTACAAGTAACGGCGTTAGCGGTAACGTTGTAACGTACTCGTTACATTTCCAAAACAGTAACGGGTAAACTACTTCCGTTACTTATTTTGAGTAACGTGTAACGTAGTCACGTTACTCGATAAATATTCTTTCCAAGTGACAAAACAAATTACAATTAAGTTTTTTCTGTTTCTAAGCGCCAAGCTATATAAAATTTTGAGCTTTTTCGCGTTTTTTCGTGTTTTTTTTTTTTCTTCTTGTGAGTGTTTAGGAGGAGCAGTAAAAAAGATAAGGTAATTATGTTCAGTTTCTGGATGGTCAAAATGTTTCTTGAAATATGGCGCTTATGCACGCCTGTAACGTCTAAACAGTAAAACGTGTTAATTCGTGATTTTAAAAAAAGTAACGCAAAAGTAAAGTGCCTTACTTTTTTACGGTAACGATAACGCGTTCCTTGTATTTTGAGGTAACTTAGGTAGGGAAGGCGTTCCTTTTATTTGCAAGTAACGAGTAACGTATTTCGTTACCTTTTTTCGCTAGCGCCTACAATACTGCTCCTCACTGGCTAAGTTGATGTAAGAAGATCTGTACTTGGTGCTCCGAGTGTCTAGTGCGGGGCCATATATGTGTAGGTATTTCAGACGGTGCTTGAGTGACCATACTGTGCGGCATAAAGCTCCCGCTCGGATTATCAAACGAGCACGACTACGCGGACTTCGTTAAGCTTCGCACCACGCGTTTCGTACCTAGAAACCCGTGGCGAGTCACTCTGAATTTGTTCTCTCACGTGTCGAGAAAGACCGATCCCAAGAAATGCGGCAGACACACTCAAGACTGCTTACGCGTAGGCGTGCGAAAGGCATTCCTATACGCAGCGCATTCTTTCAAGCTGCGCTCCACGTCTTCCTGGCGTTCCGGCGGTGACATCGCGCTCCCCCACTGCGCAGGCGCGGCGAACCCCGCCGGTTTCATGACAACCTCCGTGACGAAGCATTGCGTTGCTGCGCTCTTCTTTGTGTTTCATTTCTGAGGCGCGTCCGCTTTGACCTTGAGCGTGCACCCGCCGGCTTCCGTGACGAGGCGTCTGCGTTGCTGTGCTTTTCTTTGTGTTTTATTCGGAATGGAAATGTAGGTGCCGTTTTTCTGCTTCAGACGGTTGCGGAGAACGCCGGCTTCGCTCCATGGGACAGTTTTCGCATTAAAACGTAAGGCTACTCCGTTTCACGGTAAGCCCGAGCTCAACCGACGCTACGACTCATTGAGGCCAATCGAGCAGCGACAAAAGTGCACTGTCACGGCGCTCGTGTGCGTTCGCTACCAACGGCTATACCGCAGAGAAGAAAGCGCAGGATCACGGCGCATTCACTGTGCGTGATTGCTTTAGCGGCAAGACACTTTTTTTCGATTATCTGCTAGCCACGATACTTCCGTCGAGCTTCCGACATAAGCCTTAAACTCGGAGCTCACGCACGTTTAGGTACCGCGGAAAAACAGGCGAGTTCGCGCTGGGGGGGGGGGGGGGGGGGGGGGGGAGAGGTCCGTCGGAAGAGACGCCACGTCGTCCCTATCCTGTCGGTGGCTATAACATTCTTTACGCCGCCAACACTACACGTGAGAGCCGTCGGTACGCCTGGTGGGGATGGTAATGCAGGCGCCCCAGCTAGTCGGCCGAGGGAGAAAAATAAAGCAGCGACGACAGTAATGACGGCGAGAGACGTAAAAGCTTCCCCCTCTTTGGGGAGCGCCGACGCGACGGGGCGATGTCCATTCTCGATGGCGTTGGAACGGCGGGGCGAGGGGACCAACTTAATGAGTGCTCCTGAAGGGTGACCCCCGGGGGATGTCATTTATTAAAGCATTAATTGTGCCGCTGTAAGAACCTACGATCAAGCTAGAAAAGAAGACGGCGCTCTTCTTTTTCTCGGCGGCACGTACTTTTCGCGCTTACCTCCTTTTGTGTACCGGTCCTGCTAACGAGCGCCAAAAATAATGTTGTCTTCGGAAGTTCCTTCGCTTGCATTGCATCCTCGCTTCGAAATTTAACGGACTCTCGTGCACTTATAGGAGACTCTTCTACTTATCGTAGTGGTACATTGCTAAAGTTTTGTTCGCTCGCTGTGAAACCCATGGATTCCTTCCTTGTCAATCTGCTTGATAATGAGAAGGCTTCCATAAGTAGGCTGGGATAACTTTTGGCTGTCTAGCGCATTGAATTTCCCACGTCAAGTGCGCAAGGCGAGTAATATAAGACCTTTGTATGTAAGATCGGCACTCCTCAGAGTTTTCTGTTTCGTTAAGCCAGCTTCAGAGGAGCAATTTCGCCCAGCAACTTGACGTCGCAACACCAGCAACACGGGCCGTCCGCGTTCACACGCAGCAACCGAATTGCTCCGACTTGCTATCATCATGATTCACTTTGAATTTTCTTGCAATATTTAGACACCGAGCTACGCGCTAAAAACGTGTTTTTATATCTTTGAATGGCGTTGGGAATACTAACTCATCTTTCTGAAAAGGTTTATTTCCAAAAACGATCGATTTCAAACCAGAACTAAGTCTTTAGCTGTCATCATCACCACCACGGGGGTGTCACGTGAAAATATCGCGTCCCTGATTGGCTGCAGCCGCTTCAAACGTCTTCGAATTGCTCCGAGTTGCTCGCTTGTTCGAGCCGGACCCGATCTCAGCAATTCGCGTCGATCTAGGGAAAGCTAGGGAACAACCCGCCAGCAACCTCAAAATTGCTGCAAAAGTTGCCCTGTCTGAAGCGGGCCTTAACGAACACACACGCAGCATGTTCCAAGAGGGCAGTACCTGCTAATACATGTGAATATCTGTTGGTAGGGGACAGGTTAATTTTTTACGCAGTGCACGCTTTATTGGAGGAACCTCTATCCTGCTAAAGGCTTCAAATTCTGAGGAGACTAATAGATGTAGTGCCATCAATATATGCTTCCCAACTAGGTGCAAGAAACCGACGAAAAGTCGCGGATAAGAATTCTCCACAGAACAAGTACAACGAAAAACGAACTAAGTGTAACACACGCTGTCAGGCTGAAAGGCGAGAAACAAAAAATATAAATGGGAGTTCTGATAGATTCTAAAAATTAATTAAGCTGTCGTATAAAGCTGGATCAAAACAAAAAAATTGCTGAATAATTACTCTTAAAGCGAACCACGCACCATGTCAGAACTTTTACCGGGGGATTCTCACTAAAGCGAATAAAAGTAAAAGATGAAAGAGCAAAACTGTTATTAAAAGCTGGGACCTGGGCTAAATTGGAAAACGTCTTTCGCGTTAATGAAGTACCTTCTTTAGAGAAAATGCATTAGGTTAAAACAGCAATTTTATGGAGGCTCTAGAATCGTGAACATAAATCACTGGAATTAACAAAATGTTTAGTCTCAGTACCTACGTATCTAAGTGACGAACCGCCCAGTTATTGTACAGAAATGAACGTTTTCTTTTTAGTAAAAAAAACCTTACAGTATTTTTGCAAGCATATCTACCCGAATGAACAGTCCAGAAATATTTTCGATAATTCGCACACTAATCAAAACAACAGTTGATACAAAACAATTGGCAAAGTAGTTTATTAAGAAATCATCAATATTGATTCATTTTTGGGTAACCAAAAAACAAATCAATACGAAGCGTTGAAACACTACCTATTTCCGTAATTTATGTTTCTTTTACCTTGTTTTTTTTTCAGTACTGGAAGGTTTTCGGCACGTATGAGCTTAATACACTTGAATCAAAAAGGATCAGCAAAGCATTCCTGCTCCCGTCAGCTTATACCGGGTTGACCCGTAAGAGTAAACGAAATTCGATTTTTCGATCCGGATTAATAAACTATGCATCGCAGGTAGCTGAAACTTAATGTGGCTTTGACGCTAGCAGTAGCGATAAATATAAATGAGGCAATTATTTTAGTAAAAAAAATTATCAGTAATAAAATATGAGCAAGAAGTTATCAGCTAGAAATTATCAACAAGAAAAGCAAGTAACCTTGTTGTTCTTTTCGTTATTTTTTTACTGAAATAAATTGCATTGGCGCCCACAATCTCATTCTTGGTTTGACAAATAGTAGGTCTCGGTAGACGTCTGTTGATAGAGTAATTTCGACTTTCTTTTGTCTTTTGATCCAGCCAGCGTCATGCTCTCAAACTTTCGCATCGTATCCTCACCGATAGCGTCAGATTCTGACGACGTTTCAGCTTTCTGCAATGAGGAGTTCATTTATACGCGCCGAAAAACCGGGTTTCATTTTCTCTCAACCCAATGGCACTACGTGTTAGCTCGCCGGGGCAGTCTTCAAAGTGCATGTTCACGCAGTTGAGTGAAGACGCCGTTTGTTTAACGCGCTATGCGTGTGTCGACTGAAAATAAAACCTAAGGAAACAATACAAAAACTAAAATTGGAGTTTGTACATGTATACAGCAAACCGATCATGCACTTTTCGTCTCAACATTTTAAAAGAACAATTATTCATTTCTGACCGCTTCAAATATTAACGGCACCCCGCGGACAACACACTGGGCCTATCTAACCGTGAATGTTTTCCTGCCGCAGAATATCAGAATATCACGTCTTTGCATCTTCCATAACATATTCCGTCGCCACCCTCCACTCAGACGGTTTTTGCCATTTGATCCGCATTGTCCATCCAGACGACATTTCAACTTCCTTAGCACATCGCTGGCTTTACGATTATTTTTAACAACTTATTTCTACCCCTTGCCGGAACAGAATGGGATTATCTGCCGCATCACATAGCGCGCATCAGTGACCCCGGTCTTCTTAGGAATGTCCTGTCATTGCTGATTGTTGTGTAATCAATCAATGTCGCGTTTTCTCATGCAGGCCGCTGCTTAGCCCACATTGAGAATATTGTTTAATGTTTTCCTGTTTGTGCAAGTGTTTTCATATGTATTTTTTCCTGTGTTGCCGCCCCTCCCGCTGTATGTAATTTCTCTGTTTGGATTCTTAAAGCTGCCCTGAGGAGGTTTCTGAGATCTCCTAAATATGACGATAAGCATCCTAGAAATCTATAAAGCATAACGATGCGCGGTCGATTTTTTTTATTAAATTAGCAATCAAAGACCTAATACACCTAGGTCATCTCCGGCGAAGGGAGGATCATTGTTCCAGCGGCCAGAACGACATGTGACCAATGAAAACGCGACATTCCGTCGAGATTTCAAACGATGATAATGCAAAAATTCTGTATGTTTTTGTAAATTATAAAAGCCAATAGGAATAGTCGAAAAATGTTGATTTTTCGCGGAGACATGTGCACGTTACCACAACAAAGTAACTGAATACCGTTACTCCTCCGGAAAGTGACTAAATATATTGCTCGTTATCGATTCTCATAAGGAACGCGTTACTTGACCTCAAATGTAACGAGTTACATTTCTCGTTACTTTGACAGCCAAATACACAACAGCTTTTTTTCATGCTTTATTGTTTTCTTTTCACTAGTCGTTGCGCCTAAGCAGTAGCTGCCTCTTGAAGTTTTCATCAGTTAGGTATGTTTCTCCGCTTTATTGAGAATGCATTTCCGGAGACGCTGAAGAGCAGACTTGTGCCCGTTACTTGAAAAATGTAATGGATTACAATTAGAAATTACCAAGCCTCAAATGTAATGGATTACCGTTACAAATTACTTTCGCTGAAAAGCAATGGATTATTTTACTCGCTACGTTACAAATTACTTTCACGTTACTTTTTCCGTGCATCTATAAAGAAAACAATAGAAACAATTTAGATGTTTTCAAAAATGCTCTGCAACACTACTTTCCATACAGGTGAATGGAGTGCACCTACATTCTTTCTCTTAAATTCTTAAATACAATATTTTATTTTTACAAGGACTACCCTAATGCTGGCATATGAGAAATGGAAAGTAGTGTTGCAGAACATTTTTGAAGGCATCAAAGTTGTTTCTATTGTTCTCTTTATAGATACACGGACAAAGTAACGTGAAAGTAATAGACCCCTTTCGAAATACTGCCCTTTGTTGGCAGCTGTGGAATCCCTGCACAATGGCGGACTAAAACCGAAGCGTCACGGCACACTTTATGCGTTTGGTTGGAGTAGAAGAAAAAACATACCACAGAAAAAGGTGATGAGCGCAGTGACGTTGCACTTTCGACGTTGTTTGATTGGCTCGTCGGATTAGCGTTGGCCGCGCTCGGACGTTCGCTATTACACGGAATGACTTGCACGTTTCACGATGTCAGTTGTTCCGCCATTGTGCAGTGGTTCCGACCTTCTAATAACCGGCACGTGAATTTCGAAAGGGGTCTATTTGTAACGTAACGAGTAAAGTAATCTATTGCTTTTCAGCGAAAGTAATTTGCAACTGTAAACCATTACATTTGAGGCTCGGTAATTTGTAATTGTAATTCATTACATTTTTCAAGAAACGGGCACAACTCTGGTCCTGGCTTCCGGAGCATGCTACTTCCATCGCCTGACATGACCTCGGTGTGTTGCGATCTTTGATTGCTTTTTTCAATAGGGAAATCGGCCGCGTACCGTCATGATTTAGGGATTTCTAGTAGGCTTAGAGCCATAGAGTTATTACAATAAACGCTAGAGGCTCAGCTGGCGCTAGAATCTACGGGACTTCCGGTTGCATATTGAAGCAGGCAGCAACCAGTCTAGTTTTCCAGTCTTCCTGTGTATTCCTATGGGAAAACGTGCGTCACATTTTTCTCTTCGCCAGGGAATAACACACTCTAAGAAATGCCTGCGCGTCTACTTAACTACAAACCACTCAAAGAGCCAACTATTGCTATCTAGGAAATCAGCTCAGCTATTGATGAGGCGGAACATCTGTTTAGACCTGCAAATCAAGTCTGCGCTGTGGCATATTACGTAATGCAAGCATGACGCTTTGAATTGCGTAATGCCACAGCGCAGACGTTATTTTTAGGTCTAAACGGATGTTCCACCTCATCATTCGCTGATCTGATTTCCTAGATAGCAATGATTAGCTCTTTTAGTGTTTTGCGGGTAAGTAGACGCGCAGGCATTTTTAGAGTGCATTAATCAGCGTAGGCTTTTTTTTTACTCATAACGGGTACTATGTAGCTTTATTCACATTATAAAGGTATAATTTGTTTAGTTAATGTTTTTTTACTTACTGAGCGATGTTTAAGTTACCAAACATTGAGGCCCAGGTCTATGCTGTAAAGCATGGCATGTCTATGCAAGCTATAAATTCAAGCAAATAGAACTATTAAAAAGTGCGTAGGGTTTATTCAAGCTGTAATAACAACACTCGGTTACTGCTTTATTTTGATTATTCATTCACAGTGTGTTACTAATCCAGTACGTGTTCTTCGTTCCATAAAGCCATGCTTCGTTCTTGTGGTCTGTTTTGGTTGTTTGATTTGGCATATATTAGCATCTTTTTGGTGTTTGTCAAGCCGATTCACTTTGTGTGCTTCATAGCATTGATTCTATGCTTAAATACGTGCCCTATAATATCAGTTTGCAACGTCAACACGTATTATACATATGTATTGGGCTATTTTAGCGAAGTGTTCGACGTCATGAATTTTAAAGAAAGACGCTGTGACACGTATTTTGTACATCCGATTGTAAAACGTTCCAAACTTTTTATTTTGTCACGACACTAAGCAATATTTGCTCTTATAATCGAGCGCGAAGAGAGAACGCATTTGCGTTTTCCCATAGAAATGCACTACCGGAAGTCAAATTTAAACTGGTTGCTGTCTGCTTCAAAATGCAACAGCACACTAGCGCCACAAGAACCTCTAGCGTTTATTGTTAAAAACTCTATGCTTAGAGCCATCAGAGTGAGTTATCGCCATATTGAGGCGATCTTAAAAACCTCCTCAGGGCACCTTTAAGGGGTAATTGATGTAATTAAATAGATAAATTAAGTGAAGCCGGAATACGAAAAAGTCTCACTGGAATCGCGAATCTTGAGTCCACTGACAGTGGCAAGAACAACTTGCTCATTCAATTCTTTGCAATATTTTCTTTTTTGTTCATTTTTTTTGTGAGAGAATACATGTAAATCTACGCTCTCGATGTAGAAAATAACGTCGAACAACCAGTTTCGTGTTTCCGAACGCGTAGAATGTGCAGCCATATTCACAACATTCTGCGGGAGTTGATACCACGAGGGCGCCACAGTATTTCGTGCCACAGTAGACTTCCGGTAGTGTGCATATTTGCTCTTCACCAATGCACAGCGATTAGGTAATACGATTTTCCTTCAGGGAAGTATGCGTTCGTTGGAACCTGCACTCATTTAGAAAGTGATAGAAATGACAAATGGAAACGCGAGGAAAATCGGAAGCACACTGGGGTCCGCCGACAACGGGCGGTAGCGAGCATTTTTGCGAACATCGGCGAATGGGAGCCTACACCGCGTTTGAGTTAATAGGGGATGGCAAACAAACTCTGCTTTAGCTATACATGATCTTTTTTCCTTCTCCTTCTGAGTACATGAAAGAACATTGAGTAAACAACGCGGGCAGTTCCCCAAAAGACTCACGTCACGCACTTGCGAACAAAACATGCAGTGACCGACGCGCGGGAAACGAGATCCAATGTTCACCGTGCGGAATTTCAATGCACCCGCCGCGGCACTTTAGGTATTCATAAATCACGACAGGGACGCCATTGTGGAAAGAGGAGCTCGTGTTCTGCGTGTCTGTGAAGTGTGGCTTGACTGCGTACTGCGCGCGGCCATCTAAAGGCGCCGACTTGGTCCGAGGCAGCCTCACGTGCGTGGAAGACAAAGAAATAGGCCAGATATCGCATCAGCAACCGCATGACCGTAAATCATTTTTTCGGCCAGCGATGGACTTCGCACTCTTAGTTGTTTTTTTTTTTGTTTTTTTGTTTTTTTCTCGTCGCTTTGTTTTCTCCGCCAAGGGAGAGCCAGGGACGAATGACAAATGGTCGCAGTTATTCCACGGGGCATGCCGCGGGATTCCCGTGGTTTATTGTTACGACAGTTAGCGCAATAAATTCAACACAATTCTTTCAGTTTTTTTTTTTTTTTTTTTCTTTATCATCGTGAAATTGACATTTGTGCGATATGTGGCACGTGCCAAACTTCATTAGAAAGCGACTACTTCGAGTGATTTATTGCCGATGGAGGTTGTTAAGCTGAGATCGACGTGAATGTTTAACAGTGCGGATCCAACATTAGATGCGTTTTGATGCGTCTTATCTTGTGCTAATTTATGAATACCTGTCCCGGCTTTCCTTTTAGGGGACATCAAAACAGGTTCCTTAGTCCATCCGAGTTAGGGTCATATGGTAGAAGTTGCTACGTTTGAGGGTGAGTGCACGTGGTCACGTGGCGCTTTGCAAATGTTAGACAAGCAATGCGAGGTCGCATTACAGACTTGTACGTAACGCGTTACAAGTAATGGATTACTTGTAATCGATTACATTTTACTGTAATTTTGTATCGCTTCAATTACTTCCTTTAACGAGTAACGATCCTTGTAACTGAATTACTTTCTTGCCTGTAATCGATTACAAAATTACCCATTACAATTTTTCTTAATTTCCTTTTTTTCTTTTTTTATGCCCCCCCCCCCCCCCCCCATAAAAAAAAAGGAAAAAAAAAGGAAATTGAGAAAAATTGGGGAGAGAGGTTAGATGTGCTGGAGTCACTCAGCTCTAGGAAACAGTCAATCTTTTTTTTTTTTTTCGAAATTATTAAGCACGGGATTTTGAAGATTTGTAGGCCAATTCACTATGCTTCGTTTCCTAAGTACATTTTTTTTTTTTTTTTGGGGGGGGGGGGGTACACCGGAGATACTTCCGGGTATGAAAAATGGTATTATGTAAGTAATGTATTTAAACAGTGCTCTTTTTATTTTATTTTTTTTTTTTTCACAAGAGGGATTAGGTGTGTTGGCGTCACTCACTCAGCTCTAAACAAAAACGGCCAAGGTTTTCTTTTTTTTTCTTTTTTTTTTCGGAACAACTGAGCGCGAGACCCCAAGGAATATGCTACCGTAATAAAAAGTTGAATGAAAAGTAACGTGGGAAGTAATCAATTACTTTAGAGTAATTTTTCGAGTACTTTTTTGAGGCCGTAACTGTAATTGTAATCGGTCACTTTTTACAGTGAAGTAATTGTAGTTGTAATCGGTTACTTTCTTTCAGTAACGTGTACAAGTCTGGGTCGCAACCGCATTATCCCTTTGGCAAATGATTTTTTTTCCGTGGGCGAGGATTGTCCACAATACCGCAAGGAATAGTTTCCTTAACATTTGTTCTGTATACGTCACACACTGTAAACTTCATACGCTCACCGCCGATTTAATATTAGCTACATAACTCAGAGGCATCACCTGAATGCGGATGGCTTCCTGATTTCGAAATGCTATCTCTTTCCCCCAGATTCACTCTATAGTCCGTTGCAACTTAAGAAGGTATATAGGGCGAGGGAAAGGTAGGCCGGGGAGGAGGAAGCAGACGGAACGCGGGAGAGGAGAGGGAAAAACCTCCTCCTCTCTCCAGCGTTCCGTCTGCTTCCAGTCCGAAACTTTGTTCTCTCTAGTTTTTCCCCAGTTTTCCCCGCCATCCAAACGTGACGTCACCGGCGGGAAGCAAGGCGCGCGGCCGGCAATCAGATACGCTCGCGCCCGCCTTTCTCGCGTCTAATGGTACGTTTTCACCTGAGAAGAAATCCGCTGTCGCGGGAGCGGATCCGCTCCCGGCGGCGGCGGCGACGAGCGGGTTGCGTTTACATCTATATCCTTCGAGCAGTGGCGGCGGCGCCAGCTGCGGCAGCGGTTCCCGTAACATCTCGTCAAATATGACGAGAAGGCGCGAGAGTTCCCGCCTCGGCTCTCTCTCCCGGGCGTTGCTGCTCCCGGAACTACGCGTGCTCATGACGTAGGCAGCGTCGCGCTGCGCAAGAATGTCACTTCCGGTCAGCGAAACGCCTCGTTCGGCGGCAGAAATAGGTCCTGGACCTAAACGGCTCTCCGCCGCGTTTTCCGCCCAGCGTTTCGCCCCAGCGGCAAAAGCTGGGCGGATTCGCTAGCGGATCCGCAAGTGTAAACGTACCATAACAGAGAGCAAAGAGAGACGTTCGTGCCATATTAAGTTGATAATAAACTCTATTTGCACAATAATGACAGTGGCATATGTCTGAACTACGAGAAAAAAAAAAATCAAAAGCAATTTTGGATTTGAAAAAAAAAAGTTTTTTTTTTTTTTTTTTTTGCAACTTGGTACGTTGAAGCCGCCGCTCGCTAGTTTCATTAAATCGCTGGCATAAATACGTTCTCCTTCTATCACAAGCAAGCAATTACGCTGGCAAAGAAAGGTATAAAAATCTCGTAATGTTTTTTTTTGTTTTGTTTTTTTACAAATTACTTAAGCACCACGGAAAATGCTCGGAATCTGGGTGCAAGCAGTCTTGTACACGTTACTAAAAAAAAGTAATCGATTACAATTACTATCACTCTTGGCTAAAAAGTATTCGATTAGATTACTTGATTACTCGACGGCAAACGTAATTGGACATTACTTAAAGAAGTAACCGTTACTTTTCCGATTACTTTATTGTGTGAAGACACATCTTTAGCGCTCATAACAATGAACTACTTCCAACCTATATTTCACATTTGCACAATTATTGAAGAAGAAAAACTGGCTCCCTCTTCGTGGTCGTTGCACCTTCACAATGCGGACACAAGCATAGAATTAGTTTGAAATGATTTGGGCGCTTGCCAGTGTGTGTGTGTGTGGGGGGGAAGCGGAGGGGGTTTTGGATCTTGTTAAGCTTGAGCAAGGGTTGTCGCTCATTTTATTATTCACATGTGGATGAGCTCGTATGTTATGCAAAAGAGCAGCAGCTCCAGGATTTGAAACGGATCATGTGTAGTATCCATTAGCGGAAGAGATCGCCCCGACCACTTCTCAACTCGAAACATTGCTTGTCACAAAGACCACGTAGGGGAAATGGGGAAATATTTCAACTGGCTTTGTTATATTTTGCATCCGCTTTAGGCATTCTTCGGTTCTGGTTCTCCTACGGGCTGCGAGTAGGTACCCTAAGCAGGATTTTTTTTTTTTTTATTTCTGTGTGTGTGTGCGTGAGGGAGCTAGTTTGAACGAAGGACTTACAAAGCTACATTCTGCTCCCTCAAACTTCGCCCTGAATGGCCTTTGTCACGTACTGTGGCTTCCCTGGGGCTTCCCACTCCCAGTCCCAGCTCAAAAAAAAAAAAAAAAAAAAAAAAAAACGGACATTCCACAGAAACTGTACATAGAAAAGAATTGATCTCGTTTCCTACAGCTCCGCAAAAATCTTTCTTTTTTCCGTTAAAAAAAAAAGCAAATTTTATTTTTTCATTTCAGAAAAAAAAAGGTGTGTGCCGGGGGGGGGGGGGGGGGGGTACCGTGAAAAATAGTAACAGTTACAAGTAATTTTATTACTTCAAAAAGTAATCAGATTACTCTTGTGATTACTGCCTAATAAAAGTAATCAACTAATTACAAAATTACTCCAAAAAGTAATCGATTACAAGTAATTTGATTATTGTAATGCGTACGGTACAAGTCTGGGTGCAGGTGCCGCACACACATCTAGCCTGAATGAACGTGACATTTCTTTTAGATTCTTTTTAGAAAAGTAACTGTTGCAGACGTCAGTGCGTGTAGCACGCACTCTTAACCTCTTGTAGCATGTACTACTCTTGTAGCATCCATATGCTCCATGGTGCTTGGGTAATTTAGCAAAACGTCTATACACCATTCTAGAAAAGCGCATCTGGTAGGTGCCATTTTCAGCGTTCGTGCCTGTGGCGCGTACATTGCTCGCCTTCCGAAGCGACAAACGTGCGCATGCCGGGCTGTGACCTAACAAATATGGACTGTGGTTATCATAAGCATTAAAATGGTGTATAGATTGGAATGAACCGCGTTCGTGTAGGTTACTGTTCATGAAGATTGTGCTGAAATGAAAATGAAAAGAATTCCTTAACCACCAAGCCAAACATCATCAATGTACAATTGACAGGCGTATAAAGTACGCAAATTCACTATTCATCTAATTGCATCACAAAATTTAAAATTTAAAATAAGGACAAGTTACAACAAAAAATTGGTACGCATTTTTTTTTTTTTTTTTTACTCTCGAAGTAGAATGCAATACGTTCCAATACTGATCCACGAGTGCACATGAGGAGAAGAGGTAATTCTATATAAGATTCTTTAAAACTATTTTTTTTTTTTTGTATTGCACAGCCTCCATCAGCGGTAAGTTACACGCCTCCCCTCAACGACATTTATATTTTCAGTTAAAAAAAAAAATAATCTTTTTATGCTTATTTAGCATTTCCCTGCAATCGAATAAAATAAAGACGTTTTCACAACCTCTTCTGCGAGCGAAATTTGCGCGCCAACCTTTTGACAAACATACGAGGCATCGGCTCTATCGCAGCTGTCCTAAAAAGAAAAAAAAAAAAAAAACATTTAGATTGCATAAAAATGCCTGAATGTCCTAACAGAGATATTAGAGAGTTTTAGGGAACCGTTCTTATATATCCGATACGGTACGGTGGGCCCTCCTATACGAACTGCGCATGCGCTACCACAGAAGACTCGCGCATGCGCAGTTCATACCCGGAGGGCTCATCGTACCGTATCGGATGCACAAAAACGGTTCCCTATTCATCGAGACTTTACTTACACTTGGCCTTGTACACTTGGCCTTGTACACTTGGCGTTGTACACTTGGCGTTGTGTACAGGCCCCCAGATTCTCCGATTTCGTATCTAGAATCAATTTACGACTACATCAACGTAAACGTCAACGACGAACCAAAGAGAATACTTGGAGTTGATTTTAACTTACCTGGAATAAACTGGGAACGCTTTGAGTCTGGTCCAGTAGAAAATAAAAGCTGTGCCATTGCTGTTGGACATCGCATTTTGAAACGGTTTGACGGAGGTGGTCAATGAACGGACTAGAATAACTGGACCGACACATTCGTTACTCGACTTAGTGTTTATTTCTAATCAGTTGCCGAACTACGAGGTCAGTGTTTCTGAGGGGCTGCCAGTTAGACCATAAGTTCGTACTGTTAAGCATCAATTTCACGAAGGCTAAAAATCTCAGTCCACCCGAATGCGCGATTTTAATAGAGCGGAGGAAGTACTTAGGGATGTCATTAGATATACTTTTGGACGGGAGGGACGTTGAATATTCATGGCAACAATTCAAGACAGTGATTACCACTGTATGACAAAGTATGTTCCTGAGAGGACCAAGCGGGTGGCAAATTAAAACCCGCGGGTAACACTCGAAGTAATCCAACTCAAGCGCAAGATCGAAGGCGAAAGAAATAGTTGGCTAATGATAACGTTTTGCCATAATTATCGCACACACTAGAATAAACTTAGTAACGCAAAACTAAAATATTTTTTAGAAGTACTGCCTCAATTCATGAGAAGTTCGCAGCGGAAATTTTGGCACCATCTCGCACCGGCCACAGATGAAATACACTCTAAAAACAAAAAGGTATCACCTTGCACCCTTTTGTCTCATATAATGCACCCCAAAACTTTATTTCCACGTACAGACGGCCCCAAATTTTACCAGGGGCTTTATAACGGTGCAGTGGTGTACCAACTTGTTTTTGAGTGGGGGGGCAAACCAACCCCCCCCTCCCCCCCCTCCCCCCCCCCCCCCCCCCCCGGGTAGCATATTTTTTTTACTAGTGATAAGCCGAACTTTTGCCAAATCGAAAGTTCGGCGCCGAATCTTAGGATTCGGCGGAGCCGAACTTTTGCTGAACTTTTCTAAAGATTCAGCAAAGGTTCGGCAAAAACACACTGTTACCAGACTTAACGTTGATATTTAAGCGCCGTTCACAGATATGCGACCGAGTAAAACCGAGAGAGACCAAACCGGTTTTTAAGTCTCTTGCGACGTCTTATGACCTGCTCCGCTGCAACGCATCCGGTCCTAAGACGTCGTAAGAGGCTTAAAAACCGGTCCTAAGACGGCGCTTTAGTATTTTCTCACGAAAAAAGGTTTATTTTTTTTTTTCTTAACTTAAATACAACATGTTGTGCCTATTGACCCAGTTATTACCAAATAATGTGATATTCTGCAAGATAATTGTATCGGTGTCGCTTTTGTGTGTTTACTTGCAATTTTAGTGTCTGCTTCCAGAAAGTGGCGTGACAACGAGGTTGGGTAGTAGCCGGCGCAGTTACGAATAATGCTACGAGAGTTTTGATTTTGAGGCTTCTTCAGCGCACGCCTGCAAGTGTGTTTACATTGTTAAAATAAAGGCAATCACTGCGTTCATACTTTCTCTGGGAGTCGCCGTTTCGTGCGCGAAAACGAATGCAACGGTTGCTGAGCCTTCCCCAGAAGAGATTATAATATTACTGTAAATATGCATGTTTCCGATTTGAGTCACCTAGTGTCGTCCGTAAAGCATATGATTCTGTTTTGGCACAAACTGATTGTGAGCCGAATAATAGATTCATATTCATAATTCATAATTCATAATTTATTTGTGATGGAGGAGCATATCCACAAAACAACGCAGGTTCGTCAAAGCCTTCAAGGGCTTGTGTGACTAAACCGAGGTTGCAAAGATATCAAAATTATTATCACAAAAGAAGAAGGAAAAGGAAAAACATGAAAAATTGTGAACTTATCCAGAATTAGCAATAGTTCCAGTTGAAGCTTAGGCTTCCAAATCACGAAAGAATATAAAATTCAATAAAAATAAAAAAAAGTCAGGTTATGTCACTAAAAAAAATCACAGAATCGTTCCTTGAAGAGTTGCACGATGCAGGGTACGTCCAGGTGAAGATTGAGATTCTCAGTGCATGAGAACAGTCACAAAATGAGTCATGAAAACAAAACAGAACAAATATGACACAGAATTTGACACAAGTAAAATTGAGTTATATCGCAAATACACCACATTGAGGATGGCACCCTATTTGTGTCATTAATAATAACCACAAATAAAAGCATTATTTTAATCAATCACCTTTGCATTATACGCGAAATGCACCATTCAGAAGACACATACCTAGTGACATTATTAGAGGCGACAAAAGAAAACTGTCAAATGAAATCAAATAAGGGCGTATGAGAAAAAAAATACTAAACACAAAAAACACACACACAAAAATGTTATACATTTTTAGATCGACTCATCGGGAGACAGGAGAAGGCGAAGCGATTTTCTAAGCTTTTTTCTGGAAGTGAAGTCAGGGAAGTTAGAAGGTAAGGAATTAAAGATCCGAGGAACGTAGAATGACCGCAAGTTCTTGCCATAACGAGTGTAACATTTGGTGATGACAAATCGTGGAACCGTTCGCAGTTGCCGGATATTCGGATGAGGTGTCTTGAAGTCAGTATTCCAGTAGTGACCAAGGACTACCGTTTCCACAAACAGAGAATGAAAGTTGGGCATAGATAATATTTGAAACATATCCTGAGAGGAAGTGGTAGGCCTGTAGTAAACATTACGCAGCATTCCTTTTAGAATATTATTAATTTTTGCCTGCCATAATCCAGAGCAATTTCCAAAAATGGTGATTCCGTAGCGGAGGGAACCATATGCTAACGAGTGAACTATGAGTTTCCTGAGATTAAGTGGTAGAAAAGCCTTGATGTGGTACATTAAGCAAGAAACGCTCCTTAACTTAGAACACAGTCTTGTGAGGTGTGAATTCCAAGAAAGATCAGAATCAAAAATAATTCCTAAATACTTCACAGTGTCTGAGAAAGCGATGGGAGTGCACTGGCAGTTGACACAGTGCGACGTGTGGAGGAAAAGATGAGTATTTAGGTCAACTAACTTAAGGGGATTGTGAAAACATACTAACTTAGTTTTTGAGACATTGATATCGATAAGATTATGGGCGAACCAGTTCATTAGTCCTAAAGAACATTCCTGGAGCATTTCCATAGCCCTTGAATAAGTTAGATGACTTGTTAACAAAAGAGTGTCGTCCGCGTATTGATAAAGGGAGCAATTCGAAACAGAGGTAGACATATCATTTACATAGATATTGAAGAGTAAAGGCGAAAGTACTGAGCCCTGTGGGACACCAGATTTTAAAGAGACTTTGACGCTGTGTATGCCTTTGATTGAAACCAGCTGGGAACGATCTTGCAGGAAATTAGTCAGTAAGGTCAAAAATGGACCCCTGAAACCAACAGTTGAAAGTTTTTGCAATAACATAGAGTGACTCACTGTGTCGAACGCCTTTTTTACATCCAGAAAGCAAGCACAAATAAACAGGTTGTTCTCAAAACCCAAATTTATCTCATCAGATAGCGCTTCGAGAAGGGGTTGAGTCCCACGACCAGGCACGAAACCGTATTGGTTGGGAGATATTATGTTGCACTTCTCTACAAAAGAAGACATAGTGATGTAAATAAATTTTTCCAATATTTTAGCAATACATGGTAGAATCGAAATTGGCCGATAGTTTTCAACCTGGCCACGCTGACCTCCTTTAAAAAGAGGTTTAACAATAGCCGTTTTCAATTCGATGGGAATGGAACCTGTCTCGATCATTGTGTTGAGCATAAGTAGAAGAGTATCTTTTAAGTACCTGAAATTTCTACGGAGATCGCTAAGACATATTCCATCATAACCCGGTAATTTATTTGGCTTGAGCCCCAAAATTATTGACTCGAGGTCCTGCGATGTCATTTCAGGGAGAAACGCGGAAGCTGAGTTCAGGGAGGGACTAGAAAAGGCCGCTGTGGCCGATGGCCGGGCCCTGCCCGAGAAGGAGGCAAAAAAATTGTTGAAGGTAGTTGCCGTAGCCAGTGAATTAAGCCCAAAGGCACCGTCAAAATTTTGAATGTGAGGATATGTAACACCACGTAACTCGTTGATTAACGACCACGTTTTAGCCGAGTTGCGTCTAGAATCAGAAAACTGCTTTTGAAAGTACAGCCGCTTAGCTGAGCGAATTAACGCGCTGACTTTGTTCCGGATAGTTCTGAATTCTGCTTTAAGGATGGAATTATGCGGAGACCGGCGGCATCGCTTCCAGGCTATTTCTTTGAGTTTTATAACCGACAATATGTCTTTATTTAGCCAGCGTATGTTGTCTTTTCTTTGTTTTACTACAATAATCTTTTTTGACGCTTCAGTAAACTGTCTAAACAGTTGCACAAAAGTGACATAAATGTCAGAGCGTGACACGGAATGTTGAAATGTAAGCCAGTCATAAGTAGAAATACAGTTATCGAGACTATGGCGATCAACAATCTCAACGTGGTGCTTATTGCTGATACCTGTCACCAACGCATCTCCTGGGAACTTCCAACTGACATCCTATAAAATAGTGGTCCGATAATTTGTATGAAATGACCGCTGCCTTTGTTGTTGATGTTGAAGATCTTAAATTGATATGATCAATAGATGATATTACGATTTTGTCTCCGAGGAGTTCTTCCCTTGTGGGGGCCTGAATCGCAGGCTCTACGCCGTGATCTGCCAGAAGAGTTAGATACTCGCAAACCAGTGCTCTCGAAGGCTTCAATAGATCAATGTTGAAATCCCCTACAAGACAGAGGGACGCATTAGTAGGCAAAGTTTGCAAACAGTCTCGCAGGTCAGAGAGGAATTCAGATACGTTTCCAGAGGGTGGCCTATAGCAGGCTAGCAGGTATATATTATAGACAGAAGTAAGAATACGCAGTGAAATGGTCTCACAAGACCGGATTGAAAACTTAACCTCCGAGAAAAACAAATCGTCCTTCAAAAATACCGCGATACCACCGCCGCGCTTCTTGTCACGAGTATAGAACGTGCTATTAAACCCCGGCAACGAAAATTGACCTACATCCTCATCATGAATATTAATTTCAGTCAAAACAAACACATCGGCAATAAAACGCACAGAGTCAATGGCTAACTGAAATTCACACCAGTGCTTTCGAATGCTTCGTATATTGACATGAAACAAAGTAAAAATACTGCCTGCCCTTGTCTTAAATATTTCGTTACATGAGTCTAGGTTTTTTATCTGAAAAAAACTGTTCCTAGACATAATTTTAGATTTTTATCTAACAATACTCTTTTTAGACGCCTAAGCCAATTGTTCCAATGCATCAGTGTTGAGGATGCGAAGGAGTGGAGAATTCTGGTTTTGCTTTGCGAAAATTTTTCCGTGGCGCACCCATACAAATTTGTAGCCCTTTTCTTTGCCTCTTGTTCGAGCCAACCAAAACAGCTTCCTGTTGGCTTCGGTTAGGTTATCATTAAAGTATATCCTAGGATGAGATTCATCTTGACGTATGGAGCCGAGGCGTCCACGACAAGCCATCCAACGTTCTTTTTGAGAGACTGTAGAGAACCGGATCAGGATGGGAGGGACTTTTCCCGGTTTAGCCGGCAAGCGATGTGCTACCACGACATGCGCGGGTTCAAAACCCTCCACACCAAGTTGATCTGCCAGGTTTGTCATGGTATTAACGATGTTTTCTTGAGACGAAACTGGTATACCGTGAATCTCTAAGTTAGAGAGGCGGTTTGTTTGATCTGAATCATTGTGGTTTGTTCTGAGCTGACGGATCTCGTTTGTCTGCTCGGCTACAATAGAGCGCAAAGCGCTCGTTTCACTTTGAAGATCTTTGATCGTTTTGTCTTGAGACTTCGTTGTCAACACTAGCGAGTCGTACTGAGTGGAGTAAAAATTCATAGATGTTTGCATTTCATTGATGGTAACTCGCATGGAGTCCACTGTCTGCTTCAGCGTTAATAGCGCATCTATCTTTGGATGTAGTTCGTGCAGAGCACCGACGGTATCTTTCCACGAAAGAAGAAGATCGAGTTTTTGATTGACACTCGAGAGTTGCGACACGAAAGAACTGGGGTCGTCTTGAGAGGGTGAAAGCTCGACTTCAGTGTCGGACCTGGGCAGCCCTCCACGACAGGCGAGACAGCGCCATTTCTCTAGTTTAGAAGCGCTCATCCCTTTGAATGTACCATCAGACACACCCGAGCACTTCTTTCCCAAGTGGTACGCTTTCGAACAGTCAACACATTTCATAAAACGACCGTCAGTTGGCAGAGAGCCAGAGCAGACAGCACAGGGCTCCGGTGTAGGCATAGTGCGCAATTCACGGCGAAGAAGAAGTTGAGGGTATAAATGATAAAGAAGAACCAAACAGATTGCGAGAAAAATAAACAGTTCCAGGCTCACCCGCAAAAGTGAAACACAGTTAAAGCTGAACACGCGACCAACCTCCAAGACCCATCGAGACCGGTGTGTCCCAAAGTAATCTGGGTAACCGGGTTTGTTGCGGTGGGCAGATGTTGGGCTCACTGCGTTAGCCGGAAGGCCCGGGTAAAGGTCTTGTTGGGGAAGGCGGCTGTCGGGCTTACTGTGTTGGTCAGAAGACGCAGCAGCAAAAACCGGAGCAGTGGTGGCGGACGTAAATCGTGGAAAGGGAGGGTCGTCAGAGAAGTATGGAGTGCCAGTATGGGGTGGTCACCAGTCTTCGTCGCTCGGGGAAGCAAGGCTCGCAGAGATGAAATCTGACGCCGAAATAGATGATCGAGCGATCAGCCCAGATGACCTCTTTACCTTGAGCAGATGGAACGAACTCGGCGAAGACCACCCCTTAATTTAAGCATTAAAAGTGAGATAAAATCTCAGCACGAAGGAAGTAAATGTCCGAACACTGTGACTTCTTCTTCTTCTTCTAATAATAATAATAATAATAATAATAATAATAATAATAATAATAATAATAATAATAATAATAATAATTATTTTATTTGCCCATCAGGAATGCCAATGTTATATGTAGGGTTCCGCGTTTTCGGTTTCTATTTTTTCAAACTTCGGCGTAATTTTTTCGGTGTTTTAATAAACACCAACGGACACCAGATCAGATTATTCTTGTACCTCTAATAATTTGTGATCACTCAAAGAATAACGGCACAGATACATTGAAAAAGGAAGGGACACTTTATTTGGGCAAATGTGGCAACTGTAAAGAATACAAGAAAAAAACACACAAGTACAAACAAGTCAGATATGAAGCCTATGCCCAAAATCATGGAACTTCACCTTCTGTATACTCAGGATTATGTGATCTTATTATAGTACACACACACATGTACTTTCCCAGGTTCTCCTTGTTGATCCGCACCCTTTCTTTCCTGTTAATATGACACTGAGCTTCGAGAATGCCCTCTCAACGCTAACACTGGACATGGCAGGCCGAGGAGATGAAGCGCTGCCTGAGCCAAAATCGGCCACTCAACCAATTGTGACCCCCAAAAGAGCATGATAAGAAAAGTAAAGTCTTGTGTCAAAATAGTTTCCGAGGTCGCGAACCTCGGTGACTCGTGGGATGGTAGCTGATTTAAGAACATAACAGTAAGATAATATACCGCATTTATGAGACATTGATAAGATTTTTGTTTTGTCAATGTTAAGCACCAACAAGTTTGCGGAGCACCACTCAGATATGCGAAAAATGTCATCTTGTAATACACTGCAATCGTCAAATGATATTATATTCGTATATATCTTGATGTCATCAGCAAACAAAAGCAAGTGTGAATTTTTTATACACTTTCAATGTCGTTGATGAATGCGAGGAACAGTAGGGGCCCGAGGTTAGATCCTTGGGGGACCCCAGACGTCGGGATGAAAGTGTCGGAATAGCTATTCGCAATTCTCACACTGCTACGACGATCAGTTAAGTAAGTCTTAAACCAGTTCAAAAGGCTCGGCGATACTCCATACAATGAGAGCTTCAGCAATAGTAAATCATGATTAACTTTGTCGAAGGCATTTGTCATATCAAAATAAACAGTATTGACCTGGCCTCGAGAAAGAACTATAGGAACTGAGTAACCAAGAAATGAACAAAGATTAGTTTCCACGGAGCGTCCCTTTAAAAAAACATGTTGAGCACTACTAAATTTCTGTCTAAAATAATACGAAGCACGAGTGTAAATGACCATATCAAATACCTCCGAAAAGGCGCACAGCAAGGATATCGGTCGGTAGTTATTTACGTTACAAACATCACCACTTTTATGCACTGGTATGACAACAGACATTTTCCACGATAATGGAAAAACACCACTTTTCAACGAGAGGTTAAATATGTGATTTAAGATGGGGGCTATTAGGTGTGCACACCCCTTGATAATAAAATTTGGTATCATATCCATTCCCACTGACAACATCGACTTCAGTTTTGATATCGCTTCTAGAACTTCAACTGTGTCAATAGAGGTAATTGTCAGAAAATCGTGGTAACCAGTATTGTCAGGAATTTTAGAAAATGGATTAGACGTACTTTTATTGGTTTTTATTGGTTTAAATCGAAAATGCCGAACCTAAAAACTGACCTTTTTCGGTTAAAACCGAATTTCCGAAAATGAATTCGGCGTACTTTCATCGGTTTTTATCGGTTTAAACCGAAAAATCCGAACCCTAGTTATATGTATGGGCACATCAAAGCCAGCTAAAGGCTTGTGTGATGACGCCCTAAAAAAAAAAAAAAAAAAAAAAAAATAAGATCGGCAAAAATGCAAAAGTAGAAAAAAAAAAGACGACGAAGCAAAAGAAAACATTGTATAATAATAATAATAATAATAATAATAATAATATTTTTATTTGCAAATACTGGAAGGGGCCCATGTGGTGGTGTGCAGGGCTAGGCAGATAGGTGAAAACACTTACGCAGAGCGCCTGCCAGCCCGCCACCCCATGTGAAAAAACAAAACCGATATAAAAATGTACAGAATATACACAATACAGAAAGTGCGTAAAAAGAAAAGAAAAGAAGGAGGAAAACATATATCACATTATGTCGAGGATGCCAGCTGCATCCCATTCTAGCAAGCTTTCGTGACTCTGCCGCGTTTGTCGGCAGTGGGCTGCGAACACTGAGCGTTATTGTCAGTTGTCAGTCAATCGTTCAACTACCTCGTTTCATCAATAGAAAGGTCAAATGAAAATCACGTTATCCAGAATGCTCCGCATCATTTGTCACTTGCGCAGTGGACTGCGTAAATTACTGGTCGACCTTTGTTCTTGAGGCAGAAAATATTGAAAAGAACCATGCTCGCAAAAGCTCACAAACGCGCAGTTACCGTGTCGCCTACTCCACACCTCGCCGTAAAAGCTGGTTGTACTAAACTGTACAATGGTAACCGCGCGACTGCGCGGCGTCAATTTGCGATCCATGGCCCCGTCGCGTTCGTGCGCGTGCGCAGACATTTGGCGAATTTTCGCCGAATCTTTGCCAAACTTTCCTTCGAAATTTCGGCATGTGCGGAACTTTGCCAAATCTGAAGCTCGGCAGATTCAGTCCATCACGAACTTTTACGGCGCAGGTGATAGACCCCCTAGCAACGACGCTCAGGCCGGATTGGCTGCTCGGCAACGCGAGGGAACTTAAATTTCGGAATCGGACGGCGCGTGTATCACTCGAAGCGCGTTAGCCCCCCCCCCCCCCCCCCCCCCCCCCTCCTCCGGCCTGCGTTCACGCCGCTTTGCGGCGACAGTGTACGGCTGCTAATTACAAAACCATCAACCCACTTAGCCCCCCCCCCCCCTCCCCCCTTCTACCTCCGTACACACCGCTTTGCAGCCGGCAACCCAAGCCCCGCTGTCCTTCATGCACATCCGTAAATAGAGTCCCATACGATTTAGTTTAGCAATGTTTCGTCGACAACATTCGTTTTTTTTTTTTTTTTCAGTGTTAATCGTAAAAAAAGAAATGTCGTAAATATCGCCAAATGCCTCAACAAAACAAAATGTTTGAGGAAAAAAAAGAAAAAAAAGTAAGCCCACACCGTGGATAGAACCCGGGTCTGCTACGTATGAGGCAGACATCTTACAACTAAGTTTCGCTACCGCTTCGGAAACTTTCATTGTAACCACTGCCTATGTTGAAGGCGGCAGCGCCTATCTCCACGAACCAGCCAATTCGGCGTGAGCGCCGTTGCTAGGGTTTGTATCACCTGCGCGTTAAAAATATGCCCCCGCGGGTCGGGGGGCGGTGCCTTTGGTATTCCTTGGGCGCCGCCGGCCAGTGTTTGCCCTGCTCAGGGGCGGCTGTTTCACGGGGGGGGGGGGGGGGGGGGGCAAAACACATGCCTTGCCCCCCCCCACTTTGATAACGGGGGGGGGAAAGCGCCCCCCTTGCCCCCCCCCCCCCCCCCCGGTTGGTACGGCCATGTAACGGTGCGATATAACTTATTAAATAGCTAAAGTACGTTTCAAAGACAACAAAAAGAAAACACTGAGGTTTTTGCAGAAGGGCCAAGAAAACCCCGATTGTTTTTTTTTTAATTTTTTTAGTCAGTAAGACGTACATTAGCTATTTTAATAAGTTATATTACACGGTATCAAGCCTCTCGTGAAAGTTAGTACCGTCAGTTAGACGTCATTGCGCTGTACGTCGAACTGAAGTTTTGGGGTGTATTATAAGGGACAATGGGTGTAACAATACACCCTTTTTCCTGAGAGTGTAGATTATGTCGCCGTCAATGACCAAATCATTGCTGAGCCAGCAGAAATGGCAAGCATGTTCAATAATTTCTTCCATTCTGTTTATTTTCTGACGCTGACAATGCTTCAGGTAACTTCGGAGTGACGAATGATACAAACCCTCAATAATGCCTGATTTGATTGTTACTGTGCAATACGTCTTTTCTTTGTGTGAGGTCTGGAGATAAAAAAAATCTGCCGGACCCGACGGGATTCCCAGCGCATTTTAAGGCGATTTCCTGAATGGGTCTCGAAATATCTGGTGGTTAACTTTAATGCTTCCATGATGCAGCACAAAGTACCGCCGGACTGGTTAACTGCGAGAGTAGTTCCTGTGCATAAGGCTGGAGATAGGTAAGCACTTTGTCGGAAATTATCGCCCGATCTCGATAACTTGTGCACGCAGTAAACTGCTGAAACATATTATTTCTAAACAGTTGAATAACTTTCTGTAAGAGTCAGCCTCTTTTTTTTTTTTTTTTTCACTGAACACGGTTTCCGTAAATCCTTAGCCACAATAACACAGCTAATCGAAACAATACACGACTTCGCTCAGTACATGAACGACAGGAGTCAAATAGACTTGTCGATCGAGTACCTCATAATGAACTTACATACAAGCTTGTCAAACAGGGCGATAACGAAAACATAATAATACGGAACAAGGCTTATCTTCAGAAAAAAATAAAGTTTGTCGAGATCAATCATGCAAGGTCGCACCTAGTAACCGTATCATCGGGGGTTCCTCAGGGAAGGGTGGAAAGTTGGGCTAGTTGGTAGTTATTCATCTTAGTTTTAAAAGCGCACAAAGAGCGCTCGTCCGTCGTTTGTGTTTCTTACTCTGTCCTCGTCTTTTGTGCGCTTTTAAAACCAAGATGTTCCTCAGGGATCCGTCTTGGGCCCTGTCCTTTACCTGAGTTATATAAATGACATAGCAGATAATACTGACCCCGGCGTCGCGATCAGGTTGTTTGCAGATGGTTGTCTTATTTATTCATGAATAAACTACAGTAGTGACCAAGTAAGATTGAGTGCATCTTTTAAAGTCGTCGAAGAAGGTGTAGCAGTGGAAGATGGTAATCAACTGTGATAAAACCGTGTTCTGCGCATTGACCAAAAAAAAAAAAAAAAACGAAGAACGTTTTACCATTTGAATAGGAATTTGACGGTTGTCCCCTAGCTAATGTTTAGGACTTCAAATATTAAGGTGTCACGATTTCTAATGACCTCAACTGGAGTAAGCATGTTAAAAACGTATGCTCTACTGCGAAAAAAAAAACTATGGTTTTTAAAACGCAACCTTAAGTTGGCACCCGACGCAACAAAACTACTTTCATATCAAACTGTAATAAGGCCGGCTTTGGAACATGTTCCAATTGTATGGGACCCTTTTAGACAATACCAAAATGATAAAATATAAAAAAGTTCAAGCAATATGACAGCGAGGTTCATATTAGCTAAGTATGAGAGTACCGACTTCGTTAAAAATACTCTGAATGATATCAATCTGTCACTCCTCTCTAGCCGGCGGAAAACTGCAACATTGAAGTTTCTTTTAATGCTAAAAATTAAATTGTTTAACATTAACACTCTCCAGTGCTTATCCCCCCCCCCCCCCCCCCCCCCCGGGCCAATCTAGATCACTCAGGAAAGGTCACGCCGTGTAACTGGTGGTAGAAAGGGCGAAGAATTACATTTTCCAGTACTCATTCCCACAGAGAGTAGTTGATTGTGATAGTGTTGATGGTTTTATTACTAATTTGCTCAACCTGTTGACGGAGTCTTAACTAACGCAAAATTGTTATTTCGTTCATAGCCCCGAGTTGATGCTGATGCCTTGTTTGTTAGATTATTAGTATTTTTTCATGTATGATTTGATGTATTGTTATTGTGGCAACTGCATCTCCATTTGTGTATTTGTTATGTTTACATGTAAGTTACCCCCTACAATAATGACCCCAGGGCGAAATGTAGGTAACGAATAAATAAATAGAAGTTTAGTTGATTTTTTTTTTTTTAAATTAAGCTTTACGTTAACGTTTTCCTAAGCAGTCCTCATATTGATGTTTTTACCTTGTGTTGTTATTGCTGCGCTGTAACTCCTATTGATTTTTGTGCCTGATTGAAGAGTTTATATTTTGTCATATTTTGGTATTTTGTAGGGTTGTGTTACCATCACTCCTGTAACGACCCGATTTCGGGTCAACAGTATTCATAAAAAAAAAATAATAATAATAATGGAGCTCAACACCTGCCCCCTAAAACTCTGTAATATCAGACACAAATATATATATATATATAATAGTGTGTTGAAAGTAATGTCTAAACTCAGACTTAAACTTTGTTTACGAGGGGCGTTCATAAAGTTCGTATTATCGGCACAAAAAATTGAAAAAAAAACGGAACAAAACAGGCATCAACATGAGCGCGCGTCCCCCTAGTTTCCGCAGAGTATAAACATCGCATGCTATAGTAGCTCGGAACGCCGCCAGGGAGTCGAAACAAAAATGGCACCGCCCGTTGGTCCCAAGCACGTGCAGTGATCCGTTTTTTTTTTTTATTTGAAGGGAAGCAATGCCAAGGATATTCATTTCACTGGGAGCATTGTTCGGGGACAACGCCCCACTTTATGACACTTTGGTTAAATGGCACAGACGCTTCTAGTATGGCCAAATAAGAGGAAAGCATTTCAAGGACGGCGACCAAGTGATTGCTGAAGTGGAGCGATTCCTGAACACTCAAAACGAGGAGTTCTATAACAATGGCCTCCGGCATGTGGTGCATCGCTGGAAAAAGTGGGTAACTTTTTGTGGCGAACATCTAGAGAAAGACTCAATTCCTACTCGAGTTTGATTGCTGAATCTCTATTCCTTCGTGACAATAATACGAACTTTATGAACGCCCCTCGTAGACGATTAACTTCTCGTTTTCAACAGTTCGGCCGCGTGATTGGAACTCCGAGGGAGGCCCGAGCTGTATGCGACGGCTTCCGCCGTCCGAAGCTGATAATGAAAACAAAATTCACTGAAACATTTCCTCAACAACAAATGTGACTGCGCCAAATGTCGACTAGAGTGAGAATGTGCACTCTTTTTCTCGATTATATGAGCGCTCCTCTTTGGACGGAGGTCTGGTACAAAGTCGGCTTGAATCTGCAAATGCCACTCTTGAAGCTGTTCCGACAGCAGAAAGATACTCAACTCTCAGCACGCGGCTGTAAAGTATTCAGAGCATCGGGGAGAATGTTTTATGTGACACTATAGTTAGTTCTCTCGGCACACAGCTCGCGCAAAAATACCTTGACATGGCTCACCTCTACTGCTGCCGGAAAGCGCTTTTTTTTTTTTTTTCCGACGAAAACAAAGGTAAAAGAGAAGCTTTGTCCAGCATTGTGAGTGTTATGTACCGCGGAACACAGATTGCTACCAATTACAAAGGATCTTTCAACGTTGAAGCTGCGATAAAACAATCTCAATTGCTGGCGTGCCGGAAAGCCGCTTCGCGACTGCACGGGTCGCTCTACCGCCTTCCGCCGTTGATGTACACGGATAGAAAAAAAAAAAAAGTTAGGTTTTTTTGTTTTTTTTCTTTGCCAGTAGAGAGTCACCTCATGGAACTTTCGCGGCCGGCATAATTCTAAATTTCGATTGCTTCAGGAAAGTGTTTTATGTTATAAAATATTTTGGCTATCAGTTGAGAAAGGGTTATTGATGCGGTCCGGCAATTTCCAGCCAAATCGAAGACTATAAAAAAATCGCCGGAGTTTCCTTTCGTTGTTTAAATAATGGTTTGTGAATTCATACAAAGAAACAAACAGCGGCATTCCTACTTGGATACATTAAGGTACTTAATCAAATTAAGTGTACTGCAGGATTTATACAGCAGGAAACAAGAGCCTGCAAGCATTTCTTCAACCATGGAAACAAAATAGCGAGTTGTAGTATTGCGTGTACGAGCAAAGGCTAGCACTGTGCGTTTGCGCTAGCGTTTGCCTGTTCCACACTGAGCGTGCGCGGAGCCCTAAACTGCGTCTTGAATTGGCCAATGGCGACGACGCGCATGCGCAGCGTAGACTACGCAACGCTAACGCAAACGCGCGGCGCTGCTTGCGTTTGCTTCTAAACGCAATACTCAAACTCTTTCGCTCTGTAGTGAGAGGAAATTTGGCCTCCCCGATAAAGCTACCAATACCCCTGTCAGACGGACCGCTTAAGCTGCTTTAGTAGAAAGGAAAATCTCCTAAAAATAGAAGGACTTCGTGCCACACGGCACCGTAAATGCTCCTTCAACTATGGGATATAGCGCGACACGGAGAGGAAACTTGAAGAGGAAGACAGGACAGAGCTCTACTATACAACTGACGTTTAATGCTATAGACAGAGAAAGATAAAGATGAAGTACAGGATACTATCATTGAAAAATAAAAAAGAAGGAAAAGAAATTTATAGTATTAATATTAAAATTAAAAATACCCCCCCCCCCCCCACCAAAAAAAAATACCTAAAAAAAAAATAACGCCACTGACGATGGGTGCGCTGAGGCAAACATCACCTCTGGACAAGATGACTTGCGCCTCGTGCAGTTCTCGATATATATATATATATATATATATATATATATAGGATTGTGGTGCTGGGAAGCATGTGTGCATTTGCACTCCCTTACATGCTAAACAAATTCGTCCTTTTCGAAAAGGGACCTCGCTAGCGTCCTTTAATACAAAGGCTATATTCTCGATAGTATGCGCTAGCGGCATTGAAGGCGAGCTGGTGCATCATTTTGTCTCCCTGGAGTTAGAACTTAAAGACTGACCTCGGCATGGGTTTTTCGGGCGTTGGCTGAGGGAATCGTACCAATGAAATACTTTCGTAGTGCCAATTAGAACTTTAACTCTGTCAGAGACAATTTGTGTCTTTTTCCTCCTCACGCGTTTCAGGCTTAAGATCCACCTATTCGTCTGCGCGTTTAAAGAAGAAAAAAAAAAAAAAAAAAAAGCTAAAAGGGTTTTTGGCAAAAAAAAAAAAAGAGTGAGTTGAATTCTAAAATATTTTTATTCCGTGAATATGAATATGACGTTCGTGTTTTCCGAAGATATAAGTAAACGCGAAAAAACTCGACAAACCTCCGACCAGTCGTTACGTCATGAAACGATCCGCCAAGCGCGTGTCGCTCGTGTGGGCGGACGTCTTTTTCTGACCTGTTTGAAAATAGCAAGATTTCGCGTGCATAGCTTTGATAGGCGCTAAAGATGCGCGAGAGCGAAGATTCCGAGAACTCATTTTATGACATAAGGCTCCGGGAACGAGGGGGGGGAGGGGGGGGGGGGGGGGGGGCTTCAGCGGTATTTGGAAAATAAATTTCTGCAGCCTCCGTGCACCAAATAGACCTTATGCATATTTGGCACCGCCTATCGGCACGTTGTCGAAAATGCCGGGCTGCAAGGCTCAAAGATGGCGGCCTCTTCGGGTTTTAAGCTATTATAAAAAAATAATAATAATTTTAGTTTAGTTTTCAGATCCGCGTGGTCAGTCCGAAAGCAATCAATATCGGTGGTAAATAGCATTTTTCCGGCCGTGTGACAGCAGCTCCTTTAGCAAAATATGCTCTAGTGGAAACAATATTTATTGAAAGTTAGCTTTGCTTGTCATCTGACAGGAGTATAACCTGGTATATTTAATAGTAGTGACAAGTGAAACGTCATTACGCACCGGCAGAAAGACCTCTGCAGCGCCAGCTTTCTTTTCAAGGACTGCCTGGTTGCCCCCATAGTAGTTCGTGAAAAAGCGATATGAAAGGAGCCACAGAAACGATCAGAATAATCAAATTATTCCGACAGCACGCAGCAACCTGCCTGAACGTTTTCTCGCGCAGAATGGCGGCGTCCCAATGTTGCAGGCACGAATCATGTACTCTGATTTTGATCCCGCTTTTATTCTACAGACAATTCGGACCTCTGCAGCACAATGAGAGCACACATGGAAAAACAAACGTGTTTGAGGTTAGAATTGTTCTAAGTCAATTTGAAAGAAAACCTGGCCCCCGAGCCACTATGTTGGATACTCTGCACACGTGCATGCTCATTTAAACATGTTCAGCCCAGTAACAAAAAGCAACTGTACATGAGCAGGCTCACATGCGCAAGCACGCTTGTTTTTGAATGGTTGGGACAAGCACAGTTCTAGCATTGGAACTTGGGCTACAGTCGCCGATTACTTCAGAAATTTATGGCGTTTGTGGGCGCACTCCGCTTTGTGATTAGTTCTGCTACCTAATGACATGCGGAATGAAAAATAGATTATCCGTTCACGCCAATCCCCACGATTCTAGTATATATCAGTAACTTTATATGAATCGTTTTCTCAATATAATCCAAGAGATCTATCAATTGGCCGTGAAGGATGATTTGTTGTACCGCAAAACTTGGTTCTTGACGTAACTATAGTGTTTAAAATGTTCGTATATCCTCGAGTTCCGCTCCAGAACATTTGAACGAACCATCTTTGCGAGTCAATCAGACACTCGCCAATATCAAAACGAAGGTGCCGCGCTGACGCTTTTGTTTTGTTTTGTGCGTGCGTGCGTGCGTGCGTGCGTGCGTGCGTGCGTGCGCGCGCGCGCGCGTGTGTATGTGTTTGTATGTGTTTGCGCGCGCGCGCGAACGAGCTAACAAATACGCGAAAAAAAAATACGAACAAGCTAACAATACGCAAACTGGGAAAACAAGCCGATCAAACGGACACAAGCGAACACGGTGCTTCCGCTCGCAAAAACACGAGCATCAAGGGGAGCCACATTGGCTCGCGCTGCCGCGGCTGATGAGCAGGATTTCCCGATGAGTCCTGGTGGTCGGCGAGCAAATTGCTTTAACAAACAGATCGCTTTAATTATGGTCCCGCAGTCACGCGACAGTCAATGGGGTACAGGTTCCTGCTGTGCCCGTTCGCCGTGCCAGCCCGATGCTTTCGGGTCAACGGTCAATTACTGACGAGGGCTGCGTGCACAATGACGGACGATCTGGGACAGGAAAGGGTCGACGACGCAGTGCGACGACGGCGGCTCGGATATATGGGAGAGCCTCGATGGTGTTAAAGCACCTGATCGATGTACACTGTAGCCGGACCCACACTCTAAGGACTCTTGGGCGTCTACTTTCCCGCAATGCACTTGGGTGAGCTGCAATCTGAGGAGGGAGTTCGGGGAATTACGAAGCTTAAAGGGCCCATGAAACGAATTTTGGGCAGGGATAAATCAATTTAGATTGGGATTTTACTAATAGCACATCGTTCAGTGGGCCAACAGAAAAAAAGGTAGAAAGTCAAAAGCCGACTTTCGGTACGAAAATTTGAAAACACAGCAGACTATTTCGTACCTCCTTTCCTTCGGAAGCTCTCTGCCTTTTCACTGTGATACACCCGCGGTCCCCAAAGCGCGTCACCAGGTCCAAACGCACGTCACACGTCGCCGGACCTCACTTATTTCCTTCACCCCTAAGCTGTCATTGCGGTGGAAGCTACGCGCTTGCCGGACCAATCGGCCGCCTCCCTTTCACCACCTGACCTCATTCTCTACGCGTGGGTATACGCGCGACAAAGCGTGATCACGTGGCAAAAGTGGTGCTGGCCCAACGAGCACGTAGCTTCCACAGCACTGTCAGCTTCGGGGTGAACGGGGTGGGGAAAGCAACTTTAGTCTGAATTTTGAACGACGGGCTAATCTTATAGGGGGAAAATGGCTGTGCCCGTGTACACAAACGAGAATCCGAGCAAGAGGGACTCCCCCCTTTCCGTCTTCTTGAACTGTTTGGTACAATACGCGATTTATGAGTTGAGGAGGAAAGCTAAACTGGAAAGAGTTGGAAAATTGTTTCATGACCCCTTTAACGTCTGAGCCAGTATAGACCTTTGCAGAAATCGCCTCCTGCGCGCTGCCATCTTTGTCTGCTGGGCTGTGGAACGCCTTCCAAGCATGCGCTGTTGATCTGCTGTACGGTTAATCGGACGCTGCGCATGCGTCCACAGCTCAGTGACTCAGCATTTTTTGCCCGGTCGCTTCGTTCGAGACTGCCACTGGAAAGGTATATACGCTGAACACTGAACGTGACCTTTCATCATGTGCAGTGTCACGGCGCGGACTGAAGCGTCACGCTGTGTCACCGCCAGGATCGCGGCAGGCAACAGTGTGACGCATCTATGACGTCATCAGACGACGACCAACGTGACATGGGTCGGTTTTGGCGCCTTTTGACTGACCCCATTGACTCGTGGTAGCGCCGATGGGGGCCAATTATTTGCAACATTAGCGCCGTGGAAAATAATAAAAGTATGAGAGGCCGGTTCCTCCAAAGTTTAGCAATTGCACTGAATTACATTTTGTCAGCCGGCTTTTTGTCGACACTCTCTCGTGCTTCCGTGTCGAGAACGGATCGATGCACAACTCAATGGCATTTCCCGTTTCCTTTTTTCCGCCAAGTTCCAGCGGCCGTTGCACCGCAGTCGCCTGCATTGCTTCGCAATTTCGAAGCACCCCTGTGAGAATATCTACGGTTCCCGCGTTCCATCCAGGTTTCCTGGTGTACGAAGGTGGTGTCTCGTATAAATTGGTTGCCACAGTTTCTTGGGATCACAGCATAAATCCAAGTCACAAAAACATAAAATATGTGCTTATCTCTGAATGTTTCAAAAACCAACGAGAGTTTGACTAAGCTCTTCAACGTCCCGCCGTTAATACTGGGCGAGCTTTTGTTCGTTGAGCTTTGTCCGGTGGGCTTTTATCCTTAAATCTTTTTGCTATCAGCTTATAGCTTCTATGCAAAATCATGGAACAGACATGTGGGCTTTAATTCGTAGCGATTTTGTCCAATGAGCTTATGATCGGTCAACTTCTGAAGAAAAATCACGAAACAAAAACGCAGAGAGCTTCTGTACAGTGAGCTTTTCTCCGATGAGCTTCTGTCCGGTCAGCTTGTGGACAAAATTCAGAGCAAAAGCTCAGTGAGCTTTTGTCCAGTGAGCTTGTGCGTAGGACGAACGCACGTAATGAAGACTTAATAGTGTAGTAAGTCCTCGTTACGTTCGTTCGTCCTATGCACAAGCCAAACCATCCCACATCCGGTCCCATATGCGGAGGGCAAGTCGTCTGCTTCTTGCGTTGGGGTTGCGGTGTCGTCAGAACACCGAGCTCTGATTGGCTTTGATTGGGAAGATAGTTGGTAGGCCTTAATGCAGCTAGCATTGAGGTCTACCCAATATCCTTTCATCAGAGCCAATGAGAACTCGACGTTATGACGTCACTGCAACCTCATGCACAAGAAGCAGACGAACTTGCGCTGTGCATAGGACTGGACTGGAAACTGGACGTGGGGTGGTTCGGCTTGCTTCCGTCTACTGGCGCGCCGTTCTCACTTTTCTCTTTTCTGGGGGTCAGGACTGTCGATGTGGTTGCCTAAAGACCTGCCCACGGAAACCCCTCGTTTTGTGTGCAGTACGTATTTTTCAGCCGACCTATATGACGTTTTTTAGCCTCTTCCAGCCTTTCCCAAGCGCGTTTTGCCGCCATGATATCTTGAACATTTTCAGTTGTTTCTTGAAAGAGCCTATAACGAAGGCCACCAAAGTTTTGCTGCATGACTGGCGCTTTATTCCCCGACCACATGGGTGTTTTCACGCGTCTCATCCGCGTCCACGTCTCCCTGCGTCAGGGCGCGTCTCTCGAGATCACCCGCAACAATGCGACGTGCACAAGACGCCAATGTCTGTCTCGGCCAGATCTCGGCGTCGCCGCCGAAAAGATCCAAGTCTCTCCGTGCGGCAGATGCAGCAAGGTATGCGACTGTTTCGGGATTGACAGTTAATTTTGTTTGACTTGAAATTAAAACGAAATATTTATAAGCTAGCATTCTTCGTCTAGTACGAATACACTGTAACCAGGTGGTTGTCGCCGGTTGTCCGATCTGTTAGGCCCAGTTGATCTGGCGATATCTGCACAGCCCCCGACAACAGTCTATCCTTTCAAAATGTAAGTTCTTATTATTTCAACAGTCCCTCTCAAAATGTAATTTCTTACACTTACAGTTACATTCACAAAAAGTAGCGAAGTTACCGTTATAGTTACTGGTATGCAAAGGTAACTCGTTACCATTACAGTTACTTCTACAAAGAAACGGGGTTAATTTTCATTACTTTTTCCTAAGACAAAAAAAAAATCAAGACTGGTCACTGTGCAAGTGTCACTTCACAGTTAATATGTTCAAAACACGGTTGCCCTAAAACAATAAAAAAAATGGCAGCAAAGTTAGGGCTTCAAGCCATCACTATGCAAGTGTCCATTCACAAAGAACAAGCGCATTCTTAGGAATAACTAGGTTTTTTGCATCACATTCACACGTGGCCATATCCGCGTCGTAGCTCGTAAGGAACTCCACTCTTAAAAAAAAAAAAGGGTATCTATAGTTAGGGTGACCATATTCCTCAAGATAGAAAATGGGACGTCCCAGCCAGGGGGAGGGGAGGGGAGGGGAGGCGGGGGGGGGGGGGGGGGGGGGGGCTTCTAGGCTTCTATATATTGAGATTGGTAGAAAATGTTTAATGAAATAACTGCTCTTATTTCAAAACGTTACCATATTGCACTAATGCCCTAGGGCCTAGGGAACAGTCACACTCACAGTTCAGTTCAATGCACACATTTAAAAGGTCCTGCTTCGGGTCCTTCGTTGGCGCGGGCGTATGTTGTCGACGACTGAAATTTCCTAAGCAGGACTTTATCCTGCAAGACTCGGTTGTAAATGTCTGCGCGCTTATATGAGAAGTTCAACCGCACATGAGTGCTAAAACCGGTAACTCAAAAAAATATTTCTACACTCGCGTCTTCGCGAGAGAAAAAGTGTTTGTGGAAAGAACAGTTCTAAATATTACTCTCTGGGTAAATATTTTAAAGTACCTACGGTTATTTTTTGTAAAATATACTTTTAACGAGTAGGCGTAGTTTCGGTTCGCTTCAACTCGCTTGGTGCCAATTTCGAAACTATGCGCTCCTGCGAAAACGGGACATGATTCTTTATTGGGACAAAAAGGCGGGACGGCAGAAGCGGACCTCAAAAACGGGTCTGTCCAAGCCAAAACGGGACGTCTGGTCACCCTATCTATAGTCCTCCCTAAAGGGAAGAACGGCCTTGTAACCTATGTTCCTTTAGAAAGGGAGAAACTTTCGTCCCGAAAGCAAGAGAGCAAAGTTCCTCCGTCGCCTGCATCTCATTATGGTGGCCCCGAATCGAGCAAATCGAGCTCAATAAGGCTTAACGAGGACGCTACGCCTCTTGTACGGGACGAGAGGAGCAGCAAATAAAAGCGCAACACAAGCTTTCCGCGAACTGTGTTTATTTCCGAAGCCAGCTTCCCCCCGCAGGTAAAGAAATTTGCGTTTCAAAAGCAGTTACTCAGTCTTCCCGTCGTCAGCACTACAATGTTAAACGGAGACAACCGATAGATACCCAATTACTTCGCGCACTTAACGTCTTACCTTTGCTATTCCTCAAGTCACAATGGACCTCTTGGCGAATATGTGCTGCCACCTAGACACGCGACTGGGTTCGAGGCTAAGTGTTTACTCAGCTGTTTACTCAGCTCGTGCCGCGTGTTAACGTCGTTGTCCTTAGACTAGCTAAAAGAAGAGAAAGAAAATAAAGCGAATCACAACATAACATTTCCCCCTCCCTTGTTTTTTTTTTTTTTTTTTTTTTATAGTTAGGGGAGTAATAAGCACAAAACATTTTTGCCCTGGTTCAACACCCTCGTCGCCAAAAAAGTATGTTAAGGCAGCCTAGGAAATGACCAGTCGAGTCGGGGTTCCATGTCAGACTGTTTACTCAGCTCGCGCCGCGTGTTAACGTCGTCGTCGTTAGACTAGCTAAAAGAAGAGAAAGAAAATAAAGCGAATCAGAATATAACAACATCCTGTTCACCCATTGAGGCGCTGTGACCTAGATACGGCTCCCCCAAACTCGCCTTTGTCCCCATCGTGCGTAATCTTCCGCCCCGAAGTCGACACAACAAAACCATCTTCCCTCTCTGCTCGGCCAGAAGGAAGAGAGAGAGAGTGTGTACTGGAAGCACTTACTCTCGAACCGATGTTTCTACAAAAGGTCCATTCCTTCGTCAACCGCACATCACGGAGGAATGGTGAACCATTTCGCGAAACCAAAAGCTGCTTTCAAAAGAATGAACTCGAAGCCGTTGTTGCACGGTTACCAGAAATTATCACGTAGCGTGAAAGAAGGTTAAATCGCTTGCCACCAGATGGCAGGGTCAGGCAGAGTAATTTCAAGTAGCTAGGCTAGGTGACGCTAGGTACCGCCCGATTCATGTTCTACAAAAAAGCTCACGGCACCATTGCGCTCCGGGATCTTTGGGAACCTTTATTATACACACATGCAGACTCATTACGCATACTACAAGCATCAGTTGAACATATACATTGAGCGCATACACATACACGGCACATAAAAACGTAAATACAACAGCACACTAATCCGATCACTAATTCCGATCTCAGCGTTTCCGTCTTTTATACTGGTCATTTTGAACGTACGGAAGTTCTAGGTGACCGCCTAAGCAATAAAAGATATTCCCAGCAAGTTGATTTTTTTCCAGCAATGTCATACCTCTGAGAGTATTTTGAAGGGCTCAGGGGATAAATCTCTTAGTAAAAGTAAACGCTCATGCCGTAATTATTTGAAAGATAACTCAAGCGGCTCCAATGCGGTTCGAAACCATGTGTTTGATTCCCCGCGCGGCACGTCGTAGGTAGAGCCAGGGACTCAAACCGTAACCGTAACCGTAACCGTAACCGAAAACCGTTTAGGAACGACATTTTTTCAGTAACTGTAACCGAAACGAAACCGTTATTTGAAATTTATAAAAACCGTAACCTTAACCGTAACCTAAATTATTTACCGGTAACCAGTTTTAACCGATATTAACCGAAAAATAAAAATATTAGTTTTTTCTCAAGTATGACCTGGAAGAGAGATCTTAAAATGTCGTGGCCATTTGACACAGTTACTGTGAGCGAGTGGTACATCTGGTAATACATTTCCGTTCAATGTAACTTAAGCAATAAGAATGCTTAGTAAGAGTCAGTGGTTGAGCTTATAATAAAAAAAGTCTATTTCTGAATCTGCCACACTCCTACATCGCTACATGTATTCAGTACATGTCGCCTTCAGGGTATTGAGTAATAAGTTAGAATTCTCAGAGTCAGATGTCCATCCAAGTCGGTTCTATCAAAACCACCGATTTTCCTGACATGCAGTAGCCAGTACGAAGAAACGAGGTAAATTGACCATCATGCAGAGCTAGCGGAAAAGAAAACCTGGGCCGGCTTGCTAGAACAGCGTCTCAGCTGAGACTGGGTGAAAGAAAGCACTGCAAAGGCTGAGGCGCGCGAGCGTCTTGAGATGCAGTTTGAGTCCCGCTCAGCTCGTGCGCTGGCTTTGGCAGTGCTTTCTTTCACCCAGTCTCAGCTGAGACGCTGCTTCTAGCAAGCCGGCCCTGGTATTCATTTAGTCTGAAACGTGTCGCGAGTGGCGATTTTGAAACAACACAGAAATTTAAAAAAATGTCAGAGGTGTGACATTGGCATTTTGTATGATATATACAGTCATGCTTCGTTAATATGGACCCCGTTGATATGGATACCCCGCTATATGGGCACCACTTTCGGGGACAAACTGGGAAAATACAGGCATTTTTGTCTCGTTATAAACGACAACTCACATTATGGGCGATCTTTTACGGGAACAGAGGTGTTCATATTAACGAAACATCACTGTTTTTATATATATGCTCGGGCTGAGAGCGGTGAAAGGAACGAGGAAACGTCCGAAGGGTTTCCGAGTTTTTTTGTTTTTTTTTTTCCTTCCCGTGCCAAAACTCTTCTTCAAACCGAGTGGCATCCGCCGCCGGCACTGCCACACATCTCAGCATCTCAGCATGACAAGAGAAAAAGCCAAGGAGAAGGATGCCTCGTTGTCGAACGCGCCAACGCACTTGGCCGCCGATGACGGAGCTACCCTCGTCCAACGGACAGTGGATGCCATTTCTGCCTCCTTCGCCTAGAGCTGCCTTGCTTCCAATTGTCGACGCCCTGGCCGGTCTCGCCCCACACGGTCAGTAGTCTCAGCAGTCCCTGTCGCAGAACTCTGAGCGCGAGCTATTCGAACGTTGGCACGGTGAGCTGGAACATCCACAGACGCGCTTAAAAATCGCTTCCAGCATCGCCGGAGCCCTCCCCCTGCTGCCGCCGGAGGTATGGCCTCTACGGGAATCATTTCTACCAGAGCCACCAACGGGATTCGACTACCTCCGGGGAAGCCCCCACCGCCCATTCCCGGAGCTGGGGTTCAGCAGGCCTACGAAATTCTGCGGGACTTCGCCCAGAACACCAGAAGTCTGTCCACGAGAGATGTCCACGAGATCCGGCATCTCCACCGGTATCGGTTCTACTGGGATGCCATGCTCCCTGAACACCAGCACCTCATTTTCGATAGACTGTAACTCTTCCGCGTCGTCGCGAGAGGGAACTGGAGGACGGCTATCCTATCCCAGATGTCCAGGCTCGAGTCTGAGGTTTTCAGAGAGCTCCCCGACCAGCTACCCAACCAGCTTTGACGCGGACGCCGCACGTCTCGTGCTCCCGCGAACACCAGCTACCGCTAATGCACCAAGTCCAAGAGGCCCCATAATCCTAAGTGAGTCCTACCCTGGGTCTTCAAGACCCTCCAGTGCCGTCATCGACGGCACGGTCGTCTCCTCGACGCTCCTGCGCGTTTTCCCGGTCAAGGACGTTCTCGCCCATGCATGTTGCGAGGATGGCGTCTTGGCCGACCTTGCCCGTGCTTGATCTTGGACCGAAGAAAACGACCCATTGGATTTGGACTCGACGGCCACCGCCGCCGAGCGAATCCTGGAGTACCTCAGCAGGACCGACATTGTCATCAAGCCCCACGCCGATGACGACTCCTTTGTCACGAATGATGGCGATGAGGAAAACCACACCAACGCAAAGGAACGCACTTCAGACAAACAAAGCGACGTCGAAGACTCCGAGTCGGACCTGGGTAGCAGCGCCTACAAGTCAAAAGCGACGGGACCTCCACCACCAGTCCACCCAATCCAGCAGGCACCTCAAGTCGACTAGGCAGTGTTTAGTGAGGCATGTAGTTTTCACGGGCCGCCCGACTTCTGCGCACTTTCCATTCGCTGCACGAAGGCTTCTTATTTCATGGCCCGCCCTCCTCTCTCTGACCAGGTCCCCATGATCGATGCCGCAGTAGCCAACATGTTGGAGGCATCATCGAAAGCACCTCACGTGGTCCGTACCTCAACCCCGTCTTCCTCGTATCCAAGTCGGCCACGGAGTCCCGCTACGTTTTAGACTGCGCCGCACTTACTCCTTACCTCCAGGCACCTCAGTTCCGCCTTACTCCGCTTACCCCAGGCCATAAAGCAAACCCCTCCCGCCCCAAGCGTATATGGTGAAGCTTGACCTTGCCGAGACCTTTCAACATATCACGCTTCATCCCTCCTTCCACAACCTAACCACATTTAGAGTAGGCCGCCGCTACTAACGTTTTTGCCGTATGTCCTTCGTCATACGCACGGCGCCGTTTTACATGCAGCTCTCGGCAACAGCCGTTGCCAGGGAAATGCGCGAGCGTGGAATCTGGGCTTCGTCTCACATAGACATCTTCTTAAGCGCCCATCCCGACCCAGACAAGTTAGCGTCTACGGTGCGCCTCCTCGTATAGAGGACTTGTTGCGGTCGGGATTTCGCTTAAGCCTAAGCGACACGAGCAAAGCCCACGCGACGCATGGGTTTTCTTGGGTTCAGGCTCAACACAGCCGATGACACCATTTCGCACACGCCAGAACGGCTCCGAGCCGTTCCTCGTGACCTTCGCTCGCTGGAGTGCCCGCTTCCCCTCAAGGCGCTCCAGGGGGCGGTGGGCTACTTGACAGATTACTTTTCTCTCTATGGCTCTGGTTTTTTTCTTCTTCGTCCCCCGTTTGACAAAGTGTCAGACCAAATTCCTCTGTCATTCAACTGACTTCCCTTTTTTCTGCGAGTTTGGCCGATTTTGTCGCACTGCCAACCGCTCCCCCTTCCACCCGCTACCGAACAGCGAATTGGCAGATGCCTCCGGAGTTGGTTACGGCGTAGATGTTGGGGACTGTGGGCAGGCAATCATCGCCCCTCTGCCGAGGCCAGCATATAGACCTTTCCAAAAAAGTGCGTGTGGCCGGTGCCATCTTGAGTGTTCGTGCGTATGGCGCGTGCTTTCCTCGCTTTCCGAAGCGACGAACACGCACGTGCTGGGCTGTGAAGATCGCACGCTGGACTGTAATTTTGTAAACATTGGAAAGGTCTATACCCCGGGAAGGACTCGCCGTGTTGGGGTGCGCGTGTATTGCCGAGAAAGGGACTCTTCTACACACAGGAGACAGAGCTTTGGCTCTCGCGCTGCGCCGCGGCCATGGACGAGCATTGCCTTGGCTATTGCCAGTGCCATATTTCTTAATTTACTTATTTATTGGCATTTATTGAAAAAACTCGGGAAACCCTTCCGACGTTCCCTCGATCCTTCTGCTGCCCTCAGCACGAGAAGGAAACGATGTCTCGCGCCGAGAGCGCGAGGTCTCGATGGCCCGCCGGCTCGCCATCGAGTGTCAAGCGCGCAAAGGCAGGTCGGCGGGGCTCATGACCGACGGTATCCATTTTATTGACATATCTTTATTAAGAAAAAGAAGAGAGACGGCACTGGCAATAGCCCAAGGCAAAGCTCGTCTATGGCCGCGGTGCAGCGCTAGAGTCAAAGCTGTGTTGTCCGTGTGTAGAAAACTCCCTTTCTCGCGAATGCACGCGCACCAGAACACGGAGAGGCCTTCGGAGAGGTGTATTGGCCTCGTCAGAGGGGCTATGATTGCCTGCGACCGACTCCGGAGGCATCTGCCCATGCGCTGTCGGGTAGCGGGGGGAAGGGTAGCGGGGGGAAAATGAAGTGAACAAGTGTTCGAGAAAGAAACGTGTTAAACTTTTGACCAATTAGAAGTACTAAGGTGTTTTTGAGTTTTTGTTAGGGTGAATGTCCAGTGGTTGGATATCTGGGACGACTTTAAATTGCGTTTATTATAAAACGGCTGTCTAGCATTTCAATTAAACAAATTATTGGAAAAAACGAAATAAACCGGTTTTTAGGAACGTATACCCGGTAACCGAAATTGTAAAATTTAAAACCGTAAAAAACCGAAACGAAACCGTTATCAAAAGTAAGCGGTAACCGTAACCTTATCCGAAACGTTATATTTTTCGGTTTGAGTCCCTGGGTAGAGCACTATATAGCTCCTTCGGAGCAGAGCAGCGCAATCTTGAACGCCGTCTTTCGGCGACTAGCGGCGAACGCCCGGAGGTTCCAACTCCGGTCAGAAATGTATAGGGAACGTGAGAAAATTGTTGTTTCTTCAATGTTGTGGAGATGTACGGAACGACAATAGTTTTTGACATAATAAAGGAACATTTTAGAATAATTTGCGCTGAGTTGTGTGCCAAGTGAGGATGTAATTTTTGTACAAAAATTGCATGAGTGGCATCATGCAGCAGACGACGCGTCAACGTCACGGCGACGTCACAGCGTTCACGTGACCCGCTCCGGCCAACCCAGAAAGTCCATCTCCGCTGCGCACAAAAATCGTCTGCTTCAAACGCCATTGTCTTGGAAATTGCATTCTCAAAATTTTCACACGCATCCAATATTATGGAAACTTTGACAAGTGTTTAGTGCTTTACTAACTTCGGGACAGACTAGTTTCGACAAGTGTGAACTTGGCGTTTATTTTTTAATCAGCCATGTTGAGTCGACCTCCATGTATTCTCCCTTAGGGCGGGCCACCTCCTGGAACCCTGAGTACGACGTGACTCGCGCCGAGCTGCTCTGTCGGTCATGTTGTCGGCGAAACACGCGGATCAAAGGATTGCGCAACTCTGCTCCGTAGAAGCTATATAGTGCTCTAGTCGTAGGTAGGGGTGTCGCGAACCGGCCGAGGTTCGAGTTCGACCAGGTTCGACTTTTTCGAACCTTTAGTGAAAAGTTCGGCGAACCTTGTATTGAGGTTCGACTGGTGTGCGCATGCGCGACAGGCTGGCCAGTTGGCTTCGGATTGGATGGCGATGGCTAATTGATGAATTAAGGGCACCGCTGATTGGTTATTTCAGTTAATACAGTACAAAAAATTAATTTAGTAACTTGTTTATTGATTAAAATTGGTTTCTTTAGATTGCAACTGTTCAGAAAATAAAATGACCCTTTTGCATAAAAAAAAAAAAAAATTCTCCAAACCTAGACATGCTTGTATCAAGATGTGGCCACACTGTCCACGAAGTCGAACCGGTCGAATCTGGGGAAAAGGTCGAAGGTTCGTCAAACCCCGAAAGTTCGACCTAAAAATCCGGTTCGACAAAAGTTCGCGACACCCCTAGTCGTAGGCAGCATTTCTATGATTTCTATTGTAGTGTTTGCCAGGGTTGCCACTGGTGGCTACTTTTCGCCAAATTCGCTACTTTTGGGGGCGCTTGACTACCGAAAATTACGCTTGGCGATTTGGCGAATTTTCGGCTACTTTCGGCGGCCCGTTGCGGCTTTCAGCAGTGTCGAACCTACACGTTTCCGGGCCAAAGCGTGCTCGTCTGCAAGCTGGGCTCATGTATTTTTAAATGCTGGAAACGGGCAGGCTGACTGAAAAGAATAAAGAACAATTTTACTGCTGGAAGTGGAAGTGCATAGTTTCGGTTTTTTACTCGCGCACTGGATAGCCGCCGCCCGCTGTGTTCGCCGTTGTTATTGGCTACATGCACACAAAGCTAATCAATTCTTATGCTACTGGTTGAGCCGTTATAGCAGCACTGACCGCTGTGGTTTCGCACGGAAGCTAGCCGAACGGGCTACTTTATAGACCCCGTTTTCCTATTAATCCGAGAGCCCCGGGTGGGAAACTTACCTGTCGCGCGAAACTGTCCCGTTTTTTTCCAGAGGGGTAAAGGTGGGTGAGAAGGAGTGGCGAATCCCGTGCGCCGACATCAGGGGTCCCGAGTGAAAGATCGCGAAAGAGAACCACAGAACACGAGAGAAAGAAACCAATGTTGCCAGCTGAAGGACGACAGTCGCAATGGTAATCGCGAAGACTGAAAACTCTCAGCAAAATAAACAGTGATAATTTAACGTTGTAAACTAAATTCTGAGCTATTCTAACGCTTATAAAAAGCAATATACTCATTACGCTGCATTAACTTCCCTTCTGTCGAAATCTCGGAAATCTGGTGGTTGCGCGGTTCCGTATTCTTGGAGCGCGCTCACTCGCGCCCCACCCGCGAAGCCGGTTATCTGGTTTAGTTTAGCGTTGACGCGAGGCCGTACATCTGCGCGCTATGCAAAAAGAAAGCTTCGAAAGGAACGCGAATATCTTTCGACCGGTAAGTTCGTGGATTGTTGAAGTTCATGAAACTGCTCTGATGATATAATTATATTCGTGAAATCGAAGGCAGTTGGTAACCATGTGTGGGACCCCGAGGGTCTGCTTGCATGCTCCGCCGGTTCCCCTGTGGTTGGATGTAGCTCGTCGGGCCGGGGGGGAAGGGGGGGGGGGGGATGAGCGGCTCTGGGGCCTGAAGCGAGGCGCATGCGCGGGTACTCCTCGTGCGTGTGGACTCGCAGTTGCGGCAGCTGGGGTTTTGGCGCACGAGGCGGAGAAGTTTAAAAATAACTATACAGCAAGACGGAGCTCGTTTCTGCTACTACCAAGACCGAGAGCAAGGTGAGGAACGTCACAACGACTTTACTTTAACAGGGCATCGATTCGAAGGGGTTGTGTACGCCAGCACATACTCTAAAGACCACTTCCGATATCCGTTCGGTGTCGTGTTGGAAGTCTGTGATCGTCCCAATATAAATTATTTTGTTATCTTGCATTTTCATCAGTGGAGTCACTAGGGTCAGCGGCACCGTGGACAGCAGCCCGTGGCGACCCGCCCCCCCCCCCCCCCCCCCGCCCCCTGCTCGTTGTCCACCGCAATAACCCCCCCCCCCCCCCCGGCTTGTCGACCGCCGCGACACCGTGGCCCCGCGACACCCGCCCCCCCCCCCCCCCCCCCCTTGTGACACCAATGATTTTCATGATCCGTTGCTTTCATGTTTTAACGGTTATTACTATTACTCGTGTATTTGCGCAAAATGGATCTCGCGTTTTAGTGCAGTAAATCTTAAACTTGCCAGCCAGTATTACCTCGTAAGAGCGTACCAGCGCAGACGTCTAAGTACTAGAACCTAGACGGTAGAAGGGTGCCTTTATTTGGAGCGCCGAGTCGACGACTCTAGTTCAAGATTCCCGTGTCGTATTGCAGGTTCTTGATAGCTCGAGCTATTTACCCCAATTTCATACGTGTTTGCTCATTTCAGACATGATGAGTTGTTCTTTTGTTAGTAAATATGATCATCAATATTTGAACGAATATTTTAACATAACTACATGGCTTAACGCCACTGTCATAAGTCTCTTAATCTCCACAGGACCCCCCCCCCCCCCCCCCCCCCCTACTTTGTTTCTTAGCTGGGCGCTTGGACAATGGGAAAGCACGCTAATGCGAAAGTGCGATTCCGTTGCGGATGGCTGCGGGACAAGAAACTTAAAGGTATGCATTGTGCAGTGTCGAATAATAGATTGCGTTTCTTATATATAATTTTAGGGAAATTTTAGGGGAATTCAAACTGTGTTTCGGCATTTGTATATTTTTGGCTACATTATTCACCGAGCTTCCTCTGTAGATCGAAGTAATTGGCCTCCCGAGTGCTGAGCGGAAGGGTATACGCACGGGTGTTTCGAGTATGTGATTTGTTTGTCGGGGGGTGGCCCTAGGGCCGTTGCCTTCTTGAGGGGCGGCCTAGAAGTACTTCTGATTTCCTAGCTGAATGGCGCTCATCCCGTAGAGTTCATGTGAAGTAAAAATTTCAACAGAGCAGTCTAGGATTATAATTTTATGTCGAACATTTAAAAGTAAAAATTATTAGTGCGAAGCTTTTCTGATACGTCTGAATTGCAAAACTCGTTGGCGCAGCTTTTTTTTTTTTTTAACCTGAAGCTCAGATTTTTACATTCATGCCATCTAATCAAGGTACCTCCCACATTTATTTCGGATTGGGTAGCGTCAACAGAACACGGTCTAGCGGCGAAATGGAAATACTGCAACTGCGTACTGAGGGCTCATTATGCAGATCTCCTGAAATACACCTAGTCTAAAAAGCACAGACTCCTGTGTGCCCAAAGCCGGGCAGTGTAAACAGTTCATGGCTCAATTTAGCAAGCCTAATTGTGATCAGGCAAGACGAGAATTCCGAATAATAATAATAATAATAATAATAATAATAATAATAATAATAATAATAATAATAATATCTTTATTTCCATCAATCTTGATGGGGGAGCCCGAGGAAAAAAGCTGCAATATGCAGCTTGACTGGTCCTCGGTCCCCTTACAGTGGTCAACGGCAAGCATCCAAGAAACAAAGATGAAAATCACATCAAGTAGCAGCTGAAGGTATTGTCAACAGAAAAACAAAACAAAACAATTAACTTTTTATGACAAGAATGCATCATGTACAAAAATATCCACGCACTGAGTCTTTGAAAGTCAAGTTTTCGAGGGAAGCATTACAACCGCAAAAAGTATTTAACAAATTTGGAAGAGTAAATTGGAGCATCTGAGAGCCATAGTTCGTTCGCTGAGTAACCATCTTCCACTTCTCCGCGTGACGAGTAGAATACACTGGTGAATTTTCCTCCAATAATGCAAGATTTTCTAAGAAACGTGTGCCCTTTATTCTTTCACTCTTAAAACTGGTACAAAGTCGATATGAATACAATTTGTGAACATCAATTATCCTATAGGTTTTAAATAATTCAGCAGTGTGAAAATCAAAAGGTACATTACCTATACCTCTGAGTATTTTCTTTTGTAGTATGAACAGTTTTTCAATATTAATTAACGTTGATGTACCCCAAACGAGGTAGCAGTAGGCTAAGTGGGCGTAAAACAAGGAGTTATGGATCAAGAGTTTCACATTTGTTGGCAATATGTAACGGTAGCGATTCACAATCCCTACTAGTTTTGGAATAATATAGTTTATATGGCTATCCCAGGACATATTTTCACTAAAAAATACTCCGAGAGTTTTAAAACAACTGACTCTTTAAATTCGAGACGAATTAAAACGGAGAAGCTTAGACACCACCACAGGTTTATTTTTTGGACGAAAAATAACAGCTTTTGTTTTACTACTATTTACTGTCAACGAGTTACTATCACCCCAAGATTTAATTCTAGACAAAGTTAAGTTAGCCATATCGATTAGCTCATCAGCGGTTTCGGAGGAAAAAAATATGCTTGCATCATCAGCATACATTACAAATTTTGCTTCCTTATTGACGTTAATTGTATCATTTATGTACATGTTAAAAGGAATGGCCCTAGTACACTACCCTGTGGAACGCCTGACGTAATAGGCTTAATAGTGGAGGAATTACCATTGATGGATACATATTGCTGTCGATGCTCTAGATAAGATTGCAGAAGTAATAGCGCTTGCCCACGGATACCGTAAACTTCAAGTTTTTTAAATAGGACCTTATGACTAATACAATCGAACGCCTTGGTGAAGTCTAAAAACACCCCGAGAACCAAGTTTTTCTTTTCCATGTTTTTTAATATAAATTCTTTGTGACTAAGTAAGGCTGTTTCAGTTGAGCAATTATTTCTAAAACCAAACTGCGAGGAAGCAACAAGGTCATGTTTATTTGAAAATTCTACCAAACGGCGATGAATTATTTTTTCTAACGCTTTAGAAAAAACGAGCAGTATAGAAATGGGCCTGTAGTTCCCCAACTCATTCTTATCACCTTTTTTGTACAGAACGCTTACTCTCGCTACTTGCGTCCTTCTTGGAAATACACCAGACGCTAAGGAGAGATTAAAAATATGATTTAAAACGGGGGCAATTATATCAACAACATACTTAATTGGACGTATCTGCATACCATCAGCGTCGCAGCTACTACTATTTTTTAAGTGCATAATCACGTTAATTATTTCTTATATCTTATCTTGTTGCTACACCACTGATACGCGAACACACGGTCACATCGGCGATAATTCCAGTCTTCTGTTCAGAACATACAACACTGCCATCGCGATGTTGCTGATATATGTTGCTGACACGCAGATACAGAACCACGTTGACCGCCGGTTAGCACTCGGCATCGGAAAACAACCGAACTCAGCACAGAAGGCACCCGGCACTGGGCAGCACAACCTGCCTGTCTTAGACGCAGTTTCCGCGAATTCCATAACGTCGTCAACGTCGACACATCCACTGTGGACACATCGTTCCACGTGGTCCGCATGATTCCGCGTGGGTTCCCGAATCCGGAGGCGTAGCGCTGCTGACACTGCTCCGGAACTTCGCTGTTTCTAGCGGCTTCTTTTGCTCGTTTGATAGAATTAGTGGTAAAAACGTCAATGCAACCGAAATGTTTTGCACGTTTGGATTGGGAGGCAGAATTACAGGTGGCCTTCGCTGCCGTTGAAGCTCGATCAGCTCAACAACATTTATTAAACAACGTGCGCGACGTGCTCGAAAAATGAAACCGAAAGAAGCTAAGGCGGGAGGGTGGAAGCTTTCTCCTTTCTGCCTGGAAAACGGAGAAAAACGCCTCGTTCCTCCCTTCTTCTCGTGTCCACTTGGGGGCGCGTCAGTAGAAGGGAGGAAAATGCGCCGTTGCTACCTTTTTCCTCCACTTTTTCTTACAGTGTACGTATTCACCAAGTCGGCGCAGGACAAATAGAACACAGGCCAGTTCTCACATGCAGCGAAGCGCTGATGTAGCGCTGCTCACGTGTCGTAAGCTGTTTATCGTCTGCCATGAGCAACAGTTCTGACGGTGCGATACGAAGCTGGTGAACGCTCCCGTCAGCACGCGCATAGCGCGAGGTCAGCGCTATGCTTGTAGCGCCCCACTACATATGTGAACAGGCCTTTAGAATGTCGGAACGCAACATCTGGAAAGTATAAGGAATGGCTAGATTCTACTCGTTCAATGATATCTTAATCCCCGAGAAACTGGGAAAAGTACGTTGTTACTTGTATCGTCACTTCGGAACAAGGAACAGAACTACAGTTACGAGTTATATTTCGGGAACGTATCGCGTTACTGTTAAAAGTTACCAAATATGGAACGAAGTTATAGTAACGCGTTAGTATATCCAAGAGTGCCCCGACCGACGAGGGCTGGCGTGCGTCCCCCACAGGGTTGGTCGCCCTTGCTCTCGTCAGGAGCGTGCTGACGCGGAGGCGCGGACGCCGATGAAGCGCGCGAAAAACGCGCTTCATCGGCGTTGTGGTTGGGCCTTTATATATGTGTTGTGAAGCGGCTGGATGCGATTGAAAAACGTCATATTCATGCACGTAAAAACGCGTGCACGCACAGCACGTGCCCTGTGAACACTGCCTTAACACTTGTTAGCAGTGTGTGATTGCTGCGCCAATTGCGCCAAACTGCGCCAAAGAGCTAACCAGGGATTTCCTCAGACCCCCCCTAGGGCGGGGTTTAGACCCCCCCCCCCCTCGTTTTTCCGAAGGCACCCCCTTAATTCACAACGACTCCTATATTCGCAATGCCCCCCCCCCCCTTTAACCCCCCCACCCCCCAAAAAAAAAAAATTTAGACACCCCCCCTGATTTCAATTCCTGGGGAAACCCCTGGAGCTAACCCTGCTACATCCTGCTACATTTTGCCAAAATATGGGTAATCTGTGCCAAGCCTGCGCCAAAACACCAATTTCGGTCACCTTTCAAAACCTAAACTACACTGAGTACCGTAATTGAGCATGCGTGTGTTATGTGGCGCAAGCGGCCGCCTGACACCCTTCATCCTGTCTTGCACGGTTTTCCCGCCGTCTCACGTCTCACGCTCTCGTAAGTCTCGTCTCGGGTCTTTTGTTTAAATATTTTCAACGAAAGACGCGGGTGTGTGCGGACGCTCCGACGCTAGCGTGCCGGGTACCAGCCAGGGGCGGATGCAGGATTTTCCTGAGGGGGGTTCAGCTGTTGGTCAGCGTAGCACATGTTTAGGAACCCCCTCCCCCTCTCCCTCGTTTCACGCCCTAAATTTTACACATGCAGAAATCAAGAGGGGGGTCAAAACATCCGACCCCCCCTCTAAATCCGCCCCTGGTACCAGCCATGCCGTCATGCTGTGAAACGAAACCACGTTTTTGCGCGGTGGGAGTTACTTTGTGAGCTGAAGCACTCGCTCCTGAAAGCAATGGCCGTGGGAAAACTATATATGGTCCCTGCCTTCCAGTCACCGTGGTCGTGCGACGTCGGGTATTGCCGTCCCCACGTCGCTGCAGATATGGCGCTTTCTAAAATGAAAGTAAGTTCGGCCGCATGTTCATCAACATTCCTGTTCTTATTTAAATCACACGTTACTACAAAAATCCCTCTTTAACTCAAAGACTGCTGTGTCGAAGTATTGATTACCTATGTTTCTCTCGGTGGGCTTTCTTTCGAGAGGGACCCCGAGACGTGAAAAATCTGCCGCGAAAGAAAGTTGGTGAAGAGAAGTGAGCTAAAACAAAGAAGGCAATGTATGCACGCTGAACCCGCACATCGCGCTTGTTTGTCTCGAGTTCAGTCATTGCACAAATCGCTCCAAGAACTTTCTGACCCTGGCTCGCGATGTCTTGCATCGACGCGCTCAGGTTCTTTCCTTTTGTGTGTGTTTAGCTTGTACCTTGTTTGGCGGCCTGGCAAGCACGCGCCGCTGGACTTTTTTGTGTCGTATGCTCGACACTAACATTTTGCACACAAGTTTAGGAATGGACCTTTTCCGAGAAGCGTTCTGCGCACGCGCGAGCGCCCGATGCCAAGCGGCGGAAGTCGGTACCAGAAATCGAGGAAATTCGGAAGGACGCTGTGAATCAACGGGTCGAACGCGTAATTTCAGCATACATATAATTGCGTTACACAAAAAAAGAAAGTGGACGGAAAGCAAAACACGACGTCTGGATGGACGCCACGGATGCCCCTCTTTAAAGTCGCGTTGGGCACTCGCCGCTGCTCAGAGAGCGAAGCAACTGGTAGCGTAGCTCCCATTATCGATTGGTAGCGCAGGTAGGTCACTTCCTCGATTTTTAGTTCGTGCAGCCACCGCCTGGTGCCGTCGGTATGTGGAAAAGGTCCATTAGTTGGTGACGGAGCGGAGTGGCATGGTTTCGGTTTCGATCGAACAGCCGTTGTCTCCGCTTGATCGACGAAGCACGCGCAACTGCGCAAGCCTGCCGAAGTCGCCCTCACGGGCATGCGAACGTGATTGCACGACAGAGGCACTAGCCGGGATGCTTGCATCCATTGTTTTACGTTTGCTTACTTTGGACGAAAATCTGGCACGTCGGGAACCAGTAAAACGGTGGCAAGCGGTTTTTCGGAATTGCTCGGCAATGCCTACAGCACTGTACATTTGTGGGATGTCTTAGCACTAAAACTACAAGCAGCGAGTTCCGTCACAACAAGACGCATCAGAACACAACACAGCACGAAGTGCCCTTCGTTTGTACAGCACTTAAAACGAATATATTTTTTTTCTAAGAATATTGGCTTTAAAAGTGACTTTTTCTGCTTCAAAACATTATCTTAGCTGCTCCAAAACACTGTTTTGGTTGCTCCTAAGGCCACATTTTCTGCTCCGAAACACTGTTTTGGTTGCTCCGAAGGGTGCTCCAAAATGGCTTAGGCCAATCACATCACTGTGTTAGGGTGAATCTGCGAAATTCACTTCAATAAAGAAGGAAGTTCCTTATGAATGCACGATCTTAAAGGGATGGTGCATTCGCTTTTCTATTGTTTTTATTACTTTCGCATTTTCAGCGGGCTCAGAAACCAGTAACAGAGCCGTATATGTAGAGAGTTTGGTTATTAATTGCCGATCTGCAGCCGCCTGTGGTGGCTAGGAGAACTAAAATGACAGCGTCTCTGGGGGTACGCGGAAGTCAACGAACCCTGTCCCCCTCCGCTGCTACACTCGCCGTCAGCACCGTGGCGATCCGTCCTTTGTGTTCATCGCGCGCCGCGACCTTCGACGAGGCTAATCCTTTGAAAGTCGACAATCGCGGAGGAAGCGGCTGGGGTCTCTGAAGATTCCCAAGGGCAAACCACGTGAACCCCCAGAGTACGTCACTCGAAAGTCGGCGTGGAGAGTTGAGGCACTTCGACCCTCGATTTGTTTTTTTTTTTTTTTTTTTTTTTTTTTTTTTTTTTTTTTAATAAGAACTAGCGCTCGCAAGAAAATGCGGTTTTCGGTTTTTGGTTCCATAGGTCACGCAGATTAATTTCGGGATCCGGCCAACTCGTCGAAAGCCAACTCGTCGACGGCCAACTTGTCGACGGCCCATTCGTCGAATAGGCCAATTTGTAATAGGGCAATTCGTCGAAGGGCAACTTGTCGAAAGGGGCATTCTGTCGAAGGGCGATTCGTCGAATGGTTTGAATCACGGTCCGAGGTTAAAGTTCGTAGTTCCTTCTTACCTTTTGACCTAAAATTTTATTTGTGTTTGGGCGCCCTTCTTAGATTACAAGGCGGAAAGAAAAATCACAAGACTGCGAAGACAGGACAGTATCGTGAGACAAGTTGAGAAATGTTCATTTCGGGATCGTCCTTTTGTTTGTTTGTTTTATTACTTTTTGTAATGAGCCGTCGCAGACTGTCGCCGCGAAGCGGCGTGACTGATGGGCCAGGTGGGTTAGCATTTCTGTTACGAGCCGCCGTAGACTGGCGCCGCGAAGAGGGGTGAACGGGTGGGCCGTGTAGGTTAATACCCGGCCCAGTGATACACGCGCGACGTAGTGATCGCCTCCCACTGCACCGTGAAAGCGGCGAAAGCTGCAAGTTTTTATCTTCGACAAGAAAGAACACACTGGAGGCTATTACCGCGCCGCTAGTTTCGAAATTTCAGGACACAATTATATATTGTGGCTTTGAAACAGCGGCGACCAGTTGACCTCTTCGACAAGATTTCCTTCGACGAGTTGCCCTATGACGAATTGGCCTATTCGACGAATGGGCCGCCGACGAGTTGGCCGTCGACGAGTCGGCTTTCGACGAGTTGGCCTAGACCCATTAATTTCCGCAGTTAATTGGCCAAAGTCTGAAAATCGTTGCACTGCCCCTTTAACAAATACCCTCCAATCACTATTTCTAGGTAAAGATGTATTGAAGTATTTCATTTCAGCACGCTGGAGTTGAAGTTTGCGACTCTTCGTAACTGAAAGGGCAACGAACGCGACGTTGACGCAACAGCGACATTCAGAATTCACTATCACTCTATGTTGATCGCAGTCGCAGCCGCGGCAACGACCGAGTGGACGGGGCACGGCTCCGTGGCAATGTTCGCAGTTTCGCCTCATGTTTCGGTATACTTTTCTCGTCAGTGTCGCCTTTTCTGGCTCAGTGAACATACTCAGCATCTTGATACTCCCTATTCGCGTCTCCAGCTCGTTGCTCGCCCTCTCGTGACGGAAACGAGAAGCGCTGTAGTGAGGGCATGGCGAGCTCCGAGATGCCGAAGCGCGCGAAGGCTTCTCCGGCTGTCCCATTCGAGTCGCTCCTCAGTAGTACGAGTGTAATTGCGCTAACTCCGTCGCTCGCTGCGAGGGGGCGATGTCTGCCCAGTCATAACAGAGGGGCTAGAGTTCCTGTATATAGCTACCTACGGTAGTAGGGAGCCTATACAGGAACTCTAAGAGGGGCGAGCCGTCAGCGTCGCACGTAGAGGTCTGCACTGGTACGGGCCAGACCGCGGGCCACGGGCCGGGCTCGGGCTTCACGGATACATTCATGAAGGGCCCGGGCCGGGTACGGGCCTTGCATTCAAGTCTCCAAGGGGGGCCAAAGCGGGCCAAGCCGACCATTACTTTTTTTTTTTTTTTTTTTTTTTAGCAGCATGTCCTTCGGAAGCGAGTTCGGGGGTTGGGAGAGGTTTCCCAGTGGGGGAGAAACAGATGCTGAAGCATTTGTGTGTCCGTGTATGTTCTTGTACGGTTCGGTGCAACGAATGCTCCTCAAGAGCACTAGCGGCGCGGCGTTCTTTCTCGTTCCCGGCGGCGCTGCCATCATACCATCGCTTCTCACCACACTCACGCACAGACGCGCCTACACAATGAGTACCCTCGCCGGCGTAAACCATCTGTGCGTACGAGTGCTTGCATCCCCAATATGGGTGAAGAGGTTTCCCTGCGGGGTACTTTTCCTGGAAATATCTCGCAAACCACCGCAAAAAACAACTTTTTTTTTTTTTTTTTTTTTTTTTTTTTTTACGGTTCTGCGCAGCGAGAGTTGCAAATGTACAACTTTGTCCGTCTTTTGTCCAAACCCGTCGCGACGTTTCCCTTCCTTTTTTAGTGTGGCACGTGGTTTTGTGTACTGCTGCTTGCCATTTTTGTTCTCAGAAAAGGAAGATCGGGGTGATTTTTCTTAACAAGCTGCCTAGCCCTGTAGATTGGTCCAACTAATAATAACATCAAAAAGAAAAAGATGCATACAGTATTTACTATCGGGCACCGTAATCAACTTATGTGTAGCAGTTGCAAGCGAGCTGCCATGCCGCGATATTTGTGAGCTATTCATACTGAACTAAAATAATTCGCAGCTGGTCCGTGAAAATTAGCTTTGGGCAGGGCCGGGCCGGCTGTCGGAAATGGATAGCGGGCAGCGGGGGCCGGGCTTCTATATAGGGAGTTTTAAAATAGCGCACGCTAAAGCTTTGCGTACGCAAAGAAATAGCGTCGTCGCCATTGCGCATGCTCCGAACGCAAACCAGGTTTTGCGCTTTGCGTGCGCACTTTTAGCGTGCGCTATTTCTCGGAAATAGCGTGCGTACGCAAAGAGTCTTTGCGCTTCTCCAAGGAGGATTCGTGATGAGAAGTTGGCTAAAGCCAAGACGAGCAGAGTTAAAACATGGCGGCTTCCAGGATTATGTCCGCGGCTGCTTTGGCGGCGTCGTGAGTGCGACGTCGGCGGCATCCTCGCGACTGCGATTTTCAATACGGGACGACATTGTAGTCGGTTTGGCAACGATCACCGGCAACTTGATGCTTGCGACGCGCGAACATTTTTCGGCGAAGGTACGATGTGCGAAGGTCAGTACACGAGACCTCTCTTGCCGAGGCGACGCAAGCGGACACAACCGGTCAACCGCTCGCGTCGCATTCTCATGTTTGAACAAATCTAAAATGGTACTGTGGACCAAAGAAACTTGTTTTTTTTTTTGTTTTGTTTTTTTAAGCTACAGCATTTTGTGTGTGAAATAAAAATTGTGACTGTATCTTGGTGGCGTCGCAAGCGCGAGATGCTTGGACTTTTGCGCCGCGACGGAGAAACGCTATTCTAAAACTCTCTTGCGTCGCGTGCGCTAATACAAGCGCTCAATTTAGTGCTAGCTGCGCTAAAATTGCGCACGTTATTCTAAAACACCCTAATTTCTGAGAAATAGCGTGCGCTAAAACAGCGCACGGAAAGCGCAAAACGTGGTTTGCGTTCGGCGCATGCGCAGTGGCGACGACGCTATTCTTTGCGTACGCAAAGCTTTAGCGTGCGCTATTCTAAAACACTCTATTAGGGAGTTTTAGAATAACGTACGCAATTTTAGCGCACGCTAGCGCTAAATTTAGCGCTTGTATTAGCGCACGCGACGCAAGAGAGTTTTAGAATAGCGTTTCTCCGTCGCGACGCAAAAGCCCAAACATCTCGCGCTTGCGACGCCACCAAGATAGTCACAATTTTTATTTCACGCACGAAACGCTGTAACTTTAGAAAAAATTAGTTTTGGGGTCCAGAGTAGCATTTTAGATTTGTATAAACCTGAGAATGCGACGCGAGCGGTTGACCGGTCGTGTCCGCTTGCGTCGCCTCGGCTTGAGGTCTCGTGTACTGATCTTCGCACATCGTAACTTCACCGAGAAATGTTCGCGCGTCGCAAGCATCAAGTTGCCGGTGATCGTTGCCAAACCGGGTACAATGTCATCCCGTATTGAAAATCGCAGTCGCGAGGATGCCGCCGACGTCGCACTCACGACGCCGCCAAAGCAGCTGCCGACATAATCTTGGAAACCGCCATTTTTTTAACTCTGCTCGTCTTGGCTTCAGCCAACTTGTCATCACGAATCCTCCTTGGAGAAGCGCAAAGACTCTTTGCGTACGCACGCTATTTCTGAGAAATAGCGCACGCTAAAATTGCGCACTCAAAGCGCAAAACCTGATTTGCGCTCGGAGCATGCGTAGTGGCGACGACGCTATTCTTTGCGTACGCAAAGCTTTAGCGTGCGCTATTCTAAAACTCCCTATTCTAACCTCTAGTCGCAAGCATTGCGGGTGGGTGGTGTCAGTCGCGTTGTCGTGCTTCATCTTGCGTTCAGCCAAGCTCACCGGATAAAAAAAAAATTACAGCATCGTTGTTTTTACACAGGAAAAACGGCAGTGTTTCAGTTTATTCAGGCGGATAATCTCTTAGGGCTCTAAAACTCTTTCCGGCGGAAATACCTACATACGTAGGTATATTTTGTACGAAGCTAAATTTTCTCTGGAGTTTTATTTGCGCTACAAGAAATTACCATGAGACAAAAAATTCTAGGATTGCAATAGGGAAGTTTGTCCGGCCATTCCTGGTCAACGTAGGCATGAGTATGACAGACAAGGTAGCGTATCGAAAGAAACTGCTTGAAGCCATTACATCGCAAAGTACTTTGCGTCTAAGCTAAAAATTCAAGGCTTGGAATCTGTAAATATACCAGGTTGGAATACCGAATAAACCAGGTTGGAATTTATAAATAAACCAGTTCTTTTTCTTGAGATCCCATTGTTTGTTTGCATATCAATTAAGTTACATCACAAAGTGCATAACGAGATACGGTGGTCTGTGCTACATGTGCAAAAACAAGACGTTTACAAGATAACGCCACACCTTGTCAATCTGTATATAGCGACACTCACTACCTGCTCAGGCCACACAGATGATGATGAGGCAGAGATGCCTCCACAGCCCGCGATATTAAAAATTAGTTCTAATCCAAACACTGTCCGAGCTGGTTCCTTTCATCCCAGCTCCAACAGATGTGGTGAGTGACCCGGACGTGATCTTTGGAAAATTCGCGAGAATTTTCTCATAGGCCGATGATGGTTCAAATGCTCGAAGTCCTGTTGCCGTGGTCGTGGGGAGCACACCGTTCACGGAAAGGCGTGTCGTCTGGTCAATGAGGCGTCGTGAATAGATGTCGACGGCCAGCTTGTAGAAACTGAGAAAGTCCGCTCCCAGGATGGCCTTCAGCTCAACAAGTACCTACAATTATCACAAAGTTTATAAAAAAAAAAAAAATGCCGAAATCATTGTGAGGTGGATGTACCTCACCGCCTTAAATTTTTTCCAAAGCTGGGGTCACACTGCTTATACATCATACAAAAGACAGTCTGCAAACAGATTTAAACGCGAGTCATCACGAGATCTGAGCTGCGAATGCCGCACGGCAACGAGTTCAGGGAGATACTTGGCACGCGGCATTTGAACCATGGATATCGTGGTGACTGATATCTGCAAACTGTCTTTTGTATAATGTATAAACAGTGTGACCCTGGCTTAAAGGTACTTCTAGTAGAAGCAAACACCGCAATACGACCCACAAAAACTGCATAATAAATATTAAAAATACAGCACACTCCCTTTAAACGAAACTTGACGGGGACAGTTAAATCTGTTTCATTTATCAGCAGTTTCATTTAAGGGGGACATGGGTCTTTAGGCCAAGAAATCACCAAAAAATCGATTTTCAACCTTCTCCTCCAAAATAGGCCCAATCACTGGAAGGTTGGAGCTTCGGGCATACTTAAACCACAGGAAAAGTGCCTTTCGAGGCCCTTGTGGTCGGCTAGTCGCATCCTCTTCCTACCGGGGGCAAATGCGCCGCTGTTGTATGCCTTCTCACTTTTGTCACCATCCTTCAAAATCCTCGAAAGAGTGCACTTCGGGATGCCATGCCTTTTCGCGATGGCAGTCTTCGACTCCTGGCTGCGCTTCACGCCTTCAAGAATTTTCAGAGCCCCATAGAGAATACATGAGGTTTTACGACAACTTGGAAAAATTCTCACATAATAACAGCTGCGCGGATCTTCTTGGAAATTTCGGCTTTAAAGACATTGAGGCATTATCGAGACATTAAATGGAACAAATGTTTTATTATAAATTTGATTATATTCTTAAAAAAATCATGAAAATGGTCAAAATCGGCTAATTCGGCACTCTTACGTTTGGAGCGAATTTACAAAATTATTTAAATGCAAACGGAAAAAAGTATTTCATTGAATGTCTTCTAAATTTATTACGGAATCTAATAATATCGAAACTATTCATGAAGTCGATCTGTTCCGTAACTACAGCGAATATAAAAAACCAAGGTGTCGGTGCTTGTTTTCATTGTTTTTAAGGTACCTCTCTCTCCCGTGAGGTGGCGCTCGCTGTACACAACATCCGAAATCGTCCCTTCAGCAATCGGCCGGATCGGCACTGTGCGAGGTGTTCTTCCGCGGCCGTATTCCGCGCCCGTATCCTGTTTCATTCTGCACGCCGAGGCGTCGGTGTGCGTGTCTCGCTTTCCTGGTTTTCGGTGGGTAGGTCTCCTTGTTTTCGCACGTGGCAAATTCACCTTGGAGCCATGGGTCGAAGACAACCGTCCTATGGCAAGCGGATCGCAAGGTGTTCCACAACCTCGCAGTCCGTCAATGCGTTGTGCTTGTTTGTACTTTTTTCTTTTCTTTTAAAAACATTTTTTTTTTTACGCAAAGTTTTATTTTATCGTTATCTTTCACACAAACATTGTTCGGCCTTGGGGTCGTGGAAATCGGGGATGAAACGTGCACAGAGTAGATCGTTCTTTGCCTCCTTTATATTTTTCACGGACATCCTGTGACCTCCGTACAGTTCGGGGTCACCGCAATCTGCTGCGGGGAAAAACGGGTCGCCTGCTCTGTAGTCAGGGTATTCCTAGGGGAGGGTGATAACTCGCTGTTCTTCTGGAAATTCACATATTGCCCAAAAAGGTGACATGGGTAATGATTAGGGTATGCTTTTTCCGGTGTTTATTTTTGAGCAAAAATCGGTGCATGTTTTTCGGTGCTTATTTTTTAAACACCAGTGTGTTATGGCTGAACGTCTCGTGATGACGCTAAAAAGCGTTGATAACCGAGGAAGAAAAATGCGATTGAACAAGAACATTTCAACTTTCTAATTCTATTCACATATCTCATACGCTCTTCTCGTGGGAGCATCTATCCCGACGAAAAATGCCTAAGTCATTGAGCTGTGATTGCATACGCAGTGTACAATCTTTTGGCCTAGGGAGCTATTGCACATGCTCGAACGCGCTTCACAGCCCAGTAGACGAAGTTGGTGGCACCCAGAAAGCGAGTTTTTAAATGTTCTGTAGTAGGCAAAAGAAACAAATAACAATCAACGCATCTCAGTTCCCCAAGTGAAGAGGCGCGTTTCTAAGGTCAATGGTTCCGGACGACACTAATGTTGTTGGCGTTGTCTTCCAAGAACCACACCGACCCGAAATCTTGAATCAGCGTGTAGCGCTGCACCACAATAAAATGCAAAACAAACTCTATAGGCTGGTTCACACAGTTGCGTTTGGTTCCGCACGAGTACGACGCGTGCCTTTCAAGCTCGGGCATGTCTATGCTCGCCGCAACTGTAGCCATAGCAACCTCTGGTTGTAAGCCGGCGCAAGTGGTTGCAGTCGCAGTCAAACGAAAATGTCTGAACCAGCCTTCAATCGCTCCCAACCGCCTAAGCAAAATCAAAAACACACCAAAAACGAAAAAAAAAAAAAATTGGAGTGGAGCGATCAATGGGATTTATCCGATGGAAATGCGTGAGCGTTAGTTCTTCCTCACCCCCTTCGTGTCACATAACACGAAATCATGTAATCCTACGTGATAACTGTTGTGTTCGGCAATCACAGGGGGGAACGGACAAATGCGAGGTATCGACCAGCCAGGTTGAGCACACGAGCAAGAACGTTTATTTTCCTCTTTCTTCATCGCGCCAGTCAGCAGCACGTGCGCCGCTGTTATACGCTTATAGCACATCTCCCCCTTAATTTAAAAACCTAGCCTATCGACAGGCTTTACAGAACGACCACTGCGTGTTAGTGGAAGTCCCATAGATGATGTGGGAATGGACGCCGTGATCTCGGTAGCGGGTGGTGGTCCTTGTGGTACGGCGTACTCAGGTGAAGAGGGAGCTGGTACGGGAACCAAGTGTAGCCGGTTTCGCCTTATAACTCCCCGGTCGGTCTCAACCAGGTATGAACGTGGCGCATCCGAAGGGGATGTAATATGACCCGTTTGTCTCTGGTCTGAGATCCATACGCGCTGACCAGTTTGCAGTGGTTTCAACGGTCGGGTGCAGTGTCTTCTATCAAAGTTCATTTTTTCTTTTGCTTTGTTGTTTTCCTCCCACTTCTTTAGAAGTTCGTGATTAGGAATCGCTGGCTTTAAACTGCATCCAATCGTTGGGAGTGAAGTTCTTATACGTCTCCCCATCAGAAGTTCCGCTGGACTGTAGCCGTTTTCAAGAGGAGTGGCCCGGTAGGCTTGGAGTGCGCGGTAGGCATCATCTGTCTTTTTCCAGCTACGTTTGATTATTTTGACGGCTGACTCCACAAAGCCGTTACTTTGTGGGTATCTCGGGCTGGAAGTCTTGTGGTGGAAGCCCCAGTCTTGAGAAAAATTGTGGAACTGTGATGAGTCGAGTTTTTGGAATTGAGGTCCATTGTCACTAAATACTGTTTCTGGTGTGCCGTGTCTGGCGAAGATTGATTTCAGGTGGTCAATTACAGATGTCGTCGACAGACTTGTGAGTGGCGCAACTTCTGGGAATCTTGAGTAATAGTCGGTGACGAGCAAGTACCACTTTCCTGAGAGGTAAAATAGGTCCATGCCGACTTGTTGCCATGGTCTTTCTGGGAAGGGCGTTGGAATTAGCGGTTCTCGTCTGTTACTTGTTTCCTGTATGCACTGAGGGCATCTTCGGACGAGGTTTTCAATTTGCGTCGATATCCCAGGCCACCAGACAGATTCGCGTGCGCGTCCTCTGCACTTGGTGATGCCCTGGTGTCCATGGTGTATTTTGTCCAGGATGTCTTGTCGCATGGACTGAGGCACAAGGATCCTCGACCCTTTCATTAGAAGTCCTTCGTTCATGGAAATGTCATTTCTGTATTGCCAAAAAATTTTACATGTTAGGTCTACTTTATTTTTGTCAGGCCATCCTTCAGCACAGTATCGTGATAAGAGCTGACAAACGTGGTCTTTTGTTTGTTCTTCCTCTATTTGCTGTAATCTCCTGTCTGTAGCAGGTAAATTAGAGGTGATGCCGCGAACGTATGCGTTAATCTCCTCTTCCAGTTCTCTTTCTGGAACTTCAGCTAGAGGGTGTCTTGACAAGGCATCAGCGGCGACGAGGTTTTTGCCTGGGATATGCCTGATGTCATAGCTGTATCTCATCATGCGTAGTTTCATGCGCTGCAATCTCACCGGGATGTCTTCCAGACACTTTGTTGAGAAGATCGGGACCAACGGCTTGTGGTCTGTCTCTATCACGACTCTCAATCCAGTGATGTAGTCACGAAACTTTTCGCAGCTCCACACAACAGCTAAACCTTCTTTTTCTATCTGCGCGTAGCGCCTTTCCGTCTCATTGAGGGTTCTTGACGCATAAGCTACTGGACGGTATGTGTCGTCTCTCTGCTTCTGTCGTAGTACTGCTCCGATACCGTAGGATGAGGCATCCGCCGAGATAACCGTCAGTTTCTTGGGGTCAAACAAAGCGAGTACTGGGGTTGAAGTCAGCGCTAGTTTGAGGGTGTCAAAAGCTTTCTGTTGTTGATCTTCCCAAGCCCATTCGTTCTTAGAGCTCAGAAGCGCCGTGAGGGGATGCGCTTTTTCTGCTAAATGTGGCACAAATTTCCCGAGGTAGTTTGTCATGCCCAGAAAGCTCTTGAGTTGGCTCACGTTCGTTGGTGCTTTCATCGTCTTTATCGCTTCAAGCTTTTCCTCGTCGGAGTGGACCCCAGTTTGATCGATGACGTGACCCAGGAACTTAACTCGGGTCGCCTCAAAAACGCATTTGGTGTCGTTTAGCGTTATTCCCACTTGCTGTAGCCTTGAAAGGACTTCTCTTAGTCTCTGGTTGTGCTCCTCCCTGGATGAGCCGTACACAAGGATGTCATCCATGTTGCATACATGGCCCTGGATGCCGCTCAAGAGTTGGCTCATTTTCTTCTGGTAGAACTCCGGTGCGGACGTGATACCAAACGGAAGTCGTTTGAACTTAAACCTCCCGAAAGGAGTAATGAAGGTCGTCAGGATTTGCGATTCTGGCGCTAGTTGGAACTGCCAGAATCCGGAATTCGCGTCAAGTTTCGAGAAGAACTTTGCGTTTCCCAGTTGTGCTAGAATGTGATCGGTGACAGGAAGGGGATGAAGTTCTCTCTCGACGTACTTGTTCAACGGTGTGAAATCGACGCAGATTCTGTAGTCTCCGTTGGGTTTTCTGACTACTACCATGGGGGAGCACCAGTCAGTCGGTTCTTCAACGGGTTCTATGACGTCACGCTGAAGCATATTTTCGAGCTCCGACTTCACCTTGTCCATGAGCGGTATTGGAATCCTTCTTGGTGAGGCCAACGAAAAAGGTACAGCATCTTGGCGCAACCTTATCTTGTAAGGCATTTTCACGCAACCAAGGCCCGTGAACAGCGAAGGGAACTCGGTTTTAGCATTGACTGTTCTGTAGTTGGAAGTGGACACTTCATTGAGTCTCTTGACCACACCCAACTTCTCGCTGTCGCGTCTTGACAAGAGAGGGAGTTCAAGATTCTTCAGGACATAGATATCAGTGGTGACCTTGTTCGTCCGAAACGCTATATCAGCATGCAGGACTCCCACAACGTGCAGCTTGTCTTGACCGGGTCCCCTTAAGCACTTCGTCGGTCCAGTCAAAGGGGCATGTCCAAAGTGTTGATTGTACACAGCTTCGGGAATTACCGTGACGTCAGCTCCAGTGTCAATCTTGAAAGACAGAGAGACATCGTGGACCTTCACGATAACCGTCCAGGGTTCTGTGTCTTTGGCGACCACAGTCCCGAGAAAAGAGATGTCTCCGTCTTCGACGATAAGCTCTTGAACAACTTTCGAGCCTAAACAAATTTTCGCGAAATGTCCTAGCTTGCCACAGTTGCGACATATTGCATTCCTGGCTGGACATTCATTTCTTGCGTGACGATTTCGCCCACATCCAAGGCAGTGGCGATTGTTGGTGGCATCCCGTGTGTCTTGAGTAAGGGCCCTTCTCTGAGAAGGAGGATCTTTTGATGGACGGATAGCCTTTACCCGACTCACGCTGTCGGTAGGTCGAAGTTCGGCCTGCTGTCCCTTGATTGTTTCCGACTGCCGGGCCATAGTAGTTGCTGTTTCCAAGGTCAAGTTGGCGTCTAACTGCATTTTTTCGGACAGTTTGTGATCTCTGACGCCTACAACAATACGGTCTCTAATCATCTCGTCGTGCAGAGTTCCAAACTTACAGTATTTAGCCAAGGCGTGAAGATCGGTCACGAATTGCTCAACAGGTTCGCCGTCTTCTTGTATCCTTGAATGGAATTTTGACCTGTCGTAGATCAAATTTCGTCGAACTATGAAGTGGTCCTCAAACGCTTTGCGCACCACATCATACTGCGTCATCTGCTCGTCGGTTAAACTCAGCGAAAGCAAGACGTCTTCCGCTTTATCTCCCATAGTGTAAATAAGGGCATTCACCTGTTCGACGCTTGTTTTCGCTTGAAGCCCGCTGACCATGCGAAATCTCTCAAACCTTCGACTCCACCGGGGCCAGTCTTCTGACTTTGAGAAGTCAAACTCTTCCGGTGGTTGACATGTCAGGAATGGAGACGCCATTTCAGTTGGAACGCTGGGGCTCAACCTGGAGGAATCCCCTGTAGCCCCCGGCTGTCCGGTAGTACCGTCGTCCAGGATGTTTCAGTGACGTGGTTTCGTTTGAAATAAATCCACTTGCGCTGCCACCATGTTGTGTTCGGCAATCACAGGGGGGAACGGACAAATGCGAGGTATCGACCAGCCAGGTTGAGCACACGAGCAAGAACGTTTATTTTCCTCTTTCTTCATCGCGCCAGTCAGCAGCACGTGCGCCGCTGTTATACGCTTATAGCACAATAACGTGACACGAAAACGTCGTCTTACGTGATCACGTGACACAAACACGTCATCTTACATGATCTCGTTACACGAAATGACGTCATCTTATGTGATCACGTTACACGAAATGACGTCATCTTACGTGATCATGTTACACGAAATCACGTCATCTTACATGATCACGCGACACGTCATCTTTAAGTCAACCTCTCCCCACAGCAGCGCGCTCCGCGCTTCCCAGGCCCATGCAGTGCTGTAGTCGAAAGCAAGCTCCCTATGCCAAGCGAAAGCTTCCGAAGTCTCACATTGAGAATACTCGCAAGCGACCGTCTGTGGAAGCTTCGCACGTTGAGGTCTCTGGTGAGATCGAGCCATCGTGTTCCATTAACTATTGTTGAAGTTATCGTTCAATAAAGCCCTAAAGAAATATGAATGTAGTTGGTATAGACATCAAGATCTAATCACAAATGAGGTTTGACGTCGTTTGATGCACGTGTATATTCGCGACTCCAACTAACTATAGGTGGCGCCACTCATTTTCCAAAATGGCGGTTATAGTGAGGGTCGGAGATGCGTGCCGCTGTTGAGCCTGTCTAGTGTGCTGGCTTCACTGAGCGACACCAATTTTTTCTGCTGATACGAGGAAGCTAGGGTGTTGTAAGTGCAGGTCCCCTCTTTATCCTAAGAAAAAGAACGGTGTTTAGCGTAATATTTACGCAAGGATGCGCATTTTAATTCTGGAGTGAAACCGAAACAACCTCTATTTTGGATTTAATTTCTCGATATAGGTCTTAATTTCGGATTCTTTCTTAACTCAACATGTGTCTCACATCGTAATTATTTAGTTAGAGAAGTTGTTCGGGATAACTTTATTTTGTGACACCTATTCGATCCAGGCTGATATTTGTAGTTGTTGTAGTTGTTGAAAATTCAGCGCCGATATTTGTGCGTTCTCGCTGCCTTTTCTCGCTCAGATAATTGTCAAGGGAAATAATATACTGCGGGCCTTTTAATGGGTTTTTGGGTATTTAGATGATTAATTGGTTTAACATTATTCCCAGCACTAGAATAAGAGAATTGCAATTTTTACAATATGTCCACAAAGCGTATAAATTAATGAACGCTGTTCTCACTGCAACAACCCTAAGACGGAATTCGAGTCAGACGGCTGAAGTGTGTGTGTGTTTTATAGCAACGCGAAATGCATATGACTTTATATTACATCCAGTGTTTGACTGTTTGTCTATCTTGATAACGATGTCAGAGTTTTTCATACGCTAAAAAGAAAACAAAAATATACCTTTTTGGAAAGACTATTATGGGGCGTTCATTGGAGGCATACATTGCCGCGATTTGTATTATTATAATAATATAAAAATTCAGGTATTTTAATACGTAATTTTTCAAGCTCTAATATAATTTGTTGCTTATGATCTAATTTCAAACGCGCAAACAAATATGACAATCAAAAGTGTGCTAATTATTTTCACTGGTGCCAATTGCAGCATTTTGAATTACCAAGTAATAAAAAATAGTCTAGAGTCAATGAAAACATTTTAGCTAATGTGAGACATCCTTGTAAAATTACATTAATTGTGGGTAAAGCATATTTTGCTATCAAAGTTGCGACTTTTGACACTCGGCAAAACGTCTAAAGTCGCCGCCAATATCTTTCCGGACCAAATGCCCAAAAGTAAAAAAATAATAAAAATAAAACTTTTTGTTTAATTACCAATCTTTTCATAACATTTAGTTACTTTCATTTTTACGCTCCGTCGTTTTGCCGATCTCAGCCTTTCCAGTTCGAAGGAACGCCTACCTGCTTGCACGTCTGCTCACCGCAGCACGTTTCGTTGGCGTTGGAAGCCGGTAAAACAGTAGTAAGTTTTAGTATCGCGTATACGAGCGAACGCAAGCACTGTGTGTTTGCGTTAGCTTTGCGTGTTCCACACTGCGCGTGCGTGGAGCCCGAAATTGCGGTCTTGGATGGCGCATGGCGACGAGGCGCACGCACAACGTGGGGCACGCAATTCTAACGCAAACGCACACCGCTTGCGTTTGCTTCTATGCGCATTCTATGCGCAATACTAAAACTCTCCAGTAAGGAACAATCCCACACCGGCTGCAGCACTGCGTTGGGACAGTAAAGCGTCTTGTTTGCATTCGGAAATGACATTTCGCGAGCCATGATCGCGTGCAGCTCCGCCGTGCCCGCTGAGCAGGAGAATTGGGGGACCCTCACTAGAGTGCTTCCCGTTTCTGCCGCGGGAGGGCGAGCGTCGAGCTGGAGACGCGAATACAAGTGTAGCAATAAATGAGTTATTTGTGCATACATGTTTAAAAAAGTGTTTGTTAAAAAAGGACGTTGGGAGAAGGATGTGTTCAGATTTTTCTTCATGAGCGCAAATACACCTGACGCAATAAATAGGGACGATTTCGTCGTCCCAGTGGTGAGCAGGTGATTTCTTGCTCGAAAACATAATGCCATTTCACAAACCAAGTTCTGTGACATATGCTTTTCCAATGTCTGGCCACTATTTCGGAAACTTTTCAGTCCAAACGAGTATACTTCTGTTTGTTTTTGCTAGCTTAGGAGGGGGTCACAGAGCCTAACTTTTTATCTTCCTCCAGGACAGACGTACAGAGTCATACGGCAACACGCACTTGTGGAACACACAGAGCTATCGCTCTCTTGTTGGCGGTACAGTAGCAGACAACACAACACAGCTCCGTAGTCTATCGAGGGCACGGCTATACTTCGTTTCAGCTTCCGTCCGAGCGCAGCCAAAGCTACGTGTGGCCTGAGCCAATCACTCGCCGGCAATAGGCCACGCAATGTCGCCTGCACTTTTGTATCACTCCGCTACACCGCTGGTCGTCCGCGCCGCCCGCGCTCGCCGAGTATTTCGTCTGGTTGTATCAACGGTATTGTCTGCTACAGGTTTTAAAAGTGCCCTTTTACGTTCTGAAATTTAGTCACAGGGGATGTCAGTACGTAGGCTGGCCGCTGGCGTCTGTGTCTGAGCTTTCCACCAGTTCGGCATTTCGGCATAGTTTCGAGATGTAAGTACACATTACAAGGTGCCCGATAACCCGGCCATTGATCCACCAGCTTCTCGGCATTGAATGTGATCGGCAGGTAAAGAGGTGCCCTGATTTCGCCGCGCATCAGTGAATTGTAGTGGCCCGGACGCTTTTCTTGTTTACGACGCATTCCCGGTACGACGCGGCCGGAGACTCCTGCCGAATTTGAAAGTAAACATTCACCACGACCTCTCGCGCCTGACGCCTAAACGTGCCTTTGCGAAAGGTCGATTTGAAGCGACTCTTTGAAGAAGGCAGCGAAGCACATGATTCGACCATTACGGGTACGAAATCGCACAGAAAAACCGAGCGCTGCAGCCGTGTTGCCAGCGGATTTACGTGTTTTCATCAAACCACATGCATTTACGTATATTGATAAAATCATAAACTTCAAATATTTAATTATTTTAGTTGCAAATCATTCTCTGCAGTACACGTCTAGAATATTGTGCAATGTTTCCGCACAAAACAATTATTTGAAAAAAAAAAACTTTTGCGGACTATTTTGTGGTGCGTAGGAATGCTCTTCTCGAAGTTGCGAACCGTCCCTCAGCCTTTGGCTGCGCTCGGACGGAAGCTGAAACGAAGTATAGCCGTGGCCCGTAGTCCGACCGTTCAGACTAGGGAAATGGTCTTGAAGAACCGAGAAATGGTATCTTGTACATAATAATCACATGTCATTAGTATATTCTACTTGCTAAGCCAAATAAATATTTGCAGCTTGTGAGAATATGTTTGCGTGACGATTTACCGTTCACACTCCTGACGAATGTTAGCGAATCCTTCATGTTCGTGGCTCGCAGTTATCGGTACCCCCTCGGAGTGACTTTACCATATTTTTTTTGTTGCTTGCAGGACATTGTAAAAATCACAAACACGCGAGAGAAAAAAATCTTATAAGTACGCGTGATTTTGAGCTTCGCAGCTGTAAAGATGCCCGATAAATGTCGTCCAGCTTGGGGAGAAACTAATCCTTTTTGTTGAAAGTTTGACTAGCATATGCTGGCAGCTCGTTTCCTGTCTGTTTTGTCTATACTCCGTTTCACCGTAATTTGGCAACCCTCAGTCAGAGCTGCTGTTAGGGAATCACAGTCGCGGAGCAAAGCATGTGACAGCTACTTTTAGGAGCAGTACTATGGTGCCTGGAGCGAGTCTCCAACTGGTGTGTTTAGTGTCCTATCTGCCCATACATCAAAAGTGGTCCCGAAGTGGCAACAAATGACGTCACAGAAGATGGAGTGTGACGCTGTTGCATCTCGCGATCCTGGCGATTCATCGTAGAAATGCTGGCGAAAACCACGAGCGAACACGAGTGTCGCTGTCGTGATGGCGTCCCAACGAAAAGCAATTATGCCATTTTGACGTTTTTGTAATTCGGTAATTTAAAGTACTGTATGTTTTAAGAAAGTAAAGGCATCATAACCAAATAGGAACTTCCGTGCTAAAGCATGCCGTGCGAAGTGAAGACAACTACTTTTTTTTTTAATTCCACAAAAAAGAGGCTATGCAGCATCGATCGTACCGTTTTTTTTGTTTCTTTTTGGACATTATGTGATGTCCTCTAACACGAAAGTATCGACGTAAAAGTGCTGTAGAGACGACATGAAAAAAAAAAAATTGAAGTGAATCGAGTTTCGTAGTGGAACAGAAAAAAATAAATAATTAACGATTTTTTATGGTAAACACTTCACCTCTAAGTGGAATTTCAACCAAGTGACGGTTACGCGCTTTCATGCCCATTTCAACGAAGTTGGGAGAACGATGTATTGCGTCTTGGGAATACACAAGTGGAGCAGCATGTTTATGTTAGAAGCAGTGTGAAATCGCTGCGCAGTACCTACCAAAAGAAGGTATTATTTGAGCACAGTCTCAACCGTTTCCGTCTACGTGTGCTACGAATACAGCAACTCCGTTCGTAGAAGTGATGAGGAAATGGCGTGCCCTTGATGATACGATTGTGATTATAATTGCGACCTGTCCGGTCGCCTGGGACCCCGACAACTAATATCGTTCTCTGGAAAGTCCATTTTAATATTTACAAGTTTTGTGGAGTTCATCGAGCGAATAAGAATGTTCCAACAACGAGCTAAACCTACACGAGTTCCCGAATCCAACACAGCGCTTTTGAATTTTAGCACTGTAGATAGTTCTGCGAACAGTGTATACTTGTGTGCAAATATTCGTCTAACAGTTTTGCAACGTTGGAAAGCATCGGAATGACTCAGAATAACTGCGGAGTTGATACTCGGGGAAGATAAGACGGGGTGGTACCTTGGGGAAACAGACCGTGGCATTTCAGACAGGGGAACAGCCGGGGGACAAACGTGCTACAATCGCATACCCTTCCAAGGTCATCGCTTGGGCGACCGCGGGCGCCCAAAAAACCTTTCTTTTCTTCTTTTTCTTAGGGGGGGGGGGGGGGGAGGGAGGGAGAGGGGAGGGGAGTGGTGTAGGCGCTGATTGTCTTCCTCCTCCTTTGTGGCTCTTGACAGACACACAACGAGACTGGCAGAACAAGCGCATGATTCATTTCTTTCGATGGAGGCGTTCTGTCTGTGTATGCGAACATGATTTTTTTTTTCCTTTTAGTAGTTAGTTGTTCTTGCCTTGACTCGGGTCCCAGTGGGTGCGTTGTCGTTGTATGCCCACTATTTTTTTTTTTTAGTTTATGGTAGTTTCTGCGCTGATGAGGTATCAAGGTAGACGAAAAGAAAAAAAGAAATTGTGCCTCGACAAAAGAAACAAAAAAGTTGCGATCAGGAGCGTTTTCAAAGCCCGGAGTACCTCGCCTTTGTTCCCGTGACATGTCGCTCGCTTTCGCGTAGCACCCCTCAATTCCGAAGGCTACTGTGCTCTTCAGGGAAGACTATTTTAGGAGCCTGCAGTGTTACCACAGGTGCAGGATTGAGAGCGTAACCCATGCACTTGAAGAGAAGGGGAAGCTCTATTCTTATCGGGACTCTCTTTTATGGGTTTTCACGTCGCGATTGTCCTACAAAATCAACTGTCATTTATTTCTCGCTCGTGGCTTCCTGCGCGCAACTAGTGAGATAGGGTATAGTCGTAGCTGATTAACACGATGCATATCTCTAACGCACAATAGTTTTGCGAAATCAAGGTTTCGCCGAAATGGATATCTCGCACGTACAGTTCGACGCGCAATACCTTGACGTATTGACTCGCGAGAGGTGCCCCCAACACGGCTCAGTCTGGCGGTGTTCCAGACCTAACATCTAAATTTTGTTGCCTTACCTGTTACTATTTCGCGCGCATTTTGCACCATATAGAAATGAAAGCGCATGATAAAAGTGACGCTCGTTTTCCGCTCGATGGAAATTTCACGCCAGCTCGTTGTCTTTGCTGGTACCTTGAGCGTTTCCCAGCGATGCGGAGCGTTCAACAAGAAAAAAACATACAATGGCATCCTTCGTACACTCATTACTTCTATAACACCGCACCGCCTCGTATCCTTTTATTTTTCTTTCATAGTACTAATTTCTTTCTGCGCATAACGGCAGTTACGACGCTAAGCCTGTCTGCACCTTCGAATTTGAACTTAAGGCCCGTTCACACTCTTGCAACCGAGTACGACCGAGAGAGACGAGATCTGTTAAAACTTCTTCAAATTTCTTAGGACGAGAGAACACACCGTCACGCTGGCGCCATCTATGCGGTGACCCTGGAACTGCATTTCACAAGAGCGAAGGTTTCGCGGGATTTCCGAGGTCAAATGTGCGTGATACCTATGAGAAACGTTCGTTTATAACGTGGACAAAAGTCTTTCGAGCCAAGAAAGAAAGGATAATGCGCGAGAGAAATAGAAAATGTGCCGGACCGCCAAGTTTACACTGCTACCCAATAGATGGCGCCAGTGTGTCCTCTGGTTTTCTCTAGTTGTAAGAAGTTTTAAGGAACCAAGTTTTAAGAGGTCGCAAGAGTGTGAACGGGCCTTTAGGCTCAGATCAGGGACGAACCAGTTTAAATCAGGAAAATATAATTAACACTGTAGCAAAGTAGATCCATCATATCGATCGGAAATACGATTTGACACATTCCATCTGAACAGATATTGTGCACAGCGAATGCAATAGCGAGTCAGCATGCAAAACACCGCCACACTACGCTACCATAACATCTAAGCGATTTTTGCATAGCACCGAGCACGGAAAAGAGAAAACAGTTATTCATTCACATAAACGAAGCAAATTTATTTCAAGCCTGTACACTCCGTACTTACTTACTTGAATACCAGCTGAACGTCGAGGGAAAGCGATGGAGAGGAGAAAACAAAGAACCACACTGCTGGACTATCAACCTTTTAATAAAACTTCCTTTTTCTCAACACTATCATCGTGCAGACTGAACACTTTGTACGTTCAGTCTGCCTAAGGTTATCAATAGACTCGACCATGTCATTTGTCGAAGCAGATAAAAGACGTTGGCAAAAATGATTAGACTGAATAAGTGAATCTAACGCAAGTATTTTACCAACCGACGGTCGCGCGCCTTCAATACCATTTCTAATTGTCACTGCGCACCTTGGACACACTTTGGGGAGCAACACATATTTACATCGCCGCCCGAGGTCTTTATCGAACGTGTAGTGCTGACAAAAATAAAATGCTAACCTGACTCTCAATCGCTCACGGCAAAGTAAGACTTCGAAAAGGCGGTACTGTACGTCACTTGAGATAAAAACCCAAGCTATAGAAACGAGCGTCGTAAAAAAGGGGGCCGATATTTTTATTCCTACCTCCGAACAGAAACGAGCGCCACCCACTGCATCACACAGCGCAGAGGCCGGACTCGGCCGCCGCGCGTATTACTGATGTCCGATGCAATGCACACTGAACTGACTGACCACAGACATACCAAGCGCGCTCGAGGGAGGGAGAAACTTCCTCCGCCGGGAGAACACGGCACATTTCAGGGATCTATTTCATGCAGCGGATAACGCGGGCCTTTTCACACTTCGATACTGGCGCCATCTAGAAGTCGCGCGTTCAACCACTTCACGAGCCGCGCGCCATCTGGTGTCTGAAACAGACAAAAAAATAGAGGTACCGCGCCCTCTTAAAGACAACACATTACGCGGGCGTTTTTTAGCGGTTCCTTCCGTTTTGCACGCACGTAGAGAGGCACCCGTAGAGTGTCACGCATGTAAAACGCGACAGACCAACGCCGGACAAACACAATGTGCAAAATGGCGTCCACAAACAAAAGTGCGCGGCGCGACTGGCGCAACCGCATACCGGATTGGATTGGATTCTGGATAACGACAATAACGAAGTCAATATGATGCTCAGTTTCGGTTTCGTTTATCCGTGTTTCCCGCAAAAGGGTGTTTCGATTGTCGAGCACAACTTAGTACTCATTTTATAGGAAACCAATTAATTTTTCTAGATTTGCTTCGTTTAAGAGACGTTTTCGTTTATGCGAGTTTCGTTTAGCGCGCGTCTACTGTAGTAAAAGAAGGCCGGGCTTCACTATATAGTAACAAACCTCGAGCTCAGGCTCAAAAAGCTACGCCAAACAATGTGCGGAAACAATTTTAAAAAATTGCATGATTATTTTTATTTAGGGAAATTCAAATTTTTTATGTATGGAGCTAATTTTTTTCTGGAGTTTTATACATGCTACAGATTGCAGTCAAATATATCAAAAGGTGTGCTTGTAGTGCTAGCCGCAACATGTCCAGATGAATATCTCAAATTAAATAATTAAATAAGCATCACAACTTGTCTATCTATGTCCACAGAGCAGCTGTTCACCATTGTACCACAATACACAAATATTTGTAAGTAAAAGTTGCAGTAACTCGACGTAACAAGACTTTTTCTTGAACTCTTCTGCCTCGTGCCATGCTGTCAATGGCTGGGCTGGGAGCGCCTCCCTGCGGAGAGACGCCGCCTCCTTCTTTTTTTCCGATTATGCCCTCTCCACACGAATGGGACGGCCGGAGAAGCGTTCGTGCACTTCGGGATCTCGGAGGCCATGAAGCGCCTACAGGTGCACGTACAGAAGCGTGGATCTCGACGACTGATGCCTGTTACCATTCGAGCTGAACTCTCCCTATTAAATTTTTGTTCTTGTTTCTTCTTACTAAAGGTTGTGTTGTATCGTTTGGCATTGCAAGGAAATTCAGCAAAGTGATAAATATTAAGTCAGGTGGTTCATAATCTTAGTGCTGTAGTTTGTAGAACCTGTCGTCCTGCATATTTTTGTTATCTCGCATAATCCTGAGCTTTCATAAAATATTAAATGCTGATTGGAGCTCGGGATTGATTAAAAAATTTGCATCAATTGATAAATCTGTTAGTCGATTTTTATCGTCATATTGCATGAAAGACGTTAAAACCACATTTTTTACTACTTTTACTGTCATAAACGTCATATTGCACTCCCATTTCAAACTTCATGTTGCGACACCTACAGAAATGTGAACAGGGAGCCTTATAAAGTGAAGTCATTTTTAAGTTATTTAAACCGTATATTCACCCTCGACGACAATGACAAGCATGCAAAAGTGGTTTACCGTGCAAACTGAAGAAACAGAAAAAAAAAAAAATATATATATATATATTATCACAATGACAGCATCACTTGAATAATTTGAAAGCACATTGATGAACTGCCCGCTCCCGGTATGCGTTAGGTTAGGGCGGAGGGTTATCGGAGTCTGGTGAGAGTCGCTACCCTGCATCAGTAAGAGTCGCTGCAGCCGATGCTGTCCGTGTTGAGTTTCTACTACGTTTAAATAGATGATTTAGCCAGAAATTTATATTAACCTCTTGACATCCACGGCCCTCCCCGAGAAAATTGAAGTGGGTGAACCCACACTACCAAGAGCATTTAATAACACGCATGCTGGTTTGTGTCACTTGTCTCAGTTGTCCTGCCAACGAACGGTTTGCGAATCGTAACTAGAAGAGACACTCTCTCCTAATCGCAATGTGGTAGAATTATTCAGACACAAAAAAAAAACTTACCCGCACCGTGGCACAGTGAAGGGAAACATTGGTTGCAGCAGAACTTTCTTACACAGAAGCTAGAAATAGCACGGTAATTTCCAATACAGCCCCAACTTCTCTCAATGCAAAATATTTATAACGCTGCAAAAACTAAGTTCTGCAAAAAAAAGAAATGCAGACTTGCAGTATTTGGTTTTACAACCCACAGTACTAGTATTATGCAAGTATCCTGGTTGGAATTTGTTCTGTTGTATTTCCGTGGTGATAAACCGATACATTTCTTTTAAAAGAAACAAATATTTAACATGAATACTGTGAAACCCTTAATGTTTGCAAGCCCTTACTTTTCGCAATTCGAAAAATTCGCGAAATTTAAGGGCACGCGAAAATTTTGGTCCTTGAGAGTTTCAATGCAGGTGTCGTGGAATTTGCGAAATTTAATGGCCGCATTTTACATTAGTACAGTTCACCTGAAAAAGGCCTCCGTCATGGTGATGCATGCTTCCTAACGTCTGCCTAGAGCACACGAGGCGTCCACACGAGCGATTATTTAAATTTAGACCGTACACTCGTTGCATGCCCGAAATGTACTAACTGGAAGAAGGTACCACCAGGTCTACATAGAGTGCTTCGTTTTCAAGTTTTCGATTTTTCAAAAATTGGGACGCTATTTTTCAGGCTGATAATCGGGGAGAAATCGGGTCTTTCTGAAGCCATTAGGAAATCGGGTTTTCTTGGGTCTTATTCATGAAGGGCAAGTACCTGAAATGTGTTATTTACACGAACAAAAGTCAATGAAGTATATAATATAGCAATGGTGCTCGATCTTACAGTATATTTACACCTTCGGACTCATTCTGAAGCAAATGTATGCAGAGGTAACGCAAATCAAAGAAGTTTGTTATCATCAAAGGAGTGACCGAGGAAGCAGTTCTGAAACAGATCCAGAATTGGTCCTTATTTTCCATAAATTCAGCTGATTTCAAGACCGTATTCGGGGAGAAATCGGGTGTAACCTTATTTTCATAAAAACTGTGTGGGGTGCAAATATTGGGTTTTACCCGAAAACGAAGAACCCTAGTCATACACAGTAGACAGAAACCAGACAAAGCAATGAGAAACTAAATCCAGACATATGTGGCATCTGAAATTTTATGGATAAGATACTAAAAATATGCAAATGCTTGCATTATGCATACATCATGCTTGCATACTAAAAATATGCAATATGCTTGCATCATGGCCGGCATGCTCTGCCGAAGCCAAAATAAAAGAAGAGCATCCAAGAAGCCTCAGACAAAGTACATAATTTGCTTCATGGAATCCGTAAGGGCCACGGCGTCTTCATATAAAAATATGCAATATGCTTGCATCATGGCCGGTATGCTCTGCCAAAGCTAAAATAAAAAAGAGCATCCAAGAAGCCTCAGACAAAGTACATAATTTGCTTCATGGAATCCGTAAGGGCCACGGCGTCTTCATATAAAAATATGCAATATGCTTGCATCATGGCCGGTATGCTCTGCCAAAGCCAAAATAAAAGAAGAGCATCCAAGAAGCCTCAGACAAAGTACATAATTTGCTTCATGGCATCCGTAAGGGCCACGGCGTCTTCATACTCCCTGGTCGAGAGACTCTGGCCGCCCCCAGAGCTCGAGCTGGCCTTAGACGAGACATACACCTTGCTGAAGATGTGCTCCTTGGCCCTGAACGCCGCCAGGTGAGCGTAGTACACCGGCGCGGGGATGCTGACGCTACGAGCGCACCTGGCATACGTATGGCACAGGTAGTAGCTCAACTTCTGCAGGTCGTCCGACGAGAAGTTGTAGTCGTCGTGGACAACGTAGTAATGTGCTGGTTTGCTGGTCCCCTGGATGCCGTAGTGGCTGCACAGGAAGAAGTCGAAGTCCACTGGGTGCGTGACGACTGTGTCCACGGTAGTGCCCGGGGGTACATTACGGGCCTTGCCCACACCGTCTCGGTAGTTGGTTGGCATAAACCGAGTGTGGTGGCGCTTCTGGACCACAATGAAGGTGACCGGTGGCTTGAAGCTGCCGTCGGGCTGCAGCGAAAGGCACGCGTCTCGAATGGCCTGCAGCTCGAGGTCGCGCACTTGGGCAAACTGGCCCTCGCTGACGCCGTCGCGGTAGAAGATGATGTGTTCCGGCTTGTGGCGCGTGGCCTCGCGGAAGGCCTTGAGCAGTTCCATCACCATGCCCTTGAGGTCCTTGATCATCTCGACACGGGCCACTGCCTCGTGGTTTTCCAGCTGCACTCGGATGGACGCACGGAACTTGAACGGGATGGAGTCCAGGCTCCCCACGCAGGCCGCGATGGACGGCTGGATGCGGTCCCCGGGAGCAGGGTGGGTCACGTCCGCTCCAATGATTATGACCGGCTTCCTGAAGATCTCTGGCTTCTGCGCCTGCAGGAGGCTGTTGTTTACGCCGCCCATCTTTGCGTTTATTTTCTGACACAGATTCACCATCAGCTGAGGATTGCAGTTCCTGGTGAAGTTTTGCTCCCGGATGCACTGCGTCCTGATCCCCAGGCTTGTCTCCGCAGTTTGCTTGATGTCCGCATAGGAGGAGCCCTGACCGAGGACGACTATGACAAGTTGCACACTGGGACAGTCCTTCTTGATGTCTGCCAGGATCTGACTGGTACTGATTCTCCCCACATCCTTCATCCTGACGTCCAGTGGGTTACTGACTGACATGCCAAGTTTCCCTCCGGTCTGCTGGAAGAGTCTGATGAAATTGTCCAACTCGTCTCTTCTCAGACGCGGAGTGTTCATGCCTAGCAGTACCCAGCTCTCTACAGAAGCGGCCTGATGGAACTGCACGTCCCTCAGGTCCCAGGAGCCCTCCCTGGAATGGAGCTTCTGATCGCCCTTCATGACGATGGTGGGGGCCTCGAGTACGCGTCCCTTGAGCTGCGTCAATTCAGTGCTTATCTTGATGCCGAACTCGCTGAGGTAGGGCTGACTTTTCTGCACCACGTCTTGCAGCGCTTCCTTAATTTTCGCAAACCGCAATGCTGGCGGTTGTGCCGTCCTCTTGATCATCTCCTTTGTCATGTCGGGAGCAAGCCTCCTGCGGTACGGCTGACCCTTGGGAATCTTGCAGGCCTCGAGCGGGATGTAGACAGGTCTAGTAGCGCTGCCAACCATGATGCACGGCAGCTGGGGATAATGTGCAAACCTGGGGTATCTCCTGCGGAAGTACTCCGCCACGCTGATCTTCGTGTTGTCCTCTAGGGAAAAGTTAAGGTTCGCTGCCGATTCCCCCGTGATCCTGATCACGCGGTACTTACGGGGGTATGGCAGGTGCATCGCCTCCACCTTGAGCAGTTTGAGTTCCTCGTTGAGAGTGTTGATCTGACTGCCGTTCAAGGAGCTCGTCATCTCGAGAGAGAACTTGGTCTTCCTGTCGCTGAGCACCTTCACCATGACCTCTAGCAGTGTCTGCTCCTCATAAAACGAAGTGGCCGAGCGGTCGACATTCAGCATAGGCTTCCACTGGGCAGGCCGCACGCTGGTGTAGTAGCCAAACCACACCTCCTGCCCGCCCCCAATGGAGTTTTGGTCCCTGGGGCTTGGTGGCATGAAGATGGAGCGCCCCACTGTAGTCCACTGCATGCACGGCCCGTGCCGCATGATGATGTCCAGTGCCTGGATCACCTCCTGTGGAACCACGCGCACCCGGTTGTTGTAGACGGCATGCAGGGCGTCCAGGTTGATCGCGGCCGCATAGTGAATCTTCACCAAAAACTGTTGCGGGGGCTTGCCGGGTCTGCGGGCCTCTTCCTCTTCATAGTCCACGGTGAAGATGCGCTCGTCGAAGGGCAGCTTGCGCCGCGTGTACAGATTCTTGCGGCCGTCAAATGCGGGAAGGCACTTGTTCAGTTCCCCGCGGTACTTGTCCACGAGCTGCTGAATCACCCGCCGGTTGACGTGGGTGCTGAGGGTGCGCATCTTCTTCTGCCCGGGGGCCTTGGCCTCCTCCTTCCTGAGCGGCGGAAGGATGGCGACGTCATAGTGATAGACATTGCCGTGTGGCAGCTCCAAGGCAAAGTGGTTTGCCAACACCTGGAAGAAAAGTAAGGAGTCAAGCGTCAGTCAATCGCCTCAGCAAAAATTTTTGTTGTCCAAGTCTTTATGTTGTGAGGGTTGAGCACGGAAAATCTGATACATGAAATTGGATGGGGGGGGGGTATTGCACAGTGCTGCCCATGTGCAACATAGTTCTGCACACCTAGATTTTTGAAAGACGCAAGAGCTTGCAACTCAGAAGACCTGTTCGCACACACAGTGTAGCATTATAGACATGGCGTTTGAGCTAGACCAGACTGTGTCGGCATTCCACTGCTCACTGAGGTACAGCTGACACATGGTGCAGTGCCAACTCAGCGCAATGTGTAAACCAGCTTTAAGTCTGTCCTTTTCTTCTGCTAGTTGCCTAATAGGCCTCACCAAAGGGGACAAAAAAGACTGCAGCAATTACTCTCAGGACGTCAGCTGTAATCAGAGACAAGGCAGAGTTCAGACTCCTCTTTGCCCACTTATATCTCTCGCCTTGCTGATGCTAGGCCTAGGGTTGTGCATATTCAGGGTGTATGATTTTTGGCGAAATTTTGAGGAAATTTCTTGTTCCCTTTTTTAGTACAAAATCAGCATTCATCGAAGTTTATTTCTGAATGAAATTCCAATTCGCTGCAATTTAAATTTGTAATAGAGTATACTCTCACTAAGATGGACATCAAGGGAACTTAAAAGTTTGTATCGCTTATCAGATGTTCGGCTGGAAAGACGCTAGATGCTGCAAAAGTGTGAACTCTGTACAAAATTGATAGTGTTAAAAATATTTTTGCACTGTATCTATGGGAGACCATCTAACGTATCAATTTTGTTTGGCATATCCAAGAATTCTGGGTAAAAGAGTTTGGTGCCGTAACAGGAGCCTGCTGATTTCTCCAAGCTCTTGATACAACTCCCCCCCCCCCCCCCCCCAAAAAAAAAGAAAGAACAAATTAATAAAAAACGGGGGTATTCATTTATATCCCAAGCCATATTTACAACAAAAAAAAAAATGAACAAGCCCTGTGTGCTGACAAAAAAAAGTTAATAAAAAATACACTGCTTTCTTTGCTATCTGCCTTTCAAAAAATATCCCAATCTTTTTTTTTTTTTTTGCATTGATCCCTACTGTTGCAGCTATCCGGGTAAATGCAAACTCATGGCAACTTCCCGAGCGCTAGCATATCGGACGCTTCGTTTTATCCGAAAATGCTGAATCCAAGCCATCCCACACAAGTCTTTTGAAACGCGAAATCTGCAGTAGGAGTCCGCCCTCGGCACAACCTCTCGATCTTTTATAACACTTTGACGCATGTGCAGCCAAAGCATGACTGAAGGCAACGAGTAGTCCGCTCACCGATATCGGCCTGCCCAGCTTTCCCTCACTGGGACGTTGCGGGAATGGGGTCTGCTTCCTCGGCACGACCGGAAGGAACTCCGGAAACCTTTGCATGTCGAAGCAGTCTCCCCCCGCCGCTTGAGGTGAAGGCTGCGCGGGTGGGGCTGCTTGTGCAGCAAGGGTTGGTTGTGAAACTCGCTGGGGAGGACGCTGCGGATGCCCCAGGGCAGGGAACGCTTCGGGGGGTCCCTGCTGCTGCTGCTGTCCCCTCTCGAGCATTGCCCGGGCAAACGACTGCTCTTGGGGGACATCCCGCAGGCCAGGGACGGGTGCCTGTCCCCCTCGCTGAGGACCCCCTGCGCGATCGGAAAGGCACGTTCAACACGCGACGATTTGGTGTATGTCGGTCTAAGCTAGCAGTGCAAAACTACTGATGCGAAAGTCAAATCTAACTATCAATCGCAAAAAAAAAAAAAGAGTATCAACAGTCGATAGAACTATCGATGGTGAACCATTGTGAAAACTATTTTTGACCAAGCGTCAATAGTTTTCGTTAGATGTCGTAGTCGACACTCGATTCGTATGGCTGTACATATCAGTCACCGTCCCCTTTTTGTGTTCTACTACCATTTTCTCAATGCCTGATAGTTTTCTGAAAATTATCAATAGTCAATAGAGTCGAAAATAGACTATTGGTTAACATCAATGGTACTATGGATAGTTCTCAAAAAACTTTTGATTGTATCGAGAGTTAATTTATCGGTAGTTTTGGAAAAACTATCGACGGTATCGAGAGTCAATTTATCAATAGTTTTGCATCACTAGCGCAAGCACGTCATGGGTCATGCTGCACCAAGGGATTCGGCCTCCTTGAACAAAATCTACGTAGACATGCCCCATGGGTGGACGAGTGTGGAAGCAGCCATTTTCCCTTTTAAAGTAGTAGCACAATATGCTTATGAAGAGGAAAGAAAAAAATTGACCGCATCTCCACGTGGTGAATGATGTTGATTAGGGTGAAGCTCTGGTGGTGCTTGTCTGCGTAGACGCTGAGCCGCAGCATGCCGAGCCTTTCGTTCGTTTTCATCCATGTCAGAAAGAGAATGTGTGGTATGGAACGTGGTTATATACGCATTTGAGCATTCGACCGCGGCGCCCTCTCGTCTATAAACGTTGAGCCAATGCATGCAAAGTTTAACGCGATTAGATACGCATTTGACCACAGCGCCCTCTCCTGTATAGACGTTGACCGGCTACATGCAACATTTCATCCATGACATCCCCAGCTCTTGAGTTACTACCACATCTCAGAGCCCCCTACTCGTCCCGCAGTCGTGGCCGAGTGGTTAAGGCGATGGATTATAAATCCATTGGGGTCTCCCCGCACAGGTTCGAATCCTGTCGACTGCGCAAACAGAATTTTGTTTTTTTTTTTCATTTTTTTATCTTTTTATATTCTTGTATCTTTTTTTTTTACGTGAGCACGTGAGCACATGCGCACGTGCTCGTGAGCACAGGAGCACGAGCACGAGCCCAAACGGGGACCTACGGACATGGCTAGCCCCTAAGGAGCTTCGCCCCTAAAACAAAGATAGCTTGGCTACAGTCATCTGGCAGGAAGGGTAGATTAAAAGAGTCGTGTCAGGACTGCTGACCCGAAGTAGTCGAAGAGAGAGAATCCCCAATCTGCTTTCTTTGTTTTAGTTCTCGTCTGCAGTCCACCCATCCTTGCACCATGGGAATCATAAATCTCTTTCGCCGTTTTATATGGCAACGAACTCGGTGACCCCGGCACACTTCTGGTACATGTGTTTTGTTGTCGTAGCTATTTGCAGCCACCAATGCATACTTTCAAGTGATTCTGAAATGGCAGCGGCCGACCTTGCTGCAAACTTACGACGACAATGTTGCAAGCTCACCGTCCTCCAGGCATTCTCTGCCCACCCAGTCCCCCACCTGCAAGCTAGTTTCCGAGACACAAGAGCAGCCAAGATCTTCCTCTTCTTCGAAGCAATATACAGACTCAAGGAGCCCACAAAATCAAACCACGCAATAAACACTTTCCAAAATTCAGTCTAGCAACGTTGATCACTATCATCATATGAAAAATAGCACATGTGTCCTACTAATGGCGGCTTTTTGTTTACAGATGAAGGAAGAAGTTAGATGCTCCTAAGCCATGGTGGAAGAAACACATTGAGGTGATGACTCTGGCCACTCTTCCCACAGGGAGCGAGCAACCAGATCGTGTTTGGAGCTAGCCTCGAACCAGGAGTAGTTAGTTCCGCGCCGCCGCAGAGTGCGCTGCAATATGAGGTCTCTCCTCAGCAGCCACGGTGTTGGCGATGTAGCGTGCTTGCCTTTTTCGCGGTGTGGTGGTGTGGTGGCGGTGTGCAGCCAGTGGCTGGCCTCATGTTTTGCTTTGGTGCTGTGTCGATCACAGGTGCCACCATCGTGCATGAAGGTGAGCCTTAACCCGAAGAAGAAGGAAGAGAACACAGATTTACGAGCTCTGGCGACTTGGTGGAGGCGGTGAGGTACAACAAGAAGTGGTGAGCGAGGGAATGCGGGACCACCGCTGGGAGAAACAACTGGAGCAGTCGGTTTGGGAGGGACCCCAAACTTGGGCGCCATCTATCCCCGTGCGAGTGAAGCACGCTCGGTGCGCCGAATATAATGTGGCCACTGCGTCGGACAGAGAGTCATCACCTAAATATGTTTCTACCACCGTGTGTACAACAAGAAGTGGTGAGCGAGGGAATGCGGGACTACCGCTGGGAGAAACGATTGGAGCGGTCGGTTTGGGAGGGACCCCATACTTGGGCGCCATCTATCCCCGTGCGAGTGAAGCGCTTAGTGTGCCGAACATAATGTGGCCGCCACGTCAGACAGAGAGTCATCACCTAAATGTGTTTCTTTCACCGTGTCCGAAGCTGATGATTTGAGGCCTGTAGACACTTTGCAGCAGCTGTGCATGGGCGTCGCCATAACCGACCTTCAGTTTTTGTTTCCTCTTATTCCGTCCGCTTCATTTCATCATTGCCACAGTAGGACAGGTTAGGGCCACTTTAGGTGCTACTGTGTCCTCCTCCCTAGCATAGGCCTTTGTGGAGGCTTGTCAACGCCCGCTCCAGTGCCTTGGCATCTCGGTAACACAAGAGAAGGTTGGCAATGGCGGCTCAATCTGGTGCGTGTTTAAAGTGTCTAATACATTCGAGACATTAGCACGATGCGAAGCAGGAATTGAATGCAAGAGCTGCATAAGCGTTCATTTCTAACTCGGGCCCAGTCATTCTGTTAGTTAGGGCACAATCGGCTTCAAAGGCCCTTGATGCCTAGAACTTTATCTAGGCATCTGTGTGGGTTGGCTCTTCGTTCTGACCGGTTGCATCTTTGTGGACATCGACATTGAGAGAGATCGAGAAAGAATTGTACAGTGAAGGGCACATTCTCATTTGCCATCGACTTGCGAAAGTGACGGTGCCTGATAAAATACTGCAGGCTGCAGGTTCATTGCCGCCATTAGTATGGTAAAAGTTAAACTGCCATTTTAGCCACCAGATGGCACTGAATTGTGGAAAGGGTTAGAGTGACTGTATAGACTCTGCTTGCAGAGCCAGAGTATCGCATTTCTTTTCCTTTCGCCGCCAACTCCGTATTGGCCGACAAGCAATCACCTACACCGAGCTGGATACGACTTTCGTGCAGGAAAGCGACCTTGCGGGCGCCTCGCTTTTTGTTTGTGAAATATACATCCTACACTAAAATAGAACAAACTGGAAGGTCCCTTGACCATTCAACATTATGTGTAGCCACTGGATACAGTATAATCACATTGTTTATAATGCGAGAGATCTTTTAAGACATGTTTTCAAAGTCTGGGAAGAAGTCGACGCGGAGGACAATTGCATTGCTCGCGCATCCGGGGCTCTTGCAGAAGCGACGGTCACTTCCCGCAGTGCAACCTTGGATCCAACATGGTTGCCCTGGAAACACCATTGCAGTACTCTGCTCCGCAAGGCGGAGCATATACAGTTACTCTAGAAAGTGTCTATAGCGAAAAATTAATTTGGAAAGCGAGGCTCTCCACACCAAGCAATAATTGTTGCGAATTTGTTTAGACGGCGGGAAGTCGATCAGCCCCAGTGGGGGCATCTGGGGTCTACGCTGTGGATGTGAAATATAAGCCGTGCAGTACCACTACTACGCTCCGTTCACCGCTAAGCTGACAGTGCAATGGGAGCTGCACCCTCGGCAAACCAATTAACCGCCTCTCATCATCGCCTAACCCAGTTCTCTGTGCGTGGGTGGGACTGACATGCGGCAGAAGACAGCCACATGACTGGTCCAACGAGCACGTAACTTTCACCAGTGTTAGCATAGCAATGAATGGAGTACAGCCTGGTGACTAACATACATCACGGCATCACACCGTATAGTGATGCACAACCGTACGACGCTCATCCAGATTAAAGTGGGCTGTGGGTGCAGATTGAACTCAGGATCCCTTGGTTCTGCAGTCCGAGCTTTCACTTGCTAAAGTCATCGGCATGACGGCCGTCACAATACCATGACATCAGAAAAGAACCATAGATGCTATGCATTTAGATATATTAGGGATGGAACTGGTCAAAGCCGCTTTGGAGCAATCTTGGGAGCAGAAAAAACTACAGTTTGGAGCAGGCTGGGAGCAGCAAAAACGAGGTCTTGGAGCAAGTTGGAGCAGCTTACGAGTTTTAAGAATGTTAAAATAAAGGCTGAATGTCATCTGGTTTTCTAAACTACTGAAAATAAGCCACGCAAGTAACTTCATGTGAAATTAACAGTAGTTTCAATAAACTTTTTAGTTGCAAATATTTTTCACAGTTACGTGCAAATTACACAAAACACATGAAGCAAAACTGCACGTGACAGTGTGACACGCAATAAAACTGACTTACAAAGAGGTATATGTAAACAGGTAGAAAAAGCTTTCATTGCTCAGCACTGACTAGTAAGAGGTACCGAAAAATAAAAATGCAGGTACAGAAATGGTTTTTCATTTTCAGTGACTAGAGTAAGATAATAAATGCCCTTGTACATATAAATTTATTGGGACTTCGTCAACTGCTCACAGATACACTTCACTTTTGCTAGATTCTGAGCCAATATCGCATTAGCCTCCACTAACAGCACTTGTCCAGACTCAATATTCTCCATCTCTTTTTTTTAGACCCGACTCAATCAATGACTGCGCATGCTCAAGCATAATCCGCGAACAGATGATGCGCTGTTCAAGTTGTCGCTCTTCTTCCTGAAGACACGCTTTCTTCGTACTCGCATCACTATTCTTCCTCTTCTGCCTCTCGTCGTCTTGCTTTTCGACCTCTAGCCTTTCTGTGTAAACTTTATGAAAATTCTTCACAGCTTGCAGCAAGTCGCTTGTCAAAGGTACTTTCATGACATCACTGCCAAATCGCTTCAAAGCGCAATCAAGATCTGGCAGCTCGTATCTTGCTCCGTCATCCGCCTCACTGCTCGCTCGCCTCTGTTCCCAAATTTCGTGCGCGGGACCGCGGCACACATTAGCTCCACTACTCAGATTCTCAGATGAAGTGACTCCAGGACTTCAGAAAAGTATGGTGAGCATGCAGCAACAGCAGCTAACCATGGCGGCAGCAAGCTTCAGATACAGAGTTTGGGATTTGGATCCACTGGCATCCCATTTGGACCAGAAGTTTCAGTGTCAATGCAGTGATGTGATAGCTGCGCCAATTGCGCCAAACTGCGCCAAGGGGCTAACCCTGCTAAATCCAGCTACATTTTGCCAAAATATGGGTAATCTGCGCCAAGCTTGCTCCAAGAAACTAATTTCGGTCGCCTTTCAAAACAAAACTAAACAGAGTACCGTAATTGAGCAAGCGTGTGCTGTGGCGCAAGCAGCCCGATAGACGCGGGTGTGTGCAGACGTTCAAACGCTAGCGTGCCGGGTACCAGCCATGCCGTCATGCCGTGAAACGAAACCACATTTTTGACCGGCGGGAGTTACTTTGCGAGCTGAAGCACTTGCTCCTGAAAGCAACGGCCGTGAGACAACTACATTTGGTCCCTGCCTTCCAGTCACCGTGGTCGCGCGACGTCGGGTATTGCCGTCCCCACGTCGCGCTGCAGATATGGCGCTTCCTCAAATGAAACTAAGTACTGCCGCATGTTCATCAACATTCCTGTTCTTGTTTAAATCATATGTTACTACAAAAATTCCTCTTTAACTCAAAGCTGCTGTGTTGAAATGTTGATTACCTAGGTTTTTCTCGGTGGGCTTTCTTTCGAGGGGGACCCCGGTACGTGAAAAATCTGCCGCGAAAGAAGGTTGGTGAAGGGTAGTGAGCTAAAGCAAAGAAGGCTATGTCTGCACGCTGAACCCTCATTGCGCGCTTGTTTGTCTCGAGGTCAGTCGTTGCACAAAGTGCTCCAAGAACTTTTTGACCCTGGCTCGCAATGTCTTACATCGATGCGCTCAGGTTCTGTTTTTTGGTGTGTGTGTTTAGTTTGTACCTCGCCTGCCGGCCTGGCAAGCACGCACCGCTGGATTGTTTTTTGTCGTATGCTCAACAGTTACATTTTGCATACAATGTTGGGAATCGGTTGGCAACGGAGCGGAGTGGCATGGTTTCGGTTTCAATCCAACAGCCGTTATCTCTGCTCGCACGACGAAGCGCGCGCAACTGCAAGCCTGCCGAAATTGCTCGGCGATTCCGAAATTTCTGAATTGCTCGGCAATGCCTACAGCACTGTACACTGTACTCAGCAGTAAAAACACAAGCAGCTAGTTCCGTCAGAACACGTCACATCAGAACACAACACGAAGTGCCCTTCATTTATATAGCACTTAAAACAAATATTTATATTTTTCTAAGAATATCTGCTCCAAAAGCCACTTTTGCTGCTCCAAAACACTGTCTTGGTTGCTCCAAAGGCCGCATTTGCTGCTCCAAAACACCGTTTTGGGTGCTCCGAAAGGTGCTCCAAAATGGCTTAGGCCAATCCAACGCCTTCTGTACTAAGATGCCTGTCAGGTGGCTCGCTCTCCCATTGCGGCCTGTCTGCCATCGTGTTGTAGCCAAACGCCACAAGGTGGCGCTCGCCTCCAACACTATTTTTTTTTTTTTTTTGGCTAGGCACGAGGGGCACTGCATGGTTTGGAATCGCCCGATTCAAAGGCAACAGCTACAACATCATCATCATCATAATCCTCAACTCGCGCTGGGCGCTCGGCCATCTCGGCGCAACTGGTGCGGCCGACCGCTCGCAACTGAGCGCTAATTTTATTTAATTTAACATTATTTTAGTTTTAGTTTTTGGTTTACGGTTTAGCATCCTATTGAAGAAAAAGACCAAATTATTCTCCATGGCCCTCGTCTATAATACCGAAAGAAGACGAAGACGAAAGTGTAAATATATTGCGAGTGAGCGCTGCGTAAGTGTGTCTTTCTTTTGTGTGCGTGCACTGGAGTAACTATTTTGCGGGTGCGCTGTTCCCCCTGTACAGCACAACGTCATTCATAGGCTTTGCGGTGCAAAGGAAAGCCGATGCAACCGGCCCTCTTTGCGCTGTTCATGCTAGGGATGACACTGCGCTATTCGATTCGAACCACTAGGGAGTTTTCGTAGACCGCGTTTCCCCTCCGCTAAGCCCTCCGCAACGAAGAAGCCGCTACTGCGCCTGCGCGCCGACGGCCTTGGCTGTAGAGTTCCGGGTATCGTAGCAGGCTGCGGAGGGGCGTAGCGGAACGGCAAAAACGATCTACGAAAACTCCCTACTATTCGCACACCCCTACTGGTATCACAATAGCAGACGTCAAATCTCCCGCGCTGTCGTGGCCGCGGGCGATAGTGTCAGTTGGCAGCGCCCCTCGCGGTCATTTCGGTGAAGGGGAAGAGTAAAGAGGGAGACGGCACGGCAGGACGCGCGCCGCTCATATGACAGGCATCTTAGTACAGGAGGCGTTGGCCAATCACATCACTGTAATGTTGCCAACAGAAACTGCGAGACGGCTAACTTCGACGAGGCTCGTTTATAATTTCAGTTTGGGCGCACCTTGGCGAAAGTTTGTTCTTATTTATACTTTTGTATCAGTGTGGCGGATGAAAAGTCATTAGGCGCACAGTGGCGCAGCAGTTCCATTCCTGATATACCAAAGAGACAGGCAGTATTGATGTAGACATCGCAGCTGTTCTTATCCCCAGTGCAGGCTTTTGTGTGAATTCATCATTACTCATTTCAGCGACTGGGCATCCCAGTATGGCGAAAGGTCAGCTTTTGTGCTACACTGGTAATGCTAGCCTAACTTCCCCAGTGCTTCATCCCAGACACGCACCGTTGCGCGAGCAAGCGACTGTCTTGCATCTCCTTCGCACACAATCTCCTGCGAAGTAGACGCCAAACAAAGTCACGCGTTTGAGCAAATACTGCAGGAGTGTTGAAGCGCTGTCGAAACTATGCTAGCCTTAACAATGTGGTACACATAACCCCCCCCCCCCCAAAAAAAAGAAATAAAAAAATAAAGACCGTGAAAGTGAGTATACGGGTAGAAATTGATGAAGAGGAAGAGTGCGAGGGGACTTCAGGGCTGTCTAGAACAGCGTCTCAGCTGAGACTGGGCGAAAAAGAAGCACTGCAAAGGCTGGGGCGCACGAGCGTCTTGAGACGCGGTTTGAGTTCCGCTCAGCTCGTGCACTGGCTTTGGCAATTGCCTCCTCTATACTCACAAAGCGTGGCAGTTCAACGACGGAGCCATAGAGTGCCCGGTCGCAGATTTGGAGCACGAGGATCTCATAGCACAGATCATCAAAGAGCCATTTCTAGGGGAACCTGGACGTCAGCGCACAGCTTTTGCAGCAGCGAGGATCCAAAACAAACTTGTTCGCTCGGGAAAAGTGTGTTTCGGCGTCTCGCTGCAGCGGGGCGCCAGTCACGTGGCTGTCCTCTCATCCATTGTCTGCCGCTCCACCTTTTCCATTTCGGCGGCCGCTTCTCGTGGCGATTTGCCAGGCTTTGTCAGTATATAAAAGGCTATGCTTTCTTTTACCCCAGTTTCAACTGAGACGCGGTTTCTAGCGGGTCGGCTTTGGGTAGGCACAAATCTAGCTGCCTTTGTCTCTTAGTGAGTAGAGATAAAGGCAGCTCGCTATGCGTCTAGGCACGAATCATCCCAACCAGAGCTCAGTGTTCCGACTTCCCCAGGCTAACGCAGCTAGCGGTGTTCCAGGAAACCTCGGTAGAGGCCGCCAAGAGTCAGGGTGACGTCATGATGACGTCAAATACTTTAATAACCCACTCCGGCCATTAGGACGGGTACAGCCGTTAACATCCGTGCTACTTTGGGGCACTCTTTCTGCACTCAAGCGTAGGGTTCTTGTTTCCACCGCCTTAAAACATGGCGTTACGATCGACACTGCTGCCGGGCCGCCGTTGTCTGTGACAACTGTGGCAACGGCTTAACCGGCGCAACGGTCGCCGACGTCCGATGAGCATGATCGTCAGCTCCGAGTCTTCTGCGGAAAACATGGTGTTCACTCGGTTTGCGTTAATTTGACTTCGAAAGTTCTGGTGCTCTCAGAAGAGGATGCCTTGGTGCTACTGTGCTGCGAAATGGTGCAGGAACTCCAGCAAGTCGAAAGTCTTGTCATTCTTTCTATTCCCAAAGGAGTTCCGAAGTGAAAGGTAAAGTTTTGTTTTTTGTCGGTTTCGTTTCAAGCCCGTTTCATGTGGTGCGATCCTGGTTGCAATTTTCAGTCCCGTGAACACAGCGCTTAAAGGGATGGTGAACCGAAATTTGGATTTCAAAAAAACAATGCAGGAGATTTGGGCGGGATGCTACAATCCCTACGATACTACTCGTAAGGCGATATCTCGAATGGACGGCCGTATTTTTGGAAAAAGAGGTCGAGATGGAACGAGGCCGGCAAGGCGCGTGACGTCAAGATATCTCGTTTCCGCCTCCCTTCGCTTCGCCCCCTCAAGGCGGCGAGGTGAGGAAGACGCAAGGCCGTTCCCTCTCCTTCTCAGAGAAACAAGACATTCAAGATATCGCTGTATGAGTGATGTTTTGGTGTTTGTAGCATCCCGTTGCGCGCTTTTGCCGCCGTGTTTTGTGGAATCCAGATTTCGGTTAAGCATCCCTTTAAGCTGCCGCCCACGTTTGTTTGTTTTCGTTTTTTTTTTTCTTATATAGGAGCAACGTTGCACCTGAGATTCGCAAGCAGATCGAACCGTACCATGTGCTAAGCGCACAGGACGACACAGGCATTTTTGGTGCCCCTCTTTGTGCCCACAAACCCTTGCCTTACTTTTGTGGGCAAGCTTGAAGAGTGCTTTCCGGCATCCATTCTCAATCTGGTATACAAGGATGGTGTGATGAAGAATCTTTGTGCTTTCATCAGTGGCGTAACTAGGGGGGGGGGGGGGGGGGGGGCAGGGGGGTACAAGTGCCCTGGGTGCCACTTGGGAGGGGGGCGCCGAGCCGAGTCCACCCAACATGTGCCCGATGGATGATGATGATGATGATGTCATTACCACTATCATCATGAGGGGCGCGAAATTTCATTTGCCATGGGCGCCGTCATACCTAGTTACGCCACTGGCTTTCATGGCAGAACAGTTGGAGAACCTTCTCTGTCCAGCAATCTGATAGAAGTTCCTCCAGAAGTTCTGCTTTGAACCCTGGGGCATTTACGCCTTTAAAAAGAAGAGATCTGCAAAAACCTCATTTTAAAAGGTCTGCAGCTGATAGGAAAGCGCAGAAACCATGAAGCTAATCATCTATCAGCCGAGTACAAAAAACAAATTTTTTTCTGCAGAAATCTCAAGTTTCTGCTGATCAAAACTGCTGATGCGATATCTTTTATTAATGTATATTTCTTTAATTGTGATCTTACGTGTTTCTCGTGCTATCTGTTCTATTCTTCCGTAAATTTTATTATCTGTATACATCTATTTTATGTACGAGATCTGTGTAAATAAAAGTATGTATGAAAAGTAAATGTGTGCTCCTTGCCTACCCACTTGAGGAGCAGCTCCTCTGGAGTTGCTCTACAGTGATTTATAAAAAAAAAATATAAAATAAAAGCCCCAGAAAACGAGAAGGAAATCGAAGAGAAATAAAATCAGGCAAGCAAACAGGGGGGCGGGCGAAGCGAGCGGCGGCGAACCGGCCGCCTAGGACGCGAGAGTACAACTTGCGCCATCTAGGGGCGATTAGGGGCAGCCCGGCAGCAGTAGAGGCGGCGATTGTAACGCCATGTTTTGAGACGGCGGAAACAAGAACCCTACGTAATTAAACATGAGGAAGAAAACGAGAAGGGACGGACAAACACAAACGTCCCTTCTCGTTTTCTTCCTCATGTTTAATTATCCCTACCAACCCGCTCGTTCTGTCCCTACAAGAACCCTACGCTTGAGCGCAGAAAGAGCGCCCCGAGGAAACATCTGTACCCGTCCTGGTGACCGGAATGGGTTATTAACACATTTGACGTCGTCGTGACGTCACTCGACTTTTCTCTTTTTTTTTTTTCGCTCGTCGGTCGATCTTTTTTTTTTTTGCTTCTTGGCTCGCTCGGACGCCTGGAGCGCATGGCTGCGCCGGCCTGACTTCCCTGCGCACTCCTCTCCTCTTCAGCCCGGCATGCGCATGTTTGTTACTTCACAAAGCGAGTAAAGCATACGTCATACCCACGAACGCTGCATATGACACCAGCCAGAAGCCCCTTTTTAAACAATTATGAAGTTGTTATTGTTTATGAACAAACAAGCTGACAACACTGCGCCAACAATGCCTTGCCCGCGTGTCGGAATGAAACGCAGAAAGCACGCGCGGCCCACGCTAGGGAAGGCGTAGCGCTATCACGCGCAATCTAAAGCCAAGCGCGTGATTCTTAAAATGCAGCGCCAAACTCTAGAAATACAGCTCAGTTCATTGACCACCCGTGACCACAAAAAGAAAAGCGCGTGAAGCGATGACGGCTACCAAAATTAACACCCTTACCCCCCATTCACACTGGAAGCGGATCCGCGTTCGCGAAGCGGTTGCGAACGCGGTTGTATAAGGATTCAGTACAATTGCACGCGCATTTGATGTCATCAAATGCGCGTGCAATTGTACCCGCGTTCGCAACCGCTTTGCGAACGCGGATCCGCTTCCAGTGTGAATGAGCCCTTAATCCGATGACGCGAGGTTAGGCCTAAAACTGCAGGCCCCTACACCACGCATGACCCGGAGGCTCAAAGTTTAATCTCCTACCGCAGCTGGTGCCTCTCCCACGGCCGTTTCCTCTGCGTCTGGGTAACATAACGCTTGACTTGGGACAGGGGAAACCTCGGTCAACTGGCATTAACTAAAAGTCAGATCGTCGAAACGTTGGCTATCTGCATGCCACCGCTGTCAGCTTTGAAACTGGTCAAAACTAGTGATAGGTCGAACTTCTGCCGATTCGAAAATTCGGCGCTGAATCTTGGGATTCGGCAAAACCGACCTTTTGTTTACCTTTTCTTTTTTAAAGATTCGGGAAGATTCGGCAAGAATACATTGTTACCAGACTGAACAATGGCATTTAGTTTTTCCAGGAGAAAAAGGTTTTATGTTTCTTTTTTTCCTATGCATATTGACACAGTTATTACTAATTAAGGTGATATTCTACAACATAATTGTATCGGTGATGTTTTTGTGTGTTTACTGGCAATTTTACAGTGACTTGCATAAGTGACGCGACAAATGAGGTTGTGTAGTAGCAGACGCAGTCACGAATCACGCTAAGAGAGTTTCGGTTTTGAGGCTTGATCAGCTCAAACCTGTAAGTGTGCGTACATTGTTAAAATAAAGGCAATAACACTGCGTTCTTATTTTCTCTAGCAGTCACCGTTTCGTGTGCGAAAACGAATGTAACGGTTGCTGAGCTTTCACCATAAGAGATAACAGTATTATTGTAAATATGCATGATTTTTCAATTTGTGTCACTTGACGTCAGCTTTGCATGAGAGTGTGCGTTAGCGTCCCATGTTCACAACGTCTCGTTTTTAACTTTTAAAATGCCGGTTTAAGATGTTAGGATACACACGAACGTTTAGGAAGATGGGAAGTGTGAGGAATGTGGGATGTACAACATCGAGCACGATAGTTCTGTTTAGTTTTATGCAGACACATAATAACCGCCAAATAATGCTAATTAAAACGCAATATTATTTTGTTTTGGCACAGACTGCTTATGAGCCGAAAACAGGATTGTTAATTGCGAGGAGTGCTTTAAAGTAATTGTCAGTCAATGTTTCAACTAGCTCGTTGCATCACTGGAAAGGTCAAATGAAAATCACGTTATCCAGAATGTACCGCATCATCTGTCACTTGCGCAGTGGACCGCGTAAATTACTGGGGACTTCTATTCTCGAGGCATAAAATATTGAATAGAACCACACTGGCAAAGGCTCACAAACGCACAGTTACCGTGCTGCCTACTCCACACCTCGCCGTAACCGCTGGTTGCAACTGTACGATAGTAACCGCACGACCCACTGATCTCAATGACAATTGCTGGATCGCGCATCCCCGCTTGTTCGCTGCAGCGCGAGTGCGGCCACAGACAACCATCTTGCATACCGTTGTTTTCGTTTTTTTTTTTTTTTTTTTTTTGTCTTGTTAGCGTTGCAGAGGCCGGCGGCAGCGTGCTCAAGATACGTTTTCTACTCGTTCGTCGTCATTCGCCGAAGGCGTTCTTTAAAACCCTGTGTCATGTGATACTTGCCATTGAGAACACGGGGAAATTTTTACGTACGAAAGCGCAGTGCCGCAGGAAAAAGGCATAACTCGTCGAAAGCAAGTTTTGCCGGTCTCGCGGCGTGTTCAAAACTTCCTTGGCACGCCGAAGTGCTGTGTCTCTGTGCGTTCGCACGCTTGGATATCGATCAAGGATTGACGCCGTGTGGATCTGTTTGGCGAGTGCAATGTGTGTGAAGCCGTATGTAAAGGTACAACTCGTCGAAAGCAAGTGTCGCCGGTCTCGCGGCGTGATCAAAGCTTCCTTGGCACACCGAGTGCTGCATCTTTGTGCCTTCGCACGCTTGGATACCGATCAAAAATCGACGCCGCACCAAACGTTTGAAGGTGTGTCGCGCGTAGATGTCTTTAGATCATAAATATATTGGCCACGGAGTTCTGATCGTCCAGCTGTTCCGGTGAGTTGCTATCAATAAAGGGAGAGGGGGGGGGGGGGGTGATCTATACATGCTCCTATGTATTATTAACAATGGCTATCTCCCGAATCTACTCTAATAGATCGCATGGGAGCATGAATAGAGCAACGCTGTGGAGAAAGGAGGGTTTTCGAAGGCAAAAGTACAAGACCGCGAGAATGAAAATCTTTGAAGCGCGGCCCATATGGTCGTGTGCAGTCTGTTGACCAATCACATTTAGGCGAGCCGCGCTCAAACGTCAAGTGCAATTAAGTATGTTGATAATGAGCCAGCACTGATCAGTGATGAGGAGCTGTTTTGCGCAGTATTCTGTAAATCGTCTAAGGACGAAAAAAAGACGTACCTTCCCCCCTCTTCCGTCGCTACTGGACGCTGGAATAAGCTCGTTTCTGGACCGCGAGTGCCGCAAGTGTACAGTCGTCAGAGTAAAGTAAGACGCTGATCCAGAGGCACATACGGCTTCACGCACATTGCACTCGCAAAACACATTCACACGGCATCGATTCTTGGTCGGTATCCAAGCGTGCGAAGGCACAGAGACACAGCAATTAGGCGTGCCAAGAAAGCTGTGAACACGCCACCAGACCGGCGAAACTTGCTTTCGACGAGTTGTGCCTTTTTCCTGCGGTACTACGCTTTCGTAAAATTTTCTACACGTTCACAACGGCAAGTCTCAACGGTGCACTGAGTCTTAAAAAACTTCTTCGGCGAATGACGACGAACGAGTAGAAAACGTGTCTACAGCACGCTGGCAAACCGCAGCAAAAGGCTAGCAAAACCGCAAATCGTATCCGAGCAAGGTTGCCATCCGGTGGCTTCACTCGCGCTGCAGCGAACAAGCGGGGAAGCGCGATTCAGCAATTGTCATTGAGATCAGTGGGCCCAACGCGGTGGTAAACCGCTTACGTTGCCAGCATAGGTTTTGCAGGGAAGAAGTTGTTGCCATATACGGCGGATTGAGTGTTACTTTTTTTTTTTTTCGTTTGGAAAGAGAATGTATTGTTGCGATACATAAGTCCTCCTGCATACAAACAACGAAGTTAAATTGTATTTGTCTTGTTTACTTGGTTCGAAACCCTAAAAACGGGCTTTTGACAACTTATTGCTTCCGTCATTTCAGAGTACGCAAGGCAGTTATCTCACTGATCTGGTTTCGGTTGTAGAGTCCGTGATCCCCGTGAGCCCGGCATAAACCGTGAACGTTCCAGCTCTTCGTCATGACAAGGTGTTGCAGAGAGCAGGGTAAAATACAACCACACGGATCACCGAAGCAAGCGCACTGTTATCGTAAATCTTGGCCTGTGATTGCGCCTTTGTAGATAATCTTATTTGTTTTGCTGGAGAGACGCAAACGACGGGCGTAACAAAATCGTTTGCATATTCCGGATACCTTGCAAAAGCACTTACCCAGTCACCTTGCGAAAAACGCGAAACACGGAGTCCGCACCGTCCTGACTTCCCAGTCTTTTACCTGCTTTAGAGCAGTTTGTACCTGCTAGTAGGTATGTCTACTGAAACTGCAACTTGAACCTAGTTGCAGTGTCAGGGAGAAAAGAGACAAAGTTGGGAAAGTTGATCGCTCTCCCCAATTTCTCAACTCTCAAGTGATTGTACAATAATAAATGCACCAACGCCTTTTCCCAAAATAAAGAAGCACAATGTTCACTACGTAAAAAAATAGTCTCAGTTCATGCATCTGTGGCCAGGTAGGAAATCTTGCCCAAATTTATTCGCACCGCATGATGAGCGCAACAAACAAACACGGGATGTACTAGAAACGTTTACAGGACCGAATCATCTACTCGAGCGGTGTGCGTCGCTGTGCAAACACGTCGCTGTGCAAACACAGTCCAACAACACGAAGCATAAACACGGTAGACTTAGGACAACAATCCGGAGTCCATTGTTCTATTATAACGACGTAATTTTGTTGAAAACGCCCGCAGCTTTTTACTCACGGTATGCGTTGGGAATCTTCCACATTTTGAAACGGAACGAAGGAAGATTTACTTTTAAACACGCTCGCTGCGTCCTCCCGGACCAGCTGGACCGGATCAGCTGACGACGACGGGACTGAACCCGTTAAACCTCAACCCTACAAGAACCAATTTGCGCTCCGTGTTAGTGTGGGTTTCTACCTCCAAGCACCGCACCATACACCACGAACGTTTCAGCTCTTTGTCGCATCGCCGTGTTGCACCAAACAGAACGAGATAGCCGCAGCGCTGTCGTGAAACTTGGCTTGTGGTTGCGCACTCGTGGACCCTGTGTCTTCCTTCGCTTTCAAAGCACACACGACGATTACGAATGGTACTTTTCGTCTTCCAGGAACTTCATAGGGGCACTTCTCCGGTCACGTCTTCATGTGCTCGCAAACCGCGGAGTTTCTTGCGTCCCGTCGAACCAAAACCATACCGGCGACATGATAAACGTGCGTTGTTGCAAGATTTTCTCCGACCAAACAAAAACAACGAAAGCAAACCGGCTCTAGCTTCCAGCGTACATCGGCGTTGCGCTGTGCCCAGATTTCCTCTGTCAGCTCTAACTTAAAGATGACCTACAGAGGCAGCAACACTGGTACCGAGTTTTCTAATAGCGCCAGCACGGAGAGCCGTAAATTCTGAGGAGGTTGCATGGGAAGCGGCGGCACCTTCCCCCCTTGAGGCGCAACGCAAGTAGTCGTATGAGTCGGATAAATGCAGAGGATGGATGGATAGATGAATACGGCTGGCCCCTTTAAAGGGATACTGAACCATAGAATTTAGTGTCCATAATAAGTGGCGCACGTTCTTTCCACGAGCCAGCAGCCGCCGGTGTGCGCGAGCACTCGCAACGAAAATGACGTCAAAGACCTCCATTCGCGCTTGAGGACAGTGAAATGCATGGGCTTCGGGCCAAAGGAGAATAAAGACAGGCTTTTCATCTCTACAAGTGAAAGCTACATGCTTGTTAGACCAATTAATCGCTTACCTTTTACACCAGACACCTCTGTATAGATGAAAAACTTGTCTTTATTCTCCTTTGGCCCGAAGCCCATGCATTTCACTGCCATCTTAACCGCGAATGGAGATCTTTGACGTCATTTTTGTTGCGTGTGCTCGCGCACACCGGCGGCTGCTGGCTCGTGGAAAGAACGTGCGCCACTTATTATGGACACTAAATTCTATGGTTCAGTATCCCTTTAAATTGGGCGTTGGCTTGCACCACTTGGTCAGTCTTCTGTGGCGAACGGGCGACTCCGGTTGTTTGCGCCCGTCCGCTTCGCTTTCTCCACTTTGTTTCTTATATCCCTTCTTATATTTTATTTTCGTGCATGAAAACACGGTAGCTGGTTTATTCACGTGATCTTCATTCATTTTTTGTTTTTTTCGTGGACATGGTAACATAGAAATGATTGCACTGAATTAACACGGCACAGCAAATGATCACAAACATACAAATTATCACACTGATTTATATAGCATAAAATTATTTACACACCACACGACATAGCAAGACAAAAGAAAACTAGCTCCGTGGTGCGAATGAATCTAGACCCTTGCAAATAAATCTTTAAAAAAAGACACATGATGGTGGGTTCATTAGGCGATGCATTTGTTCGTAAATATTAAAACACTCAACTTAATTAGAAGTGCTCCACCTCATAATTGCTTTTTAAAGTGATTTTTTTTTTTAAATTTAGGAGCGGTTTTGTTTTTTGCATACATATTTAATTGCGTATATTTAATTGAAGGAAATTAAAAGCCCCACCACGCCATGCGTGTTTGATTTCAAATCCAACCACCCATGATCACGTCCTAAGAAATATCAACAAGCAAGCCAAACTCAAACCAGAATGTTTATCAATACGTCCTGCAACTTACTGGGTGGTACAAAATGCTCCAGCATTGGTTTTGATGCACAGCCAGACGGCATGGCGTTCTTTTTCAAGCACTTCTTGTTGAGGAATGCGTCCGCCGAAAAATGGGGAGAACAGAGAATAGATAGCGCTCCTTTGTTCGCTTGTGGTATTTCGGTAAATTGGAGTACGTTACCAACCTCTCGTACCTTGAATGAATACTAATAATAGCATTTACTCAGAACTTACGTTCACCAGACTTGGCAGTAACTAACTAACAAACTTCCGAACCGGAACCATACCTGTGATCCGTTGGGAACAGCAGGAGAGATACATCAAGCGTCTTAAGCGCGAGACACATGGACGGCAGAATCGTCCGATCCGACGTCCGATCCGACAGTCCGAACGCCGCTCCGAATTGCCGCACGCGACAGTTTGAGACACACACTTCCGACCTTGCATGCGACACGACGATCCGTTCGGCTCCGCCCAGTTCCGGCATCATTCGTCCCGCCAGACCCAGTACGTCATCATGACGTTCGCGCTAGCTGTACTGTCATTGGCTGGGCGCATCCGACAATCCGTCCGCCGTGCGAAACTATCTGGCACGTTGGACGCACGCCGCACCGCCGATCCGACGTCCGAAGCGACCAAATTTTTCGGATCAGGCAGTCGTACTGCCGGATCGGACGTCGGATCGGATAGATTTTTCGCGCATGTGTCTCGCGCTTTAGTCCAATTATTGCGCCGCCTAGCAGAGCAGTATCACCCAGGCATTTTCACACTTGGTCTGTGACCAGCTGAGTTAAACGATGAGGAGGAGACGCACCGCCGCGACTCCTTTCACGCGAACCAAAACCAGTGGACCGACCCACCACATCCCCGGCGCATCCGAAACCGACGAGACAATAGCAAGTTTTAGTAGACCGTGTTTCCCCCTCCGCTAGCGCTCCGCTACGAAGAAACCGCCACTGCGCCTGCGCGCCGATGGCCTTGGCTGGAGAGTTCCGGGTAGCGGATGGGCTTAGCGGAGGGGGAAACACGGTCTACTAAAACTCGCTATTGTCCGTTGCTCCCGTAATGCATTACCCTCGCTTCACAGTACGAAAAGAAGAAAGCGACAAAACGCCACGTTTTTCGGTGGCCACTTTGTAAGTGTACTTGTATGTGCACGACGGTGCCGGCCTCTACGGCATTTCTCCGAACGCCAGGAGCTGCGTTTGCGTGGCGACGCTTTCGCCGCTCCACCCAGGCTCCAGCATGGCTCCCGACGGCTCCTTCCATTAACCAAACACTCTCGGCTCTGCCCAGTAATCATTATTTCTACTAAAAGAAATATAATTCGTAGAAATGTCAAAAGGGCAATAATTGGTTGAGAGAAGTGGCGAGGTAACAGGTGGGACGTGGCCGATAAAGTCAGTGCCGTTGTGTGGATTTGGCGTATGGCGCGGATTTGCAGCAACACGCCGAATCGAAAACTGCCTGATGGGCTACCGCTTTCAGTGGACTACTTCGAAGCAGCCAATGAATACACGCTCAAAGAAGTATGAGCCACAGTGCCACTTGTTAGTGTGCGTTGTAACTAGCAACTGTCGAGTTTCACAGTTTGTAAACTCCTGCTGGAAGAAGAGTGCTTAAGGGCTGAGAAAAAGAGAAGCTGATTACGATGGAACGGACGGGATTAAAAATAGTTTTGTGCCATTGGCCTACAATCAATTTCATCGTCGGTGACATACACTAACTTTAAGTCGAGGGCAAGCACAGCTTACGTGAGGCAGCTCCAATTATAGCATCCAATTAGCGACGACAGTCGGGGCTGAACACAGCTGAGCACTTAGCCGCCCGCCTGCCTTTCAAACATAACAATGCTGCCAACGCTCGCGCTTCCCGTTTATTATTTATAGCTAGCCAGTGTCGGAGCCAAGCCGAACGCGAAGTTAACAAAAATAATTAGTTGCAGTTCTCTAATTATCACTGGAAGCCGGTGAAGTAGTTAAAAAAAAAAAAAAAAAAAACTCGTGCTTTGAAGTGTCATCGATCACCATGAAGTTAGCTGGTAAAATCATGCGCCTTTTATGTCCATCGTTCATCTAATGATATTAGCAACCAAAGTACGAAACATTCTTTAGAATACAGCCGAGCATCGCAGCTATGGACCGTTTTATCGTGGGTAGCACCATTTTGAATGCTGTAGCGCCATCTAGCAAGCGTCAGGTTCTGCGGCCGTGCTGGGTGGTTAGAAACGTTGCCGAAAGTGCTCTTCGGGGCGCGTTGGGTGTACTAGTTGGGTGCTCCGGAGTCCAAAGTGATGGGTATCGGACTTTTGGCGCGTCTTGTGTTATCGTGTGCCGCGGATGACGTTTTTCAACTCACTGGGCACGTTTCTTGCCCCGCATTATGGCATCCGCCAGTGTCGAAGCCGAGAAGTACGGCAATGAACGCTCCACCGATAGAAATCGAAGGCGAGATACTCAAAATATTGATCAGTTAAAAGAGATTGAATTTCCCTTCGTGGTTTTGGTCGTTTTAGATGCAGTACACTGAGAATATGTTTGGCGTTTCGTGTACACTCTTAAAAAAAAAAAAAAAAGAAGGTTACCAAAAGGGTGGAACAAACAACTTTTACACCATCAATCTGATAAGGAAGGAAACACCTTGCTTATTACCAGAGCCCTTCTCTGCTTATTACCTCCTCGAGGGAGACATATACTAGCGCTCCCTATTTGAAATGCGTCGGCGGTGGAACGCTGGTACTTCTCGCTTTTAGAAAGCATGTTTCTGCGTAGAAACAAACGGAAAAAAAGCTCTTTCTGTATGAAATGTTTTTGGAGATTAGTACAAAATCACAGGAGCGTGATGTTTGCATAAGCGTTTAGTTTACAGGTTTTTGCGGCATTGTTTTTATACAGCCATGTCTCACCGGTGACTTTCAGGTAGCGCGTCTCGACCTGGGTGCGTCCTGACTTCGGTGAATAATTGCTGATCGTCCGCTTGGGGGACGGGGGCAGGGTTGGCAGCCCCGAAACCCTTCCCACTGTATACGTTTCGGCGACAAAATGGTCGATCAAAGCCAAAATTGAGCGGTAACGGCGGACGCTACCGAAAGCGATACTCTGGCTACTGCGAGAGGGCGTCACCGGCCCTTTGAACGGATGAGTGAAGCTGTGGAGTTCCCAGAGTGGTTGGTGCGGGTGGCATGGCGGCGATGCGATCGCGTTTGGTTCCGTTCTCGGGTACTGATCGGGGACACTTTTATTTAATGCGGGCTCCTATGGAAGTTTACCAATTGAGTGTTCTAATAACGTTGAGTCAGCCCCAGAAAGGGTGTAAGCTGGTTGACCGCTGTAGCACCCGCAAAGATGTGATGGTACACCTTTGAAGCATGTGCTGTCTCTTCTCAAAAGTGTGCCCTATTACCTCTTAATGGAACTAAAATTACACACTTGATATCAAGGATATTGTTCCTCATTAGAGATAAGATTGTCTCCCCAAGGGACACAGATGCACCCTGAGTCCTGACATAGGGTGTAAAAGTTGCTCCCAAGCGGAAGGGGTAACTTTGCTAACTTTTTGAGACGAACTCCCGGGTCAAGCAAGTTACACCCTAAAAGGGGTGACAAGAGGAGCCTTCTTTTTTAGGACTGTAGTCCACAACAATGAAATAGAGTCATGTCTCGTTAATATGGACCCCTTTAATATGGATACCCCGCTATATGGACACCACTTTCGGGGACAAACTGGTAAAATACATGAATTTTTGTCTCGTTATTATGGACAACTCACATTATGGCCGATTTTGTTATGGGAACGGAGGTGTCTATATTAACGAGACATCACTGTATGATGTGCACAAGGACGCGCTAAATGAGCACATTGCAGGGAACAATCTGAGGCAGCTCCCTCCGGCTCGAAGATGTCTTATAAGTTTTATTTCAGGATCCCATGTCGACGAGTGTGTCCTTCGTGGAGAACTGAAAATTGCGAAGTCGAGATGGGCCCACTGACGGGGCGATTAGATCCATGATTCAACGATTCGAAATCGATGGATGAGCATGTTTCAACGATATAACTTTTTTCTTTACAGCTACATTGTGTACTTATTTTCAAAATAAGAAAAATCCAGTCACTTTATGACGGTCAACATAAGTTCACGGCTCTCGGGTATCACGCAGGAGATCGCGATTTAGAAAAACCAATACAACTAATTTTTGGCCAATTTACAGCCACGCCCGGCTGCGGAAATGAGCCTTCAACTATTGTAGATGTTAAAATCGAGTCAATGCGACCATTGAAAAATATCAACGATAAGATAAATTAAGTTACGGAAAGTTGCAAGCTGAAACAGCAGTTTTTACGAGAAAACTTGCCCGCACCTTGCGAGCGTATCATGTCAATACCACCTAGAATACAAGGCCTGCGCATGACGTTTCGTTAGTAGATCCCCGACCCGCCCCAAGCGGCAAACAGGCTGAAGCTTGACGAGAGTATGGGCCGCGTCGCAACTATGTCGCATTCACCTGCGGCCACAGCTGTGTACGTGACTGCTGAGCGCGAGCTGATTGCGAGCTTCCAGTTCATTTGCAACGCGCACGCGAACACTCCCTCGGCCACAAGCGCGAGCTAGCACGCGCTCCTTGCTTTGAGACGAGCATTTCTATCGCGCGCGCTCGTTCTGCGGAAGAACGCTTCAAAGCAGCGACCCGGAGTATAAACAGCGCCCTCCAAAATGGCGTCCAGTGCCAGCGTCCAGCGTAGGGCTTTGCAGCCCTTCGCACAGGAGTAAGGCATTTTCACTCATGCATTTGACGCTCCACGTGAACGTCTAACTTCATCGTATGCTATAGCAACAGACACTCGGCGTGAGCATCTGTTTCATTATCTGCTACACAAACCACTGAAGCAGGCGATGGAGCAGACGATGTCGCAGATGATGTAGCAGACGACGGTGCTCATCCGGGCTACCTAGGGGGCGCTGAGGGGATCTACTAGTAATGACGTTTAGAGGAGGAAACGCGCAGGCCTTGTGTTCTAGGTGGTATTGATCATGTTCATCGACGGTACAGCGTTAAGTTCGGTGCGCGCTCGATTCACAAAATGTTTCGAGCATAGTCGAGAGGATGGAGTTGGAGAAAAGCCTTTTCGTTTTACGGACGTAACCCACTGCCGCCGGAGGTCTTGTTCATATGGAAAGCGATGAAGTTTGAAGACGTTGCAGTCAGAGTTGCCTTGTCGGATCCCGTGCACGATACAGATGTAATCAGATAATATTCTGCACCTTCGGTTCTTGTTTGTGCAGCTCATTACCGAATAATGGTGTCCCGGTGACCAGGGGATTGTCATAATTGAATTCGTTGGCTCTTATCAAATCTGGAAGTAAAAAAAATGGAGGAAACCGCGAAGAAAACAAGCGAACTTGGAGCAACACACGTGTCCAAGGCGCTTCCGCTCGTTCCTAACACACCAGCAAGGAGGAAAGAAAGCACTTGCCCTCTTTCAAAACCGGAGCGCCCCTAGCGGACGCCACCGGCGCCGCGCATGCGCGATGGGGGTGTGGGCAAGAAGCTCGCCGTCGCCCATGAACAAACCATTGAAATGCGATGTTGTCGGCGTCGCTGTGAGTCTCCCTGCCCTTTTTCGCGTTCGAATTGTTGATTCTACGTCTTCTTGGCGATGTCTGACTATCTTGAGCGGCGTCAGCGAATTTACCGAGGCTCGTTACACCGCAAAACTTCGCGTGAATAATGTGACATGTGGCGGTTCATTCCGCGTGGACGCCGCAGTATGTACGCTAAAGCATGATGAGTTTCGCTCGCAATTTTCAGTCGCGACGCCGCTCGGGCTGCAAAAGCGTGAACCGTAGCTGAGATGGTCGACGTCGATACTGAAAATCGCAAGCAGAATCGGACCAAGTGAATTAGGCATAACAAGTCGGTTATGGTCACTGGTAATAATGATCAACTGTATCCACTGTTTACATCGAGCCTGCTTACCAACCTTCAAATTTAAGTCTTTTGAGGCCTACACTTCTTATCACAAGTACCGGGCCAACATTTGGTCTACGGGCCGGCGTTGTCTAAGAGAGCAGACGACAAGCAGAAACGTTTGAAAGAGCAGACGACAGTTCGAACGATCAGGCGGCCGTTTGAACTTGAAGACGCACTGAACGTAGTCCGCAGGTGGTCCGTACAACTTGACGGTTTTCTGGCGTTCATGTTGGAACAAAACAAATAAATCTGATGACCACAAGTATCCGTGAATTCAACCCAAAGTGCTTCTCGCCCAAGCAATCGTTGTCCGACGGCGTCTGTTTTTCCCTTTTCACGGCACATATCCAGATTCTCGGACGAACCGAGCACGTGAAAACTGACCTTCAAACATTTCTCGACACTTTTGGTACGGCCCCAGTCGCGGCGTTTTGACGAGAAGGCAGGTTTTTGCCTGGTTCCTTTAAGAACAACGTAGGAATACACTTCTGGCATGGGGACTTCTGCCCACAGCCCCAGACCGGAAGTGCGACCGACGCGCCACCGATTGCTTGGGCGGGAAGCACTTTGGGTTGAATTCACGGATACTTGTGGTCATCAGATTTATTTGTTTTGCTCCAACATGAACGCCAGAAAATCGTCAAGTTGTGCGGACCACCTGCGGACTACGTTCAGTGCGTCTTCAAGTTCAAACGGCCGCCTGATCGTTCGAACTGTCGTCTGCTCTTTCAAACGTTTCTGCTTGTCGCCTGCTCTCTTAGACAACGCCGGCCTGTAAACCAAATGTTGGCCCGGTACTTGTGATAAGAAGTAAGTGTAGGCCTCCAAAGACTTAAATTTGAAGGTTGGTAAGCAGGCTCGATGTAAACAGTAGATACAGTTGCTCCTTATTACCAGTGACCATCACCGACTTGCGATTTTCAGTATCGACGTCGACCATCTCAGCTACGCTTCACGCTTTTGCAGCCCGAGCGGCGTCGCGACTGAAAATTGCGAGCGAAACTCATCATGGTTTAGCGTACATACTGCGGCGTCCACGCGGAATGAACCGCCACATGTCACTTTATTCACGCGAAGTTTTGCGGTGTAACGAGCCTCGGTAAATTCGCTGACGCCGCTCAAGATAGTCAGACATCGCCAGGAAGACGTAGAATCAACAATTCGAACGCGAAAAAGGGCAGGGAGACTCACACCGACGCCGACAACATCGCATTTCAATGGTTTGTTTATGGGCGACGGCGAGCTTCTTGCCCACACCCCCATCGCGCATGCGCGGAGCCGGTGGCGTCCGCTAGGGGCGCTCCGGTTTGTTTGTAAACATGAGTTGGTGTATATCTGCTTTGCGGGAAAGTAGACGCAAGGGCCTTGTTCATAAATATGCGGCTATTACTCGAGTAAATACGGTATTTTACTACCGCCCGAACTTCAATGTGTGCACGCTGTTTGGTCGCGGCGACGTAGGTCGTCTCTTGAATTTAAAAACCAGCGTACACTTCATTGGTGACTCACTTAGAGGGCGCATGTACGTAGGATGAGCTCTATGTTAGCGATCAGGAGATTTAAATCGGAAAACAAGCCAAAAGCTCGTAGGTGGCCTCCAACCCCGGCTGCTCCCAGACAGAAGTTTCTATACGGTCCCTGGAGGATCCCCGATCCCCCAAGACGGGGCTGCCGTGAAACCCGAGCCGCGCGCGCGGGCCTGCAAGCAAGGGTTTCGGGGGCGATCGCCCTCGCCCATGGAGAACATTCCTTTCCGAGACCCCGAGCCCGACGCATCGCTTTGCGGACGGCCCACTCTCATGTATTCTCTCACGCAATCAGTGTAACCTTTTAAATTTGAATTTGAATAAGCAGTTAAAAGGAATCGCGCTAGAAATTGGTATTTAATTGGGCCGAATATTCTAACATCTATGTCTACGTTCTGTAATATAAACCGCACACATGTAGCTTGATCAGCAGGTATCGAAATTTGTACGAGCGGTTTTGCAAGCAGCTCTGATAAGTGTGGTTAGTCGTACAATCGCACTTCAAAGCAGTACGGAGCAACTAATATTATGGAACTATGTCGACACGAGAAATACGTTTAGCAGGCACAGCAATATATTGTCATACACTTCACCGCTAACTATTTTCTACTATGATTATCGCTAAAGCGCCCGAGAAGGCACCTTGAGTAAGCGACCCTATATTCGCGAGCTCGGTAAGTCGGGAATTTTTCAAAGTGCTGGATTCGGTTATGTCTGGCTGACGCAAAATTCTGAAATCAGGAGTGGGGTTTCTTTTTATTAGATAGGAGACGATTTAATCGAGTGATCTATTTCTCGCTATTTTCAAATAGATGCTCCTTTGCAGCCAAGGGCGTATTTAGAGGGGGGGTCCGGATGTCCTGACCCCCCTCTTGATTTCTGCATGTGTAAAATTTAAGGCGTAAAAAGAAGGAGACGGGGAGGGGGTTCCTAAACATATGGTATGCTGACCAACACCTGACCCCCCCCCCCCCCCCCCCCCCTCAGAAACTTCCTGCCCACGTGATCGCCCGCGCGCGTTTGCAGCAGCCCAAGCAACAGAAAAAAAAAAAAATATTCAGAAAGTTGGGAATCAGTTTTCATTCCTTCGTGGATAGTCAACATTACTCCTTATAGACCATTCTGGCCTTTAACAAAGTTGGTTTGGGTTATTTTAGTATTTTTACAATGATAATTGAAGGTGCGAGCTCAGATTCCACTCATAAATATCATTCGACAATTTTTTTGTTGGAACAATATCTATTGCATATTGAACAAATATGTACAGCTTTGCATTCAACAAACACAGATCTTTGTTTACACACACAATAACGCTTGGAACAAATATGTACAGCTCAGCATTCAACAAACACGAATCACTTTTTTCACACACAACATTTACACAATATTTGCTGTTCAAGTACTCCGATCCACGACTTTTAAAACTGTCAATGGCTACGTTTACATAGATGCGACTGCAGCGCATCGGATCCAGTTAACGAATCGAATCGGTCCTTGTAAACGGCTCGGATCGGATCGGATCCGATTCAATCCGATCCGCTGGGACGGGGTGATTTGAGATGGTCAATCCGAGTCGAGACTCTCCATGTATACGCTAGCGGATCGAATAGAGTGATCGAGAGAGGGATCACGGGAGCGTTGCGTTGCATGCCGCTAGGCAAACCGGAAACTTCGGAAACAAGCGAAAGGTCACGAGGTTTGCGTTGTGATCCTTCCACACGAAGTGCTGCTACTGGTCGATCCGAATCCATGTAAACGCAGTGGTTGAAGTGGATCCGATTCACTAACTGGATCCGGTAAACGTTGCTGTCGCATCCATATAAACATAGCCATTGATGTCCGACCTGTTGCAGCAAACGACCCACTCTCGACATCTGAAACGATAAAATCTTGTCAAGTTATCTCTGACGATAAAAGGTCAGCATGAGAAGCGAGACGCCGAAGTTGTTGACTTACGTGATTTGATTTCGAGGGAACCGAAAGAATGACAGGTTTGCGCCCTCCAAGGTCTGGTTCATACAGTGGAGAACGTAGCACACCGTCAATTCTGCCATCTTCACTGATTGTTTACAGCGGCGAACGCGTCATACTTGGTGCACTACAAAAGGAGACTATGGCGTGTCATCCGCAGAGAAGAACACCGTCATTCTTGTCCAGCTCGCTTGCAGCTTTGCATTTAATTGCATTATAATTATAACCGCCATCAACATGCGGTGACAGGTCGTGCAATGGTGGCCGCTGATAGTCATCGCGCCCGGCCTAGCCCGGCGCCCACGTGATCGCCCGCCCGCGTTTGGCATTGTCGGTGGCGCATATCGGTCACGTGTTCTGGCGGGAGGAGAAAATTATAGAGAAAAAATTATCCCGCGCCACCAGGGGAGGAATCGGCGCGGGCATCCCTCCGTCTAATGCAAATGAGCGGAGTGGTGTCCTGTATTGCCCCTAGTAAAGTATTTGCTAAAACCGTGCAGTGCAGCCAAAGCTGCAGGGGAGAGAGCGCATGCCAACCTGTTCGAAAGGAGGAACGGGAGAGAAAAGGCTGGGACTCCCCCGTTCCTCCTTTTTTTCCTGTTTAACAGGTCGGTATACACTCTCTCCCTGTAGTTTTGGCTGTACTGCACGGTTTAATGGCCCGTTCACACTTGCGACTTGGGACAGTCGCTGGAGCGACTAGCGACTGGCGACCACCGGTGTTCACACCTGACTGAGCGACCGACGAGTCGCCAGGCTCGCTGCCAACTTTAACGAATAATAATCAACACCTTCCCGAGCCGGCCGAACGGTTTTTCTGATCAAAGGCGCCGGCAGGACCCTCAACCGTGATATTGTATGTACCTGCCATGCCGAAAATTTCGCCGATCTCATTGCAGGCCTGCAGCTTTTTGTCCCGATCCTTGTGGTCGGGGTGCCGCTTATTGTAAAGAAGCGGATAGTCTTTGGCAGCATTAATAAGAGCTTCTGTGGAGAACTCCATGCCAGTTACCGCCGCCGTGCGCACGTCGATTTTTCCCGCGGGAAGCAGTGCCGGATGTAAACAAACGCATCACTTCCGACGAGACTGTGATTGGCTCCGCCGCCCAGCGACTCCTTTTTGCGACTTGAAAAATCGGTCAGGGAGCGACTGCCCAAAACCGGTCGGTAGCGACCTGTTTTGGTCGCTCCGCGACCAAAAACCAGTTGGCTAGTCGCTGGAGCGACCAGCGACTAGCGACTGGGTTTTGGTCGCGAAGCGACCAAAACAGGTCGGTAGCGACCGATTTTGAGCAGTCGCTCCCCGACCGATTTCTCAAGTCGCAAAACCGAGTCGCTGGACGGCGGAGCCAATCAGAGTCTCGCAGGAAGTGATACGTGCGTTTGTTTACATCCGGCACTGCTTCCCGCGGGAAATAGCGACGCGCGCACGGCTGCGGTCACTGGCATAGAGTTCTCCGCGAAAGCTCTTTGTTTCTTTACAATAAGGGGCACCCCGACCACAAGGAACGGGGCAAAAAGCTGCAGGCCTGGAACGAGATCGGCGACATTTTCGGCATAGCAGGTACATACGTACAACTCAAGCCCGTAACATACGTACACCCGTGAGCGATATGAAGGTGAACAGCCCTCCTCTTGTTTTTGACGCTCCTGCAAGTTTTTGAACAAGCTGTTCCAGAAGAGGGCTAGAACGCAAAGTTTAGACCCTTGGCCACGTACCATTTGAGACGTTGAGAGTTAATATAGCTTTAGGGAGCCGTAAAACAGGCAAGAAACCAGGTTCACCTTCATATTGCCGGCGGGTGTGCAATATCACAGTTGACGGAGCGCACGTATACGTTCCGAAGCACCATTACGTTTTTTTGTTTTTTCCTGCTGGCACCTTTGCAGAAAAACCTTTCAGCCGGCTCGAAAAGGCGTTGATTATTATCTGTTAAGTTGGCAGCTAGCCCTGGCGACTCGTCGGTCGCTCAATCAGGTGTGAACACTGATGGCTCGCCAGTCGCTTGTCGCTAGTCGCTCCAGCGACTGTCCCAAGTCGCAAGTGTGAACGGGCCTTTAGTGAGACGGAGTATAACTAAATACTCTTTGTCGCCTAGGGGCACAAAGACGGGTAGTTGAGCGTGGAAAATCGTAAGCGCTGGCACCAATAATCTCAAGAAAAAAAAAAAAAAAAGAAAGAAAGGAAAAAAGAGAGCGAGAAACAAAAATACGGAAAAAGACGGAAATACGGAAAACGTGTTTTGTTTTTGTTTTTTGCCACGATGTGTTCACGCTTTGCAATTATTTGTCAATTTTTCTTTTTTTTTTATACAATGCCCGACGGCTGTGTTTGTTTGCAAAATAAAGGTAAAAATCGTTCAGCCTTTCCACTCTTGTGAAGAAGGAAGACCAGCGGAGCTGTACTCGATACACTGTGTGCTTCTTCGTCGTCGTCTCTTTTTCGCGCTGTTTCCTACGATGAATTCCCACCAACGCGCCCAACTATCCATTCTCCTATTAGAGCTAGAAAGGTTGCCGCCATCTACGAGCGACGGCGGAAACCATACTGGTTGTCTGCTTGCCGCCGTCGCTTATAGATGGCGGTAGCTGTCCAGGTAGGTTTGTGTCGACATACACGGACACGATCCTGGGGAACCTAGCCCTTAACAGCTCCGCTGTAAAAAGATCAGGTACAAACATTGCCAGTTACACATTTTGTAGCTGATTTGTATTTTACACATTTTGCAGCCGATTTGTATTTTCTAAATTCTCACCAGCTATCTGACGTCCTTCTGGGGACACCAATGTCTGCTTCTGCGTCCGGCCGTTCCAAGGCGGAAGAAATGCATATTAAGAAAATGGCGGACTTTTTTCTCTGGTTTTATTATATAAACTGTATTTTATCTCTTTAAGAAAAATATTAAGTTTGACGCGTAGTTTATACGCTGCTTGAAGTAGCTTTTATAAGACCTGGTGATTAAAAAGAAAAATGTTGTTTCGTTTGACTTGTGAACTATGTTGATAAAATAATAAGTAACTGGTCTTAGATGCGCGCACAAGTAGAAGTATCTGAATCCATCGCATGAAAAGGGAAATTATATTCGGAGGCAACTTTCTCTGGCAATGCGGTCAAAGGTTCGGGCATACCTGCCCTCTCCCAGAGTGAGCGCCAATTAAGCCCGGATGGATGGATGCTAACGGCTGTACCCTCTATAACGGGGGGTAGCTTGCGCCACCTAGCCTAGAAACCAAAAGTATGATTTTTCCTCCCCGCCAATGCACTTCCCCCTTTGTCTTTTTGTAACTATCACCAGTCAGTGTGGGATAGTTTTTCTCCTCTTTTCGGAAATAGCACAGAAAGCTGCTCCCGCGTATAGCAGAGGCCCTGTCACATTGAGGAAACCCGTCGGCGACATCAACACAACGTGGTTATCAACAGACGGGCAACTTGTCGTTCGTTGGCCCTGTTGCCCCACATATCTGTCCCGCTGCGGGAACATCAGCCCGATATTGACAACAGCGAATGTGCTGTCTTGGTGTGGTAGCTTTCGGCGACGTAAGAGGTAGCAACTTGTGTTGAAGAGCGCGTGTTGCCCGGTTAGGTAGATGAGCGAATTTCGGGCCGACAACACGACAACACAAACTTCTTCGCGGGTGAAGCGCCCGGTCAGAAGCGTGTTCCTTTCAAAGAATTTCCCCAAATAAAGGCTTGGCAAGTGATATTTGACAATATTGAAGCCTCATATGCAGCTTACATAATTTGAAGAAAATAAATTAATACGTAATCACGGACCGTCGAAAATGTCATAGCTACTACATTTAAACATTTTGTTGTAATTTGAATCGCCGGCAGTGATCAGCCCACATATCGCTAGAATAATAAAATTAGTGGGCATGCTTACTCGTTAAAAATATATTAGAAATCGTTCACGAAAGCGAGCGATACAAAAGTCGTATCTTGAAAACGACCACTGCCGATCATGATCGTTGATGCTTGAAGACGGCCGCTGCAGACAAGTAAAATTGTTTTAAAAACTTAGAAGTTCTGGTGAATGACGCGATCGAAAAGCAGGCAGGAAAGGCAAATAAAGTATTGAAAAAACGTTTCATACCGATCGTGCCACTGACGGTTTGTCAGTGACACTTTTTGAATGATTACAGCAGAGCGTCAGGCCTCGGAAAACGTTTTGATGCGCAGTTGACAATAGCGTCTTTTACACTAGAAACAATATCCTATGAAACGCAGAACGGCTTCATAAGACGGCGTAAAAGATGAAAATAGCAGAAATCTCATCTTACTCAGTGAGGAGCTTCTTTTTCAGCGAATGAAGAGCATTTTGAAAAAAAAAAAAAAAAGAGGGGAGACAAAGAACAGAGAATAAGTGTTTTTATTATTTCTTTGATTCTTTTAAGGAGGGGAGAATAGACGCTTTGCACACGCGCCAGATTACAGCCGCCATTGCTGACCTTCTCTAGTCTTACCCACATATACCAAGTCACTGAAGCTGGCTTTAACGAGCCTCCGCGAAGGCCAATGCTGGGGAGAAGAAGGACACAGTCGGATATAAAATGACAACAACCTGTCTTGCTGCGGTAGTGATGGAACGAAGTGATCAAAATAGGAGGAAACAAAAACTGGAGGTCATTGTGGGGGCGCCCATGAACAGCTGCTACAAAGCGTCTACTCTTCCCATGCCGATTTTTCGAAGCTCTCTCGCGGGCGGATGTCGTCCCGCAATAATTTTCGTTCCTTCGAAGGCACTGACTCTCTGTGCAAGCACATTTCTAGCGACGCCGCCGCACCGCACATGAACGAAGGTAAACAGACAAGATGGTCGAGCGTTTCCCGCGTCGGCCGCGCCGTCACCACACGTTGCGGCAGTCTGTTCTCCGGTTGTCAGAGAGCAAATCATTGAGCGTGGTTTCCTGGCGACAAAAACATGTTTCCCGACAGCTGCTGTTGACTCAATGTGACAGGGTTGCCAGAAACATGTTTCCCTCGTGTGGTCCCTCGAAGTTGTCCAACAGTTGCCTTAATGTGGCAGCGCCTTTTAACGCTTCACGAGGGGACGTGAATTTTTACTGCAGTTCTTGGGGTGGAAACGAGCGTATAGCGTTTTGGGAGTACTTAGTTTCATTCCTACTTAAATTACTGCCATCTCGTCTGGGGCTCAGCTACATTATTCAATCTTGAGAAAATGTTTTTATTAGAAAAAAGGGTGTTGAGGTCTACCGGTGGCGTCTCGTGGGACTCTCATACAGCTGGTCTGTTCACGGCTCTCCGCATTAATATATACAATTTATACAACTATTGACTTAGCAATACATTTAACTTAAAAAGTAACAAAAACACGCGTTTTCTTACGAATTTGGCAGATCTATCTGTGAAGGAACCGGTTTACCCCACTCGTTACGCAGAACATTAAGAGATGGTAGCGCGGAGGACACGGCTCTCAGATGATGAGATATACGCTGCCTAAATTGCTCAACCAGTGTGATGCTAGTGAGTTGGATCTGATTAAAATGTCATTTAAGCAACTTAGAGAACATTTTGTAAACCTAGATAGGTAAAATACCAGTGATCTGGCGGTTTGTTTAATATTTCCCGGGTTATTCAATCTTCTTTGATATGTGTGTTGTGCCCATATATTTTCCACCCGTTTTGTACTTTCGCATGAACTAGCATTTTTTCCTGTACCTCTGCTGTCGTGCCTATGTAGGGGGTCGAGGGCCTTGTCAAGCTGTATTTCACAGCTTTTTCCCTCGACCTCCACCATCAATGCAGATGGAAATAAACGATTGATTATTATTATTCTTTGAAGCGGAGGGGCGAGTCCTAAACTGTCATTGCTACCCCATCACTACGCTAGGTGAGGACGGTGGTGTCCTCGATTGGGTGGGTGTGGATTTTGATTACACATTGATTACTCGTGAATCCCGTCCCGAGTATGCGACGACGCATTGATTGTATCCGAGTGCAAGCTGGGCAATTTCGAAAGCTTGGGTCCAAAACGAGAGCCGTATTGTGCTAAGGTATTTCGACGTTCCTCTGAAAGAAAAATGAGGGTCGGAGACATATATATATATATATATATATATATATATATATATATATATATATATATTTGTCCTATAGGATAATGAAACTTCCGCTAATTATGAAATGTTGCCTTTTATTTTCAAGACACTTATTGGGTTTAATGTATCTTCTATGGTTTCATGTTCAGAGGCAGAAACAATTTTATAAAAGTGTTTTTTAGTGTAAACACCTGCTAGGCACACTAATAGTTTATAAGGAGCATGGTGCAATAGCTTATTTTGCTCCCCATGAAGTGGAGAGTGTCAGTATCTATACAATAGCTGTGTACAATGTTTTAATTTAGAAGAGAAAAATAAAGACGTCATAAAGCCTTCTTTTTAGAGACCCTTTAGAAGTTAGCTAAAATTTGGGAAAACATAACTAAGATATATAAATTCCAAATAAATATCGGCACTCTTTTCGTCCTCAAGAAATTACACAGAAGATTTCATTATGATTGGAATCCCAATCCCAAAGTTGCAAAACGAGAAAAATACACATGAAAATTCGAAAGATGTATGTACTATTGAAATATCGGCTGAAATTACGTTTAACGTACCAAGAAAATGGGTAGAGTGTTCAGGAAACATCCAGAGTCGATAAAACCGTCCCACACTGTATGCTGTGACTTTTCTGGCCCCCCTCTTGCACCATGTGCCGTCAGACATGAGCTACATTAGCCGTCCTTCACACGCCATCATTTCGGGAGGCACTCACTTTATCGAATGATGTCTTAGCGAACGCCCACGTTTCACCGAATGACACTTTAAAGGGATACTGGACCGAAATTTCGAGCTCACAAAACAAGGCTGGACGGATAGGCGGAACGCTGCAAAACCCCAAAACATCACTCATCTCTTACGAATCGCCGTATTTCTGGAAAGGAAGTGCGCGATTGAACACGGCCGACGAGACAATTAAGTCACGTCACAATTCTCATTCCCTCTCCTCCTCGCTACGTCCCGTCGAGCTGGTGAACCGAAGCGAGGAGGAGGGAAGCGAGGCCGCTTCCCCTCATTCTCCAATTCTCCCAGGGGGCAATGACGCCAAAGACCTCGCTTGATCGCGCCCTTCTTTTCCAAAATTACGGCCATCCGTTTGAGATATCGATGTATGAGTGAAGTTTTGGAATTCGTACCGTTCCGTTCAACGCTTCTGCGGCCTTATTTTGCGAAATCCAGATTTCGGTTCAGTATCCCTTTAACGAATAGTCGGCCGCCGCGAAGCGACGTTTACGGGTGGGCCCAGTGGGGTCACATTTTTGTTATGAGCCGCCGCAGACCGTCGCCGCGAAGTGGCGTAAGCGCAGAGGGGGGGGGGGGGGGGGGGGGGTATCACGCGCCCCCCTTATTCGCTAAAACGTCGATTCGCTCAAATGTCGCTGTTCGCTAAAACGTCGATTCGCTCATGTAAAATGGACCCTGTAGTGCATTGGTGCTAAGGGCTGATAACCGCGCAGAGGCTTTCAAGTTGACGGCAAAACTCGTGCGAGTTCCCGCTGTCATAGTTTCGCTTTGCGCTTATACGTCTGTTTTTCTGATGCTACACGGTTTGACGAACACGTCGAAAGAAAGAACCCACTCGGGGTAATTTCTCTTCTATAGTGTAATTTGAGGGACTAGCAACATCCCTCGCGTTTCCCAGCCGAATCCCGGACGCGTAGAGAAGCTGCACTCGTCAGGTGAAGCGGGGCAGATCGCGCGGCTCACAAGAAGCGCGCCGATGTCGCACCTCAATGAACTCGTGGAGTTATAGCCCCGAGTTGTCCCGTGCGACAACCTCTCGAAGATGGCCGATATTCGCATAAACTTGCGATTTGTTTCGAGCAACCGCGAGTCAATCAGACACGTTTTTTTTTTCTTTCCTAACTTCTCATCCGAATGTTGGTTTGAAATTTTTACTCATAAAAGTAGGGATGTCCGATGATAATAAAACGAGCCAAATCTAAAAAAAAATTGGCAATTTAAAAAATAAACGTCATTTTTCGACTTGCATAAACCTGAACAAAAAACGCTTTTTATGAGTTGTGAATGCGAAAGCATGAACGTCGTTCTTCCGCTCCCTTAGTTCGTCTGCGGCGTACTGGCGTGGACGGCCACGTTTCGCTACTGCCGAGGTTGCGGCCGGCAGCGTGCGCTCTCGAGAAGCGGCCGCCAAAGGCTATCTAGGAGCCGTTTTGCTCAGGCAATAAAAAAGAAACATTTTTTTTTTTTTTTGCGGTTACAGACGTTTTTGGCTTTGCGCTATGTGATAGTTAATGCTTTCGCATTAAAAAAAACAAAAAAACAACAAATCAGTATACACTACGGCGCTCCCCATTACGTTTTACGTGCTTACATCGTGTCACAGCGGACTCTTTTTGTTTTTTTGGGGTCTAAACAGATTTTCAGCTTTGTCATTCGCCGTATATTGCAGCGATTGGCTCTTCTAGGTGCTTTGCGGAAAAGTAGACACTTGAGGTTTCTTAGAGTGCAGGTTACGGAGTAAAAACAAAACCCCCATATAGACGCCGGAGTGCGTGGCAGTTGACGACACTGTGACGACCCCCGTAAATCCTTGATGCAACAAACATACAAGACACTCACAGTACACTACAATAAAAATGGCGCAGCAAAGTTCGTGGAAAAGTCTTTCCGTGCTAAAGTCTCGTGGCTGACTCACAGTTCGGTGATTGTTGTCTGCGGGGGAGCTTGGCAAGTACTCGGAGATCTGGTCGTCTCGGAGAAGCCGCGTCGAGTTCCCACGGCGTTGGAAATCAGCCTTTCCTCAATATCCCCTCTTTCCGTCGATGTCTCGCTGCCTCCACGCCGTCCCGTCCGAGGAAAAATCTGCCGCCTCGTCTCCGCACCGTCCCGTACGCCAAACCAGCGCTGGCCAAACCACTGGCCCCCTTCTTCCTTCCTTTTTGTTCCCCTCCGGGGTCGTCCATTTCCCCCGCAGAAAGGGGGGGAGTACTTTAGAGTCTTTCCAGTCGGAGGCTCTGCTGGAACGTCCCTCGTCTGTTTCCGCTTGCTTGGGAAACGTGGTCCTCCTCTTACTCGTGGTGAGGGGGAGGAGGCCAGCAGGTTGTCACGTCCAAAAAGGGGGAGGGGGGAGGTGTGCCTTCTCCAAAGCATGTCGCGATCGCCATGAGTCACTGTCCGTTGCCTCTCGCTTCTTGAAACACGCACACACACCCACACATCCGCGCGCGCGTACCTGGCCGGATCTTGCGTTGGGCCCGAGCAAAGCCTTTACTGGGCAGGAGCGCCCTGTTTCGAAGGATTACCCAAAGACGGGTACGTCACGACACCGAATGGCACCGTCGCAACTCTTGTTTCGTTGTTACCAAAGCTTCCTCTAGTCAACTCGGAGTTCAGATCTTGCGGAATAATTTTATCAATCTCCCGTATGATCGCGAGGAGGTCAAACATCACGTGGCTTAAAGTACACAAGGGAATGGACCTTTTTCCAGTAAGCGTCTGCGCACGCGCACACCCTTTCCCTTGACCTTGACCGCCCTTTCGCCATCCTTGGGGGGCACTGTTATGTTGCGACACTAATCTGTTCCTACGGGAGAAGGCGAGTCCGATTGCCCTCCATTTGTAGTAGGCGGCGAAACCGTTCGTTTTTCTCCTCCACTACAGTATCCGTGAAGAAAGCGCCGCAGCTGCGCATGCGCGCCGCCAGCTTTGTCCGCATAGTTCAAGGTCTTGTGGCCTATTACGGAGCGCTATCCGGGTGCTTAGCGGGCTACGGAAACGGTCTACGGGCCGGGGAGGAGGAAGCAGACGGAACGTTGGAGAAGAGAGGTAGAAACCTCCTTCTCTCTCTTCTTCCTCCTCCCCGGCCCGTAAGGAAGGCGGGAAAGAGAGGACGGGGGGGGGACGATTTGCGGGGACCCCCATCTCGCATATGCGCTAGCGGCTTCGTTTTTTCCGACTGTCCTTCGAAATTTCCCAGCTTTCCGCGCCAGGCCCGGGTCCCGCATTCTCGCAACCTGCGACGGAGAAGGCAGCAGACCAAGACGATAACGAGGCAAGCCCGAAGTCGTGGCACCTCCGAGCACTTCCTGTTTACATTCGAGGTGCCGAGACAAGACGAGGGAACAGGAAATTCCCCTCGAGCTCCGGAGGTTCGCCGCATTGTTTTTCTTCCACGTCGACAAGACTAAGACCCGGGGCAAGAGAAGAAAAAAAAAAAAAAAAGACCACTTTTCTTGCGCATTGAATCGCGAACTGACGAGGGTTCACGCGGCAACGGCAGCGGTGGCATCTCGCGGAGCGAAGCACCGCAGCGCCCTGGTGGCACTGCCGCCGGATGCAACGGTGTTTCCGGCTTCGGCTCATCCTGACGCGGTCAGTCGGCAGAAGCTTGCCCATTGAGCGAGCCGAAAGCAGACCCCGGGCGCGCCAACGGGGCTCCTTCGTAATGAAAAAGCGCGTAGAAGCCCCGAGACTCCGCTTGCTGGGGCAGCGGACGAGGCCCTCTCCGCATCGCTGGCGAGCAAGGAGGACGCGGAACGAAGCGCGTGGTTGGCCCCTGGCGAGAAATCTGCCGAGCGGGTTGCGTGGACACTTTTGCGCATTGCACGAGTCATATGGGAGGGGGTTCCTTCTTTGCTTCGCAATATCACGTAGTGTGTGGTCTCGGAGGGGGCGGGGGTTATTTTTTTGGTTCGCGGTGGGAACGAACAGAGCGCCTTCATTCAGCTTCGGTCATATGTGTCTCCGCGGCGTAACCTTGTGTGGCTTCTATAGTGCTGTCGCACGTGCTGTTCTGCACATTTCATGTAGCCCTTGAAATGATGCGATGACAAAGGCCAAGCAAAAGCTTTTTTGGTTTGTTTTTGTACACACTTATGCAAAGGAGGAATGCCGTGGCAAAATTGCCGGGTGACCTACAGTGAGTACAGTAATACTCAACGAATCGGAGGAGGACGCTGCTGTCACTCAGCGAATAATCTGAAAGCAGTAATGAACACCTCCGGGTTCGCTACGGCGAATTGTGAAAAGAGGATTCGACGCTTTAGTCGCGAAGGCCATCACTCGGATGTGAAATTTCAAATATCGTTCCATATGGCGCAATGTAAAAATCTACATTTTAGAATATATTACTTTCTTAAATCAAATATATAGGTTCCTTTTTTTTGCTTGTTTCATATAGCCAGCTACTACCACACAAACAAATAATATAACGCTCTGTTTTCAACGTGTCTGCAGTACTAAACAAAATACACGAGTAATTCATTTCCCTCAGATGCACGTGTTTAGTTGTAATTGCTATCTTTTATGTTTACCCTCAAATTGAAATTCAATTGGATATTAGGTTTGTTGGACCCATCGCTGGTCTGAATCACGCCTTCAGGATCAGGGATCGCATCGGCTGTGTAGGCAACCGTCTCCCAAATTCGCTCTCGGAATGAAACAACCATGTTTCCATTCGTGTTGAGATAGCGCAGGTTTATAATACCCAAACTTTTTAAGATCTTCAGTGAGTGGCACCCGAAACCTCGAGGCTTATTCGTAAGTTCTCCGACCGATTTTCACGAACATCGATAATGACATCAAATACGATTGGTGGCGCCTATAACACATAATTCCGCCTAGATAGGAACCGAATCTTCCTAAAATACGGGACCTCCTACACGTCCGCGGCTTTGCCAATGCCCTACCCAGGCGGCCTTCCCAATTTCCAGGAGCTGATCAACTTGTCCGCGGTATAGAAGCTCGTGCGCGTCGCGAATCATCCGTGCACGTGTTGAGGGCGGGGGACGCTCCCACACCACGGACAAATTATTAAGGCGAGATCTCCGGGGACTCTAATTAGCACTGCCAAGTAAGTGCCTGCTTGAGAAAGCGCCGCTTAGCTACGTGGAATGATGGGTCAATATTTATCGGGATCTCCCGGTAAATTACTCTCAACGCACCATTACGCCGGGACCTCCCGCGCTTGCCGCCGCCCCTGCGCCGGTGGGCGACTGTGGGGCGCATCATTGAATTTAATTCCCCCGACGCCTGTCGGAAGGCGCGAAGGGCGGTCGTTGCCTTCCCTCGGCGTTTCAATTTCACAACAGGTGGAAGGGAGATCTCTCCGGCGCTTGCTGCGCGGATAGCGTTCAAAATAACCATTCGATACTGGTCGAGGTGCTCGTACCGCTGATTCTATCCCCCCGCCCCCTTCCCCCGTGGAGAACTGTTTCAACCGGTAATGAAAAGCACTACTTGTTTTCGCTTTGGAGTAATACTGAGGTGTTGCGGTTATTCATTAAAAGAAGCGCGCCCGCTATCTACTTCGTATTGTGCTGCTCCCGAGGGAAAATCTTTAGTATATGGAAATGTTATATGTGACTAGTGGTATGAACTATGAAGTGGCGTTGTAGTTCAACGGTCGTTCTTTCTCTTGACACCTGATCAGGCACGTATAGACTGCACGTGGCGATGTGACCCCATTCGACGCTGGTTCCGCATTCTATACGGTAGCTGGCACACAAGTCGAATAATCGTGCACCGAGCGAGCTGCTCGTTGATTCGGACGCGTCTCAGTTTATTTGCATCCTGTCTTCGCACGTTTCGGTCATCCCGCGACACGTGCGGACTGACATCTGGGCGGAAATACAACCATTGACGTATCCGCATTCCGAGGACACAAACACAACTAACTGTCAATCTTGGAAATAACAAAAAAGAAATGCTCGTGGTATTAGGATTCGCAGCCGGCTACGATAAACTTAATGAATCGTGGATTGTCCATCAACGCACGTTGACAAAATGCAATGCAACAAATTGTTCGTACGACTGACCAAATGAAAAATTTTATGTCCGTCGCTGACGGAAGACCCTCGATTGAACGGAAGAGTGACCGTACGCAATCCAAATGCGGCTTCCACTTATCTCTGACGGGGGAACTCGTTAACATCCCGTAACTAAGTAGGTAAAGCCGGAGCACGGAGCGCTGGTCTGCGAGAACGACGCCTGTGGCCGGAAAGACCGGGCTGGGGGAAAGGGGAGCAGATAGCAAAGATTAGAAAATAACGCCACTAGCTAAAAAAAAATCTAATATGGCCGACAAAAGAAAGAACGACGGGCAAGGAAAAATTAGGGACATGAAGAGATGGGAGGAGAGAACAGATTGGAAGAGGAGGACCGGGAAAGGGGGGGAAGGGGGGTTATGGCACGCGCGCACACCTCGTTTTCGGCGCCATGCGTTCATCCCGATTGCGAGACGAATCGCACCCAATTACGAGGGCCTACGTCGATGCTCGACTGCTCTCTAGCTCGAGTACGTGCGTACGTGCGTGCGTACGTGCGTGCGTGCGTGCGTGCGTGCGTGTTTAGGCGGCTGTGCCGATGCACGGAACGGAAGTCAGCGTGACCTGGGTCCCAAACTCCCGGCCCGAAAGACAGCGTGACGCGAATGCCGGTTGGCGTTTTCGCAACACAGTCCGACTAGGAGGGGACTTTTAGGCGAACGGCAATTAAAGGGTAGGGGGGGGAAAAGGAGCGAACGCTGCTTTGCGTCGATATGGCAAGGGAAACAAACCTCGGGTTATTGCAGCTGTTAAGCCCCATCCGGGAGCGACCTGAGTTTGCCCCCGTAGACTGCCGGCTATAGGCAGACTGCTACGTACTTTCCTAACGCTGCCTACTTTCCTGTGACTGTGTAATTAAAACAAAAATCAAGGAGCGTTAGGTCCACGGAACCACGATCGTAGCTTTTATTTAAGAGCATGGTTTGAAGTAGGGCTGGGCGTGGATTAAAATATTTAACCCGCATAATTGCTACCCTTTAATCGATTAACTAATCGATTATTCGGTTCTGTTGACCTCCAGACAAAAGGTCTAAAAAGTGACAAAACTATACATTTTCCCTTCGACTATATTTTACTGTAATCAGTGGCGCCATCTCATTTTGAAACTTGATGCACCCTTAAAGCAAAAAAAAAAACAAAAAAAAACAAAAAAACGGGCAAACAATTTGAGAAAAGTAAATATTTTACACTCTTGATGGAAGTCTTGCAAAATGCGTTTTACTTCCCCTTAACCGACTAACCGGTTGAAAATATTAGTCGCGATTAAAGCATTAGTCGATTAATCGGTAGGTTAATCGATCAATTCTCCAGCCCTAGTTCGAAGAACTCAGACAAAAGTTTCAGCACTTATACGTAAGATATTCAATATCCGTGCGGAATCCGGCATGCACGTGACTCGTATATGCCCAGTAAAGCATTCAGCCCACTTTCAGGCCATAAAAACAAAACAAAATAATACTGAACACGACTAAATTTTCGCGAGGACCTAATTTTCGCGAATTTCGCGAATCGCCTACAATTCGCGAAAAATACATCCCGCGAACAATTCGGGCAATATGTGAACGCTACGGAAGCTACACTCGATTCGCGAAAATTAGAACCCGTGAATAATTTCAAATTTTTAGCTTTGGCTCGATTCGCGAAAATTTGAGCCCGCGAAAATTAGGTCGCTTACAGTAACTCGTTGGCGACTTGGTCACGCGCCAGCTTCAGTGCATGATCATTGCAAGGCGCGTTTGTTCGCTGCCATGTTTGTGACACATCACAGTGCTTGCCAACTAGACAGACCATTCGCGCGGCCATTTAATTGTGACATTTACTGTCTTTTTAACTTAGAATTCAGTCTTGTTTACCAAGTTACAAATATGCCTGAACGAACCATTGCGTTCGTGAAATTCAGTATTTTATAGGATCCTCCTGTAAGGTCTTCTGTGTTTCAGAGAATAACTTTTTTAAGATTACGCAACGCTGCTTGAATATTTTGAAAGATTATTCAGTGTTTTTCAAATTTTTTTTAGAATATTCAACGCAGGGCGTTGCGCCTCCCAGACATTTTATGATCACTCCTCAGCCAATCAAATTGCGGCATTATTCGATCTGAGCGACGAAGAACGAATCACATTTTGTCAGCTGTCAGTTACTATTCGGTTGGCAGGAGAATAATATTTCAAATCGTAATATATTCTCATTTTCGTAATATTGCTCAAGGGCACGAAAATGACTTCGATCGTGTAATAATGTTGTAGACACTGTTCTTTTTATTTACTTATTCACCCTATCTTTGAGGAAATTCCTTAACCAATTTATTACAGTCACGACCACTGCCATTCTAAAAAGCAGAAATAAAATATTCTAAATACAACGCTGTTTGTATCATGTTCGACATGTTGCGTTAAATACCGACTTGAGGCTAACATCGAGTACGTGCACATGATGTTTTTTTTGTTTTTTTTTTATGAATCAGAAGAACACATATTCTCTGTCTTGGTCTTGCAAAGGGGTCGCATGTTATGAACCTGAGAGCGCTATTACTTTTGGGAACTAACAATATATTGCTTTTAAACTATAGCTGTGCGCTTCCCGTTCGCCAAGAAGTAAAGTGTAGTCGCTCATTATTGCTCGCTTTATTTGAGTGTCAGCACAAAACACAAAGCAACTTACACTCGAGGTTTCCTGGCCCCGTATATCTCTTGGCGTGGGACGGTCGCGTTTTTCGTTGTCTCCCACCAGTTTCGCACTGAGCCATGCAGTCATGCATTTCCCCGCTCCACTGTTTATTCGACCAACATAAGGCACTATACGGTTTCAAAGTCGGCCTTTTTGCCTCTGGATGCTCCTCCCGACATCCGTCATTTCCGTGCCATAACTTTTTGTACAGAAACCAATGCAGTCCCTTCCGCATCAATGCGCAATTGAAGTGATTGAAGACCGCGCTCCGCGAGGCTGACAGTTCTACGAGCCTTTAGGCACGCTGGGAAAAAGAAGTGCGCAACACGGTCAGCACTGCTGCATAACGAGAAACTGACATCTATAGTATATATATATATATCACGAAGGATGCAAGCGAACTGGCTTAACAGGTGGTGTTCATTGAGCATGCCCAGGGCGAACACATCTGCTTTTTTTCTATACGTCTATACTTTATCTTGGTGCACATAAAATGGATATAGTAGAATAATCTTTCATCAGGACATACTATGGCACGAGACGGGTCAATATAAATGTCAAAACCTCTTAAGGTATTGTGTTAAAATATCGCCATATAATCCCACCTTTCATTAATGCGTCTTATCCATAATTTTTTTTACCCTCATTACAACTATGGTTTTTAGTATGGCCAACTACGACCTCTACAAATCTCAATAGTATGCATACTGTACAAAAAAAAACAAAAACAGTCCGTATAGTATGCCACACTGCAACGATGCCCATACAAGGCCATTATTTAATAAGCTTAATATTGTACAAATTCCAAATCACTATAACTCTGAGCTTTGTCTTACGTATCAAAGGTCTGTTAGTCACAATGAAGATGTGCTGATATCAATTTGCACCCTTGAGCTTAGGTAGGCTGTCTATAACATTCGCTGTGCAGACATGGGGTATAGTGCCGCACTCCAGGTAAAAACTACGGTACTCAGATGTTGAAATGAAGAGCACCCCGTTTTTTTTTTTTAATCCTTTGAATGAATTAACTATAAACATTTTGAGTGAAACTAGAAAAAAATGTGATATTTATTAATGAGTTTTCTATAATCTATTGTAAATAACAAAAACTGAGATCATTTGTTTTTTAATTAGCACCTGTGTACTTTTTTATACATAATATTATATATTGAAAAGCCACACCAGAGTTGCTTTTGTCTCTGCCTCCCCTCTCTCAATGGACAGACAAATAAATAATTTGAATATTCCTGGCAAGAACCGCAATATTGATTCTGTGAAATGCACTTTGCAAAACCCATGTCCCGAATGCACTGTCGATGGCTCCTGCGCGCTTAGCAGCAGCGGGCACTGCTATGGCGGCATGTAAAGCGTACTTTTTTCGGCGATTCGTGTTGCGATGTTCCGTCTTTTGCCCACGTCCTGTAGACAAAATCTCTACGCTTGTGGTTGCCGCGTTTGGCAGTACTGGAGGCTTAAATGGCCACAGTATACTCTGTTCGAAGAGATTTTCGTTGATGGGTCGGGCTTATGCCTTGCCAGATCTAGGCGTGTTATTGCTTTTAGGGGCGAAGCTCCTTGTCCGTCTGTCCGTCTGTCCGTTTGGCGTCCGTGCTCACAAAAAAAGGCAAAAAATGTTTGCGCAGTCGACAGGATGCGAACCTGTGCGGGGAGACCCCAATGGATTTCTAGTCCATCGCCTTAACCACTCGGCCACGACTGCGGGACGAGTAGGGGGCTCTGAGATGGGGTAGTAACTCAAGAGCTGGGGATGTCATGGATGAAACGTTGCATGTAGCCGCTCAACGTCTATACAGGAGAGGGCGCTGCGGTCAAATGCGTATATAATCGCGTTAAACTTTGCATGCATGGCTCTGCATTTCACCGACCATAAAGCAGTAATAATGAAGTCAAAACGCAACCCGGAACTCAGCACTACCTATGAGCAATAAAAAAAAAATCAGCACCATCAGCACTACATATGAACAATAAAATCAGTATCATCAGCACCACCAGAGCTTCGCCCCAATCAACATCATTCACCACGTAAAGATGCGGTCATATGTTTTTTTTTTTTCGATAGCAAAAGATGTCGAATTTTCGTATTATCCGCAGCCAGAGTTTCTAGATCGATGACATCTTCTAAAGACTGCTAGGCTTTTCCACTATAAGCCTCGGTGGTGATGTGTCGTTCAGGGACCACTTTCGAGGACGGGGTAAACACACAAGTCGGAGACTCTCTCCGGGCACCTAGATAAAATCACCGAATACTTTCTTTTAGAAGTCACCACAGCAAACATTTCGCGAAAGAAGCAAATGTACATAGTCTTTCAGTAGATTTTTAAAACTGCGCATATCACCATTTTTCCCCCTTAAATTTGCACCGTCACGTAATCGGCGCTTCATACAATACATATATACCTGTAAGAGACACGAAGCCCGGCCTTTTATCTAAGAAACTTTAGTCCCGTCTAGTTGGTATCAACCGTAATGCCCGCTTGGCGCTGGAAAGCTGAAGCACTTTTTCACGAAATCTGAGTTAGGAGCAAACTTCTATGGCTTACTTTTTGTCTCGTGAATTCAGTTATCGCACTTATCTTGGGCAGAAGTAAACGTAAACCGCATTTATTTTGAAAAATACGTGCAGCGATTGCCGCCGGGCATGCCGCGATCTTCCCTGCCGCCTGTTATCTGTCCAAGTGGCGAGGCGGCGAGCAAGCTCATGTGACCCCGCTGATGACGTTACTTTTGCTAGTTGTTCTCTCAGCAGGCGCGCTTTCCTATATAAAGTCGGTGCGCCGCAACGGGCGGGTCTACGTCGAAATTTTAATTGGCTATTACGACCCTCCTACTAATGAGATCGAAATAAAACTTAAGACATAATTTTTAAGGCGTCGACACATTACAACTTTTACCGTTTGTCCGAATTCAAGGACCTCTTCAGCTTCCCTTTAAGGTTACCTTACTTACCGGTTCGTGGGTTCATGTCTCTCTAATATTGTGTTGTTTTTCGAATATTCCTGACGACTCCCGCAGCAATAAACGAAAATAACTGTATTAGTACCGCAAAAAATCGATTACAGTGGAAGAAGGATGCTATACTCACCCTGAAAAACTGAGTCCTCATCATCCTGTTGGTGGCCTATCGCGGCTCGCACTGGACACCACGCAGCACAACGTAAACCGCTAGATGTGAATATTTGCTCGGCGCAGTAAAACACTCACAAACGGTGCAACATTGCACTAGTAAGCAACACGCGTAAATAAAATGCCGAAAGTTTGTTAAAAGGCACCCTTCTTACACTCGTAAACAACCTTTCTCACGCTTTAGAATCACCAACAAACTTCAGTATAACATGTGTGGGAATATGCACAGCGGGTAAAGATTAGCGAGATAAAAGAAAGAATAGTTTTTTTGTTGTTTTGTTTAAAGTAAGCATACGGTATTTATCGAGCGAGAGCGAATGCAATCATGTCCTTCTACGCAGCGTAGTCATTATTTGCTCCATTCGTATCTTCGTTTTTTAGCACTCACAGACAATAAACACAGCCTAAAGAGAGCTATTCTCGGCAAGTGCATCAGGGGAACTCAAGATGGCTGCATCACAATGCATGCGCGTCAGGGCGCCGCGGCGTGTGCTTTTGAACTAGGCCGCTTTCGGAGCACGCACATATTAAAAATATTTCTCTAAGACGAGCTTCCGGAGGTACCAACATTCCTCGGTGTTAAACTTCGTTCTCTCCACCCGTGGGTTTCACCGGCGCTTAACACAAATGTCTTCGCTGCAGCACTCCAGGCGCGCTTTCATTTTTTCACGGAAAACGCTACCCCCCCCCCCCCTCCCTTTTTTTCTTTTTTTTTTCAAAATGAGAGAGGGAGAGAGAACATGACACCCTGCTGCATTCTGGTGAGCCCGGGTGGGCGACTTGAGCTCTCGCGTCGGCAATTACCGCAGAACGTATTTCGCTCCTGCGATTCTCTACTATCCTACGAAGGAACGGCTCGCGACAACAACCGAGAGAGAACCCCGGGGAGCTTCGGGCTCTTTCTTCGATATCCGCATCACTTCCGGCCCTTGGATGTGCGCCCGGGAAACACGGAATACACTTAACTGATCCGCGGCAAGGTGCCTATCGGTCCCGCCGCAGATGCGGGCGGCCGTGTTTCTGTGCCACCTACTTCAAAATTCTTCGCTCGCGAAATCGCCGGGCCCCATATCGTCACGGCGGCTCGACCCGTTCCTTCCTGGAGTACTTCTTTTCACTTGCAAATTGTACGGTCCTTCTTCTATTGCCGCAAGCGGCTTCCAAATCACCCCGCGGAACCGTCTGGATTGTTCCCCAGCTCGCGGCGAGGGACGTGGTGGGAGAGAAGCCGGGCCGTTTTCTGCAAAGCTCGAACCTGCCGAAGAAACATGAACTCTGCCGCGGAAAGAAAGATTTCCCATCGGCAGGAGGCTCGGCCGCTATCTGGTTTGCGTCCGAGGACGTCTTTTGTTTTTGCGCGTCGCGACGCAGGCTCGTTTGCCTTTTGTGCGAGAGAGCAGAGCGCTCTGGCTTCTCCTTCATGCATGCATGCAATGGGGGAGAAAAAAAAAAAGAAAAAAAAAGAGGCAGACAAAACTCCCGTGGGCTTTATTTGGGAGGGCCTTTGTTCTCGCCTGCGCTTGTGTAAGCGGATTACCGACCGGCCGAGATCCCCGACGCCGCGGCGGGCTGCTGCCCGGAGATCCTCCGCTGGAGGGCCCTGGGGTCGAGAGGGATCTCTTCGGGTTCTGAGCGACCCTCAAGCTGTGCTTCGGGATGTTCTCGTGGGATCGACCAACCTCATCTTTGCCTCTAATGTCGTATACTTGAATGTCGCACATTCGAACACCGAATAGACTATATCGTCACGTATTCGGGCGTTCTTTTTCTCCGAGTTCGTTTAGAGGGAACGGATGTCTCGGAATTCTCGAACCATCCTTTTTTTTTTCCTTCCTTGAAGGGCTTTAATTGCGTTGATTTCCCTTGCCTTTCTCTTTATTTCCTAAGGTACTTCTCTCTGTCTTCTCTCTTTTTTTTTTTAATTTGTTTTCGTGGAGCTTTTTGAATGTCTGCTTTGCATCGGAAAGCGACGGGTATCTCTGACGCGCCTTTGCGAATATCGCGCTTTCAGCGTCCGATAAGCTGTTTTCAACCTTTACTGACGACGATACCACGTATTGCGCGTTTGTATACTCAGTGATTTTCAACTCTTGCAGGAAAAGCTCGCGTTATTTCTCTCTCCCACTATTTCTCTCTCTCTCTCTCTTTCTCTCTGGTTTTGGTTTGCCTTGGTAAAACCAGAATATTGCTTGGCGAACTTCAACAAGTTTAATAATAATAATAAAAAAAACTTAATCCTATTATATTTTTCTGATTAGAAGACACACTGGGTACCGATAATTTATGTGACCTCTCCTAAAGCAGAAAGCGCTTTATTTAAAATCTGCGACTTAGCGGCGCGCACGCCCTTTTCAACGCTCCCCAACTTGCCGCGCATCTTTCACAATACTCTCAGACACGGAGCTTGGCAGGAAGTAACTTCTGGTTGAGAAAGCCACAACGCCATGTTTCACTCATTTACGTGAATTACTTAAACCGATATTAAAAATTTACCGAGAAACTCGAAGACGGGAGATTACTATCAGGCAGTTTTATGCTTGCAAGCCTGTGACACCAGGGCCACAATTAGAAACTAAAACAACGGAGGAAAATGCCTGAGGCGGGACGAGAATTTATTGAACGGGTTAAAGACCACAAAAGCTCATTAGGGGATCTTGGTGTTCCTTGATATACGTCCCTCATTGAGCCACGAAGAGAATTTCTTTTTCTGCTAAAGTCGGTAAATAAATAATGTCTTCCGAGCGCCGAGCTTTATCAGGTTGGTCTTTAATGAGTGGCGAAAGTGCCTGGTGAAGAGCGGTCTTAATTAGAAATTTAATAGCCACGATCAGGTTTGGTTATGCTCTTCAGGAGACGTGACATTAAAATGTTCTTGTGCGTTTTCTTAATTATGTTTTTCTTTTCTTGCAGGTAAGTTGAGCCTTCCATGGCTTCATCCTGTTTCCTGTGAGTACGCAAGATTTTTTTTTTTTTTTGTAATCTTGGTTTTTGCTTGAAGTCGTGTTGTTTCTCGCAGGTGCTGTCTTGGGGTTGGAAGATAAAAGTAGCTGTCTGCTTTTATCTTCAAAAGTTCCAAGCGACCGGCGATATGTCGTCATGTTTAATGACCGTTCTTCAAGTTGTAAAAACAAACACAATATGGGACAAACTATGTCAACTACAATGTGAATTACGAAGAAGAAGAATATACTCGGTCGAAAACTTCATACAATTTACCTCACCCCGAAACTAAGTAACCACGAAGCCGACGAACAATGTCAGAGTAAAAACGGGAAAGCAAACCAACTTTGACTAAAGGTTTCGTGTTTTCTTGCCCTTAGGTTGTCTTTGCGATGACAATAGCGTGCGGAACAACTAAATTGGGTTACACAAATCTCACCAATTTTAAGTGTTTTATAAGAGCCACGCCGTAGACCACAGTTTGGAACAATGCTTTCTGTACAAATAGTGCAAGGTGTCAAGTAGAATCAACATTTAGCTGCTGTCACTTTTAAAATTGTGTTTAAGAATAAAGAAATTATAATATAGTTTCAAGGGCTTCGGTTTATATGCGCATGGTTTTATGTTGGTCCACATGCATGTGTTAACGTGCACGGGGGAATACCTGGTGCGTTCAATAGAGGCACGAATAAATTGTTTCTCTCTTCATATTTTGTATGGGAAGGGGGCAAGATCGATCTCATTTTCGCGGGAGAGCGATTCTCTACCTTAATCGAGACCTAATTTCCCACGTGTTCAACCATACATGTTCAACTTCACGAGGCAAACGAGGACACAGCTATGTACAAGAAAACATACCGCCCGCATTATTGCGGCAAGAAAACAAACAAAAAAAACCCGCATCATTTGCGGTATAGTAAACGAGATCAGCCCGATCGATGTGTCTGATTGGTTTCCTGTCCAACGGCCTAAAGTGGGAAAGACGAGCCGGTGAGTCATTTAAAATCGTTTCTGCTGACGCCTATTTCCCGAAATATTTTTTGTGCTACCCTCAAATACTCAAACTCCCTCCTCGAGATAAAGGCGGCCAGTGGACTGCCCGGTTTTGGCGGAATGCTTCTGTGGGGGCGGTTTGGAAGCTTTCTCGTTCTGTTTACAATCTAGAAAAAAGACCGACTTGTCTTTCCCGCAGAGCGCGATGACAGCGAATTGCGGCGAAGAATAGAAGGATCTCATACAACGTTTTCAGTGCTGGGTGAAATACATCTAAAAAGTATTTGAAGGAAAGTACAAAGTAAATTAGAGGTTGTGCACTTCAAGTTGAGCATTAAGCACACCTGGCGCAATGTACTTGAAGTAAAGTATTATAAATACAATGTACAGTCCCCTGCAATATGAAAGACCCACTGGGAGCGTATGGCCGAGACGGTGGCTGGCGGGGGCGCAGCGCGCCCTCCGTGCGATTCCATTCTTCCCCGAGGGGAGGACTCACTCGGGGCTCAGCTAGAACGCAACACGCGCTTATCAGTTTCAGTTTTGCGGCGGAGAGCGGTTCGTCAGCGTCATGCCACGGCTGTGTCCTAACAACGTCGTAATTGCTGTCTGAGAGAGACCGGCCTGAGCGAAGGTGATTATTTGGACTCTGTTAAAGCGCGACCTCCGTGCCATCCTTTTAACCAATAAATGCGCTCTTCAGCGAAATTTACCTTTTAGATATAGGACTTAAATACAACTTTATTATTTGTTCATTTGGCAGTGCCTGTTTTGACATTTCACACCAGAAACAACAGATCAACAACAGTGCTGACTAGCTTGTTTCGAGCTTTAGTGACCATATCTCTGGGCAGGACGTCGATGAAGCGCGCGTTTCCGCTAAGCCAAAACAAAAAAATTGCAGTGGCTTAGCAGGATATGTTTAAGGAAAACCACGTTGAACGGGAAAGGAGCTGAGTCAGTATATTTTCAAGATATTTCATTGAACAACTTAAACACTTTCAGGCAAAAAGTGCTCTCCCTTGATTGGAGTGACGTATTTCAAGAAACAGACGCAGATCGTGCCTATAATATATTTTTAGCTAAGTTTCAAAAATTTTATAGCGAATCTTTTCCCTATAGGCTTCTCCGGTTGTCAAAAAAAAAAAAAAAAATCCGGAAACCTTGGATCACCCCAGAGTTGCTGGACAACATTCAAGTAAAATATAGATTATATGAAAAGTTCTTGAAAACGCGCGATCGTGACTTGCTTAAAACGTTCAAACAATATCGCAACAAACTAACAAAAGAGATTATAAATGCAAAAGCAAACTATTTTGGCGACATTTTTTCCAAGTGCGCATATAAGGCAGATGCAACGTGTAGAAAATTAAACACAGTACTGAATCGCTCTTGTAAACCAAAACCAATCGCGGAAATCTGTCTGAACAATCAAGAATTGAGTGGAAGCTGCTTAGCTAATGAATTTAATAACTTCTTTGTCAACCTCGACAGAGGCAATTTTGACAGTGACATATGCTTTAAATTATATGAAAGGAGCAAATAATAAGTCTTTATTTCTAAGCCCGGTAATAGAAACTGAAGTCGCATCTGTATTTCTAGGACTAAATAACAGTGGAAGCTCGCCGCTTCCACTGTCCACTGTTGATGCAGATGGTATCAAAATTAAGCCCGTAAAGTATGTTTTAGATTTGGTATCGCCATATCTAGCTTACATTTTTAACCTTTGCCTACTAGAAGGCGTCTTTTCTAAACGAATGCAAATAGCAAGAGTCACCGTCTTGTATAAAAAAGGGAACAAAAACGATATGGGGAACTATCGGCCTATATCAATATTGCCTGTTTTTTCGAAGGGACTGGAAAAGATTATTTTATCTCGAATGTCTAATTTCTGCGGTAAGCATTCTATATTGAATGACGCGCAATTCGGTTTCAGGAAACATCGGTCAACAGAACTCGCACTTTTAGAACAGAAAGAATTCATCCTAAATTGTTTTGAAGACAAAACATTATCACTTGCAATTTTTGTCGATTTTACGAAAGCCTTCGATTATTTGAATCATGACATGTTATTAAAAAAGCTGGAAATTTATGGTTTTCGCGGAAACGTTTTAGCGCTCTTAACATCGTATCTAGGTAGTCGAAAGCAATTTGTACAACTTGATGGTCACTCCTCCGATATAAAACCAATTTTATCAAGTGTACCGCAAGGGAGTATCCTGGGTCCGTTTTTATTTAACATATACTTGAACGATATAATAAACATCGATAACGTCGCAAAATTTGTTATTTTTGCAGATGATACTACATTGTTGTTTTCCGAAAAATGTCCCTCTGAACTAATTTCCCGAGCAAATGCTACCCTTGTAAAATTGGAAAGATGGACTCTGAGTAACGCGCTAAAAATAAATACAAGTAAAACTAAAGCTGTCCTTTTTCGCCCAAAAAACAAAAATATACGCGTTTATGAAGATATTAATTTGTTTGATTCAAAAATAGAATTAGTCAGGGCCTTCAAAACCCTTGGCGTAGTCTTCACGGAGCGCATGACTTGGGAAGAGCATACAAATTACGTCGTATCGAAATTATCGAGTATCATAGGTTTAACTTATATTCATCGCCAAATTTTACCTACTAGAGTTAAACTTCTCGTACATAACACTTTATTTTATTCGCACATAAATTACTGTCATCTAGTATGGGGAAATACGACCCTCCAAAATTTGCAGAAGGTATATTTACTGCAGAAGAAAATGCTTAGAAATATAGATAACGTTCCGTATGATCACCCTTCTGCACCGCTTTTTCAAAAACAAGGCATAATGAACATTCATAACATGTATGCATTTCGTTTAAGTATAACCTATAAACAGGAAGCAAAAAACAACACAAATCTTCTTACCCAGTTAGCTCATTTATGTAAAAGAACAATCACATATCCCACACGTAGCATTGACATATGGAACATTTATTCGTGTAAAACAAGTTATGGGGAGCAAATGATGCAACGCAAACTCCCAGAATTACTCAATTTCTGTAATAATTGCGACATACAACTAGAATCTACATCAAAAAAAGATTTGAAGTTTTACTTTTCTAACACGAGTATGAAGTTATGATTATAGAAGTGTTATTGTTGTAAAATGTTTATAGCCAATCTCAAGCTTGTTGGTATGGTTTATACAGAGTGTTTCTGCGCGATGTGCTGTACTGTCTGCCTTTTTGTTTTCTACGTTGTATAATTTCTGGGGAGGAGGGAGCTTGTCAAGCTGATTTATTCAGCTTTTTTTCCCCAACCTCCCACATCGCCCGGATGGAAAATAAAGGCATTATTATTATTATTATTATTAAGCTTAGGTTCAGCTGGTTATTCTTACCTTTCCTGGTTGTCTAGGATTAGCTTGATTATCATGCTTACTGCTGCTTCAATGACACACACACACGGTATACGCATTATGTGACCACTTCGGGATCCGATGAGTTCAGCTTCTCCGCTCTTCTGCGCCGCTGAGCAGCAATTTCGCTCTCCTTCTCCATGGCTATACCACACTGGCAAACGCTCCGCTATATGTATACCCCCACTGATACCTCTGCGCATGCGCACAAAATGAGAGGCGCTATCAAGCGGCTCCGGTGCAGCGTCAGACTTGGCTACTGCGCAACGGAGGCGCATAGCTAGTCACGCGGCGGCACCAGTGCGTCTGCCGCGGCTATGACGTCACTCCTCTGGAATGCGCAGACCGCCGAGGCGCGCGCGGCGGCGGCGGAGCGCGCAGCGGCGGCGGCTCCGGTGCGCCAGCTGTGCAGCCGCTCGGTGGCTCCGAGGCGGGAGCGCTGTCCTACGGATCCCCATGTGGCGGGTTCGAATCCCGGTCGAGGTGCCCGCCATCTGACGGAGGCTTAAAGGGGCCCTGCAACAACTTTTTGACTGGTTTTTAATTTGCACCGAACCTAAGCGTACTGAACGTAGTAACTTAATGAAACTTTTCTTTTCGCAAAATTCGCTTTATTTGAAAAGTTATAGGCAAATTAGAATTACAAAAACAAGCAAAAAATAACCTCCTTCATGACGTCGTAGGTCCTGTCTTCAGTGGCCGTGAACTAGAGGAGAGATAGTGAGCTCATCGAGCGCTCACGGCTGCCACACTCCGTGTCGACGGCTCAAGAGGGCGCCACTATAGCGTGTGTTGGATAGGCTGTATGAAGCGGGCGGCCAGGGCGGCTCGCATTGCATTTGCTGCGCGATTAAAGACTATTTCGGCATAACACTTCATTGGCCGCAAACGACAGCAAACACGGGGTAAAAATCAGTACAGAACAGGAGCCACTTCGCGCTGCCATACCGCCAAATGGCCTTTCTACGCTCCGAGACCTTTCTACACTCGCCGTTCGTCGGCGCCTCATCCCACTAGCCCTTTCTCATATGCGCCGCTTTTTCCGCCGCTTGGTGGCAGGTATGTCGACGGGTCATTTCTTGTTTCCGTACTTTATAAACTGCATTTGTTTCTTTTCTGATCTAAAATACTGAACAAAAACTACTTTCATACATAATTGAAACGGTTCGCGACTCTTATATTTTGTATCTCAAATAAAAAAAAAAAAAAAGCTTTTAGCGGCTCTGATCAGTAGTAAGCCCAGGACCAAAAACGTCACATTTTGCGCGCTTTCGGTACCGCGGGTCGCCCTCGTCGGTGGAGGAGGTTTCCGCGTCGTCCGGTTAAAATATGACGCACTGATATTTAGTCACTCTCTCCGTGCCCGTTGGCTTGCCCGAACCCCAAGAGACGTGGAAACCGCAAAAAAAGGCAGACGCTTAAATAAGATTGCAGGGCCCCTTTAATGCGGAGGAGGCGCCGTGTAACCGAACTTTTGGTTGCATGTCAAAAGATCCCCAGGTGGTCCAAATTAATTCTCAGTCCTCCGCTGGGGCGTGCCAGATGCCCGTCGTTGGTTCGTCACGTAAAACCCCAGAAGTTGACTTTTTTGCGCCAGTTGTGCGCCGGGTGACGTCACTGCTCCTCGCGCATGCGCAGCACGGCTTTCCAGGAGCCACGCGAAACTGCTCAACCTCGGCCAGTGTATACCTCACGCTACAAAACTGTTAAGCGTGTTCAGGCCCGGTTGACCCCCTAGTGAGTGTCCTCCCGTCGAAGTAGAATGGAATCCCCTGAAGCGCGCGAATCGCCCCCACCTGCCGCCGTTTCGGCCTCCCAGTGGGTCTTTCATATTGCAAGAGTCTATACTTTCAAAGTAAAGTACATGTACTTTTTAACAGAATCTTTCATGATCCTCTTCATTCCTCCATAGGCAACCTGCAATGCTATTTGGGTTGGCGCTATCTAGCGACTGAAGCAAGAAATATTGGGTATGCCTGGGAGTGGCGGCTGCATTGTTCAAACGTGACCTATTACTCTGGTGGCGCCGCGTAGCCTAGCGTCTGAAGCCAGAATACTGGGTAGGCCAGGAAGCGGTGATCGCATAACATGCCATTATACGGCGGAATTTACGGCCTTGGTGAGCCAATCGGAACGTGACTACGTATCACCGGAGTGCGTTTTAACTGCGAAGTAGTATCAGGCTTTTCGCTGCGCTATGCTACAATGTGTGGCGCTGCGCTCGTATACGTAGCGCATATCGAAGCTGTCGGCACGCAGTGTAGGGCTTATCGTTCACCCGTTGCCAAGTTACAACGAGACAGGGTATAACCGTGTGCTCTCAGTCTGCTGGCGCCGCCTGGCTGTTGCCGGATGGCTATACCAGGGGTCTCAAACACACAACCCGTGGGCCGCATGCGGCCCGCGACTCGCTGGGAAGCGGCCCGCAGGCAACCGGCTATGAGTCTCGGTTCCCACGTCTCGAGCGCTAGGGCAAGCGCCATAGTGATCTCACCTCACCGATTCATTTTCGCTCAAAACGTAGCTCTGCTATTTTAATGTATTGACATAGTTTATGCTTATTTGTGTTCCTTTGCCATTTGTTTTGCTTTATTGTTTGCTTCCAAGCTTTTTGTAATGTATAGTTGTAAGCGCGAGCTTTTCGTCAAAGAATGCATCTGGGCAGTGCGAACTTTCGATCAGCAGGTGCAACTGCCAAAATTAAGGCTACGAGCTCGGGACTCTCGCCTTAAAAAAATAGAAGTCTCCATTAAAAGACAAGCATTTATTGAGTGTTCTAATAAAAATCGCCAGAAAAGCAAAAACTGTCAAATTAAGTTTTTTTTTTTTTAATTGTTTTAGACAGGTTGAGCTTGGTTAATTCCTGGGAGAATTGAGCAACGGGAACAACAGTGTACTTGCGCTCTCGTTCTCTTAAAAATGCCAGCACGTTGGCGGGCCGGTGTCATTGTTATTCTCGTTATTACATCAGGTAAGGGTTCAAAGTAGTCAAATAAACAAATCAAAGCTAAAGCTGTCAGGCAAAACTGTGAGTTCACATAAAGAATAGATTATGAGGTCTCTCTCTGTCCCCTCCCCCTTTTACGTTAACCCTCAGCCTTTCCGGTGAGGGCTATCTGGTCCCGACACTCAAATGAGTTTGAAACCACTGCTGTATACAATGTTTGTTTTTTTGTTTTTGTTTTTTACTGGTAGCATTGCCCCAGTGGTAGTCAGCAGTGCATCAGTTATTTTCGGAAATGGCGGCGAAAATTGTATCGAGTCAAGTGGCTATAGAGTAGTTGTTTTACTCTCCCTGACGAACTATTGAACACAATCAACTTATAAGCCACTTATTTGTATCGGTCTTATAGCCGCCATTACTTCACTCAGAGAAATGGCCAGATGGCGTCTCGAAAGACGATAGCGCGTTCTCACGTGACGATACGCCATTTTTTTTTTTTTTTGTTGGATGAATGTTTTTTGCCCGACCTCAGAATTTTCGTATAGACCCCTTTCGAAATTCACGTGCCGATTATTAGAAGGTCGGAACCACTGCACAATGGCGGAAGGGCGGTACCGAGGAATGCGCAAGTCATTCCATAAGATAGCGAACGTCGGAGCGAGGCCAACACTACTAACCGCCGAGCCAATAAATGAGCGTTGAAAGTGTAGCGTCACTGTGCTTATCACTTTTTTCTGTGGGTGTGCTTTTCCTGTGTGCCGTTACGTTGAGATTTTAGTCCGCCATCGTGCAGGGATTCCAGAGCTGCCAACAGACGACAGTATTTCGAAAGGGGTCTATAGCCCTGGGAAAGCCAAGGACGCTCTTAAAGCCGGCGTCACACTGCTCATACATCGTACAAAAGACAGTCTGCAAACACGAGTCACCGCAATATCCCTGGTTCGAGTGCCGAGTTTCCTCCTTGAACTCATTGCCATGCGGCATTCGCAGCACAGATCTCCCAGTGACTCGCGTTCGAATCTGTATGCAGACTGTCTTTCGTCTGATGTATAAGCAGTGTGACCCCGGCCTTAAAAGAGCTTAATTTCACCGAGCCGCCTCCTGTGCGAACGGAGAGATGCGTCGTTTGCCCGCGTTTCTGGTGGGTGTAGAATATCCCTCCCAATATACCTTTATAGACCTTTTCATCTTCCTCCGCATGGGCGCTGCCATCTTGGAATCACGTGACGCGGCAGCCATTAGGTTGCTTCAACTTGCTGTTCCGCTCTGCCCTCCACGCCTTGGCGGATGCGTTGTATTCGTGTTTTTCGTCGCGTTTCACCGCGCTTTCTCGCCTTACTTCGGAAATTGTAGCCCGATACGTCTACTCGACGACTAAGACATCACGATTGTTCACAGGTCCTTATGACAACTGAGGTTTGTTTACTAATAGTAGCGGAGCATTTTCAGTAAGAAGCGCGTATATTTATATCACGCATTTTGATCGGAAGGAGCGCAAGGAGACTACCTGTATTTCCAGGAAGTATCGTTCTTTGTATTCATAATATATCAAAAACAGTTTTTTTTTTTTATTATGTGAGGAAACTCGCGGAGAATGTAGACAACGAACGTTTAACTTGTATTTTATCTGAGGCTATAAGTAATGGTACGTCAACATCATGCAATATGTTTGTTCATAATGTCACACCTACATGGGGTGTATGAGGTTCTCAATCTTTTTTTGCGACGTAAACATTCGGTTGGTCAGTTTACTTATGAAGTTTAAGAAATTGTGTACCGTGCTCGCTCCCATGTCGACAGTGATTTATCGATTATATTTAGATAACTTGTGCTATCCACTTAATTTATTTTAACACAAAGGTTGGGACTTCCCGCGTAAGAAACTGCTACAGACATTTGATAGTAGCGAGTTTTAGAATAGCGTGCACAAAGAAATAACGTCGTTTCTATTTGCAAATCCAAAACGTAGTTTGGGTTCGGCTCATGCGGAATAATGTCGACGCTTTTTTTTCTTTGGCGTACTCTGTTTTAACTTTTGCCAGTATCTGGAATCAGCAATTTTTGACGCCAGAAAAAAAAAAAAAAGGCCGTCTGCATAACAATTACTTGAGTCCAGGATGATCAATGGCGAATAGAGGTTTACTTTTGGTGGCTGGCGATGCCGAAGTTTAGAAAGCGATTCTGTAGAAACGAATAAATATTTGTTCACACAGGTCCGTGAAGTGATGCCTAGTGCTAGACTTCAGCCAAACTTTCCGAGGTATTTCTCCTCCTGCGCCTTTTAATTTTATTTGGCCAATTTTACGAAGACAAATGCCAGATTTAATTTGACGGGCCTGCCACCTATATCATATCTTGAAAACGCAAATGTTCATATAAAAATAATTTATTTCCTAGGGCCAATATCGCGAAATGCTGCTTCTGAGTACTTTAACAGGGTTGATAATAAATTAGAAATTCTACTCGGCCTGTCAAAACATGCTCGAGTACTAAATTTAAAAAAAAGAGGCCGAGACGATACTAATTGTTTATATCAATTATCTGCGTCATTATACGATACGGTTTTAGTCTACGAAGTTCACTAAAGGTTGGGTGCCCACGAAAACCAAAAAGTGAGTAGTAAACGTGCGAGTTCATCTGTTCTGGCTAATTCAGCACATTGCTAATCAAGCTGTCGATATAATTCTTTACAATCACGTGTTAGTCTCTTCATTAGTTTGCTTTCCCGGAAACTGCTGTCATCGGGTTCAGCCGTACACGATGGTAATCTTCTCTCTACATCAGTCAGGCGTTTCGCAACCGACCATAATCAGATCACCAAAGGAATTGGTAAAACAAAAGCCCGCAATTAAGGCTAAAATACACCTCGTAGTCCTCAAAGTGGCTCAGTACCACTGTTTCATTAGTTTAGTGCTATAAGGAAAATAATCGTATCACCAAATTAAGCAAAAATAACGTAAAACAACAACATAGCCGCGTTCACGTTGGAACCGAAACCAACCAAATTGAAGCAACCTAATGGCGCCGAGCGCGTCAGCGCCCTCTATCCGCCGGTGAGGCAACTACTAAAATGAAAAGGTACAAAGCGTGATTTTGTGATATAAATTTAACAAGACCAAATCTGGAGAATGTACTTTGAAATCGGAAATTGTACTTTCCTCGGAAAGTACCAGAAAAAAATACTTTAACTAAAGATCAAGTACATACTCAGAGAATATACTTTAAGTAAAGTACAAGACTCCTAAACCTACTTGAAGTAGTACTTTAAGTACAAACTTCGCAATACTGCTCATACTACGATTAGATCTGAAAAATACGATATGCGTTACAGTCGTATTCCCCTTTTGGTTCACACTGATCCGCGGGCCGGTGTGAACTATGTGGAGGAGGTGGTCTGGTTGGTCTCGCGACTATACTGCTGACACTGTGGTGGGAGCTACAGCCGTATCGCCGGACCCCGCTCTCTTTGCGTGGATATGGGCGGGAGCGTGATTAAACGGCGAAAGATAGACGGTCCAACGAGCACGTAGCATCCACCGCACTATCAGCTTGGGGATAAACGAAAAATACGCGATTATAGTGTGGAGGGGCCGTATCAAATAATCAAATCAGTTTATTTCCTGCCATAAAAATACATTCGTACAAGGGCGCTGGAGAAAAAAAAGCTTCACGTTTGCAGCTTGACGGGTCTCAGCGCCCTAATACAAGGCTGCAGCGGTACTGACATGAATAATAATAATATAAAAACAGTATATAACAATCCCCCCAAAAAATATATACATACACCTAAGTACAGTCGCCGGCCATATGAGCTCCCCCGGCCGAACGCCGACCGGATCAGCGAAAATCTCGCACGCGGCGCGTCGAGCGTTGCAGCGTTTTGGGAGCCGGGCTATAGGCAACCTGCAATGCTGTTTGGTTTGGCGCCATCTAGCGACTGAAGCAAGAAATATTGGGTACCCCTCAGTCGCTAGATGGCGCCAAACCAAACAGCATTGCAGGTTGCCTATAGCCCGGCTCCCAAAACGCTGCAACGCTCGACGCGCCGCGTGCGGGATTTGCGCTGCTCCGGTCGGCGATCGGCCGGGGGAGCTCATATGGCCGGCGACTGTACACAATTTAGAGCTATCAGAAACGTAAATAATGATTTTATATTACAAAATTTTTTGTATGGTACGATTGTTTACAGAGTATATCAATGTCGCGAAAAAAAAAACAAGTTTAATAGTAGCGGTAATTGGTAGCGGTATCTCTGAGTGCCGAAATTTGTTCTAAATGCAGGAACACGCCAGGGGGCCTATGACGCGATGGGTAAATAAACTCGTTTTTTTTTCTAGTTTAGCGAGGTCTAAGATTATGTTAAGATTTTTTCTTACATATTGTTGGTAATTTAAAATCAATCTAGAGGAATACATAATATATATATGTATCAATGATTTTGTTTTTCAAAAAGTGAAAGGGAGTGCTAATCGCGAGGTACATTTTCAACTATTTTAACAGCCTTTTTCTGTAAAAGATGCGATTTGTCTAAATTGCTCTTAGTAGTTATTCCCCATACTAAATGGGAATAGCAGATTACGGAATGAAAAAGGGGAATTGTAAATTAATCTTTTGATGTTTACTGGGAGTATATGCCTGTATTTTTCATAATCCCGACAACTTTACAAAGTTTTTTTATGAATGTATGTTACGTGCTTATTCCATGACATATGACTACAAAATATTACACCGAGAGTCTTAATGGTATCGAACACATTCTAATATGCATGACCCAAAATACAAATCGTGTGATATTCGAACAGATGATCCCGGGCATTGAAATAGGACTGCCTTCATTTTAGCGGTTTTAAGACTTCGAGAGTTAATATTTATCCAATTTTATAATTTACCTAGGAAAACGTTTGCTATAGAGGTAAGTGGGTCTTCTTTGTAACTAGAAAAAAAAAAAAAAAGCTAGTATCGTCTGCGTACATACTAAATTTAGCGGAAGTTTCGATGCTTACTATATCATTCACGTATACGAGAAGCAACAGAGGCCCTAGATACTAACCTGAGGAGGAACCCCGCAGTAAATTCGTTCAGTAGTAGTAGATGCATAATTTCTAATTCGAACATATTGGGATCGGTATTGTAAATAAGACGCATGAGCGATAATGGGATACTTCGGATGCCATAACGGTCTAGTTTATTTAGAAGAATTTAGTGATTTATCCTATTGAAAGCTTTGCTTAAGTTCATAAATATACCCAACGTTAGAAGTTTTTTCTCAAAATTTTTTAATATTATTTCCTTCTGCACCACTAACGCAGTTTCCGTAGATTTATGTTTCCTGAGGCCGAACTGAGAATCAGTCGGTAGTGAGTATTAAAAAAAAAAAATATATAGCAGTCGAGAATGCACAATTTTTTCAATCGGTTTCAAAAAGATCGGAAGGATAGATATGGGTCGATAATTACTTTTGTCATTTCGATAACCACCTTTATACACTACAGAAACTTTCGTAATTTGCATCCTTCTAGGAAAAATACCGGAAGACAATATAAGATCGTAAAGATGCGTTATACATGGTAATAGCAAGTCAACTATAAATTCCACCGGCCCAATTTGAAGATCCTCACAGTCATGGCTACGACTGTTTTTTATATTCATGAAAGTAGATAGTACTTCTTTAGTATCACATGGGTTAAAAACATTCTTTCGTTTATTCTGGGGATATTATTTGCTGCAGAACTGTTATGACTACTTTTCCCCACGCTCACAAAATGATCATTGAACATATTCGCAAGTTCTACACCAGAAATAGTTCTATCGCTTATACTTATACTAGTGACTGCTCTATCTTGAGTTGGATTTCATATTAAGGAGTGCAAATGTTTCCATACGACTTCGGGTTGCTTTAAACACGACATGTCATATAGATCTGAAAAACAGCGGTGTTCAGCTCGTTTCAATTCTGTATTGACAAAGTTTCTAGTTTTTTAAAATTCTAGCAACATTTTTTTTCATTTCGTGTCCTAAGAAAATTGCCATAAAGAATTTTTTTTAAATAAGTCTTAAGAGTCGTTTAGTCACCCATGTTTTTTTTTGCACTTCTTATTACAGTGAATTTTCTTGTACAGAAACTAAGAATAGTATGCGTCTTTTATCAGGTCTAAAAAGAGGTTATAGCACTCATCAACATCGGTTTCCCTCAACACGTGACTCCAGTTGATAGCCCCGATTTTTTCTCTAAACTTTTCGAGTGTTCTAGCTCTAATATTTCGGGACATTACTGGAAGGTTAATAGCACTGTTACATCGTAGATTGTTATTAATGAACATAACTATTGGGAGATGATCGCTTAACCTATAGCCCAGCGCATCAGCACTAATGTAGTCTTCACAGTCGTTGGTTATAAACAGATCGATCAATGTTGACGTTGAGCATGAAACGCGAGTTGGAGGAATTATGACATTACTGAAATTGTTTGACGTCAACAAACTTGCAAAGTCGGGAAGCTTCGAACATATTTATATTAAAATCACCACCCATATACAATTTACAGCCTTCTTCTTTAGTAAAACAAAATAACTCTTCCAAAAAATTTTAAACACCAAAATATTTCCATTTGGCGGGCGATATAAGACAGAGTAAATAGAACAGTCTTTTCTAATACAAAGTATTTCATAGTTCGGCGTAACAACAGAGTAATCAAAGAGGACCACATAGCCGGAAGCATTAGTCTGCAGTGACACACCGCCTCAACGACCATAGTCGCGATTTAAGAAAAAATTATAATAACCCGAAAGAACAAGAGCATCATCATCGTCCTTATACCATGTTTCTGTTAACATTATAACGTTAAAAGGCGTTTCGATTGAATAAAAACACAATGTAAAATCATCTCGTTTCGACCGTGCAGACTGTACATTTAAAGGGAAAAAGCTAGTTTGTGTATTAGTCTGGATTTTCAAGAAATCATTTAGATCTTCTAGTGTCATGGTACCGAGATTTACAGCCATACCAAAAGAAAAAGTGTACCAAAACAAATACTCCCCCCCCCCCCCCCCCATTTTTTTTAGGGCTAACAGATCCTATCAAGGTCGCCTTCACATGAAATTTGAACGATCGGTGCTCCATACGCCTTCCTTGCTAGAATCTTGCAATTTTGCACCCAGACATATCGCCACTGGAATTGACGCTTCCTCGACACAGCCTTTCCGAACAACCTTTTCAATAGGGACACAAACGCTCGTTCACGTCTTCATTCAGGCCGAGCTCCTGGCAAGTTATCCGTTTTTGCTTTGCTAAGGACGCTATCTCTTTTCTGTCGGCGTTGAAATTGAACTATCACGTTTGTTTTGCTCATTTCTTTAGTCGGAACACGATGACATACTTTAATATCGGAGATAGCAATCGGTTCTCCGATTATGTCTCCGAGCTTAGTTACTAGTTCAGTGACGACTTCTGTTTCGATTTTGGGGATCCCTTTTATCTCAATGTTACGACGACGCGAGTATTGCTCACACTAAACGAGCCTTAGTTCATTTTCTTTTAGCGACATGGCCATCCCATCACATTTTTCAGCCAGTTCCACATTTTTCTTCTTAAGAGCAGTGTTCTCGCTAACAACAACATCAAGTTTTGCCTTTATGTCTTCCACGTCCTTATTTACGAAATCCATTCCCTCGTTGATTTCTTTTAACTCTTTGTTTATCTCACGTAGTTCATTTCAGAAGTCCCTCTCTAATGACTTGAACTCTTTTTTTTATTTCCTATTTTAGTTCGAGGATTAACTTGGTCATGTGACTCATGCCCTACGACATTCTCAAAAAAGAACACAGCTATAATACGCAAAACAGCAGCAGCAGCAGCGGTGGCGGTACTAGGAAAAGAGGGAGAAACCAAAATGTTCATTGACTAACCTGCAGTGAATGCACAAGTCGATTACGAAGATGCTCGTGCCAAAACCGCTGCCGCCAAGTAAGACGTTGAAGGTGAATGTCCGTGCTTTTGTAGCTTTACGTGTACGGTGCCAGGCCAATCAGGTGGGCGAACGCTGTCTCTGATATCATGGGCGTTGTTTCAGCAAACTCCGAGCTTGGTTGCGGGGGATATTGTCAGCACTTTTCAGCGCAGCCAAGTATTCTCGTCTTTCATATACTCGATCGTGATCGTCCACAAACGTGTAAGACCCCTTGATAAGAAAGGTAGGGACATCTTCTCTCCCCTCTTCTGGCGCGCAGACTTCTTAACGCGCAGCATTAATTAAGGAGCTCATGTCGCAGAAAAGCCGGCATTGGTGGCGTCGTGACCGTAAAACCCTGATTGGTCGATAGGGTCATGACGTCACAGTCACATGACCTAGCGCGGGATAATTACGAACCAGCGCACAGGTAGACAGTTACCCAAAATCTAAACACCCAAAAAAAAAAATAAATTCACACAGCGCTGAACTATCAACTCATTCGTATTTCAAACTTCCTCTTCTTCGACCCCAAGGAATAGGTTGCCAGTCCAACAAACAAGAGAAAGGGAGGAAAGGTGAAAGACAAGGCAAACGGAGGAAAGGTGAAAGAAAACGAGAGAAAATAGAAAAAGGAAAAGAGAAGATCAAGAAAAGGAAAAGAAAGGAGAATAATACTAATACAGCCAAGTCCAAGAGTTACAAAAATTACAAAAATGATTACAAAATTAATCTCGAACATATATAAACCAGGTGATACATGCTGGTCTACCGTCGACTACACTCTTGGCATAAATAGTTCATGTGATACAAAAGTCCAAGAGTTACAAAAATTAATTGTAAAATAATATCGGAAATAAACAAAAATAAAGAAACCATTGTCGAAAACACTTTGTCTAAATAATGCAGTTCTTTTTCCGATAAAGCTAAGGACTGAGTGCTAACGCACTGGGCTTCCCGTCGTGCAATGTTCTCCGCTTCTATAATTTCTCGGGTGAGCTGGTTTTTGCTCTTGCCTAACACAGCACAGTTGTCCAGTCGCGCAAAACAGCCACAATCCCTACAGTGAACACCAAGGTGACCGGAGTTGGCATTGGTAATCTTGTAGTTGTGCTCACGCAGGCGGTCATTTAAACACCGCCCTGTCTGTCCAATGTACTATTTTCCACAGGAAAGAGAAGACGAATAGACTACCCCTTCAACACATGTGACATGGTTGGATCTGTGTTTCTTTGCGCAGCTGACGATGCTGATTGAAGAGGTGTTTACTTTTTTGCAGAGGATGTGAAGTTTGTGTGGTGCTGAAAACGCTACATTCATATTTGCTCTGTTTGCTATTTTCTTTAGACCATGAGATAGATTATGCATATATGTCACTACTACCGGTCTGGTTGTCCTGTCTCTGGGTATTTTTGCGGCGCTACCTAGCTTGATATCTCTGAGGAGAACCTCGGTTAATGACGTCCAATAATACGGGAAGAGGATATCCAGCGGACCTTATCCTTGATACTTGCCCGTCGAAGCTCGTCTGCATTGAATGTAAGCATGACTTGCGAATGGAAGTCTTAAGGCATGACCTCACTTTGCCTCTCTTTACAAGCTTGGAGTATGCAGAGTTGAATGGTAGAAGAGGTTTCTTTCCCCTGGGCTCGTAGGACCAACAGATGTGATATGGTAGCACATACAGTCGAAGATTCAGGAATCCTAATGATCTTTCGACCAGCAGTTTGTGAGTGAGTTCCAGAGGACTCATACAGTTCTTGAAATTGAAGATAATCTCTTCCACCATGGCTGTGAAATTTATATCATCTGCAGCAAGGAAGATTAAAAAATCATCAACATATGTACATACTTTCACGGTCTTTGATGTATCAAATATTCGTTTCTAGAATCCTGTCATGATGTGCAAGAAAGATGTCACTAAGGACTGGAGCAATGCTGGATCCTATACATATTCTCGTCTTTTGTAGGTAGGCATTTACATCCCAAGCTGCGAAGGTGGACTTCAAATAGATATTCAATAAGTCTAGAAACTGACTTTGGGACAGACCCGTCGCGTTCATAAAGGGTATGACACCAAAGGCGTCAATGCTTTCTTCCACACATTTTAGGAGACGTTCTTGGGGTAAGGAATAATATAGGTCCTTGATAACGACGACAAATATCTTTAGCTCTTTCTGACGATGTTCTTCTAGAAAGCTGAAGACCTCGTAGGAACTTCGAACGAAGTAGGGATCGTCAATATTTAGTAGATTTAGCCTCTCCTGAAGGAATAATGCCACCGATTTTTGCCATGTTCCACTTTCTGAGACAATGACTCTAAGGGGACATCCTAGCTGGTTTGTGGGTTTTTGCGCTGAAGAATAATTAAAGGTTTACATTTTTGTTGTGATCAATAGAAGAGCAGAGCTTTTTTAAATCGAGCGATTGGACAACAGTGTCTTGCCTCTTTTGATCTTGCCCATGGCGACCTCTCAGTTGAGGACTGAGGCAATCGCTTCTAATGCCTTTGCACCATACGTTTCTTTGTTCATGACCACGAAACCACCTTCTTTATCGGCTGGCTAAAGAAAGAGTGAGTTTTTCTTTAAGCAAGTCTCTACCTTCTTGATACGAAGAGGTGAGAATGACGGTTTGTATCTAACAAGTAAGTCCACTCCTTCTGAGGTGCATCTATCGACCTACTAAATTATTTTTCAACGCAACGCTAATTTTTTTTTTTTTGCTCTTTCTCATTTTTGTGTTGATGGTAGCGCCGCCTGGATAGCTCCAAGGTAGCCCGCGGCATTCCTCGAATGATGCGGTTACTTGTCCGCGTAGAGGGGCTTTATATTACGTGCACTTATTGCAACGCCCTGTTTTTTTATATATATATTATAAAAAAAGTCAGTTTTGGTACCAAAGTTTCAAAATAGCTGCACATGACTTTCCGTTGTGACTGCTGATAACACCCCCCCCCCCCCTTTTTTTTTCTTTTTTAATTTTAAGCGAGCAAGTATACTTTTCGATGTTATAACATAAATTACCGCGAATATTCAAGCTGGCGCAATTTGTCAGCAACATTTCATGCAGTGTGAAGAGCTTTCCCTCTACACAGATACACACTGTCAAACCCAACAAAAGCGAACGAAAAACTAACTAAATTCATTCCCTCGTTTCTTTTTTTTTTTTTTCATAAAAAATATGAAATTTTTACATAGGTTAGGTAATGCTAGAACGGGTGATGCTATAAGTACCCGCGAACGAAAACGTTTCTAAGACGTCCTTGAACGGTAACTGAAATTTACTAAGTATCTGAAGCGAATTCGCTTATATGTAAACGTCGGCTGCTGTTCCCAATTTTATTGAAAGCTCTTTTTATTTCATTTTTTTTCCCTTTTTTTCTTGAGCAGTCGATACTTCGTGCCAAAGACGCGGACCACTTGCCAGATAAAGATGCGAGCCTCAAGGTGCAGCACACGTATAAGGGTGTGTTGGAAACGAACGGAAGCAGAGTGACACGATTGCATCATCTCTGCGCCCGAGGCTCCAAACGAATGCTCGTTTAAATGCACGGTGGCGCAATTTACGATTTGAAAGTGTACTTGAATCCACTTATTTTTTGTGTCTGTATCTGGTGCGCGGATTTCTCGACTTATCGCAGCAGTGCTGAATCGGAAGAGAGACACATATTGTGCAATAGACTTTATGCTTTGTCTGAGAGATGAAGTCTGGGGAAGATGCATCGGAGCATCTTTTGGTGATGGGATATCTTTTGAAAATCGTGGACCCTTAACGTCTAGGAACCTTTCGAGCGACACATCTTTTTTTTCTGGGCTAAGTGAGGCGTGGGATATTTGTTTCAGTGAGAAGGGGACATCGCAGACTGCGAAATTTGGATCGATCAAGTGTTCACCTCTCGTCCCACTCATTTATGTTTTTTGTTTTTTTTTCTAAGCAAGACTTTTTTTGTTGTTCATTTCTTTTTTTTTTTTCTTAATACATTGCGAATAATGTCGATATTTCACGTTTGATTAAGTAAGCACAGTAAAGAGAACCCGGGGAACCATCAAAGCAGCATTTCAAAGAAGACTGACGTCTTCATATCTCGGGAACCCAAACGTTTCGTTCATATGTTTCATGTTTCAACTCGCGACCTGTTTGCGTAATCAGATGCACTTCTGAAAACACTCAAATTCTATCGAGGTGTTGCAGTCGAGCGCTTGTAAAAACAGCGCCACCTGGTCCACCGAACAAGGGTGAGGTGGGCGTATAGCCCGGCTGCAGCGTATGGTCTATATATAGCCAGATGCTTTCAGCGCTGGTCTCGCCACTTGTCAGTAAAATCAGACGAGAGGACTGGATACCATAACGCTTTACCTTATTATCTTTCACCATCCGACAGGCTGATACGGTCCTTATTCTCTTCGTCGAGGAAGACACACACGAGGCCAACACTATCAGCGTGTACTGACATAAACTCATCGCGGGAGAATTAATTCCCTGCATCATGCCTGTTCGTTGGTCGCATATAATAGTAAATACAACGCGCTCATAAATACGAGACTGCCTTAACAGCGATGGGTGTCAACTGGCTTATCAAGCATGGTTCTTCAACAATGTTGCGTGTGTTCAATATTCTTATTTCGTAATGCTTTCAGGTGGTTACTGTGGTAGAAACTGATCATTGCATATTTTACTAGTAAATATTATTATTATCTTGGGGTTAGGCTTCACGAGGAGAGAAGAGTATTTATCCTGAAGCCTGTCCCACTAAGGCCTCTGCCGTAGCAAGAATTCGGCCCCTGTAATATTATCGTCCTTCATTAGTTTCGCCATTCAATCGCCTGGTAGCGACTTGCTCCGTAGCAGATGCCCACATCTGTTCCGGTCATTCTGTCTTTTTTATTCGTTTACTGATACACAAAAAGCAGAAAAAAAAACAAAAAAACTACAACAACAAGAGAACTAAGATGGAGCTTCAATTGGATACAAGCCTACGAGCCGCTCCAACAGACCACCTGTCAAATCGTCTTTGTAATCTCGAAGTGACATTTCTATTTCCTCTGTCGCTCGGCATGTCTGGAAATACGTTGTCGCGATTTGGTCCGAGACGTCGTCGCTTTCTTGCAACGAATCTAAGATATTTGTCGAAGATGGAAATAGTAAGTTCCATTTCTCCTCCGAACGCGCAAGTGGCGATTTTTATGGGCGAGAATAAAATATATGCAAAACTTACACTTCGTTTGGTTGCCATCGAACTCAATGTTGTGAACGAAAACTTCTATTTCTGAAATTCAGAAAATCGTTCTCTAGCGGGACTCTCTCATGCGACGATCCGTGACCCCTTCGAAACTTGTACATTTAAATGCATCTGGGAAAACAATACAAACACCGCGGGTGCGGGCTGTTAGTCTTGGCTTGAAAGTGTCAAACGGGCACAGAGAAGCTGGTTCGCTAACCATCGTGCTTCCAAACACGGAGTCTTGGGGAATTCGGGGATGAGGGGGGGGGGGGGGGGGGTGAAAGCCTAAGCATTTTTCGAACGTTGACTATGCTCTACTCGACACAGCTATCTCTTCATATCCACACTCCTCGATTAACATTGTACGATGGCTCGTGTGGTTCGGGCGGTGACACATAGACAATGCGATGTCATCGATTATAGTTTGAAGAGCACTGCCCTAGGCCAAAGCGCGTTTACAAAACTCCGATCTCGGGCCGCTTAAATAGGGAGTGTGCGACCTCACGTTGTCTGGGGCTATGATTTTTCCACATTACGCCGTGTAATTTGCAGAACGTCATATAATTGTCACCATGTGCAACCAATACATAAATATGATCAACGCGACTTGCGAGTTCGCAGCATCGAATAAACGACTGTTCAAGCCCCAACAACGAGGGGTGATATACGGGGTGTTTCATCGAACATGGGCCAAAATTGCAATGTAAACAATATAGGCATCGCGCAGAAATCAGATTGGGTACCGTATTAGTAAGTGTGAATGCGCCTATTTATTGAGATACATGGCATTTCGAATAGTGAAGTTTTCAATTAGTTTAGCATTATATACCCATTTTCAAAAGTGAGCGCCATCTAGCAACTGCTGCGCCAATTATCCGAGCCCGCTATCGCTTGAGTACGTACTCTAAGCATGTATTGGACACCAGAGCTGCGTTAGCGATCGGTGTAAACTGGGCTCATCTCGTATCAAAGACTCCAGCGCTAAGCAGCGTTGGACGAGGACTCAGATCCAGTGTCGTACACGTTAATTCTCCAGAAAAAGAGGAACGAAGGCACGTTCCTCGTTCCCGTTACTGGATCCAGTGGTTCGAGAGGAACGCGTTCCCTTTACAGTCTAAAAAAAGCCCGTGCGTCTACTTTCCCACACAACACTCGGAGAGCCAATCACCGCAACTTACGGAGGCAGCTCAGCGAATGTCAATGCCGAAACATACGTTTAGACCAAAAAACACAGTCTGAGTTGTGACATTAAGCAATGCAAAACGTAACGCTTCCATTGCTTAATGTCACAACTCAGATTGCGTTTTTTTTTTTTTGGTCTAAACATATGTTTCGGCATCGTCATTCGCTGAGCTGCCTCCGTAAGTTGCGGTGATTGGCTCTCCGAGTGTTGTCAAGTAAAGTAGACGCACGTTTTTTTTTTTTTTTTTTTTTTTTTTTAGAGTGTACATTTCTAAGATTAGAAGGTGCCGTTATGTTAACGTTACTTCGCGTATTTTAATGAACTATTTATTGCTCCGAATAATTGGTGGATCGTGTGATCGTGTCGCCACGATCACATTCGTTTCAGAGTCTTTGTTTTCGACTATCTCTCGGGCTATCTCTCGGACTCCATCCCTTGAAGGCGGAAGTCCAAAGAGTCGATAATAAAAGGCGCAAGCGCCTACTAAATTCGGGGAAAATCGCAGATAGATAGACGAAACTGGAACGCTGTTGCTCCTGCCGTTTCTAAAAAAGAAACGAAAAACCTAACGCGTTCCTGTTTCACTTCCACCGGTGCTAAATGGAACGACGGCGTCCTCCGTTCCTCCTAAAAAGAACGCGGTCCAGGAACGTCCTTGGAATGCCGTTCCCTACAACACTGCTCAGGTCCAATCACACGCTTCCTGCCAAAGCAATGGCGAACGCCAAGGTTCTAAGAAGTGATAGAGTGCAGGCGAGCTGATAATGAACCGGACATCTTGTAGACCCTGAGCTGGGGAACAATAAAAAAAAAAAAAAAAAAAAAAAAACGGCCGAAGACAACAGAATCTCCGTTTTGTTGTCTTCGTCCGTTTTTTCATTGTTCCCCATCTCACGGTCTGCAAGATGCCAATATTGCTCGTCTGAGGAGGGGCGAAAAGGTGAGAGAGAGAGAGAGAGAGAGAGAGAGAGAGAGAGAGGGGAGTGATCAAGTGTGCGACAAAGCTTCCTACCAGCTGACTCCAATTTCTACGCGGTGGATAGTAAACGACGTCTCGGCCGTGAGTTCTTCGCTCGTTGTAGCTCGTCTGGTAGTTGTTAGTTGACAACACAAGGTAGAGTGGCGCGATCCATACGAAGGTGAACACGCGATTGTCGACCGCTCCATACTGAGGACGTCATGAAGCGGCGGCCGTGGCGGCGTGTGCGATTTGCGAATCAATAACGTGGCAAGGCGCCAGAAAAAGCGGGCAGGCCGCCACGGGCGCCGTTTCATGACAAGGGATGTCGCGAAACTTTGGTCGAACCTGAGATTGGGACATCAAACCTCGAGGTTCCTCTGATTCGCCGAAACTTTGCACTTTTGGAAACCTTCTACGAGGTTCCACGTTTAAACAGCGTTGCCCGACGTCGGCACCGAAATTTCCAATTATGGAAAAAGATAATTTATACAAAAGTTTATTTTCATTGGCGTTTTTACGTAATCATTGCCAATGTTTGCGAAATATGAAAGCGAAGTTACACTCTAAGAAATGCCTGCCTTTCTTCTTACACACAAAACACTCGAAGAGCCAGTCTCCGCGACCAACCAAATCAGCTCGGCAAATGATGAGGCGGAACATCTGTTTAGACCTCAAAATTAAGTCTGCGCTGTGGCATTACGCAATGCAAGCATGACGCTTGGCATTGCGTAATGCACAGCGCAGACTTCACTTTTAGGTCTAAATGGATGTTCCGCCCCATCGTTCGCTGAGCTGATTTTCTAGATCGCAGAGATTGGCTCTTCGAGTGTCCTGCAGGTAAGTAGACGCGCAGGCATTTATTAGAGTGCGGAGTCTTATAATATGGTTTACTTAGTTTCGGGTTGGAGAATAAAAATCGATATGATATAAATCGTGATTTAAATCACGCCTGTTTTACTATGATGATTAAAATCAAACGTTTTCCGCAAAAATACTGCCCCCCCCCCCCCCAAATACTTTAATTTACCGTTCGTCTGCTTGACTATTATTTAATGGTTTCTAAGAGCATTTGTTTTGCATTTAAATCAAGGAATCATCAAGCAAAGAGATTTATAGCAGGCTGAACACGAGCTAAAAGTATTCTGTTCTGTGCAAATTAGATTGCTGTGCTTTCTTTCTACCTACTTTGTTCGTCAGTTACGTGATGTCGATGTGACAGCAAGTCAGAACATGCAAAAAACACAAACAAAGTAATGTCTTTGTGCAAGCAACTCAAAATGCGAAAAAGCAAATCAAAACCTTTCTGTAACTAAACATCAAGCTGCTTTTGTTCTAGCATGGCGGGATTTACATCAATAAAAGGTTATTAATTAGACTGTACTTTACAAGCCTAAATATACAGTATTGTGTTTTTCTCTGGCATTGTTCTTAATAATCTGACGCATTGATAAATTATTTTGTTGCGTTTAAAAATATATGTAGTGAGAAAGACACAATTTCTTTCAAACTGTAGTGATTTAAATCAAATAAATCGAATTTGCATTATTACAAACAAAATAATTATTTTTACTAGCTTGGTTAGTTTGTTTCCTGCGTCAGGTGGTGTCAAAGCAACTGCTTCAACAATTAACTGATCGCAGAATAGTTAATTTTTAAAATAATAGCTTCGGCTAGATGGCGCAGGTCGCCGCCCGATTTAACGCGTGTTCAGCGACAATTCCTCCGTTCATCCATGCTCTCCTTGCGGAGCAGAGGATCGTAATGGTCCCCGATTTTGGACCTCAAGTAAGGTGTACTAGAACTGAGAGGTGTGCCAATTGCCGCTCGTTCCTGGGCGCCTCCATCAGAAACTACCGTGCCGTGGTGTCAAGATGCCGGTAGTTGATCGGGGGGCGGAGTACAGGCCGTGCAGCATTTCGCTTTGGATGTGTGGCGTTTATTTGCGAGGCTGTGTTAAAAAGAAAGGTTTTAATTCCTTACTTTAAACACGAATTCATGTGGCAAGTAGAGTGCTCTGTTTACTTTTTCTTTTGCAGTGCTTTTATAGTCCGGAAGAAAAAGTCCCGATCTTGACTTTCTCTTCATCTGCGGCCCCAACAAGCTTTATAATCTTTCAATTTGGCAAATAGTTCAAAGTATATGACCTCAACTTTGCATTCCATTCCTAGCTCGTACCAAAATGGTAGGTACGTTTAAAGAAGCATGAAGGACTGTTCCAGATCAAGCTGTTCGCCAAAGCACATTCTTCTATGTCCTTTGCCGAAAGTTATTTAACGCGAGCGCCACATTTTGCATAAACGTAAACACGGGTACGCCCGATCGTGAACAGTAGATTCACCACTTGTCAAAGTGCCGTTCACACACCGCTGTATTAGCTTGAATACTCTCGCCGGCCATCGGAATCGCGCGATCCCACTTCTCAAAGTACGTGGTGTCCGTGGGAGCACAAAACAACGACACTTTTTTGTTGGAACGCTAGTAACCGGTATTACACTCTGGCACGAAACACCAGCGATCGGCAGTTTTTCTCCCGGCTCCTTCCATCGTGCATAGCAAGCGTCCGAGCAGTAGGAGTGGTATGAGTTCGACGGAGCGCTCGTGCTTGTCACAGGTGCAAGCGGCCGGCACATCCACATACCACATCTTGCATAGCAGCGCCGCTCGCCATCCTAATGGTAGTTTCCGACGGGAAGTCCTCTCTCCCCAAAGTGGCGGCGGTGTGCTTGGCACACCTCTCAGTCCTATACTCCATCTTACTAGTTGCGCGCAGCGTTGCCAAAGGTACAGAGACGAGAGCGTAACCCGAGCAGTTAAAAGAAAAAAGGGGAAGAAGGGAGTCCCCTCTTACCCGGTTCCTCTTTTGTGAACCCCACATCGATTTGCTCGCCCTCGGAGATTAGCCTAACGCGTCTCAACGTGGAGCGAAAGCTTGACCTGCAGAACCTCCTGGGTTCAATCCCCACACCCTGCCTGTTTCGATCTGGATGAGTTTCGTACCGGCACGCGTTCGTGTAATCACCACGTTAAAAACCCCAGGTTAACGGTTGTACTGCACTGGCTAAATTTCTCATCTACAGCTAAGAGACAGGTCACCCGTTGAGGCATACCCACATCAAGGCTGTATAAACATACAAGCAACACAATTTTTTTTTCTTCTCGCCCGTAGCTTCTATTGTACTGCGCCCCCAAGTATTGCGAGAAGTGAGCGTCGCTCTTGCTGGAGGTAGGGACTCGGCGCTCCGCAAGGCCTCTTTCTCACGCGTGCTTTGGATTCATTGCCGAGCATGTGACCCCTTCTCCTCCATTGAAGAGTTGGTGACGAAAGGAAAAAGAAGGCGATACTCTGACTCCGCCATATTTAGTTACTTTAGGTGGCTCCAGCTTGTTCTCAATTTTCGCGCATGCGCGTGGTAGTCGAACTACATACAACTTTTTGTCGAACTTTGAGTTAAAGTTCGAAGAAGTCGATTCTGCCCCAACTTGAACCTGAGCAGGTTTGCGACATCTCTATTCATGGCGCTACCATTATGGAGCGCCCAACGATCGCTCACCTTCGTATCGATCACGGCTGTACCCATTTTACGACTCACAGACTCCGCAGCTCGGCGGCTAGCCCGGAGCGGGGAGGGGGGCACTAGAGTTATATAAGCTGGGGGGAGCTCTGGTGCCTACTCCTCTGGTGCCTACAAAATAAACCGGGTGTTTAAGCGAAAGCAATTTGTTTTTCGGAAACAAGCTGCATGGCAGCCACAGCGGACGTCATGATTAAAAAAAAACAAAAAAAAAAAAACAATCAGCTATTAGCGGCGAGATGTTTTGGTGGCGCCCTCCTGTGGTTCCCCCTTGTGACGTCATTACCTTGCAAACAACAAGTTCGATGGTGTTTGTTATTAGCGTGGTGGAAGCTTGAAATCATTGCACTCTCAAAGGAACACTGCCAACACCGTTAAAATTAAAGTTCTTTCATTCCTCTTATTTCCGTCGATGATAAATCCCCTTTCTTACGTCATAGTCAGCGTTCGGCCAATCGTGGAAGGCCGACCGCAGCGACGCTTTCGGTCGCGCACGGGGCTAATACTCTGTTTCACCTTGTGTTGTACCGCAGGAAAGGCTACAAGCGCGAGCTCCTTGCTCTAGGGCACATCTCGGCGGCACAAGCTCTCGTGCATTAAGGGCAGCTGCCAACGCTATGAGCAGCACTTCTAGCTTTCGCCGCGGTACAACATAAGGTGAAACGGAGTATAGGTAATTAGCTAAAACTTAATAATTCACTTCTTAATTAGAGAACATAACCATATAGCCAGGCACGTAGCCAGGATTTTGTTTGGGGGGGGAGGGGGGGTGGGGGGCCCGCCCATGACAAAATGCTGTATGAGGGGGCATGGCCCCCCCCCCCCCCCCCCCCCCTGGATACGTGCCTGCATATAGCTCTAATTAGAAACTTCATGGGCCTAATCGTAAACCACTTAATCGGTCAGTTGTAAAAAAATTCAGGCACGCGTGCTTTCTTTTTTTTTTTTTTTTTAATATGCATCCAACTTTGATGCGCCCGCGCACTTTTTCCGTTTCTCTCCATGCGTGTTTTCGCACCGCCAGCCTTGCGCGTGAAGCCCAAGTTGCACCTTTAACGCACCACCGTGCTTCGCACGCGGTCCAAAGCTTTCCCAAATTTACTGATTTAGTGGTTTTAGATAGCGCTCAGAAACATCCTAATTGTGAGTCACGTTTTTATTTTTACTAATCCAAGGGCTCATTCCGCAAAAAAACAATTCTATGCACATCATTAACTTGGCCCTTCGACAGTGACATTTACTTGACTAATTGATTTTTTTTTTTCCGATTCTACTTGTTAGCGTAGCTTTTCTTACTGCGCCTTCATCCGAGATTGTTTCGCCCATCAGTGCTGGCGGAAAGAGCGAGGGCAACCCGGTAGCCTCGGAGCAGCAGCATATCGTGCCGACTCAGCCGGGGCACAGAGAACGTGGTTCTTCGGCGTATAATCGCGCGGCGAACGAAGCGCATAACGAAAGCAGCGCGTTCCGTCGCAATCAGCGAGGGCCGCCCCGTCAGCAGCAGCCCGGGCCGTACTGCACCCAGCCGGTCCGGGGTCAGGAGAAACGAAGCGACCCCCGAAGTTGCCCGAAAAGCGACGTGCCATTATCGAGAGGAGCGACCGCTTCCAGGGCAACGTGGATGAGCCGCGGGCCCCGGGGCGGTTCCTAGGGCTGTCCCAGAATAGAAACGACCATCTTTGTATGGCCGTGTCCGGCGGGCTCTCTTCGGCGGGCCCTGGACCGTTCTGACAACGGGCGGAGGGGGAGGGGGGAGGGGGGGGGGGGGGGGGGTGCCGGGTGCGTTACGGTGATTGGCGCTATCCGAGGCCGCAATCATGCGCGTGGTACCGAGCTGCCGCTTTGATAGACAAACAACTTCGTGCAGCGCGTTTTTTTTTTTAATGTTTATTTGGGTTATGCGTTTTGTGTATTTTTATTGCTGATTTGTTTCTACGCCTCTTGGTTGGTCTCGTTTTCTGGGAAGCGACGCAGTTTTCGCCGCGTGGGAAAGTGTTTACGCTGCTACAATCTTTTCATGTTTGTTCCTTTCGATTTGACACATTGGTGAACCGAGTACAGGGCGGGATTAGCACCTCATGCTGTACAGAGCGCGACACTGTTAGCGCGAACAAGCGATCGCCGGTTTTTCCAGTTTTTCTCTCTGAAACCAAGGGATGTCATCCAAGTTATTATTGCTACGGAAAGAGCTCATTTAGTTCTATAATGTAAGCGATAAAATTTTGAGCTCGCTAATACCATTTAGAAGTAAAATGCGAAAATGCGCCGATGCCGTGTTCGCGCTAACAGTGTCGCGATGTGTACGTCAATCGTGGTCGTCTTTTTTGTGTTTTTTTTTTACATGTTATTTTTTTTAATCTCCTTGACATTGGTACGCAGAAATTCGTACGCGAAATGGGCGAAACTTCAGTCTCTGAAAGGAGCGATTGCTGCCACAAGGCTCAGGACCATAACAGGATAGTGACATTCATCACGTGACTAAACTATGAAACAATAGGTTGCCGTAAAACTTCTTGATAAAATTTGCTCTTCGCAGTTGTTTCAAGGCACCGAGAAACCTTATCGTTCAAACACGTGAGACGGTTTCTACGAGTGAGCGCTTGAAAAGCGACACGGCGTCATGCTATCTGATATTAGGACTTCGTGTTAGTGCTGTCGTTCTCTTGCTTCAAGTATCAAGCTACTTTTAACATACCTTTTCAGAAATATGTGGTGCCCCAAGCGTCTGCTTTGCGCATTCTGACGTTCAGATGTACGGCACGGAAAATTATCCAAGAAGCGAAGACGAATTTAACCTTGGTTTAACAGTTCGTGATTTCAGAACGCAGCTGAGAAGGCAGAAGGAAAGCAAAACAGAGTACGTGATTACCTTCTTTTCCGTTCGGTTAATGTTTTTTTTTTTTTTTTTTTTTTTTCTGTGTGTGTGTTCTGCGCTCCTAACGAGAAAAAAGAATGAATCGTGTCGCGAAGCGTTCGAGCCGGCACAAGGGTATGATCCGAAAAGCCCCACAATTCCCCTCGTTGCAAGGTCTCCTGGTATTTTCCCGAAAGGTCTACTGTGATATCTCAGTTCAGACCTGCACCCCTATGCTCTTCCAAAGGCTGCGCGAAGCACGCGCCTTTCTCCGACATTGTTTGTACCAGACAATTGGTATTTTTGGCTTTTGACTTTTGTACGTCTTAGTTTTGCGCACATTTCGCGTTAGATTGCACATCCTTTTGATGTGATCCTCTGTACCGGACAGTCAGACTTTTTTAGGCTCCAACAATTAATTTTTGACAAATGCTATAAGATCATAATGGAGCTGTAGAGGCAGCTCCGCAAACACGAGCTTTAAAATGTTATTAGTCCAAAACCAGCACAGCTAAGATTAACTTAGAACTGTGCAACGTAGACCACATTCACACCAGGCTCGTCGAGCGCTGTTTTTGTAGGTTTGTCGCCATATTCTTAGGGGTATAGATGTCTTTTTACTACATATTCTAGTGTTTGATTGGTTAGTATGTTGGAATTAGGATTGCGGTTAGTAATATTATCAGTCACCGAACACTCATCAATAACGATTTGAGTCGAACGAGCCCGTTTCCGCAACATAAGCTACGCTGCCTATAGTGCAATTGCGCCCAGAAAAAAAAAAAAAAAAAAGCATAACACCAGTACTTTAGATAAATTCGCGATACCTCGCGGTTGAAACACGAAGTTGCTGAAGCAGGTTACGCCAGTAAATGTTCCACTTTGGTTACCTTTAGCCTTAGCCGGTGTTCGATGTTGTTCGGGTGAATGCTTAGTCTTCACCTGCCACGCGGCACGTAGGAAGCCAGGAACAAACAAAAGCACATGTTCTTACCGTTGAACCTTGCACTGAAGGCCATAAGCCGTCTGTAACGGTCTGTTTCCCCCTATAGGGAGTTCCGGTCGTTAGGCGTTCCGAGCTTACTTGGGTCACCAACTCTAGAGCGCTGCAATGTTACGCAATGAGCAGCCCTAGAGCTTTAAGAATTTTTCCGCTGTGTTATTTGAGATGGGCGGCTTACTACAGCATTAAAGTAATCCTCAACTAATCTCACCTGCCCCTCTATCTAGTTAAGCAGCAGGAGAAGTGGTGTTGAAACGTTTGAACGCCGTCTCATGGAGCGGTACTGTGATAAGGGCTTTTGTACTCAGATCGCGAGTGGTTCGCGGGGCAAAAACACCGCATTGCGAAATTTTGGTTGAAAGGACCCCCAAATCCGTCGTCGGATTTGTCTTGAAAAGCGTTCTCCACGCAGTTATATCCTAAGAAACGACCGCCGTATACTGTGCAAGTAATTGGTTCCGATACCACACCGCGCAGTGCGCGTGTTGTGCTGTGCCAGTCATTCTCCCTGTGGCTTTTTCGGATATTTCATCGACTGTACAGCTGTGAACACGTAAAAATGGTTTAGTTGTGAGACAGCCGCTTGTCCCACTCTTTAAGCCTGGCATCCCTTGGCGGGTTATAAGATGTTTCTCTACGAGGGTTCCTTCGGACGTTCGTCCACACACCACCGCTCGCTCATCACCCCTCGTCCACTTGCTTCCTCTACACTTACATCTTTTTTACCACTGTGCTCGACAAATAAAGGGTTTATGGTACCGTTTTTTTGCTCATGTTTGGGTGCAATAAATTGAGTGCAGGAAATACGGCACCGTCGGAGACAAGCTCAACCCCTTCCACCTAAAGGTTTTCGATAAAAGGAGCATTTTGTGCTCGTTACAAGTACCGACATTCTTTGAAGCGCAGACTACGCAAGATTTTGGCAAGCAAATGGCAGTGCATAGCAGTAGAATTAACTTAAGTACGCCATTTTGTTTCCGGGAAGTGTGCTTTCGCCATTGGTGTCACTGTTAGTTGTCGTTACATATAAAAGAAACTATCGAGGGACTTTTCTCTCACCATCTATCCAATATTGGGCAAGAGCAGAACTTGACGGAGGCTTCTCGTGGAGAACGCGCCGAGTAACTGAGATTTCGCTTGCACGTCATGAGATCTTCCGTCCTTTGCTGCTGCGTGCCAGAGCTAGCAATACCACCTATAGAAGACAAAGGCCTCCGATTTTCCTCCCCTATAGCGTCATTATTATTAACGACGTGCGCGACCAAGAGCGTCGCAGTGGTCGGCCTTCCACGATTGAACAACCACTCACTGTGACGCCTTGAGTATGATAAATTGTACTTTCAATAATGAAACTAAGAAGAATGTCAGTCTCAACTTTGTCGCGGTGTTGGTTTAACTACGCGATGACTAGACAAGCTTCCACTGTGCTTTTTATAGGCAGCATCGAAATTGGTGTTGGCAATTAATAATCCTGGTCGCGACAACACAGGTGGGAGCCATAAGAGCGGGAGCCACCGAAATATCTCGATGCCAATAGTCACTTATAAGGTGAGAACGGCAGGGAGGAGCTTTAATTATCTCGCCTCCAGCGCGAGCGTCCAACCTTGACAACGCGCGCGGAGCCGAAGCCGAGCGTTCGAAAGGCATGTTGTATACCATAGCCTCATATATACTGACAAAGCCTGGCAGATTGCCACGAGAAGCGGCCGCCGAAATGTAAAAGGTAGAGCGGCAGACAACAGATGAGAGGAGAGCCACGTGACTGGCGCCCCGCTGCGGCGAGTCTCCGAAACACGCTTCTCCCGAGCGAACAAATGTGTTTCGGTTCCTCGCCGCTGCAAAAGCTGTGCGCCGACGTCCAGGTTCCCTGAGAAATGGCTCTTTGATGCTCTGTGCTACCAGATCCTCTCGCTCCAAATCTGCGACCGGCCACTCTATGGCTCCGTCGTCGAACTGCCAGGCCTTGCGATTATACACCAACTCATGTTTACAAACAAACCGGAGCGCCCCTAGCGGACGCCACCGGCGCCGCGCATGCGCGATGGGGGTGTGGGCAAGAAGCTCGCCGTCGCCCATAAACAAACCATTGAAATGCGATGTTGTCGGCGTCGGTGTGAGTCCCCCTGCCCTTTTTTGCGTTCGAATTGTCGATTCTACGTCTTCCTGGCGATGTCTGACTACTTGAGCGGCGTCAGCGAAATTACCGAGGCTCGTTACACCGCAAAACTTTGCGTGAATAATGTGACATGCGGCGATTCATTCCGCATGGACGCCGCAGTATGTACGGTAAAACCTGATTCGCATGATGAGATTTCGCTCGCAATTTTCAGTCGCGACGCCGCTCGGGCTGCAAAAGCGTGAACCGTAGCTGAAATGGTCGACGTCGATACTGAAAATCGCAAGCAGAATCGAACCAAGTCAATTAGGCATAACAAGTGAGTGATGGCCACTTGTAACAATGATAAACATCTCATTGTATCTACTGTTTACATCTAGCCTGCTTACCAACCTTCAAACAAGTCTTTTGAGGCTTGCACTTACTTCTTATCGCAAGTACCGTGCCAACATTTGGTCTACCGACCGGCCTCGTCTAGGAGAGCAGACGACAGGCAGAAACGTTTGAAAGAGCAGGCGACAGTTCGAACGATCAGGCGGCCGTTTGAACTTGAAGACGCACTGAACGTAGCCCGCGGGTGATCCGCACAACTTGACGGTTTTCTGACGTTCATTTTGGAACAAAACAAATACATCTGGTGGCCACAAGTATCCGTGAATTCAACCCAAAGTGCTTCCCGCCCAAGCAATCGTTGTCCGACGGCGTCTGCTTTTGCCTTTTCACGGCACATATCCAGAATCTCGGACGGACCGAGCACGTGAAAACTGACCTTCAAACCTTTCTCGACTCTTTTGGTACGGCCCCAGTCCCGGCGTTTTGACGAGAAGGCAGGTTTTTGTCTGGTTCCTTTCAAAACAACGCAGGAATACACGTCTGGCATGGGGACTTCTGCCCACAGCCCCAGACCGGAAGTGTGACCGATGCGCCACCACCGCGCCGTGACGTCACAGAGTTGAGTTGGTGTATAGAGGAGGCTATGGTTGTACCGTTTTTACTCTGTCAGTGGCTATATACTCATAATGGAACTATGCATAGCCGCCTATCTTGCTTTGGCGTCACCGCGAGCGCGTCCTATGGTATATCATCGCAAGAGCGATGCTATCACGCGACAACGCTATGAGCAACGCCGAGACGCCCACGTCTGCCGCTAGCTGCCGCCTACTCTAGTCGAACTTCGGCGTCCTTGCCGCTTGGGGCGGGTCAGGGATACACTAATGATGACGTAATGAGTAGGTTTTGTCTTCTCTAGGAGCCACTGGACAGGTGTTGTTTTTTGCTTTGGTATATCGTAAACTCTAAAATATAGACTTATTTCATTTTATTTTGCTAATTGCGTGCGTGAAACGGAACTTCCCTCCGGGAAGTTCCGTTTCACGGGACGATATATTTGATTTTACAGAGTGTGTTGAACGTGCACTCTAACTCGGAAGTTATGCCCCGTGAGGCGCCGTAAACCCGATAAGGCCCCTAAATAAGCTCAATATATACGACATCTCCCTTCCCCTCCGCTGCGCACACTTTTTGTTGTTGCTCGTTTTGCAGTCGCCGCCATTATTATTTTCTTTGTATAGTATAGGCGGCAGTCCTGCACGTCGGTTAATCGGATGTCAAAGCGTATTCCAAGGCTCAAAGACTCGCAAATGCATGTACCCAGACTAAACGCGCATTGTCACGCTGGACTTTCTGGATTTCATTGGAGTAACTGCGAAGAACACACCCAAGGAAAGATACTGAGAGCCGTGACGTTGTGCTTCTGGCATTTCTTGATTGGGGCCATCGGTTCGTAGCCGTCGCTGCGCTCGCAAGGTGGTATTCGGAACCCCACCGCCCTATAGGTGGCGGGGCAGTACTTCCAAGATGGCGAAAGAGACAAGGATAGATTCTCCAGGTTTTCCCGTGCGCCTGCTCGCTGACGCAGGTCAGTGAGCTAAAACTGATTTAGTTGTCTACAAATGCAAAGCGGTTAGAGCAAGATCATATTGCAGGTGACGGAGATGTTGATGTGCGGTAAGAAAACGAGCATGCTGATATTTAAAGGTTGCAGAAACCCCAACTTGCGAAGCTTTGTGGTGCGTGAGTGGTTTTAGGCGCCGGCCACGTCACTGTTTGTGGCAAAATATTTTTGAGGGTGATGAAGATATCGTGTTTGCGCTTTGCCTGGCCATTAGTGTTCTAAAAAGCGAGCCGCGCACTGTGACCATCAAGCTCCAGAAGAGCAGGGTTCACAGTATTGTTTCCTTCGTGTCACAGACTCGATCGCAACTCGCTGCTCACCGTCTCGGTTTTCCTGCATATTGCAACACGTGATCGAACTGCTCTATGGTTATTGACCAGATGTTTGTTACCACAGGCTACCGTGCGCTCTGTAGCATTGCAACCGGAAGCTCGCGCTGCGCCTTTGAAGCATAATTTTCAGCGCGCGCCAGGAGCGTTGCCGTGCTCACGGTAGCCAACGTGCCTGTGGTAACGCTATGCTAAAACTGCTTATTAACATAATCGGCGTGTTTAGGGGTTTTATTTATTTCTCTATCAAAATAAATATTTTCATATACCGTACATTTTTTTGTATACCGTGTTATTTGCAACGTTGCGGCCCCTCTCGAGAAAAACGGCCCGTTAAGCTGTCGTCACGAACGGCTATCTAACACAGGCGCATTTAAAATGCTTCGAGCTTTTTTTTATTTGATTTGTAATTACCTGAAAGCAAGTATGTGTATTCTGTCTTTTGAAAGTGCTTGGAATAAATACTCATGTTCCTTGTAACGGCCTTAAAACGCGAACCCATTCCCGATGTGTATTGCTTGACATACCGTTGCGCGACCAGTTTTCTCCTACTTAGGGCAAAGAATAGACTTTTCGTAGACCATACGAGAGCTCTACATTACTAGCGGGAGCGTTTGCCCTCACGTTGAGCACAGATTGAGCTGGCGGCCATGCACGAGACCAGAAATCCGCAGCGTATATGCGTTAAACGAAAAGTCCCTAATGAAATTAGACATCACGGTCTTTCGTGCAACGCTGTTGGAAGGCGGAACACAAGAATTCCTATTTTAATGCTCTCACCTTTTTCGTTAAAACGGCTTCACGCATCAAGGCCAACAGTCCCAGCCACCGTTTCCGCGCCGCCACCGCCGCTGCCGTCCCCGCTCCTCTGGTTCTCCGTTCGTCCGCGAGAGGGCGAGCGGCGGGCTGGAGTTGCGAATAGGTATTTCCCTTCATTCTCCTCTTCTCCTCCTACGCTTTCTCCTCCTAGTCTTCCTCCTCAGTCACTTTTGCTCTCCCGCACTCGCCCGCCATCATTATCGTCCCGCGGGATAGCAAACGGCGCTCTTCAAAGAATGTCGTTACGTTTTCGTATAGACCAACTCGCAGCGCTGACGTCACGCAGCTGCGGTGGCGCTGTCGACGGCACGGCTCATGCGCAGACGCTTCACTTCACGCGAATCCGTTTTCTGCGCACGCGCAGTGCTCACACCTGGTGTTGGCAAATGCTGGCTTGTTTGTAAACAGCGTGTCGGTCTATAGAGGGGCCCGACTTTTACACTCTTGCCAGCAATCCGCTTCAAAAACTTTGTCACCGTGGGTGACGAGCTTTAGCACGGCTCGAAGGTTGGGCAATGTCCACATGTCAGCGGCAAAACGGTGGCGCCTCCACGTCGTACTCGCAAACGTGTGTGTGGGCGCGGTGCCCCGGAAATTGACCGCCAAGACGGTCGCGAAGAAGAAAACGAACGAGATGTGAGCGGCTGTCTCGGAGCGGTGCAGTGGTCCAGCAACGGCTCGTCGTAAATCTTGTCTGGCGGGACCCATGCCAGAAATGGGAATTCCTTCCGCATTCTTGACGGCTTCGAAGGTGAAGGCCAACTGCATGCTGCTGCTGCTGCTGCTGCTGCTGCTGCTGCTTCGAAATTAGAGCGCCGACCGGGACCTCGATCAGCTGTAACTCGCCCTCTCGTTTCTTTTGTTTTATACCCTAAGAATCGTCCGTTGAAGAACCGCCCTATACCGAATGCTTCGAGGAGATATTTGAAACTTACACGAGGTTCCGTCTTGCTGCACCGACCATCAGATGAAAACAAAGTAAAAGGTGTAAAAAAACGGGACTGTTTCTGCTGCTGCACAATACGTCAACACGCAACAGCATTTCACTTTATATTTTATTAAAGGACATATTTTGTTGATTAAATTGAGACAAACCCCATTCCCTCACTCAGCCCCTGGTTGCAGTATGACGAGCTGACATGGCTTCTATGTCCCTACCCAAACGCTCTTCTTTCTTTTGCGGCGTCTTATGGGCACGACGAAGACACTGAGAGTGGGTCGCCGCTTCTGTTCAACGATGCATCCTCAGTCCCCTCTTCTTCCTTTTTTTTTTTTTGTTTGCGAGGCAATGTGAAGACGATTTGAGCTCTTCCAGCAAGCGTATGTCTTCTATCGTATGGTGGATGAATGGATGGACGATATTGGCTATATCCTTTGCTTCAGTCACCCAGCATAAAAGCGTTTACACCCTTCCGCTTTAAATTTTGCTATAAATTTCGTCTCACGTTAAATCATCTACCTCCCCAGTGTTACGTATTACCATGTTCCTTTAGACCTTCAAAGGAGGAACAAGTCAGCAACACGAATAGAGTGACCATATCAAACTCCGTAAAAAAAAACAACAAAAAACACGTTTGGTTTTGTTAGATTTTTTCTAAAATCAACGCGAATCCCGGAATTGTTAACATCCGATCGCTCCGATTAAGAAACTCCCACGCGGGAAGACACACCTAAGCCTACACTCTAAAACAAAAGGTGCAGCCTTACACCCTTGGTCACATATAGTACACCCCAAAACGTCAGTTAAACGTACAGCACACTGACGTCGAACTGACGGCCCCAACTTTTACGGGGGGGGGGGGGGGGGGGGGGGGCTTGATAACGGTGCGATATACTTTATTAAACAAGTGAAGTACATATCAAAGACTACAACAAGAACAGAAAAACAACACCGGTGTTTTGCAGTAGGGCCAAGAAAATCCCGATTATTATTATTTTTTTCTAAGTCAGTAACACGTGCATTATCTATTTTAATAGGTTGTACCACTCGGCTATCAAGCCGTTCGTGAAAAATGGTACAGTCTGTTCGACGTCGGCGCGCTGTACGTCGAACTGAAGTTTTGGGGTGTCGTATATGGGACAAGGGGTGTAAGAATATACCCATTTTTGTTCTGAGATTATATCGACCGGTCTTCCCGACGGCAGCTTTGTGCCGGCCCCGTGCCACCCGGTGACTCGGGCTTCTGAGATCGCATCTCTCCCCACTGAGATTACGGATGTATGCCAAGGCACCGAGCGGGACAGGCGAATCGCCGGCAGTAATGCCACCCGCTGCCGAGAAAATGTTACGATCGTAGTGAGAATCACCGACAGAACCTCTCTAGCCACCGACGGAACCTCCCTAGCCAGCCTGTCCATAGCCATATGACAATGCCTGCCTAATCTCTGGCTTCCCCATGCTTTGGAGGTTCGCGGCATTCGAGAACAAAAGCTTTAAGAGCACTGCTTGACTATTTAAAATCCGCAGGCTACAGCAGCCTGTAATACGTGAGGAAAGGACGAAGATCAAAATTAGCCACGCAATTTGTTTACTATTGTATCACACTGTAAATAGTGGATCATAGTGTATTACAGTGTACCATAGTGTTTGTTGTGCTACCTCTCCTACAACCACTCTCGGTTCCCCCTACCCCCCTAGCAAGGCGAGAAAGCTGACCCCACCACTGGGAGACTAACCTTTCGCCTTGCTTCTACCCCCTTTTTCACTTTACAATAAACTGCTACTAGTCTTGTGCGAATAGTGGATTTTGACTTTGAAGCGAATTCGAAGCGAATAGTGGTTTTGGCCGAATATTTTCGATTCGAATATCGAATAGTTTTTCCACGCCTTTCACTATTATAGCATAATGCTTAGACGAAGACCCAGCTAAACTTGTGAAGGTTGTTCCACTTGTTCTTTTATAAGCTAAGTTTAATCTATCTATATTTTTGAACCGTGACCTCAGAAGGTCTGATGTCTTGGGATGGCAAGTAAACGACTGATTTGTCATAAAATGAATCCTATAGAGATGGCCAACTATACCCAATTGAGTGAATTTACAAATCTTTCGTTATAAAATATTCTTTCTTTAATCTCGACTTAAAAAAAAAGAATGAATCGTGCATGATGAACACAGGTTGTAAGGGTATCTCTGCCTAACATAGTATACTCTTGAAAAACAGTCAGTTTAATTTTAAAACTTTTACTACAATGTAGGCAGAAACATTCACGCAGTTTCCATTTATTTTCAAATACAGCCGGCACGCGTGCACCATCCCGCTTTGAATGTATGCTTTTCCTCCAAGCACGCAATTGCGATATTCATTCTTTCCCAAGTATATCGCGACGGGTTACCCCGTTGAGGGCGCTTCTTACGGAGCACTGATGTAATGCAGAGAAACAACACCCGCAGAGCTCGCTTCAGCTGGTATTGCTTCTCCGCAGTGCACCGGTGCTCGCGAAGCGCACTCAACGGGGCTAACCCACCGGTTAGCCCCGTTGAGGCTAACGCACTCAACGGGGCTAACCCACCAAACGCGAATAGTGCAGTTCTTCTCGAAGCGAATATCGAATAGTGTATTATTCGAAACCTCTATTCGAAATTTCGAATATTCGCACATCCCTAACTACTAGTACCATGCTTTGGCGCCGTTGCGCCTGCTTCACATTATCAATGCCAGGGTCGCCACCCCCAATTCAATGAAGACGATGCTTGTCCCCAACGCACTGCTACAACCACAGCGCACTCCTATTACCTCAGCGATTCCAGTACTTTCGGAACGCATATTTTATAGCGGGTGAGCAGGAAGATCTGTAGTTTCTAAAGGTGAATAAATATAATGGAAGGTATACGTTTGACTCAAAACAAATTAGAGGCCAGACGGACGAGCTCGTAAACTTTGATGATGTCGAAACAACGAACGCTGAACGTTTTTATCGCTGAGGCCAAGGACCAGAAGAAGAGTAGAAGGTAAAGAGGAATCGCAATGGGAGGGGGGGGGGGGGGGGGGCAGGGTCCTCTGGTATTACAACCGCTTCGAAGACCCCTAAGCAGCTTGGGAGGTGTTAGCTGTGCTGGGGCTCATGTTTCGTAATGAAGTACTGTGCCTATCGTCAGGCACCCGTCACTACCTCGAGGGGCACGAGGGAGTTGGACAGGTCAGCCAGTCAAGCATCACCGAAAGAGGCTGTGGAAGGGTACATGGGTTGATCCAACTCTGACGACAGAAAGGCCAGAACCAAGCTGAACTTTGAGATGAGTGAAACCTTAGCAGGATGCTGAGACTTCACTCTAACGGACATTAAAGGGGCAATGCAACGATATTTAATTGGACAGTTTTACATTTTACACGGCTTACTGGCACTAGTGGGACTCAAGGATACTTGCACGCAACGCCACTGGCCAAGAAACTCCTTTGTTGCGGTGTAATTTCAAGGACAAAAGCGAGTGTTTTCATTCAATCTCTCCTTCGCAAAACTTGATGACGTAGGTGGGCGGTCGCAGTACCGCCCAGTGACGATATTTGAATGCAACTCATAGGTTGAACCCGAGCATTGCGTGGGCACTCGATTTGGGCTCGTGATAATCGATAGCTCGAGAAGCATTCGGGTAGTGGCCCGTGTCCAATCGCTGCAATGACGACAATAGCCGAAGCATAACAATGTCTGAAACTCAGAGCGTGTTCTGTGCCTGCCAACCCCGGCGCGTGGCTATGGCTGAGTTTACATGAATGCGATCATAGTGCATCGAATCGAACAGGGACCAATCACACGCACCCTTTCTTCCTGCTTCTTCCTCTTCTACCCATCTACTGCCAATCAAAATAGTCACATCTCGATTCGATGCGCTACGGTCGCATCCATGTAAACGCCACCTACGATCAGCATTGGCGGCATATAATCGGCTCCAGATCACGTGGCCGCTTGTTCTGGCTGCGAGTTGAGGGGTTGAATGCTGCTCGTTTTTCTTTTATTTTTGCTGCGACTTCGAATGCGTGTGGTGAAAAACGAACGTGTGTTTCATAGGTCATTAACGTGAGCGATCCGTTCTAAGTGGTATTTGCGCAAAGTACAAAAATCGTTGCATCGCCCCTTTAAGGAATGCCTATCTGGACAGGCATGTTCTTAATGTCTGTCACAAAAAGGTGCCTGCTGCATACTCTTGAGTAGTAGGAGGCAGAATTTGGGACTTAGTCTTTCGTCAAAATGAGCTTCAGTCACTTTTCATGGTCCCGAGTGCTTCTTGAGGTCTCGGAAAATGGCAGCCACGGCACCTTCTTTCGCGAGTCCTCCTAAAACGCGGAAGAAACGTGGTAAAATAATAAAAAAAAACTAAGTACCTAAGTTGAACCCATAGCTACCACGCCAAATGACCAAAACAGCCCTAATAATGCAATAACGCACGAGAGAGGCTTAAAGGGGCACTGAAACATCAATTTTTTTTTTAATTATCCGAAACAATTGAAAACGATGGCGGGACATTATCCTCAAAATTCGAAACTTGGGAATTCAGTATTTGGGAAGTAAAAAAATTGCGGTTGCTTAGCTCGGCTATGCCAGGATATACGTAGCGTGAGCTTATGCGCACAAAATGAGAGGCGCTCTCAAGCAGCTCCGGTGCAGCGTCAGACTTGGCTACTGCGCAATGGAGGCGCACAGCTGGGCACGTGGCGGCGCCAGTGCGTCCGCCGCGGCTATGACGTCACTCCTCTGGAATGCGGAGACCGGCGAGGCGCGCGCGGCGGCGGCGGAAATCCAATGCAGATTTTCGACCCGAGAAAAACCGAAAAACTAACCACCGGGTGTGACGTCATACCCGGAGGTTTCGACCAAAGTTACTGGAGCAAGCTCAGTTTCACAGCTCCGCCTGCGACGTGGGCTCAGTGGCGGTCACGAGAACTAGCAGCGCTGCAGTCGACTCTTGCTTCCGGATTGTCTAGCCCGCCAAATATGAATAGCAATACTTGAGCTTGGGCGAGTTGTTGATTCATACTAACACTTCACAGCGCAAGGAAACAGACGCACACAAAAATAAATTTCAAACACTCAAAGGAAGAACATTCGCAATGCGCTGACTCTGATCTCTGTGGTGTATTACACTTAATCTTCATCATCGTTTTTTGCTATTATACACATGGAAGTAAAAAAAAAGGAAGAAAAAAGAAAGAAAAAGGGAGCTCTCAACGCAGTGGTATACTTCGTCTCACCTTAGCATGGACTAACTGCGAAGGCTGTGCAAGCGCGAGCGGCTAGCCTTGACTGCCTTAACTGTAGCACTCGCTGCACGAGCGCTAGTGCAGCCGCCGAAGGTTCATCCAAAGCAGCTAGCTCGCGCTTTTAGCATGCGCGGCTAACAATAGTCCATGCTAAGGTGAGACGAAGTATAGCAGACAACGCGCGAGACAGGGAAGCAAGATCCGACTGCAGCGTATATATAGTTCTTGTGACCGCCACCTGGACCACTCGCCTCTGCAGGCGAGAATAGGGAGCTGCGAATCTGAGCTTGCTCCAGTAACGTTGGTTTCCACTATACCTGTTTTCACCTCAAGAACCGAAGTAAAACAAGTCCGGCTCCTCGCGGAGCATTACTAGTTTCCCCCTCTATGCTGATAATTAAGATATATGTAGGTAAATTTTAGATTAGATATAGGTTAACTTATCAAGACGTACACGTTCCAAACGCCTGAAGCATCGCTTTTTCTTCCGATAAGCATATCTCGAAAGAACTACTTCGCGCCGCGTATGAACAATGCGCAAAACTTGTTTTTGTCTTGAGGTGAAAACAGGTATAGAGTGCCTCAATGTCCTTCTGTTTAGGGTGATGCCATCGTTTGTAGTACCCGATGCCGACAGCACGCGCTCACAGGGAAAATACAAAGAAATCGCAGGAAACAAAATGTCGCCCTAGCACAGTCAGCGCCACGAGCGCGTGCAGGGACACGCTCTTTCACGCGCTTCAGAACAAAAAATTAAAAATAACCCTTCGAAACAAAATGTCCAGATGTCATCACCCCAAGCAAAGCGCACATGAAGGCACCCTAGTTTCGACTGCCTTGCGCGTGCCGTTTATGAGGGAACGCGTGAAGCGTTTTTGACTGCTCGGGTAAGGCTTGCGGAAGGCGTGGAAATGTTGAGAGCTCTGCATAATTCTTCACGATTCCATCCTCCGACCCAACGCGCCGGGAAAGAGGGGCTTCGACGCTATTTTGAAAGCGCTGTTGTGGCTATACTTGGTGCATCAATCTGAGATATAATTTTAATATTCGTGATCTTGCAAGCCAAATAAAAACGATTTACGTTTATTACTTGTTTTCTTAAATTCAGAACAGTTTTAGTTTCTCTAAAGGGGGAGGAAGTGGCCGAGTGGGCTAACGCGTCTCAGCTTGGAGCGTGGCGCGAAAGCTTGCGCTGGGAACCTCCTGGGTTCGATCCCCGCCGCCCCTGCCCGTTTCGATCTGGATGAGTTTCCTACGGGCACGCGTTCGTGTAATCACTACTGCGTGATGCACGTTAAAGACCCCAGATTAGCGGTTGTACTGCACTGGCTAAATTTCTCATCTACAGCTAAGAGACCGATCACCCGTTGAGGCGTATCAAGGCTGTATAAACATACAAAGCGAGCCAAGTTTTTTTTTTAGTTTCTCTAAGTAATCAGTTGAAGTGCAGCGCTTGTCCCGTCTACACCTTCCCTTGTCTTTGTTATGTGTGCGCTGTTCCCAGTTGTATCATGAACCAACTCGCCTGCATCGCCACCTTGAGCGACAAGACGGAGGTTGGTTCCACCGACAACGGTATATTGCATCCCAGCTTCCCAAGCACCAGGCTACTTACGAGAAAATCTGACCAAAATTGTTGTGTGTATGTTTATACAGTCGGAAGTTAGTCTGCCTCAGTGGGCGTCTGGTGTCTCAGCTGTAGGTGAGCAATTTAGCCAGTGCGGTACAACCGCTAACCTGGGGTATTTAACGTGCAGCACGCAGTAGTGATACACGACCGCACGCCGGTACGATGCACATCCAGATCGAAACGGGCAGGGGTGGGGATTGAACCCAGGATCCCTGGGTTCAAACCCCAACCCTGCCCGTTTCGATCTGACTTTAAACAGACTGGTCGGGACACGTGTGTCAAAACATAAATTTTACGCGCATTTTTTTAGGGCAATATGGACGGCGCGAGATTTATTTTAAATTCTGCGAGCAAAGTTCATGACGTCACAGAATGGTCATACACTCTCTCCACGTGAACGTGATGGCCAAGCCGATCCACCTCTCCTCCACGCGCCTAAAATGCCGAGAGAGAAAACGAGTGGAAAGGAGGTGACTACCGACTAAATCGCGTCTCGCGCCGTCAATATTGCCCTAAAATTTGTTTTTCGCCTAATTTTTTTTTTTTTTTTTGACACGCGTGTCCTAATTAGTCTGTTAAAAAAAAAATATTTTTTTTTCTTCTTTTCAGTGGCCCTTTAAGCTAAAACTGGAGCCAAAGCTACAAGCGCGAGCTAGCCCCAGTCTTGTACACGTTACTAAAAAAAAGTAATCGGTTACAATTACTATTACTCTTGGCTAAAAAGTATTCGATTAGATTACTTGATTACTCGACGGCAAAAGTAATTGGACATTACTTAAAGAAGTAACCGTTACTTTTCCGATTACTTTATTGTGTGAAGACACATCTTTAGCGCTCATAACAATGAACTCCTTCAAACCTATATTTCACATTTGCACAAGTACTGACGAAAAACTGGTTCCCTCTTCGTGGTCGTCGCACCTTCACAATGCGGAGACAAGCATAGAATTCGTTTGAAGAAGTTTAATGATTTGAGCGTTCGCCAGTGAGTGTGTGTTGTGGGGGGGAGGCGAGCGGTGGGGGTATTAGATCTTGTTCTTGAGCAAGGGTTGTCGCTCAAAGTTTGCGTCGCTCATTTAATTATTCACATGTGGATGAGCTCGCATGTTATACAAAAGAGCAGCAGCTCCAGGATTTGAAACGGATCATGTGTAGTATCCATTAGCGGAAGAGATCGCCCCGACCACTTCTCAACTCGAAACATTGCTTGTCACAAAGACCACGTAGGGGAAATGGGGAAATATTTTAACTGGCTTTGTTATGTTTTGCATCCGCTTTAGGCATTCTTCGGTTCTGGTTCTCCTACGGGCTGCGAGTAGGTACCATAGGCAGATTTTTTTTTTTATTTGTGTGTGTGTGTGCGTGAGGGGGCTAGTTTGAACGAAGGACTTACAAAGTTGTGTTCTGCTCCCTCAAACTTCGCCCTGAATGGTCTTTGCCACGCACTGTGGCTTTACTGGGGCTTCCCACTCCCAGTCCCAGCTCAAAAAAAAAACAAAAAAATCGGACATTCCACAGAAACTGTACATAGAAAGGGATTGACCTCGTTTCCTAAAGCTCCGCAAAAATCTTTCTTTTTACCGTTAAAAAAAAAAAAAAGAAAATTTTATTTTTATCATATCAGGAAAAAAAAAAGGCGTGTGCCGGGGGGGGGGGGGGGGGGGGTGTCCCGTAGAAAAATAGTAACGGTTAAAAGTAATTTTATTACTTCAAAAAGTAATCGGATTACTTTTGTGATTACTGCCTAATAAAAGTAATCAACTGATTACAAAATTACTCCAAAAAGTAATCGATTACAAGTAATTTGATTACTTGTAATGCGTACGGTACAAGTCTGGCTAGCCCGCGATCCTGGCTTTGAGACGTGCATTTCTAGCGCGAGTGCTCGTTCTGCGGAAGAACGCTTGAAAGCAGCGACCTCGAGCTCGCGTGATTGTGATATTTGCTGCAGTCTCAGCTTAAAGGAGCACTGAATCGAAACTTAAAGTATACCTCTCACGTTCAGATATTAGTTAGACATGACGAACTCCATCTGGTAATGAAAATCACACGCTTGTATTTCAAACGGATGCTGTATTTTTTCGTTCTAAAAGTTCGATTCTGGCGAGCGCTTCAAAATCAGCCATCAAAGAGCGCGGTGCGTCTCGGGATATCCGTCGCACCCACGACTTGCCCGCGACGTCATCGGCCTTCCTAGGGCCAAGCGTACCGTATAGTTATGGGCGCTGACACTTGGTGGCTTCAACGCGTTACTACCTCGCTTAGTCAGAGTACCCAAGGGCTAACATATAACCGGGAGATTGCGGAACAGGCGGAGTCATGCGCGGTAGGACTACTCGTAGTTCGTCCTCGGCTCCGCGACTTGGTCGATATGGCAACATCGGCAACGTCGGTTTCAGGCTCGAGCTCTCTGCTCTCTGGACGACATCGTCGCGAGGCGGCTAATTTACAGCCTCCCGAAGTTTTAACATTATCGCGCGAACGCCAACCGGCCGGTAGATCAGCGCCTTATTGCGGCGTGAAACAGCAAATCAGCGAGGCTAGGTGTGTGCCTTCTGGCAGAAGGCACACGCCTAGCCTCGCTGATTTGCTGTTTCACGCCGCGATAAGGCGCTGATCTACCGGCCGGTTGGCGTTCGCGCGATATTAGGGAGTTTTCGCAGATCGTTTTCGCCGTCCCACAACGCTCTCCGCAACCCGCTACGATAGCCGGAACTATACAGTCAAGGCCATCGGCGCGCAGGCGCAGTAGTGGCTTCTTCGTTGCGGAGGGCTTAGCGGAAAGGTAAACGCGGTCTTCGAAAACTCGCTATTGTTAAAAATTCTGGAGGTTTTATCTTTGTGCTCTCACACGAGGCGGGATGCAGGTAGTTCTCCTACTGTCTAAGGCAGTGGTTTCCAACTCGTTTGAGTGTGGCGACCAGATAGTCCACTCCGAAAAGGTCGAGGGCCAACGTAAGACTGGGGGAGGGGGGGGGGGGGGTTCAAAAGTTTTTGAAACAAAGAAACATCGTGCTCTATACTTTTTGTAAAGTCGCAGTTTTGCCATTAGATTTGATTTATTTATGACTACTTTGGGCCCTGACCTGATATGATAACAAGAACTAAAATTACACCGCCCCGCCAACATGCTGGCATTTTTAATGGAACAAGAGAACAAGTACACTGTTGTTCCTGTTGCTCAATTCACTCAGGAATCAACCAAGCTCAACGTGCCTCTAAAAATACAATCAGTTAATTTTGCAGTTCTTGCTTTCCTGACGATTTTCATTACACCAGTTTGAATAAATACTTGGTCTTTTGATTGTGATATTTTTTTTAAGGCTAGAATCCCGAGCTCGTAGCTTTATCTTTAGCAGTTGCTCCTGCTGATCAAGAGTTCGCGCAGCCGAGATGCATCCTTCAACGAATAGCTCGCGTTTGCGTCCTAGTAACGGAATCGTTGTACATTACAAAAAGCTGGGAAGCAAACAATATAGCGAAACATAGGACAAATGAACGCAGATAAGTATAAACTATGTGAATACGTTAAAAAGAGCAGATCTACTTTTCGAGCAAAAGTGAATCGACGAGATGAGATCACTATGTCGCATGCCATTTCTAGCGCTCGAGACATGGGAACCGAGACTCATAGCCGGTTGCCTGCGGGCCGCGTCCCAGCGAGTCGCGGGCCGCATGCGGCCCGCAGGCCGCGTGTTTGAGACCCCTGGTCTAAGGTGACGGCAGGATCATGCGTGAGATTTGTAGGACAAGGTAATTGCTGCTTACCTGATTTACCACCGACTGATCACAACGACCAGACTCGACGTGGGCGCCAGCTTCACGGATAAATAAATATCGCTTTGAAGGTGCCATACGAGTTGGCATCTTTCATTTATTAAAGATAGCAGGGAAGCAGGCTGAATCCGGTGAGGCAGCACGGCAGTGGCATTTCCCGATTTTAAGCAGCGTATCACATTGATAGTGGTGTAAGTGCAACATTGTCACACCACCGCGACGAAACGGGTACACCACGATGATGTTGCGATATTCCTTGTCACAAGGGCGAACACTAAACGAACGATGAGACGACATCGGTGTAGAGGAAGCTTGTGCTGGTCTCGACGGGATGCGATTTTCCAAGCGACGGCACAGAACGAAGATAGAACACGACTCTACAATTCTGAGATCGTCACACAAAAACTATCACAAAAAAAAAACAACGAAAAACAGCTCGCATTTACATTATTTTGCAACGCGGCTTGTCTCAATGGCGAACACTAAACGAATAAAGAGAAGCGACCGGCACCGCTTTCGTCGGTCTCGTCCAACGAGGCTTACGCGATCGTCCAGGCGTGTCACGTCGACGGCGACTCAGTTGGACGGCAACACGATCGCTGAATTCTCACATCGTCGCACAGAAACGACCGCGCACAAAAGCCGATACCGGCACAGCTGTGCGACGTAAACCCGCGGATAACTTCGAGAGGTCGGCGCCCCTCGGGGAGAACGACGTTGGAAGCCGCGCGCGCCATGTTGAAAAATACAGCTCATCAGCCCCTGACGTCAGTGACATCAAAGAATGAGTGGAAGCGATCGGCTGGCGGAGTGAATCCAAGGTGGTCAACTGTGCTTTGACTTTCTTCACCAAACCTTCGGTATAACGTTCTGGCTAGGTAATCTGTACCAGTAAGTGTGTTTCCCATATAGTGGCGCTGCCGTCGGAGGCCGATGCCGTCACGACATTCCATTGAAGCTTCATGAGGAACAACAACCAGGTTGTTTTTGGTTATCGTTTAATTAAGTTTAGAATATGTTTTCTTGCGTTTTCCAACGAAATATTGATGTTTATGAGGTTCTACCGCTACTATACGTCTTGATGAAGCAAAGAAATGAACTCCAGACTTTGGTTTTCGTACACCTTTAGGGGTGAACGGAGTATACACGCTGTAAACTTGAGTGCGCGATTTTGGAAGTGTTCTTCAGCGACCAAAAGGCGGTGTTAGTTTGAGTCCAATAGCGTTGCATAAGATGTTCAGGCAGGGCGGGCGATTTTCGAAGGGTTCTTCAACTACCACAAGGCAGTACTAGCTTGTGTGCAATAAAATTGTTTAACAGGTTCGCGATATGCTCTCTCTAGTTAATACACCCTTATTGGTTCCAAAACACTATGGAATTTTCGTCCGGTGTGCTACTGGGCTTAATGCGAATAGCCTATGAGGACTCTATGGTGCGCGCCCGCAGCTTTACCGGTCATTCAGCCCATCTGCTCCTAAATAGGGAGTTTCCGTAGATCGTTTACGCCCTCCCGCAACACTCTCCGCAAACCGCTACGAGATCCGGGTTTCTTTAGTCAAGGCTAGCTGCACACAGGCGCAGTAGAGGTCTCTTTGTTGAGGATAGCTTAGCGGAGGGAGGAAATCGGTTTACGAAAACTCCCTATTGACACCTTAGCGACTCCGACGTCACACCTCAGCTGCCGGAGTGTTTCACCCTACGGGTAGCGTAAAGCCGGGGTCACGCTGCTTACACATGATACAAAGGACAGTCTGCACACAGATTGAAATGCGAGTCACCGCGAGATCCGCACTTTAAATGCCGCATGGTAATGAATTCAAGGAGAAACTTGGCATTCGAAGTTCGAACCACAGATATTGTAGTGACTCGTGTTTGCAGACTGTCTGTGTATGATGTATGAACAGTGTGACCCCGGCTTAAGTGTTTATCTTTCTTTTTCTCTTTTTTTTTTGACCATTTTCGCCGATAAATGTTTTATTTTAATTGTTATATAAAAATGGGAGGCAGATTGCATAAATTTTAGACATCTAGGATATACGAAACACATGCGAGCTCTGGTCCTACAAATACGAATTCAAAGGATCCTCTTGGGTGTAATGTAGGAGCTGTCAATAGTAAAGCAAACAAACAATCCAATAAAGGCAGGTATTTTTATCATTGAATTTGGCGATTTTCTTGCTTTCGTGGACCGTCATTTGTGTCTGCACCACTTTTCCTGTATCCTATTTTAAACTGCTCGATCGTTACAACGTTCAATTAAAAGTGCGATACAACAATTTTCGTTGTTTCAGTAAATACCGCTTAGAAGTATTCCTTGACATTCATGACCTACGAAGCACGCGTTCGTATAGGTTACGTTTTACCCTTGAAATTACGCGGCGACAACGAAGCTTTTTGGTCAGTGGCGTTGCGAGCGAGTGTACTCGGGAATCACCAGGGCCAGTGAGCTCGTGTCAAGCAGAAACCTTCCTACCCATTATAGATGTACATCCCCTTTAACGTCATTAAACGCTAGATATTTCTAGTGAAATCAACGGCAATTTATTAAGCTTAGTTATATTTAAGAAACAAGCCTTCATTTATTGAATCTGATTTGAAATTCCTTTGAAACCGTAGCAGACAGTAATGCTGGCTATCTTCCTTGGCCATTGCGATTGTTGTCAACGTTTTGAAGTACACGAGTTGACTTTCTCATGGAGCGCTTCTGGAGAAGATCTCCACCGCGAAACAAAGCCCAGCAGTAATTGTAATTTTGAATATACTTTTGGTGCTTCAGTGGGGCGTTAAACAAAAAAGTACTTCTGCTGCTGTTGATGAGTACATTACGAGAGATTCACCACCTCTGTCTGCCAGACTATTTATAACTCAGAGGTCCTTTGGGCTCTTATAGTTGCCTTCAAATTTCCGTAGAAATTATTCTGGCCCTGCTTTTGTTAGGTCGGAGCAGGCCTCATTCATGACCTTCATTAATTTTGTTAGCACATCTTTGTCACGAATTTTACAAAAGCGTTACGATTTTTTTATATTTAACTTTTAAAGGTTATCTTCCTCGTAGAGGTTTCAAAATGTTTTGTTTCTTCCTTATGCTTCTGCTATATAAAAGAAGAGCAGACAAGCGTAGAAGTCTCGAAATTTCCACAAACTTGCGAAAGGCGATATCTACATGTTCTTACAAAGGGAACACTTGATAAGTAAAATATCTCAACTAGCCTGTGGAAAATAGTAAGTTTCATCATTTATTTTTGGATAGCTGAAATTTACTGAATTGATTTTATTGTGCGAATCTGGCGTCTCGGGCAGACAATTTAAGTACTGCATTATTACTGATGTTGACTAAAAACCCGGGTAACAGCTCAGTGTGGATTTTATTTGGTGCCCACATATCTATGAATGTCGAATTTTCACTTCCTATCGTAGAAATGGTAGCATTACCGCACTTGAAACTCCTTAAGACATCATAACGTCAATTAAATGTCTTACGAGTAAATAATTTTCAGTTGTGTAATTGTATATATCCCATAACCAAAGTTGTTAGGTTTGTTAAAAACAGGAAATGAATTAGGTTATAAAAATGCATGTTATGTTTTTTATTCGCAGCCAAGAAATCGCAAACATTGCTCTTGCTTAGCATGAGAAAAACCAGACACTCGACTTTTACATCATTCACAGAATCTTCCACTCCAAGAGTAAATAAAAGTGGAGATCTCCGGATAAATCGAAACTTTCGGTTCTTCGTTCTTTACTTCTACCGTGAGTAGCACAGCTCTAAAGTGCGAAATACTCTAGTGTCTCATTTTATCACAACCATGTTTCATTGAAAATAATGCATCGTATAGTAAACACGATGAACTGAAAATTCAAATCAAGATACTCTCGGTTTTCAGAAATGCTTCAAGTATTGAGATGTGACGTATCTCTTCTGAATCTATTGTTAGATTACTCACTTTTATGGTATTCACACAACCGACGCCACGAGCTCAAGGGACCAATCAAGCAGCGTCAAAAGTGCAAGTCACCGGGCCTTCGTTTCACATGATTGGTTCAGCAATGATAGAACACGTACAGAAACATTACGAGCGCCATGATGGTGCGCTTTTGACGCCGTCTGATTGCTCCCATCAGCTCGTAGCGTCGTCTGTGTCTGGACTTGAGATGATACGGAGTATAGCATACGTGTAGCGAAACGATACCGATTACGAATTCATGGCTACCTATTGCATCTATGTCATGTTCCACAAATCGGTCGTACTCGAAACCTTCACGGCATTCTCACCGTCATCCTGTCGAGCATTCCCACAGTCGAGACGCATTCTCACCGTCATCCTGTCGAGCATACAATTGTCCACCCACAGTCGAGACGCCTTTCAACCTCAACCATTTCTTTCCAGTAAGATGCCCATTGGCAGATACAGGCGTTGTCATTGCCATGTGAAATCAATGGTTTAAGTTATGATCCTATTTTTGTTTCTCTCATGTGAAAAGCATTTGACTCCGATTATATGACGGGCTCATTCATTGCGTCGCAGGCCTTATCAGAAGGTCATAGGAGTCCAGCTCCTTAGGCACTCATTTTATCTCAAGGTTATGTAAGCGCTGGTTTGACTATAGTACCACTCTTCGCCAGTTGTGGCTTTGATTTTATTTGAAGGCGAAAGCCTTACTTGACCCATTACGTGAAAAAGCGGCGGCGTTGTATTCGAAAGTTGGTCACACCAATGCGTTACCAAGCACGCGGCTCAGAGATCAAACACAAAGAAAAGCGCAACAACGCAGATGCTTCGTCACGTAGATCTGAAGAGGCGCTCAAGGTCAGAGTGGACGCGCCTCAGAAATAAAACACAAAGAAAAGCACAGCAACTCGGATGCTTCGTCACGGAAGCCGTCGTGAAGCCGGTGGGGTTCGTCTCGCCTACGCAGTGGGGGAGCGTGATGTCACCGCCGGAACGCCGTGTGCGAAATGAAGATGTGACGCGCTGCTTGTAAGAATGAGCTGCGTGTAGGAATGCCTTCGCATTCTTACACCTAAGCAGTCTTAAGTGTCTGTGCCGAGTTTTTTTTTTTATTTTTTTTTTTGAGCTCGAAGTTTGTTTTAGTTAATTCTTGCATTATTTCCTTTATCTCTTTCCTTACGTGTTTGACATCATTTTCATTCGACTGCATTTCATAGCGAGTGTCGCTTCAAAACTTCGTACACTTTTTATAGGCTTCTTCAGTATGTTCTCAGTTCGCGGCAAAAATAATATTTTTTTTATTCATTTTTTGCGTTAGTTATGGTAGTCACATTGAATATGTTACACCACTCCCCAAGCGTTGCAATAATTAAAAGGGACGGGACACGCGAAATATAAAATCTGCGAAACTATATCCCTAGAACCCATTAGATGGTACTAGATTTTCTGCGAGAAGGATTTTGTAAACAACGTATTAGTTTCGTGGATAAATTTTATTTAATCACGGGACCCCCGAATGTGCCCACGCAGGAACGCCGTCATGTTTGAAAAGTCGGTGACGCAATGCCTTGTCTCTTCGTATGTCATGCATATACTTGCCAGTGTTCCTAGCAATGCGGCTGTGCCGCCGGCGGAACTCCGATCGTTTCCCCCCCCCCCCCGCGAGTGATTCCTACATCGAACCGATAGAGGCTGCGGCATCGCTCGAGTTGTCACTCCATTGTTTCGGCGGACTCGGAGCAAGGAGGAGGCTGGAAGGTAAGGGAAGAGTAGCCGCGTAGCTTGTCATATGAGAGTGTCGAGCACGGAAAAGCCTAGAATGAGAGTGTGTTCAACTATATGATTATAGTCACAGGGCTGACGTAGTCACATCATGGTGTCCATGTGCGCAGGTTACGTCCGAATTCCGACAGGGTTGCCTGGTCGCCAGACGCACATGATCGCTACATTAGAAAATTAACTCTTGTAATTGCTAGAGCTCTTAACATCGCGAAACTTAGTTTGTAGTATAAGTAACATATGAGCATTTTATATCAAGAGTAATTTATTTGTTTATTTTCGAGTCGCGACTATTTCAATGCAGACAACAGACTGTTTTAGGAATGAAAAATGTTGGCCTTGCGAGCAGAACAAAATGTTCCGTATTGTGTACCTGACGTGCACCGCTTACCTTTGTGCCCCTTTTCCCCCATTTCGTTCATAAAACTTTAAAGTAGAAATATGCCAGATGTACTTGGAGTATTTCCCAAGACTGGTAATTTACTTGCGACATACATTAAGTAATCTTGAGGCGAGCACTATTCTCGCAAAGGGCTTTCCCTTTCGGAGAACGTAAACATAATTAATTAGCGCGGGTCACTGTACGGCTTTGCTGCGGTGCCACTTAAGCATTCTACCGCAATGCCATCGCCCGATTTCTGCCTGGTGCTACGTAAGAAGAGACATCGTTCCTGAGCCTCGCCAGTGGCAAATATCCGACATAAAGGACTGTGCAATAATATTAATAAAAAAAAAAACAAGCATGCAGAAAGGAGATTTAAAGATACCAAAATGCGGCGACGACAAAACGCAGCCTGTGTTGCATCTGCTGCAGGTTTTGCAAGCGTGGGCGTCCGCAATCATCGAGCGCTTTATTGAGCGGCGGCCACAGCTCGGGTTTATTTTATAGGTTTACGTTTATACTTTGCCCTGCTTCTGCCGCCAGTTTGTGCTCCATCAAAATAACGCCTGCTCGCCGTCATGTATAAAATTTAATAGCCGGCTTGTTTTGGGTACTTGACTCGATCATATAGATTTGCCGTCGCCTCGACACGCTGTCCGACACCTGACGGGATAGAGAGGGTAAGCTGGAGGGTTGTCTCACTAACTACGTGTGGTGGAGGGACAGCTCTCTCGTTGAAGGCCTTAATTCAATCAGGCGGGATGGGGCCTCGAGGGAAACCTATGGCGCCACAGCCAGAGCGGCTGCCGTGAACTGATTGTTTTTTTGTTTTTGTTTTTCTTGGCTGCTCAGAACCGGCCGGCGTTTTATTCGGGGCGGTGGGCGTGTGTTTTGCGGACGAAGGCTGCGACCTGGCAAATGAGATTTGCCTTGTTTTGCTTTTCTTGTTATAACCATATCAAAAGGGTGAGTGGCTTTTGACTTAAATGCGCCGCGTCTAATCATACACGCATTCACGGCAAAAAAAAGTAATTGATTACAATTACAAATACTTGCAGTCAAAACTTTTTTGATATGATTACTTGATTACTAGACTGCAAATGTAATTGGACATTCCTTCAAAAGTAACCATTACTTTTCCGATCACTTTCTAGAGCCGCATCGGTGGCTCCGGGGCAAAGCGCTGGAAGTTAGAGAGTTCAAATCCTGACTGCGAGGTGCGGGCCATTTTACTTAGGTTTTATTGCGTAGAATGCGCGTGTAACTCAGACTTCGGTCACACGTTAAAAGATCCCCGGGTCAAAATTAGTCCTACGTCCTTCGATCTGCCGCCAGACGCAGATGCGTGACGTCTTATTCCGGGTGCATCTGCGATTAACAACACGTGAAGGTTAGCTTTGTTGTGTTTACACGGTTGAGAGAAATGGCTTTTAGGCGAGAGTCATTCAAATAATCCCCTTCAAGCACGAGTGGACTAGCGTTGGTGGGTGCTCCTCTTAAGGGGCATTCACACGGGGGATGCTTTTCGAGGAGGGGTGTGCATGACGTCAGTGATCGGTGAAGCCAGCGGGACTCCTTCCCCGACTCTAGCGTTCACACGAATGGCGGGGAGCCGAGAGGGATGTCAGTGTTATCAGACGCCTTTAGCGGTCACACACTCGGCAACAGGGCTCGGTGCGCGCTGACGAAAGTAGAAAAATGGAGGCCTACATGAAACGGCACTACGCGATTATGTCAGTAGCAGGCAGAAGACGACGAACTTGAATCGCGTGTTTACTGCTTATGCTATTCGCACAGTCCGCACAGAAGTTCGTCAAAAAACATACAGGCACCAAAATGACATTTATGACCGAAACCAGACCAGTTTGGGTAGTACATAACGCGTTACGCTTTACTCTACCTTGGTTTCTTTTGGGGAAACTTAAAACGTAACGCGTTATTTTTTTTTTTTAAGTGACTTGTAACTGTAGTTCTATTACTTTTTCTGGAGTAACGATGAAAGTAACGTTACTTTTTTCCTCACTTTACGGATACGTAGTTTCCCATGAGTAACGACCTGGTTTTTTGAGACGCGAAAGACCTACTAGTTCTCCGTGACCGAACACTTACATGTGAAAAGACGGTGAGAGCGCAGGCGAGCTGGTGGTAGCTAATCATGTTGTATTACACCTGAGACTGCGGTGGATGAAAACGGAAAAACTTTCAGTACAAGGAACAGACAAAGAGAACGTCTCAATTTGAGACGTTCTCAATTGAGTCTCAATTTGAGACTCAATTGAGACGTTCTCTGTGTCTGTTCCTTCTACTGAAAGTTTTTCCGTTTTCATCCACCGCAGTCTCAGGTGTAATACAACATGATTAACACTTACATGTTGATTATTTGAAGCACTATCATTATTGCCGTTTTTTTTTTGTTTTTTGCCAATTACTTTTTGGGCACAGCGGCCGTGAAATGATACATGCACAGTGACGATTCACTGGAAAGATGAGGGCTATAGGTAAAGCATGAAGTAGTAACATGCGTACTTGCGCTTTATGCAAAAAAAACTTAGGGAGAAGGGGGAGGAGGGGGGTTTCCAACTTTTCCCTTGATTTTTGTGTAATAAAAACTGACTAAAAGGTAACCCAGTTATTTTTTAAAGTAACCGTGACGAGTTAATGTTTCTTGCGCTAACGGTAACGGTATCATCGCTACTTTTATCTGAAAGTAACCGTAACCGTAACGAATTACTTTTTGAAGGTAGCTCATTCAAACTCTACAAGACATGCCACATTGATCTGGCTCAGCGATGCTATACAGGGCACGCATTCAAGATGTGTGTGATAGGTTTCTAAATAAAACATTTCTAAAACAAAAAAAAAGAAACAAAACTCATTTAGGTCGGTTGGACTAATTATTTTCAGGGCTGCGCAGAGATACTCTAAAAAGTATTCGGGAATACAAATACTGAGATACACGTATTTTAAGACCAAAATACAGATACTGGGATCATTTGTATTTTACATAACGGTATATCTCTGAGATGCTTCTGCAGAAAAGGCAGAAAAAAAAAAAGAATTCCGGATTACAGATAATGGTGCATAAAGAAATAACATTTTTGCGGAATACGGTGGTAGGTGCGGAGGGTTCAGTTCGGGGCGAACGCAAATAGGAGTGCTTGTATTCCGAATTTACTTAAGTTCATGCACATCTGCTTATCTCAAACTAATAATGTCTTCACAAACACACTCCGACATTCCCTTAAAAACATTGTTGCTTCAGTAAATTCCTGGAGACCAACGACTGCTTCACAAAAGGCGTCTCCCAGAAATGAACCCTATTTTGCCGTGAGGGTGCGTGTCAAACTGCCGTTTTAAGTGCTTCTGAGTTACTCAGGTCTGGGAGATTGGAAAACGAATTCAGACCTATGTCTGCGCGAGACCTGAACAGGTTCCGTGCAGGAAGTTAAGTCCCTCCTAAAGTTCTCTACTGCTCATGACTGATGATTTCTTCCTCTCCACTCACCTCCTTCACAGCGTTCTTTCTGCTAAAGCGGAAAGAGGAAAGGACTTTGTGGAAGGAGCTATGCCCTACTATTCTTACAAGTTACCGTTCTCCAAAGCACCTACGTTTTTGTTATGTTTCTTTTTGCTTTAAGTGTTGAGTGTTTGTGATATACCAGGCAACCATGTTTCCCCCTGTAGAGGAGGTTATGCGCCTGGCTCATGGGAGAAATTTTGCGACCCCTTGCACCAAAAAGGTGGTTTTCAGTATAAGTTAAAAAAAATGACAGACGTTTACGAATTTCTGCAGTGCGAAATTAGAGCGCAGCTCTTGAGGTATTTTCATTTTGCGATATACCGTGCTAAACAATTTGAGAAAGAAATATTATAAAACACTCCCCTCACATCCTGGTTCTGCACCCTCCTCCTCTTCCGTACACTCCCCTCCTCCTCTTCCGTACCCTCACCTCCTTCTCCTCCGTACCCTCCCCTCCTCCTCCTTCAAACCCTCTCCTCCTCCCGCAGCTTCCCCGCTAAGTTTAACGGGAAAATGACGTCACATGACTCCATGTCACGTCACCTATGAACAAATTTAGTTTCTCCGCTAGATTTAGTGAGAAAATGACGTGACGTGACCTCAACACCAATTCAATTCCCCGCTAAATTTAGCGGGGAAACTGAACTGGTGTGTAGATCTGTGAAGTCCCATAATGTAACACTGCGCATTCAGTTTCCCCGCTAAATTTCGCAGTAAAATAAAGATTCGAATACTCGAATGTATCTCTAAAGCCGGGGTCACACTGCTCGTATACATCATACGAAAGACAGTCTGCAAATACGAATCACCGCAATATCCGTGGTTCAAATGCCGCGTGCCCAAGTTTTCTCCTCGAATTCATTGCCACGGGGCATTCGAAGCACGGATCTCGCGATAACTCTCGTTCGAATCTGTATGCAGACTATCTTTTGTATGATGTCTAAGCAGTGTGACCCCGGCTTAAGATACTACCGCGATACGTTTGTATCGCGATACTACCCAGGGGCCCTAATCTGGACACTTGGCGAAAAAGCCGCGAGAAATCTGGAGGCTCTGATTAGCCAGCGCCAAGGTCAAGTGCGGCGTTGGCCAATCACGGCCGCCAGATTTCTCGCCGTCTCTTTCGCCAAGTGTCCAGATTAGGGCCCCAGTTCTGATTATTGTCTCTTGTGGCACGCAAACGCTCAGGCTCATTACACTGCACGTCCCACCGTTTGCTTCCTGCTGTGACGGGTCACCTATAGATTCCATTCTTCGATATTCATTTGGAGCTGGACGTTTTTGACAGACACGGAATAGGCACGGAATTTTTGGACGAGTCTCGCATTGTTGCTATTCTTCAGGCACGGATTTGTGCGATCGACTGACTGATTGCCCCAAATTTAAGCTCGGCTTGCGACATAGAATGAGATGGAATGATCTTGCTTTGTGTGTGTGTGTGTTTTTAACTCTTAATTGGCTCTATCTACTTTGATTTCGCTTCCTCGTTGCTTCTGGCTCTGCATTGTCTCTAAAATGCGCCATATTTGTTTGGCTATTCTGCTGATATTTTTGTCATCATGTGACGTATGCGACGCTTCTCTTTAGTCATAAACTGGTATGTTATTGTGAGTGGCAAAAATGACGCGCCTCATGCTGGCTTGTGGTTCCTACAGGGCAATGTATTTGTGATTAAAATGAAGGGGAGAGGGGGGAGGGGCACATAAAAATTGACGCGTGTTAATACTACGTGACAAAAGTAATCAGGCAATCACAACATTACCCTGAAAAGTAATCTATTATAAGTATTGAGGAATACCTGTAGTGCGTATAGATACAAGTCTGGCCGCTTCCAACTGTATACTGATGGCGGACTTCCAGTGCATTTAGTCACATTCGCCGGCGAGGGCTGCTCTTCGTTCGCTGCAGACGCCAGGCGACCAAATTTTTAACATTGTTTGAAAATGCCGCGCTAAATGTTATCTGATCCCGCTCGCACTGTAAGGCCATTCTACCGTTTAAAAAAGTTAGAGATCATTGTGCTGTAAGATCAGATCATTGTACTATCAGAACAGTTAAGTTTTTCAGTTCTAACTCGTCTAACGCCTTGGAAAGACGCGCCTGTTTAGACCCATGTGAGAGTGCCTGACGTGGAAGTCATTGTAACGAGTGTAGCGTCACTCTAATGTTATGACGGATTTTTCTACGTGAGCTTCGTCATGTTTTAGCGTGCGTAGTATCGGATAAAATGGTATAGATTTGTTCACACTAACGCATGATTCTTTTGACGGCAGGTTTTTTTTTTAAACAATTTTTTTTTTTTCAAAAACCCTGACGATACGCGGAAAAGGGGGAGAAGAGATAAAAATTATAAGTATATATTTACTCCAACGTTAATAAGAAGGGAGAACCAATACAGAGATATACTAGAGTCCAGAAACGGAATACCGGAATTTTCTGCTGATAGCTGATGGGGCGAATCCACGAGTTGTGCCTACGACCTGTAGCCAGTCATGGAAGTAATTCGTTACCAGTAACGGGATTAATTGTAATCCGTTACTCAAATGGATCGGATCGGACTCTATTCGATGCGCTTGGCTAGAGAATCGGGGCGTTTACATGGGAAGATTCGATATGCATGCTAACTCGATTCGATCCTCTATATACTGTCGTATCCATGTAAACGCAGTCACAGAAGCCATGCTTTAACACAAAGACGCAGTTCGTTGTTTTATTTCCCAGCCCCTGCTACCACTTCAAGACAACCCAACGAGCGGGTGCTGACCTTCGCTGCATGTTTCAAGAGCATAACGGACGTATTCCAGGAACCGTTAGCCAAACCGGGGGACAGAAGCACGTGTGCGTGTGTACGTGAGCGCATGCGTGTAAGCCAGTTGGGAGGTGGGAGGGACGGACTCGAAGAAGCTTCTTCAGGCATGTGCCGTGACCAAGCCAAGACACGGTCACCTCAAAAGACCCACATTTAATTTTTTTTTTTTTTTTTCGGAGGATGAAACGCGAAGGATGTAACAAGAATGGACTAAGTGCGGCCGGCCCAACCGAGAAGGACGTTTTGAGAATGGTCCTTGTGAGAAGGTGTAAATCGAGAATGAGTTCAAATGATAGCCACCCGCCTTCCCTGTCTGCGTTCTGTCTTGGTTGTTGATTGTTTATTGATGTTTCCGCCAATGCGCGCCCACCCCGCAAACACACAAAGAACAGCGTGGGGCCTGGCCCTGTTCACGCCTTAGGGATTTTACAAGCTAAATACTGCAGGCCAACCAGCTATGCCCTTTGTGTCATGTGACTTCTCACTAGCGGGTTCGTGAAGCAGAAGATACGTCGGCGATGTGACACTGGCAGCTTATTGTAACAGCAAAACTGTATTACAACTCTGCTGTCACTCTAAATGGAGATTGGCCACAAACCCTCGTCAGTTTCGACGGCAGGCAATGAGCAGGCAGGGGAGCGTTGCCGAATGGGTTTCAGACATCCAAGCCTTGTTCTTAGAAATGAGAATGTCCGAGGAAGTTCGAGTTGCGGCCGGTGGGGGTTCTCATTAGCGGACTGTGCATGCTTGAAGTTAAACCAAAACTTTAGGGGAAGGGAAGCAATTAATAAGCAGTGGCTGACATGGACACTCGAGTTGAGACAGGCGAGAACGGCTGTAAGCGTGTGATAGACATGGACGCGTGCTGATTACGGATGATGATACATTTAGATAATTTTTTAACGGCAAACTCAATTCAGCTGTGATTTTGTTCATTAAAGGGCAACTACGCTCAATTCCGAAAAATTTAGGCTTACATGTGATTCCATTTCACAAAGCACTACTAAACAGCTCTGCGTCTTCGGATTCGCGAAATGGGGAATATTATTTGTGTAATCTTAATCTACACATCAGCTGATACCGAAACCGAAACTTTGGTTGCGTCAGACAACATTGGTCTCGTGTCGTCAGAGTCATGGCCACGTCACGTCGAACCACGTGGTCTTGGGACGTTCGTGGGGGTGAGGTACAGGACACGTGACGAGGGCAGGTCGCTTCGCATGGCGTGAACGGTGATGGCCCGGGGGAGAGGGGAAGGGAAGAAGACGAAAGAGGAGACGGTGAGCGGAGAAACCGGACATGGGGAACAAGTGCGATCTAGCGTAGACAGACCGATAAGCGCGCAGGGCAGCGCAAACTAGCGCATCCGCGCTACGGTGATCACGTGAACGCCGTTGAGCCAACACCGGGAGTGGAAACTCATGACGTCATCGTTCAATTTCGCTCTGAGAAGTAAAAATAAACAAACCGTGAGAATGACGTAGGCATGCCTCTGACGTAGTGGCTCAATGTTGGCCGCTCCAACTCCGCAGCATTGACTGCCCTGATGATTGCGCCTCATGTCTCACGCATTTGGGAGGTTTCGGCGGCTTGGCTCAATTGAAAGTTTGCTGGCTAGTTTATTAAATATATAGACGGAATTAGATCGTAATATTTGACATGTGGTCTTCCTACATGATCCTGAAGAGGGCTGCATAGTTTCGTAACTATCAAAAATGAAGCGGAGTTGCCCTTTAAGATTTGAGTTTGGTGAACAAAGAAAAAAGACGTCATTTGGTCAGATAGCAACCTTCATTAAGCAGAAGTCTTCGAAACGTATTCAAAAGCATGCAGAGCATTTTGTTCTCACTACTTAACCGTTTAAAGAAGCAAAAATTGTAATTTAACGACATAAAGCAGCCAGTGCGAGCGTGTGGAAGCGGTGTTTTGCAGTTCGCCGATGCTGAACTATCGTTATTTCGAGTGTCATATGTTCATGTGATGGAACTCTGTCTCGGTCGATCAGCGCAGGACCCATATATTTCGAGCGCCAGTTTAAGTCATTTATTATTTTATAGATTGGACCTCTTAATTAACGTAAACATATTTGACAAATTTTACAGAGTGCATTTTATCCGCGGTTTATTATAGATGATGCAATAAACTCCTGTTCCGCAGAAACACGGAGTAGACATTGACTGCCTTTGGTGAGTTTCTTTGGAGTTACGCAAAAGTAATCAAGTAAAGTAACGAAGTAATTAATCGACTACTTTTTATGGCGAGTAATTTGTAACGGTAATCAGTTACATTTTGAAGTCAAGTAATTGTAATTGTAATTAATTACTTTTTTCGAATAACGGGCACAAGTCTGCCTGTCGCTCGGCTCCTGGTCGCCCTGATGCACATTGGCTTTCGACGAACGCTTCCGACTAAGAAGCACGGAGCTATCAATTCCTCGACAGTGGCAGGAACCGGCTTTCTTGACCAGGCGACTGCTCGGCTCGCTCGCTTACGGCGACCAGTCTCCCAGCGGAGTCGGTATAGCTTCGTGCTTGCACCAGCTCGCGGGGCGCGGGCGCCTTGCGCTCGATGCTTCATTGAGCAATGAAGGCGACGTTATGGATTGCTGCGCGCCGAGGAGAAAGCCGCGTAGCTCTGTCCCTTCCGACTCCCCATCAGAGTTCATTAAGGCCTGTGCCGACGCGTGCTAAGAGGGCAGGAGCGTTTTCCCTCGAGGAGCCGGCTCGGGCGACGCGCCCGCCTGTTTATTCAGCGCCTAATGGCCTGCGATGCGCTACATCCGCTCGTTCCGTGGACTTGCGCAGTCGTTCCTTATCGGAGCCAAACAAAACTCGGTTGAACGGACCAGTAGCGACGGACACGTTGTTTGCTCGGATTCACTTTCCCGCTTTATGGGTCAGTTGGACGGCGGGATTTCCTCCCCTCTCGATCGGAGTCGATTTGCATTCTTGCGATTCACGACGACGACGACTCGCGCCGAATCCCCGTTTTTTCTTTCGTGGATGAAACTCTGCTTGAAGATAACAATTTTGCTTGAAGCGGGGAAAAGAAGGGGAAGGGGGCGGTGACTTGGCACGTAGAAAGCTTCAAACGACGCCGCGCGGTTCATGAAACTAATCAGAGTTATCCGGGGACCACATCGTAACGAACTTCTTTCGCTTTAACTATTTACCCCGATTTTACTGCGATAGCAGTTAGTGGGACACTTCGCGGGTATCGCGCCGTCGACCGCGCTCCATATCGACGCGGACCATTTTCGGCACTCCGCCAAAAGATTCCACATTAACGTCACGCCGCTCGACACGACTCTGACGTCACGCCGCGCATCACGCCACCTGTTACGCTACCTGGTGTCAGCTGACATCATGACGTGACATCGTTATGTCAAGCCACATAACACAGTGACGTCACGCGATTTAATAGCGTCACGTTATGTCATGACGTCACTGACACTATGACGTCACTTGACATTCAGACGTCACGTGACAATACGTCATCACGTGACACCATGACGTCACGTAGAAACATTTACGTGAGATTGCTGATAATGGAAACAATAAAAACAGAGCGTTTTTGCTAAATATGCCAGGAAGGTTCTCGGGCAATAAAACCAATAAAGCTAGGCGGGTGTTGAGCCGGCGAAACCACGGGTGCGAAATTAGGTGGAGCTACAACGCTCGAAACCCGAGTGCGCGATTTCGGAAGTGTTCTTCAGTGACCACAAGGCGGTGTTAGTTTCTGTCCAATAACATTGCATAATACGTTCAGGTAACCACACCAACGACAGGGAACGGTTCATGCATACACATGCAGTTTCGTCGTTTCCTTGATTTTAAACTTGGGCGCGTGATTTTCGAAGTGTTCTTCAATTACTACAACGCAGTCATAGTTTGTGTCCAATAACATTGCTGAACATGTTCATGAAATGCTCTCTACTTAATACATCCTCATTGGTTCCAAAACGCTATGCAATTTTCTTCCGGTGTGTTAAGGCCTGTTCACACACACAGCGGAGCGCTAAGTTAGCGCCACGTGAGCGCTCGAAGGAGCGCTCGTGTGGCGCTTCCTAGCGCGTGACTTCATTCTAATATAGCGCGTGATTAGCGCTTTAGTAGCGCCTTGTTAGCGCTCCAGTAGCGCTTTGTTAGCGCTTCTGTAGCACCGTGTTAGCGCTTCAGTAGCGCTTCTTGTACCGCGGTGCTGCGGATTAACGCGTGCACTGCGATTCCGGTTCCTGTGGTTGGGTGTGCATCAGCAGCACCATGGCGGACATGTGGGATGTTAAAATAGAAATGCGACAAATGCTCTTTCATACGCGATTAGTGCATATGTGTGTGAACGGCTTAACGCCCAGAAGAGCCTTCTGGGTGCGCGAAATCTTTCGCCACCGACATACCGACGGGTACCCGGCGAACCTTGTTCCCAGGCTGAGGGACAGAGACACAGAGAGCTTTCGAAGGCGATTATTTTTAACTGCGTGTCTTTGAAACCAGGGTCACGTATATCGAATAGAAAGCGATGCATGAGGTCGTACCCAATCAATTAGTCACTCAGAGTCCATGACTCTGGATCGCCTGCCCAACCCCTTGCTTGGAGAGCGGCTCTTATACTTCCTCCTCTTTCAATGCCAAAGAAAAAACAACAACAAAGGAATCGCCGTGCACGCGCTATTCCGCAGCAGCAAGCACGGCACAAGAAGCGTGAGAGCTTCTGAAGCCGTAACACAGCGCTAACTAAGCGCTTCTGAAGCGCTAACCGAACGCTACATCACGCGCTAGGAAGCGCCACATGAGCGCTCCTTCGAGCGCTCACGTAGCGCTAACTTAGCGCTCCGCTGTATGTGTGAACCGGTCTTTACTCGGCTTAATACGTAATGCCCATGTGGACTCTATTGTGCGCGCTCGCACCTTTACCGTTAATTCAGTCTATCTGCTCCGAAATGACAGCTTAGTGGCTCCAATGTCACATCTCAGCTGTTGCAGTGTTTCACCTTACAGATTGCGTAAATGCCCTGACTTTTTTTTTTTTTTTTTTGGTCGAAGATAATTTTTTGTTGCAACTTGCACTTACCGGGAAAATCCTTCAAGTTGCAAAAACAACAACAACAACAACAACAATAAGGCTTTCCTTTATGACAAAAAGGACTTCAGAAGCAGCCAGCGTTGTGTCAGTTCACCAACGCAGTTTCTTTTACCACCCAAACCTCTTTTGTACTTCGCTAAATGTCTCGAACGTTAGGGAGTTTTCGTAGACCGCGTTCTCCCCTCCGCTAAGCCCTCCGCAACGAAGAAGCCCCTTCCGCGCTGCGCGACGATGGCCTTGGCTGTAGAAACCCGGATCTCGTAGCGGGTTGCGGAGAGCGTTTCGGGACAGCGGAAACGATCTACGAAAACTCCCTATTGTGTGTGCGCGCGCTCTTCCATCTTTTCTCAAAGTTGCCCTGCAATCATATGTAAGCGTCTACCTTTTTTGCTGTTTCCACGTCTCTTGGGGTTCGGGCAAGCCAGCGGGCACGGAGAGAGTAACTAAATATCAGTGCGTCATAGTTTAAACGGACGACGCGGAAACCTCCTCCACCGACGAGGGCGACCCGCGGTACCGAAAGCGCGCAAAATGTGACGTCTTTGGTCCTGGGCTTACTACTGGTCAGAGCCGCTAAAAGCTTCTTTTTAGTTGAAATGCAAAATATAAGTGGCGCGAACCGTTTCAATTATTTATAAAAGTTGTTTTTGTTCAGTATTTTAGATCAGAAAAGAAACGAATGTAGTTTATAAAGTACGGAAACAAGAAATGACCCGTCGACATACCCGCCACCAAGCGGTGAAAAAGGCGGCGCATACTAGAATGGAGTAGTGGGATCAGGCGCCGACACGGAAAGGTCCCGGATGTACGCGGCGGCGCTGCGGTCGTATGGACAGGAGGATCCGACCGGCTCCGAGCGTTCCGAAGGCCTTCGGCGAGAAGCTTTGTCTTGCGGTTTGGCCGTTTCGCGGTATGGCAGCGCGAATTGGCTCCCATTCTGAACTGATCTTTACCCGTGTTTGCTGTCGTTTGTGGCCAATGAAGTGGCACGCCGAATTAGTGTTTAATTGAGCAGCAAATGCAATGAGAGCCGCTCTGCCTGCCCGCTGCATACAGCCTATCCAGAACATGCTTTAGTGGCACCCTCTTGAGCCGTCGACACGGAGTGCGGCAGCCGTGACCGCTCGCTGAGCTCACTACCCCTCCTCTAGTTCACGGCCACTCAAGTAGCCAAGGACGTCATGAAGGAGGTTATTTTTTGCTTGTTTGTGTAATTTGAATTTGCCTTTAACTTTTAAAATAAATTGAATTTCGAGAAAAGAAAAATTTCACTAAGTTGCTACGTTCAGTGCGCTCAGGTTCGGTGCAAACTAAAAATCAGTAAAAAAGTCCTTGCAGGGCCCCTTTAAGATTCCCGGGAAAACATTTATGTGCGATATAAACGGGATTAACTTTATCTCTTGTTAGGGGAATTCTCGCGTGCACTTTCCTACTCTGGAACTCTTCTTAGATTTAGTCACCCATTACCTGGTACGGAGTCCATCTCAGAAAGAGTTAGGATTTGCGCCTCGCACAAACGCATACTAGCGCTTGGTCTATTCCAAGCTAAGCGTGTCTAGAAGCAACGTTCCTTGATGCAGGGTCAATGACCTGGATTGATGTATTTGCTAACGCCTCGAACGTTTGCACCTTTGAGGAAGACTTTCGGCACTCCGGTGTCTTCAACGAGGATGTCCATAACAAAGGTGAGCCCTGCTACCGCGTCGTCTGCTCACCATTTCGTCACTTATAAAAAACATACATACTCATTCGCTTTCAATCGTCTATGTTGAATGTAGAACAAATTGGGCCTACGAAATGCCGCAGGGTAAGTGAATATTTTCAAGAAGGTAGCCGCGCGTAAGGCGTGAACACACGTCAGATCGCTATTTATTTAGCCAAAATGATATGAGGCACCTGGTGCAGCTTCGGGATATGTAAATTTTACTATGTAAAAAATAAAACCTCAAACATGAACAGATTATAATTATAGGCAATTAAATGCAAAGGTGCAAGCGAGCTGGACAAGAATGCGCTGGTTGATGTATTTGCCGTTCAACATGGGAGTTCTTGTCTGTAAGAACTCTACAATATCATGAAAAACGTTCGAGTATATTCTTCACAAAGAGAAGGGGCGTCAAAATCACTGGAACAGTTGCCAAGCTCACTTGCCTGGCCAGGGGGCGCGAGCGCGTCCTTAAAGGGGTCATGAAACGATTTTGCTACTTCTTCCTCTTTAGCTTTAATCCTCAACTCAAATGCGAATTGTGAAATCACATAGTCGTGACATTTTTCGGCACCGGTGCGATGACTCCCAGCTTCCACCGTGCTTTTTATGCACACCATAGAACTTGTCATTCCCCAGTGACGATAAGTTGCGTCTTGGCACTCATTGGCCACGAACGCGAATCCGAATATTCGTCGACGGATTTATTGTTGATGAGCGCATACATCCGAGTGACGCAGTTCTCGTGTCCAATGCGTGAGCTGGGCTCGACTGACGTCAGGTTGGCACCGCTGACGCGCTTTAGGAACCGCGGATCTATCATAGTGAAAAGGCGGAGAGCTTTCGAAGGAAAGAAGGTACAAAATAGTCCGCTATATTTTCAAATGTTCGTACCGAAAAGCTGGCTTTTGACTTTGTACCCTGTTTCTTTTGGCTAACTAAACGATATGCGATTAGTAAAGTCCCAATTTAAAATAATTTATCCCTGCCCAAAATTCGTTTCATGGCCCCTTTAAGACGCGACCATGTAATGCTTGCATTGAGCGTAAAGTGGCGATGCAGTATTTGATTACGTCAGGGTCGTTTACAAGCGTGTGTCAGCATCTGTCTACGCGATTTAACTAGGTGTGTGGGAATAATACGAATCGAATAGCCCAGCGTCATAGCTTCTGCACTGTTAAAAGAACTGGCCGTCTTCGCTTTCCCTTGCATTGTCAAGGCTATGAATGACGCAGCGCATTTCGATTCGAACCAATGTTTGCATAACCCTAGAGGATTGTATGAAATAACAAAAAAAAAAATTTAAATGAACAACAGAAGTGTGCAGCTCGCGCTTTCAATGTTTCATCTAAACGATAAGAGCTCTTTTCTTGCTGTTATTTTGTTCTTGGTATTTTTTTTAAAATGTATATCAACCCATGATATTCTGCCAGAAAGAATTAAACAATATAAATTCTGCCACCTTAGCGCCCGCCAGCAGTGTGGGAGAGCGTAATGATGCACAACCGAAACGCGATCGAAAAACGTTAGATTTGGCTCATCAGAGGCTTTGCTCAAACTTGAAAGGTATACATGCCTATAGAACGGTTACAGATCCGTCGTTTGAAAAACAATTCGTCATCGTACAACTGACAGCATATAATCCTGTCGCATATAACGATTCGTCATGGCCCAGTCCCAGAAATACGATTTTGACGTATATAGTAAACGCTGTACTAAGGGCCATATATACAGGGTGTTTCACGAAACGTAAGCGAAACCGTTCCCACAAAAACTTCTCACCGCACAAAAAAAGTGGATGTCGTGTTTTTTTTTCGCCAAAGAGTATTTTCAGGAAAATTAATAGCGTTCACGTTAAAGGGGCAATGCAACGATTTTTGTATTTTGCGCAAATACCGCTTAGAACGAGTCCCTGACGTTAATGACCTGTGAAATACCCGTTCGTTTTTCACCACACGCAATCGAAGTCGCAGAAAAAAAAAAAATAAAGAAAAACGAGCAGAGTTCACCCCCTCAACTCGCAGCCAGAACAAGCGGCCACGTGATCTGGAGCCGATTATATGCCGCCAATGTTCATCATAGCCATGCGCTGGGGTTGGCAAGGCACAGGACACGCGCTGAGTTCCAGACATTGTTATGGTTCGGCTGTTGTCGTCATTGCAGCGATTGGACACGGGACACTACCCGAATGCTTCTCGAGCTCTCGATTATTACGAGCCCAAATCGAGTGTCCACGCCATGCTCGGGTCCAATCTATGAACAGCATTCAAATATCGTCATTGGGCGGTACTGCTACCGCCCAGCTACGTCATCAGGTTTTGCGAAGGAGAGATTGAATGAAAACACTCGGTTTTGTCCTCGAAATTACAGCGCAACAAAGGAGTTTCTTGGTCAGTGGCGTTGCGTGCGAGTATCCTTGAGTCCCACTAGTGCCAGTAAGCTCATGTAAAGTGAAAAACATTCTAACTGAATTTCGTTGCACCGCCCCTTTAACTAGGATCATGATTATTTTTGAATCATTAAATTTTTAATTAGTATATTTTAAGGCATGGTCGTAGTCAAGAAATTGCTGGGCATTGTCGAATCTCACTAAGTCGGCTCTCCTTAAAAATATATAAGGCGCGTGCAGAATTTTACAACATCCAAAAAGAAAAAAAAAAAACCACTCAATTAGGACGTGTTTTTGGGTGATCTCTTTTTTTATTGTTGTTTTTATCATAGCGCGTCTTCGCACTAGCGGTCCTGCTTCCCGTGACCAAAGCGCGTATCGCCACGTACTCTTTGGGTGGCGGAGGTCAACCCCGAGCCAGTAGCCGCCGCTGTGCGCGAGCACGCGCAACGAAATTGACGTCATAGTCCCCCATTCACGCTTAAGATGACAGTGGCATGTATAGGCTCCGGGGAAAAGGAGAATAAAGACAAGCTTTTCATCTCCACAGTGGGGTTTGGTGATGAAAGGTAGGCGATTAATTGGTCTAAGAAGCACGTAGCTTTCACCTGCGGAGATGAAAAGCCTGTCTATATTCTCCTTTAGCCCGAAATCCATACATCACTGTCATCTTAAACGCGAATGGGGAACTATGACGTCAATTCCGTTGCATGTGCTCGCGCACACCGGTGGCTGCTGGCTCGTGGAAAAAACATGCGCCACTTATTATGGACACTAAATTGTTTGGTTCAGTATCCCTTTAGAGCTTATTCTTGTTGCAAAGCCATTCGAAGAGCACAGCGTTTTATTCCACCGGCTCGTACCACACTTCCTTCTCTCCCATGAGGAAGACGAGGCGGTAGTTTTGCTTTTTGGCTACGGGGAGCAGGACCGCTGAGGCAAAACAGTGTTCTGATTGGAAATCGAAGTTTCAAAAAGCTTCAAAATTAAGTACGTTTTCGGAACACCGTAAAATGCTGCACGTGCCTTATTTTTTTTTTTTTTTTTTGTGAATTGGGCTGATTTAGTGGTTCTCAATGATGTCCAAAGCGTTTCGAATTAAGAACTAAACCATTACACTTGCCAATTAGAAAGTTAATCACTCAAAAGTAAATAGTGAACTAATTTACCGAACATTAATAACTTTCCTTAATATGCCTTTATTTGTTTGTGATTCTTACACGGAACGATTAGGCGGCGGCGTTCCATGAAACACCCTGTATAAGGACTTGTCCAAATCTCGACCCTTTACTTTTCTCACATAGTTCACTTGCACGTAATTATAATTTTTTTAAATTGTGATTTTTCACTACCAGATGATGGATCTCAACTGGAACTCCTAAACGCTTCTATGTATATCGTGCGTGAACCTTGTCAACGAGATTTGGAGACTTCATGTTTTTAATGTTTGCTTATAGTTATAGTTATTTTCTACAGAAACGTATTCGACGAGCGTTGAATCGTAATCGGGTAAAATGTCCCTCCTTCGCTCGTGCTCATCTCGCCTGAGCACCACTAAAAGCCACAAGCTCGGGCTCCAACAGTTCGGTCTTGTGGGCACATGTAACCACATAATGGATGAGACTCCTTTGAGCGCGTCTTTTCTTTTCAGTCAGTTGAACGAAGAAAGCCCTTTCGGCTCAGGACCCTTTCTACTTTTTTTGCCTTCAAACTAAGTGAATACAAAAACAAAATCGCAGCGAAGTTTACTTTTAAGTTCCTATAATGCATGAAATGCATCACATGGAATTAATGCGTCACGTGACGTATATTTTCCCGCTAAATTTAGCGGGGAAACTGAATAGTTCTATAGGCCACGTGACGTCGGTTTTCCCTGCTAAATTTAGCGGGTAAACTGGACTGGTGTCTAGGACACAAGACATGAATTTTCTCGCTAAATTTAGCCGGTAACTGAATTGGTGCATTGGTCACGTGACGTGAATTTTTCCGCCAAATTTGGCGGGGAAACTGAGTTGACGTATAGGTCACGTGACGTCAATTTCCCCAAAGCGTATAGGTCATGTGACGTCATTTTCCCCAAAGTGTATAGGTCACGTGACGTCAATTTCCCCAAAGTGTATAGGTCACGTGACGTCAATTTCCCCAAAGTGTATAGGTCACGTGACGTCAATTTCCCCAAAGTGTATAGGTCACGTGACGTCAATTTCCCCAAAGTGTATACACCACGTGACGTCAATTTCCCCAAAGTGTATAGGTCACGTGACGTCAATTTCCCCAAAGTGTATAGATCACGTGACGTCAATTTCCCCAAAGTGTATAGATCACGTGACATCAATTTCCCCGAAGTGTATAGATCACGTGACGTCAATTTCCCCAAAGTGTATAGATCACGTGACGTCAATTTCCCCAAAGTGTATAGGTCACGTGACGTCAATTTCCCCAAAGTGTATAGGTCACGTGACGTCAATTTCCCCAAAGTGTATATATAGGTTCCCCAAAGTGTATAGGTCACGTGACGTCAATTTCCTCAAAGTGTATAGATCACGTGACGTCAATTTCCCCAAAGTGTATAGATCACGTGACGTCAATTTCCCCAAAGTGTATAGGTCACGTGACGTCAATTTCCCCAAAGTGTATAGATCACGTGACGTCAATTTCCCCAAAGTGTATAGGTCACGTGACGTCAATTTCCCCAAAGTGTATAGGTCACGTGACGTCAATTTCCCCAAAGTGTATAGATCACGTGACGTCAATTTCCCCAAAGTGTATAGGTCACGTGACGTCAATTTCCCCAAAGTGTATAGGTCACGTGACGTCAGGTGACGTCACGTGAAGCAACTTTCCCGCCAAACTGAGCGGGGAAACTGCATTGGTGCGTAGGTCACGTGACGTCAGTTCTCCGCTATATTTAGCGGGGAAACTGAATTGGTCTCTATGTCCCGTGACGTGAGGTCACGTGACATCAATTTTTCAGCTGAATTTAGCTGAGGAACTGAATTTGTGTACAGGTCTCGTGATATCAATTTCCCCGCTAAATTTAACTGGAAATGCACGGTCGAACGGACGGACACAATTTTGGTAGTAAAAAGTTGCGCTAGAAGTAATATATATTTCTCATTTGTTTGGTGTTGCGGAAAATAATTATCTGGTGTCAAACAGACATAATGAAAGCATTACTAACGTAACCAAACGGTTCTGGCAAGTTATATATATATATATGTATATACTTACGGGTAATAATGGCTTCGTAGATTTTTTTTCTTACGGATAACACAGAACAACACAAATGGATTCAGAAGCTCGTAGATTTCTTCCGGTTACCGGTTTCCGTCTGCGAGTGCACATGACTCACACGTGAAAAGAGTTCGACCAGTAAATACTGGAGCACTTGTGCCAAAAAAACCAGCCGAAAATCTTAGATAATTCAAACCACGCGAATCTCGTCGACCAAACTGCCTAATGAAACCAGTACAAGTTGGGTGTCCTGCCTATGAACTTCCTTAACGAGTTGCTCAAAGCTTCTTATTCAAATTGCCTTCTATCAAAGGATCCCACGTCAATTTTCTTCAAATGGTCTACTGGCGAACTTCGCTTTGAACGAGTTAAAGTTTTTGACGAGCTGTCCCACAGATAGGTCTGTTCGCTAGCGAGTGCGTATGTTTGTATGGGCTCCCTGTACGTCCCAGGGCATCCCAAACAAATGGATAATTGATATGGCAGACTGGATGTCAACACCATAAAATTGCGGTTGGTGCTCCTTGCCATGATCAAACACGGTTATGATGGCATCCCATCTACCTCTTGCGTATATTTTATTTATTTATTTAATATTTACCCCTTTTTCCGTTCGCCAATCTACTAAATACCGCACTTGTTTTTTTTTTTTTTAAGTTAAACGTGTTTTAAAGCGTGCCGTGTTTATATAGAGGGTTTCTCTACGCGCCAGCAGGTTCCTTTGTACTTCGACGACCAGAAGAACTGCGCTTCGAACCAAAGCCTTTGTCACGCGCCCTACTACATCAAACGTGTTCTCGTGTTTCCATTTCTGCCGGCTTTACTTTTTTTCTGTCTTGAATGTTGCTCTCATAATACAACGAGATTTATTTTGCACATTTATTTTCTTACTTTATTGTATACGCTATCTGTGACGTTCAAAAGGCAGCGAAATTGAAGGGGAATGGGCTTTTGATATTTTGATTTTCTTCTACTTCTAAATGCCTCAACAAATCACCGTATTTGTTTACAATTTTTTTTTTCTCATTTAGTGCTTTTCTTCTGTCATTTCAGTTTCTAAACGTGGCCTGGTTGAAAAAAAAAAAAAAAAAATACACCTTTGTCCGCTTGGTCGGTTTTTCATTACATTAAAAGCTTTATTCCACAAACATCAACCTAGCGCATGAGCCGGTCGGGAACGATCCTCCAAGGTAGAATGGCTGCTATTGAGGGAAAGTAAAGATAACGGCGCAAGGTTCAGGCGCACGTTCTGTAGTCCAGAAAGCAAGCTTGAGATGAACGCCACCCTTTCTGTTAGCGCGCCAACTTCGATGATGGCATACACCTGGCTAGTGTTTTCGGCCCAGCTGAACCTAGAAACAAACAAGAAGTCAAGATTGATTAAAGTCACGTATTCTGAGATTACAAGCTCGTTGTTTGCTTTAACTAGAATGAGAAATAATGTTACAAGGATATAAGACAAAACACGATGTACAGCATTTCTTCGAATCTGTTGCAGTTGCAAGATGTAGAATTTGTTTTGTCGTATTCTTCAAGTATTATCATTCTATGCTAATCAAATTAAAGTGTTTAGGTTGTGCTTCTTTTTAGAAGGTGCGGCGCAGTGTGTCTATTTTTTGTTTTTGTTCTTGCGCAATGTATTACTAAGTAAACGACAAGCTGCCGTTTTTGGCGGACCACGCACATGTTGCAAGCACAGTCGGCATCTCCCTGGGCGAACGCGCGATCATGTCCGGTTTATTTATGAGGAAATTTACGTCATCTTTCTCGCTGTCCTTTATTTTGACTGGTATATTTCTTGGGGCACGCACCTGAAAGCTAGCCTCACAATGGCTTTACGAACCGCCTGGTTGTGATATGCTGGCAGAAAAGGGATCTGGAGGGGGGGCGATGGGAGGCCTCGCGCTGGCTAGGGCGGGGTCACGGCATTCGTCATCTTTCTCTGCGTGTGCTATCATCGGCTAAGCCAATCGACCGCAATGGATTCACGGGGATCTTGCGCTTTTAGTAGACAGTTTTAGGGAACCGTTTGGCACATCCGGTATGCAGTACGATGGGCCCTTCTGTACGAACTGCGCATGTGCGAGTCTTCTGGGGTAGCGCTTGCGCACTTCGTACCGAAGGGCCCATCGTACCGGATGTGCAAAAACGGTTCCCTAGAACACTCTTGTGCGTGTGTGTGTGTGTGTCTGCTTATATAGGGCCTAACCTTGATTATGCTCGGACTTATGGTGAAACGGAGTATAGCAGGGGCGTGTAAAGATTGACACTAATCGAATATCGCTTCGTCATTCATTGTTTGAAGGGTGCTAGGGAAACCCAAGAATGCCGGCTTTCTTTGCAGTGTTTGGGCTAGGGATGACGCTGTGTTTTTTTATTTGAGGCAGCATTCGCACACCTCTAGAGTATATACAGGGTGTCACAAAAGAAAATTTACACGGTCTTTTTTACCGCGAAAATAAACTAGGCATCGCCGAAAGCTCATTCTCCGCCCAAAGGTAGAGCTAGAGGTCACAACCAGATGCCAAAGTTTCAGCCCGATCCGATAACTTAATCAAAAGTTATAAGTGATTTTCTGAAAATTTCAATGGGAAAATGGAGCCCATTTTTGCTCGTTTTCGGTTTCTGGTGCCATATAAGCCCCATGTGTTCGAAAACTCCGTCGGCCGCCATTTTCCCATTGAAATTTTTAGAAAATCAGTTATAACTTTTGATTAAGTTATTGGATCGGGCTGAAACTTTGGCATCTGGTTGTGACCTCTAGCGCTACCTTTGGGCGGAGAATGAGCGTTCGGCAATGCCTAGTTTATTTTTGCGGTAAAAAAGACAGTGTAAATTTTCTTTTGTGACACCCTGTAGATGGGTGAGAAGTCCTTCGCGCTCTCGTGACGTAACAGGCTAAATTATCATAGAACGCCGATATTAGACAGTTTTAGTAGATCGTTCCGATACATCCGATAACGGTACGATGTATGCGCAAAGGCGTCATTGGAGTATTTCGGGTATCTTTGTTGGAGTCATCGGAACGATCTACTAAAACTCTCTATTAGCTGGCGCCGACGACAGTTGGAAGCCGCCACGGGCGCCACGTGCGCATTCCGCGGCGCTACCCGAAGTTCGTATTTTACTAAATCAAAATCAGGCCTTTCTTTTTTTTTTTACGTTGTAAATTAACGAAGGGCGTCTAGTGCGTCCTAGCGGAGGACTGGGGATTAATTTAGACCACCTGCGGATTTTTTGACGTGCAACCGAAAGCTCGGTTAGCTGGCGCCTTCTTCGCAATAAGCCTCCGTCAGATTGCGGGCACCTCGGCCGGGATTCGCATCCGCCACCTGGGGATCCGTAGGCCGCCGCTTTGCCTAGAAGCCACCGAGGCGGCTCTCTCCTTCTCGCCTAGGCATCATTGACATAGACCCACAAGCTACATCGCGATGAAGCCTCCGAAAGTCGAAGTTGACCACGTCGCCCCGGCGATGGCCACCGGGACAAGCATAACTACCATGTGGCTTCATCGCGAGTGCTTTGACCGTCTCTCGACACACGGATGATCAGCTTCGCCGCAATTTCTTTCGCCACTTAAGATTATAATCACCGGCCCTCATTCCACGGCCTTCTAGTATGAAACAACGCACGAAGATAGCCGAATCTGGTAGGAAGAACTTGTAAGGAACTTTTTAAAAACTTCAGTGCAAAACCGACACACAGAGGGTCCAAGAAATTTAGATAATATGACAGAGGGCGCGACGGTTGAGTGAGAGGGCGAGGTATGAGAGATAGTGAATGGGTTGGGAGGTGTACGGGAGGTGTGTAGGAGGCTGAAGGAAAACGAGGAGAGGGGTTAACGTGATCTCGTGGTACATGGAACCTTCTTGTACCGATATATTATCCCATCCAAATTCAGCTGCGACTGCCACCAGATGTTGTAAATAGGGTGGAGAATAAAAATCAATATGGTTTTAAATACTGATGTAAATCATGATTTATATTGTGATTGAAATCAGAGCAGTTTTACTATGATGATCTAAATCAAACCTTTCCCGAAATAAGAACAGAGAAACTATTTTTTTAATTACCGTTTCTCTATAATTTAATGCTTTCAATGTCATTTTTAATTAACTCGTTACTGACCGCGCCCATACGCCATCGATCACCTGTGAGCTATGGTTTTCAAGCGCCGTTAAGAAATTAAATTTGGTGCGGATAATTATGTTCCACAATCTCGTGGATAGCTCAAGAACTAGTTTCGGTTTAAACATAGGTTTGAGGTTTATCACGAGCTGGTGGACTGTCAAAAATAGTCCTGGGAACGGTGGTTGCACTTGTCTAACATGGCTAATTGCTTGCATCAGTCTTTGTAACAAAGATGGCATTATTTACATAATTCAACTGTATTGTGGCATATTGTTTATACCTCAGGAGCTCTGGGGACATGACGGTATAGGTGTTGCTTAACATATGGTTGTCGGTAAGCATCACTCTAATTTCCAAGGCTGCCCTGAGCCGGCGTGCAAGTTTTATGCTCCCAACAAGGCGCACAATATTTCTAAATATGAAGGGACTGCAATCAAGGGTAAGACAAAACCAAGAGAGAACACAAGGCAGGCATTCTGCTGGGGATGTGAGGTGTAGTATCTTTGCTTCACCATTATAAGCATTCCTTCGATGAAAATCACACGTGTAAAGCGCGAAACACATGTTCGACGAAGCCGTCCGATCCGACGTCCGATCCGACGTCCGATCAGGCGATACGACGGTCGGAGGCGAGGGCTTTCAACGCTCTCCGGTGCTACGAAAACCCTCGCCCCCCAAGGTCATTCCGGCAGTCCGCACGTCGGATCGGACGGCTTCGTCGTACATGTGTTTCGCGCTTTACGGAGGCTAACTCTCCGATTAACCATAAATAGACAACGTCAGTTAGAGTACACTAACTTTCAGGAGAAATAGCTGTGGTTTGGGGCACATTTTCTATATTCGGATTTTTTTTTCATTTGTCGTTTAATTTGAGATAGCTGTAGAGAGCGAATAAAGCTTTTTAGCTATAGCCTAAAAAAGTCAAGCTGTATATATATATATATTTCTTTTTTACTGTAATTCTTCTTTTTTACATTGTTATCAGTAATCGTACGGATTAACCAATCAATATGCCATGTTAAAAAAATTAATCTAGTAATAAATAATCACCTTTTTTTACTGTGTATTAAATAAAATTCACCTAATTTAAATGAAATGAATCTGACTTACTTAATTTAAAAAGTCTCGATTTTTTATATTTTACTTTGGTTGTATTTTAAAAAAAGATCCCTCACCACCTAGCAGCGACGATTTAGCTATGTTGTACTATAATTTAGCAGGCTGCCTTGTAAGCTGTTAACGTGCATTGTTTGCTTCCGAGTTCACTGAAGCCTGACATGCTGAAGTGTCTTTGTCGAGTAACCCTGCAGTGCAGGTTGCACTGGGTCGGGTTGGGTAGGGGAACGGCATTGTCGGGAACAAAATATGGAACGCTCTGACTCTTCAACTGGGCATATATTGAGGCACAGCCAAAGCGACAACCTGAAAGCAGTTGGTCGATAAACTAAATCAAGAGCCAGACCCAGACCATATCACCAGGCAAAGAGCCGACTAAAGAGAAATGTTCACGTTGGCCGTCATTTGCTCAGACGCGCTTAGGTAGCGGGCAGAGTGTGTGTCAACAGAGCGCACAGCCTTCTGCCAGTCTCCTGTTTCGCATCTCGACCGTCCGGCGAGCAGCTGTGCCTTGGGAGACCCGCCGAGCCTCAGAGTAGCGCTTTTGTTTCTGCTTTACTGCAGGACCTCGCCGGCTGAGAATCGGCGAGGTCCCGCCAGCCAGCGAATTGCTGACGACGGGACATTTGACCACCAGGAGATCGATAGCTTTTGCCCGAGACATCACCGACAAAGGTCGTCGGCTTCCTCCGCTCTGTGCCGCTCCCTTTTGTTTCGCGGGTGCTCTTGTTCCGCTGGTTCCTGCGTCTCGTCCGAGCCACTCACTCTAAAAGTTGCCCATCGGAAAACTAATGGAAAGACTCTTTTTGAAATTCCTCTTTGCCGGTGTGCTTTCCTGTTGCTTGTGTGTTCTTATAGGTTGCTTCGAAAGAAAGGCGGAGCTGGAGAAGCCATTTTCTTTTCGCAATAATAAATCCTTGCTGTTTTTTGTTTTTTTTTGCAAAGGACAGCATCTTTCAGGAAGAAATATAAAAGAATGCTGCCGGCTCATGCGTGAAATTTGTGCCTTCAAGGAAGGGCTTAAGGGACGCCGTTGCCGTGCTCGTATGATGAAACGAAGTTGGTGAAGGTCGGACCTGACGTGGTGGACCATGCATAACAAACGGTGCATTGATGCAGCGAGCTCGGAAGTCTATACCCGAATCTTATGTGTGTGTTGGTCATCGTTGAGTTGTGGGTCACGTCGTTTTGAGGCTTTTTAGCTATTTTGCGAGATCTGGCTGTTTTCACGTCACAAGAGAAATTCTGAGGGCATGCGGAAGAACGCCTAGTTACACGAAGTTCGTCCCAGTTTTTCCACTGGATCTACGTTGTACGTTCTCCACTCAAATAACAGAAACAAGTCTAGGGAGTATTCACTGGCGGCCATTGCTGTGTGCCCGACTGCCGAGCGCGTACTGACGGCGAGCTTCACCAGTTCCTTTGCAACGTGCATTCCACACCATCACGAGTGCCGGTCTTAGCAGCCTATTAATGTGAGCTTGTTCATAGCATGCGCTCTAAACAGCGCCCTCAAATATGGCGGCCAGTCACTGTATTTTTACGCTTAAGAAAACTGGTAAAGACAAGTAGCTCAGCACTTTCTTTTTCGTGGACTTTAGTTACTGATTATTAATCAGTAGTCGAAGGTCGAAGCGTACTCGAGTTTGGGTGATTCAAATTTGATTTTTCGTTTCTTGTCAGTGTAGCGCAAAGCTTTCACATCCGTTTTCTTTTTTTCAGAAGCTTAAACTACATTTTTAGCGGGGCTTCTAATCATAACCGTTCTTTTCTTGTCTGCACCTACGTTCCACAGCACTGTATGCTTGGTTTTTGTGGCGGCTAAACGGGGAGAAGTGAGAGATGTCAGTAATAATTTAATTTTTTTACTTCTTGCCATAGAGGTAGTCGACAGAATAAAAACTTTGCGTCTGTAAGACATAGATGTTGCTCCACAGCACAGATATTAACAAGAAAAATTTACAGGAGGACGCTTAAGCTTCGCCTTTAAGAGTAGAACGCGAAAGCCAGGCGTGTCTGCGTGGTTTAGTCAGTAGCGTCATTCTATTGCCGGCGCTCGTCGAGTGCGGACGATTGGATAACTAGCTCCCTTGGAGCGGTGATAACGGCCTTCGCGGGCCGCGGTTCTTCGGCTGCTGATAACTATAGCATAATCCTGCCCCCTCTGCCTAGTGGAAATAGGTAGGAGGGTCTCCACCTGAACTCTTAACATGTCACCAACTATAGCTATAGGAGAGTCGACACCACTAGCCTATACACATATTTGGTGCATAAGGTGTATATTTTCCAGATTTGATAGCTGTGTTGTGCCTCCTGTTCCTCCGAAATTCTACAGTGCTGCGTGTAAAAGGTGCTGACTCGAGCAGGTAGTTATTTATCGTCTCGCGTTCATAAGAGAACTTGCGCAAATGAGGTTCGATGCAAACGTGACTTTCACTCCAACAATAATTTACAACAATGTATAGTATGTGGATTTTGAAATATTTTCGATGAGATGAAAATTTAAAGCTAAAAGGAGATATTAACTGTTTTTATAGAGAATGTTAATTTTCACTCGGAACTTTTTTTTATTTTTTTTAAGGGGGGGGGGGGGGTGGTGAGAGCAAGACAAGTGCCGTTTTCACATGTACTGACCAGGCTCGGCGGGCATTAGATTTGGAAATCTGTGTCATGGTAAGTAGGCTAATTAACTAAAATTCGTTAATTACTGACATGTCAGCCGAAAAGGGGGGGGGGGGGGGACGGCACGGATAACACAAACATTCCCCGCTCTTGGGTAACCATGCCAGTATCGAACCAGTTCGCATACACACTTGCTTTATAGTCCCGTTAATTAACTTTTAAATTATTTGTGTTAGGGGTAATGTTGCAGTTGCATCATTGACGGCAATTGCTATTAGAGGCCAGGCCGATTGATGGGATTTGCAAAAGTGTAATGTTTTTGTTGTTTTTTTGTATTGCAAAAACATTAACTGTCCCATGGAATGGAGTCAGCGGCGTCAGTAACCGCGAAAAGACGGCACCTAAAAACCCGTAAAAGCGAAAAACTGCACTTAAATTGGCTGCTACGCGTCATATCAGATGCTTTGTCACGGAAGCCGGCACGGCCACTCGAGGTCAAAGCGGACGCGCCTCAGAAATAATTAGAAAAACAATTGCAGTGGCTTAGCTCGGCTATGCCAGGATATACGTTGAGTGAGCTTAGGTTCAGCTGGTTATTCTTAGCTTTCCTGGTTGTCTAGGATTAGCTTGATTATCATGCTTACTGCTGCTTCAATGACACACACACGGTATACGCATTATGTGACTACTTCGGGATCCGATGAGTTAAGCTTCTCCGCTCTTCTGCGCCGCTGAGCAGCAATTTCGCTCTCCTTCTCCATGGCTATAGCACACTCGCAAACGCCCAGCTATATTTATACCCCCACTGATACCTCTGTGCATGCGCAAAAAAATGAGAGGCGCTATCAAGCGGCTCAGGGGCAGCGTCAGACTTGGCTACTGCGCAACGGAGGCGCACAGCTGGGCAAGCGGCGGCGTCAGTGCGTCTGCCGGGGCTATGACGTCACTCCTCTGGAATGCGCAGACCGCCGAGGCGCGCGCGGCGGCGACGGAGCGCGCGGCGGTGGCGGCTCCGGCGCGCCAGCTGTGCAGCCGCCTCGGTGGCTCCGAGGCCAGAGCGCTGGCCTACGGATCCCCATGTGGCGGGTTCGAATCCCGGTCGAGGTGCCCGATATCTGACGGAGGCTTATTGCGGAGGAGGTGCCGTGTAACCGAGCTTTCGGTTGCACGACAAAAGATCCCCAGGTGGTCCAAATTAATCCTCAGTCCTCCGCTGGGCCGTGCCAGATGCCCGTCGTTGGTTTGGCACGTAAAACCCCCAAATTTGACTTTTTTGCGCCAGCTGTGCGCCGTGTGACGTCATTGCTCCTCGAGCATGCGCAGCACGGCTCTTCAGGAGCCATGCGAAACTGCTCAACATCGGCCAGTGTAGCTGACGCTACAAAAACACAAAGAAAAGCACAGCAACGCAGATGCGTCGTCACAGAAGCCGGCGGGTGTGCTCAAGGTCAAAGCGGACGCGCTTCAGAAATAAAACACAAATAAAAGCACAGCAACGCAATGCTTCGTCACGGAAGCCGTCGTGAAGCCGGCAAGGTTCGCCGCGCCAGCGCAGCGGGGGAGTGTAATGTCACCGCCGCAGCGCCGTGTGCAATAGGGAGACGTGGCGCGCTGCTTGTAGGGATGCGCTGCGTGTAGGAATGCTTTCGCATTCCTACACGTAAGCAGTCTTAAGTGTCTTTAACTTCGTTGTTTTATTTTAATTGATAAACTTTTACGTTTTCTAACCCGGAAGGTTTGCAATCCTTGCAATGAAAGGCTCTATGGCTACATGAGGACCAACATGCAAACAGGCAAGTTCTGATTACTCCTAATGCCATAACGTATGTCCAGAGCCTTCCACGGCCAGCATATACAAGTTGTTTCTCAGTGAAATGCGTTGCTTGCGTGAGTTCTGAATGCAGGCGGTTGCGTCCTTGCTTCCTGCAACTCTGCACAAAACTGTTAAGAATGAGTCTGGGTTTCGAGAAGCAACCTCGCTTTTTGGCATAAGCACATTTACTTTGTGTACTGATGTCCTCAATTTCCCGATGCCTAGAAAACTGATCCCGCACGTGTTTCCTACTTGCTTCCAATGGAGGCAAAAGTTGCAGGACCCTCACTTTGAATGTCAATGGAAGATCCACCAGGTGGCGATTTCTCTGTTTTATTCTCCACTCTCAAGCGCGCATTCGTCACGTGTGACGACCGAGAAAATGTGTGTAGAAAAGACACAAACGCAGCAATGAACGCGCTCAAGCCCGTTTTTTTTTTGTTTTTTTTTTTCTGAAAAAAGTTTATTGAGGACGGCTGTGTTCTGCGGCGAAAAAGGAAAGACAGCCCCTGAGTTTGTTCTGTGTATGTCGACCGCCGACGCGGTCGAAGAACAGATTACTAAAAATCGCCCCCCGCGGTGCAATAGCGCGATGCGACTCAGACTCAGGTGCCGAGGCTTACAATCATTTTTCTTGCCACTGGAGTGAAGGAAATGCCATTGCAGGAGTATCTATTTTAGGGATGGGAAAGGCGCCTTTTGTTGTTTTGAAAGAGCGCTCTTTGGAGAGGAAGCTGAAGACCGCAGGGAAAGATCGTCTGAGAAACAAAACACTTGCTCGGAATGGCGCCAGCGGTGAGAAAAATGGCGCCTGCCTCACATGGGTCGTTCATGACCGCTTCATTTTATACGTTTTTTTCCCTCGCCCCCTTCCCCTTGTTTTTTTTTTTTTTTGTGTGTGCAAGAGGGAGGGGTTGTTGTCACTGTTGACGTCGTTGTCTTTGTAAAAGAAACGATAACGTGCCTGCTTCTGGCTTCTCTCTTCTTTTTTTTTTTTTGTGGGCACGATGGAATTTTACTTGGTCTTATTTGTAGGCGGAAGCAAGTGTGGATTTCGATGGTTGCTTGTCTTTTTGAGATCAGTTGGTTTTCTCGTGTGAGCCGGCACGTATTATCGGTCGCACCTTGCTGTTTGCTTTTTGCTGTCTAATTTAAGTGACTAACCGACGTTATACTCATTTACTTTTGCTCTGTTGCTTTGGGGTCCGGCTGCATTTGGTCCAAACCTCGTGGCTGCGTCTGGCGAACTTTCTCTCTTTTGTTTCACTCGAAAATCCCCACGAGAGCCAACGCTACAATACGAAAGAGCCAATCAGGCAGTGTCAAAGGTGCTTTGTCACAGCGCTCCTGTCTTTGAGCGTTTGAAATCACCTTACTAAACCAATCAGGCACAGTAAATGCGCCGCGGTCCTACGCTTTTTTTCTCTGCGTGATTGGTTTCGCCGGTGATAGTAGACGACGCACAAAGACGACGAGCACCGTGACGATGCACTTTTGGAGCTGCTTGATTGGGGTTTCACTGGATCCTAGCTTCGGCTAAGGTCCGAACGAAGTAGGACGGAAGAGTCTTTTCCAGCGCTTATCGCCCAGATGAAAAGTGCCGAGCCACTGGGCTGTGGACGCGCGTGCCGTCTGATATTCCGCGGTAAAGAGAGCTACTGCGCATGCTCAGAAGGTGTTCCACAGCCCATGCAGGCAAAGATGGCAGCGCGCAAAAGGCGATTATTGGAAAGGTCTACAGACGCAATGACAACGAAAGAAAATAGCAACAGACACTGTGGGTTTCCCATTTTTGGGGTACCACGTATAAGAACACAAGTGTGTCGGTGGATCCGTATGAACACGTGTTTCTTTACTATAATGCCAACACGTTTGCCCGAAGTCCCCCAGCGAGAGCTCCCCTGCCGTTGGTTTGGACCGGCTTATTTCCGGAGAGCAAGTTCTTCTGCTTCGTTTGCGGGGGTTCTGGTGACGTCGGAACGCCGAGCTCCGATTGGCTCTGCTTGAAGAATAGTGGGTAGACCTTAAAGCAAGCTGCCTTGAGGTCTGCCCACAATCCTTTAATCAGAGCCAATCAGAGCTCGGCGTTTTGACGTCACCGAAACCTCCGCATAAGAAGCAGACGAACTTGCACTCCGCATAGCCTGCGGCAATGGACGCGCCCGGGTTGTCGGAAGTAGGTTCTCGTCCCCTGGAAGGGCAAACGCGTCCAAATATCAAGGTCCCGAAGATGTGTCGGTGGCGAGTCACCCGAGAAGGTCGAGGCAGAGTCTTCCACGAGGGAATACGGCCTCGCCTCGCATATGGGACGCGCCCTGACATGGCGACGCCCCACAGCCTGCCTGAGCTAGGCCTAGATAGGGGGAAAACACGTTGTTCCCATAAAACAAAGAAAAAGTGACACGTGGTAGTATCACTTTAATGTTAATTGTTGTCGTTGTTCTTTGTCTGGAACTTAAAAGTAATATTTACCCCCCCCCCCCCCCCCCCTGGCCAGGATAATAAGCTGCGCTCCTTCAAGCCCTACTTGTTTAGTGATTGCCCAGAAAGCATCGAGGCAAATCTCAAAACCTCTAAGGGTACGCATATGTATGTCTTTTTTCTCTTCCCACGTTACCTTCTTCGTCTTCCATAGACCGAATTTCGTTTACCTCCGCATTATGTGAAATATACTGTTTTTTTTTTGTTTTTGAACTATATTTTTCGCTCACATCATGCATGAAGAATATTTTCTCTTCTCTTTGAAGCAGATATGAGAATTTGTGGGTGTTTTGCGTGAACAATAGATGTGGCGATGGTGGGAAATTAATGAGAAATGTTTGAAGAAACGGGACAATGGTCTATCAATTTCCTTTTTTCCCCCTTGGAACAGAAGAAAGAAATTTGTGGCGATGGTAGGAAATTAATGAGAAAAATATGAAAAACAGGATAATGGTCAATTATTTTCATTTTTGTACCCTTGGAATAGGAGATCGAAATTTGTGGATGCTTTGTGTCAGTAGCAGATGTGGTAATGATTATTTTAGATTTTCTAATAACTGGCGTTGGATTATTGCGGCATAGGCCCTGTCTCCTTAGATTGTGTTTGCAGGTCAGAGATACTCTCTGATCATTGGAAGTTTTTGAGCGATGTGGCTTGAGTTTCTCTTGCGCCATAAAATATCTACTCGTCATTATCATCGTTCACTGGGACGTACCAAATGTTACACTCTTATTTAAAAGGTTAACTTGCAAAAAAAAAAAAAAGAAAAGTTCGAATTTGCCGTGGTTAATGGGTCCTTCTGCATGAGCTTCATAATATCTCATTTTGATATAGCTTGTATTACAGCGTCATGTTAACCCTTTCGCGTGAGATCAGTTTTGGTGGGCAACGTGTTATCAGGCATACCGAAACCAAAAGAGACGCGAAATTTATATGGATATATTTCACTATGCTTGGCTTTGTGGTTATACAGTCGCAACCACACACTTTATCGGAGTACGCAATGGCGCGTTTTCTTCTGTGGCACGCTCGACTGGTGGCAGCCGGTAAAACTAATCGATGGCATTGCACCGGGAGAATTTACGCTCTCCGTAAACGGAGAGCGTTGGTTCGCATGGGTTCTGGCACGACATAGTTGCTCTGGGTGACAGATAGACTAATATAATTCACAGAGCCTTTCTGCACAACGAATTACTGTTTTCTATAGACCTTTGCAAAAATTGCCTTCTGCGCGCTGCCATCTTTGTCTGCTGGGCTGTGGAACGCCTTCTAAGCATGCGCTGTTGGTCTGCTGTGCGGTATACCAGATGCTGCGCATGCGTCCACAGCTCAGTGACTCAGCATTTTCCGCCCTGGCGCTTCGTTCGAGACTGCCGCTGGAAAGGTCTATAGCGTGCCAACAAATATATGTATTTTTTTTTTTTTCAATTGAATGCTGTGGGCACGTCTTTGTATCACTCATATTTACGGCGCAAATGTTGTGTCGAGTCTGGTGCCAGCGAAATACTATCCAGTACAACTTGTTTCGCCTATTTTAACATTCCTGGGATAAGATGCAAACTACGCTAAACTCCTTTATCTACGGTCGGCATCTTCCTCCGAGGCAAGGTCTGAGATATGCCATTGACAAGTGTGACATGTGTATCCACTCCGCTGGGAAAGGTTCAGCAAATGAGGAGGTTGAGAAACAGATGAAAAGGCCCCGAATTGTACCGTACCATTGTGGGTAACTTAGACCTTCGGAATTAAAAACAGCGCGAAAGGACGAGGACAAGACAAAGAAGTGACACGGACGCAGCGCTGCGTCCGTGTCACTTCTTTGTCTGGTCCTCGTCTTTTCGCGCTGTTTTTAATTCCGAAGTATGTACCAACTTGCCAAAGCCTCAAGTTTAGTAACTTAGACCAACAAAGTAGAACACACACAAAAAAGCATAGAAAGCGACACGGACTATGTTACAACGACATGCGTGAGACTGAGGCAAAGATTCAGAGTTTTTATGACACTGAGTAGATCCTTTTCAGCTAGGACTGGTCATCACTTTCGTAGAGCCTCGTGTCTTTAAAACGCCGGAGAAATAAATATAAAACGAACCGAACTTTCCGTTTCCGACCCATCTACACTTCACCTGAGTTGGACCGAAAACATGAGGGTGTCGTTGCCCAGTAGCCCCTGGAAAATCCCAGCGAAGACCGTATTTGGAGATCTACCCATTCTTGGCGCGGTGATTGGCTCCGCTAATGAGCTCCCTTTCGCAAGATCCGTCCCGGAGAAAGCCACCGTGTCGTCTTACCCACCGCCAAAAGCAAAAGCCACTGAGCGAATGGTCGAAGGTGCGGAGCGAAGGGACAACGCCGAGGTCAACTCGGCTTAGTGCCGGACATCTTTCTTGACACACTCGAGGAGAGGGGGCGGCCAATCGAACGGCGTCTCTTCAGGTGCGCCGGTCGAGCCACGTCGGCGCTAGTTTAGTGCCCGGGTCTTAGACTCTTAGCACAGGTGGGCGTCTCGAGTGTCGCTGCGTCCTAAAAGAGTGCCGTAAAGCCGGGCTTGTGCCGTGGTCCCGTGCGGATCGGTACACCTGACTGGAAAGAAAGAAACTCTGGATCGAGGAAGGCCGGAAATCAGCCTGCGGGGAGCATCAGCCGTGGGGATTAGACTGATTTCCAGAAGGCACGCGCGCGTGAAGACACAACAGTGGGGATGAGATGCCGACATTTCGGATAAACTCAAATGATACTTGTGAAGCAAAAAAGCTGGTGAGTGTTCATTTGAGGGGGGGGGGGGGGGGAGGGGAGGGGAGGGGGAAGGGGAAGGGGGGAGGGGCTGGAACTGAAGGGCACAAGAAGGAAGATGTTTGTCGATCAGATATCTCGGAGCGAGTCGTTTGATGAGTTTGAACCAATTCCTAATATATTCCGGTGGAGTCTAGTCGTCTGCAGTGTCTCTGGGAATGCCACATCTTGATAAATATATTTGTTTTACGTATTGGTAACGTAGAAATTTAAAATGTTGAAGTCGTATCTCCGTCGCTAGAATTACTGTTTCATTAAGATTTTTTTTCTTTATTCCACCTATAGATACAGTTTCTTTCACATAACTTGTAACTATCATTCTTCGGTGACCTTAATTCTCCGCTTCGTGAAGCTCGTTTCGAAAGACGACGGACGACGTGTGCTGTCGAAGCGTATAGGGCTCGCGGTTCAAGTCGATCGCTCCAGCACGACAACGTCGAGGTTGTCACGGAATCGCCTGCGGGATGAGAACATTGGTTTCGTTGGGCAACGTTCATCGTGGTTCCAATCATAGGGAGTGTCCAATTCTTCGTTCGTCATCATCCTGTAAATAGTCTACAATTTGGTCTCGCAAACATCGTTGCATTCGAATTCCAAATCGAATGATCGCGCGCAACTTCGGACGATCGGCAGCTTCTAGGGGCTCGATAACGTTTCCTCTCAATGCGTCCTTCGAATGTATTCCACCAGAGAAGAAATGATTCGATGTTCCCTGATATAAGAAGGATATAAATACTAGAAAAAAAAAAGCTTTATCACCAGATAATGAACCTGGTCTTCTTACGTGTGTGCATGTGCGCGTGCGTGCGTTTGTGCGTGTGTGTGTGTGTGTGTGTGCGCGCGCGTTTGTTCGTGTTCGTGTAACCAGCACTAACGTACTGTAAAACAAACAAAAAGTTGATTAAATGAAGTTTACATCTCAGCCACTTTATAAAACCTGAAGGCGACCTTTGTGCCTACTTAACTGACGTTATATCACCACGATTAGAAACAATGTACAGAATGTTTGCAATGCGTCCAATACTGCCGATATCGAAAGGTGCGTGGAGGGGGCCCTAGAACCTTGCCTGATCTCATGTTTGAACTAGTAACGAACCTTCGGTCTAAAGCGCGGACGTATTCCGTTTGTCCCGATTGTGTATGCACGCCTTTGTTTATATCATCTCTCCTTATGCCACAGTCGCACATGCCCGTACTACATCATATATACAAAGGGACGATGTTCGCTGCAGACACAGAATTGTCTGTGGAGACACGGGCCTCAAGCTTGCTTCATACATTGGTATGTTTTGAACATATCTGCAGACTGTTATGTATGTACCATTGTGATAGAATCTTCGTACGAAAGAAAGAAACTCATCTGATACATATTCTGCAGACCGTCTCTTGTACTATGTATTGGCAGTGTGGCCGCGGCTTGATGACTCTAGGGCATAAGGGTTACAAACTCATTCGAGTGTGGGGGTCAGATAGCCCACCCTCGAAAGGTCGAGGCTTAACGAGAGAAGGGGGGGAAGAAAGCAAATTTGCTATTTAAAAAACAAACAAACAAACAAACATCAGTGGTGTTTGACGTTGCAAAGCAGCCGACTGTCCCAGAGACACCAGAGATTTTCAAGAAACCTTGTGCTCTTTTTTTGTGTGTGTTTGTTTTGTAAGCTTATCGTTTTACCATCTTTAACTTTTGTTTAGAAATACGACTACTTTGGACGAGTACTTGATGTTATAACACGATTTAAAGCACCAACGTATACATGCAGTTTTCAAACGGAATGAGAAGAAGCGCACCGTCTTTGCCCCGTCGTACAATTCACTAAGCTCGACGGGCGTAGAAAAAAAAAACTCTTCATACGGCAGGTTTTGCTTTCCTGACGGGTTTTTATGGAAACATTATAAGAAAATACTTGTATTTTAAAGGAATTGTCGGATAGCTAGAAGCCCGAGCTAATAGCTTTAACTTTACCGATTTTTACGATATGGCGAGAGTTCGTGTAGCCGAGGTCCCTCCTTGAGCAAAGAGGTCGCGCTTGTAACCTATATAGGAGTGGTGTGTTGCCGTGCCGGTTGATTTACCCGATAAAAGGACAAATATTTAAACGAAGGAATACTCAGTCCAAAAAAAAAAAAAATGACCGCATCTCCACGTGGTGAATGATGTTGATTGGGGCGAAGCTCGGGTGGTGCTGATGATACTGATTTTGGTCATAGGTATTGCTGCATGCTGTCGGCGTTAACGCTTTGCCGCCGCTTCCCGAGCTCTCAACTCCGGGTCCGCTTGGCGTTTTTGACGCTGTGCAGCAGCTTCTTGCGCCCTGGTCTCCGGAGCAGCTTGCTGTCTACGTAGACGCTGAGGGGCTGCATGCCGAGCTTTTCGGTCCTTTACATTCATGGCAGTAGGAGAATGTGTGGTTTTCTTCTTTTTCTTTTTTTAAGCAGACAGATGGGATGGCATCTCAGAACCCCCTACTCTTTTTTTCTTCTTTTTCTTTTTTCATAATTTTTTTTTCATCTTTTTTTTTTCCAATTTTTTTTTGCCCTACACGAGCACGTGAGCATGTGCTCACGTGCTCGTGAGCACGTGATCTCACGAGCAGAAGCACGAGCTCCCGACGCCGGCCTACGGCGGACGGTGGACGGACATACGGACATGGCTAGCCCCTAAGGAGCTTCGCCCCTAAATACAGAAGAATGCAAAATGCGTGACAAGTAATATGAGCAGAGCTCCTTTTCAAGCTGAAATGAATCGACGCTATTAAACTATTGTTTATTTATTTATTTATTTATTTATTTATTTACACAGTACCTACATCGCCACAGGGGCATTATTGTAGGGGGTACATGGTACAGGAAAGTAAAACAATTATACGTCACATTGTATCAAACATGTTCATAAAAAGTAAAACTATTGATTGAAAGAAGTGCAATAAGACTGTTACAAAAACTGTTACACAAAATCAGAAACATAACAGTACAAAACAAAAACACAGCACACAACTATTAAAGGATGTCTAATAATGAGGTGGAAAACATAGCATCCGAAGTCTCAGTGACCACGTGCTGCGAAAGACTGTTCCAATCACTAATTGATTTTGAGAAATATGAGTTCTTAAACATTTCAGTTCTACACCTAATATTCTTTATTTTTAGCGGGTGGTCCACCCTTGAAGAAAGGTAATCAGGATTATGTAAGTAGTGGTCCTTCACAATACCTGTTTACCCTAAGTAAATACTTCTGAAAAGTTTCATTCTAAGATATTTTCTCCGCGAAACCAGAGATTTCGACTCCAGTTGTTTCTTTAAGTCTGTTATACTTGAGCGAAATTCATAATTATTCGCAACAAAACGGGCTGCTCTATTTTTCACACGCTCTAGTTTCGATATTAAATTTACGTAATACGGGTCCCACGCTGGACAAGCATACTCTAAGATTGGCCTAACATTAGTTACGTATAACAGCTCCTTAATATTTGTTGGGGCCATTTTGAAATTCCGTTTGATAAAATTTAAAACGCGGTTTGCCTTTGCTGTTATTGCGTCGACGTGCTTAGCCCAGGAAAGATCTGAGCTAAGATAAACCCCTAGATATTGGACATCAGATACCTCCTGAAGGGCAACGCCGTTCAACTGATATTTTGATAGATAAGGCTGCTTTTTTTTTTTGTGAATCTAATATAATTGCATTTATTGATATTAAGAAACATTTGCCATTTGTCACACCAGGTCATCACCTTTTCAAGGTCTGACTGAAGTAGAAGAGAATCATCCTCACATTTAATCTCTCTATAGATTACGCAATCATCTGCATATAATCGGACACTGCATGTTAGGTTTTGTGCTATGTCATTGATATATATTAAAAAGAGAAGTGGGCCAAGTACAGATCCCTGTGGAACACCCGAGGTTACATCTGCATATGGAGAATTTTGACCACCAACGACTACGCATTGTTCACGATTTAACAAATAATCATTTATCCAACCAAAAAGATAGTCAGGAAGGGCCAAGAACGACAACTTGTGCATAAGAAGTGAATGTGGTACTTTATCAAATGCTTTTTGAAAATCTAAAAGCAAGCAGTCAACCTGAACATTTTTATCTAGTGAAAGTGAAAGGTCATCTAAAAACTCGGTGAGCTGCGTAGTGCACGATAAACCAGCCCGAAAACTGTGCTGAGACTTGGAAAAAAAGGTATTGGACTCAAGGTGGTTCACCATATTTGAATATATGATATGTTCAAGTAACTTGGAACAAACGCAAGTTAAGGAGATGGGCCTGTAATTAGAAACCAGGCTTTTTTGGCCTGACTTATGGATGGGCACAACATTTGCCGTTTTCCACTCCAAAGGTAGCCTGCTAGTAAAGAGCGATTTGTTGAAAAGAATAACTAGAAAAGGTGAGATTGCTGCAGCACAGACTTTCAGAACGTGGTTAGGAATGCCATCAGGCCCCATGGCTGAATGAGATTTCAGATTACGCAGTAATTTCAGTACGCCATAATCTTTTACAACAAACTCAGGCATTGTATCAAAAGTTGTTTCGAAAGATTCTCGTACAACAAGCTCGGTCGTCGAAAAGACAGATTGAAAGAAGTTATTGAAGCAAACAGCCTTGAGAAAGTTATCGGAGGTCAGTTCATCATTGTTCAGAATTGCTGGAATGCCTACAGATTCACTCTTGCCCGATTTTTTAACCGTTTTCCATAGTTCCTTTGGGTTGTTAAGTAATTTTGGCCCCAGTGCCAAATAGTAGTGTTCCTTTGCTTCCTTGACTTTAGTCTTAAAGATATTATCCAGCAAACGAAGTTCAATTTTTGTGGCTGGGTCCCTCGTTTTCTTATATTTTAGAAAGAATCTTCGCTTTTTATTTAGAAGACGTCGCAACTCCTTTGTCATCCACGGTTTGTCATTCCTGCGCCTTCCCGACAACATCCTAGAAGGAATATATTCAGCGATAAGGGAAGAAAGTTTATTCCTAAACAGATTCCATAATTCTTCAATGTCAAGCAATGTGCAAGCACATTCAAACTCGGGAAGATAAGCCAGGAGGTCGAAAAACAAGCTGTCGTAATCCCCTCGGTCAAACAGATAAATTTTTGGGGGGCATGGCTTATCAGTCACAGTGTGCTTACATTTAACATTTGTAATGATAGCATCGTGGTCACTGATACCCGGAGCCGTCGTTACCGAACGGATGGCGGACGGGTGATTTGTAAGGAAAAGGATCTAGTATAGCTTTACTTGTTGCGCCGTACCTTGTTGGAAGCAATACAAACTGTTGCAACTCATGGGCGTTTACGAGTTCCTTGAAAGTTTTATACAGCGACGAAGAATTTCGCAAAAGGAGCAGATTGTCAACCCAATCAATGTCCGGAAGATTGAAGTCGTCACCAAGAATAACGTCATCAGGCGTTATTGCAGATAACACATTAGAAAGGCACAAAAGGGGATTCAGTGAATTGTTACTTGGGGGTGTATAAAATGCGCCTACAGTTAAAAATTTATAACCTTGTAGTTTTATCTTGCACCAAACAGATTCGCACACACAGTCTCGAAATTCAAGAGCTGTGCTTTGTAGGTTTTTCGAGACGAGTAAAAACACACCCCCTCCCCTCGAATTTCTGTCTTTGCGGTAGACTTCGTAGTTGGGTGGAAATATTTCGGAGTTGGTCATGGAAGGGTCAAGCCAAGATTCGGTACCACAAACAATATCAGCATCCGTTGTAGCAAGTAGAAAAGCAAGGTCATCCTTTTTATTTTTGATACTCCTACAGTTCACTGTAACAAAGACAAGTTCCTCAACGTCTGGCCCTCTGATATCGCTTTTTTGTCGTGGCTATACAGAGGTTTCAAACACGGCGTCAGCGTCAGGATTGTATTGGTATGTTTTACCACGAATAACTAACTTGTTGTATCGTAGTTTGAATTGGGCGTTTTGTTCCCTGGCGTACTCTAAAAGTTTGCGTCGTGAGGGTTGTATCGGAGGTGAGAAATCCTCACCAATAGAAAAGCCACTCCCCCTTAGTTTATAGGCGACGGACAGTATTTTTTGTTTATCTTTAAATGACAGAAACTTGGAGATAAGGGGGCGTCCCCTCTCTTCGGAAAAACGGCCTAGCCTGTGCGCACGTTCTATGTTAGTGGGCTCAAGCTTTACCCCGAACTTATCAGAGCAAAAGGTGATCACCTTGGCCTCAGATTCTTCCCAGGTTTCATTTGCTTTGTCCGCCAAGCCGTAAAAGATAAGGTTGTTTCTGCGCGATTGATTTTGTACTTCATCCTGTTGTGCGCTAGTTATTCTAAGTTGGGTGTCAAGTTCCAAATTCGCCGTTTTTATATCAGCAACTTCGTCTCTCAAGGATTTAACCATAGTCATCTCGCTTTCAATAGCTGTTATCCTAGATGACAAGCCCTCTAGTTTTCTTTCGAAAGATGTTTGCATTTCCCTAATGGCTTTCAATTCATTCAACATTGTTTTTTGCCCCTCGTTCATGCTAGGTATTAGTAGCATAGCATCGACTAGTTGTTTCTCCTGTGTAGAAGTGAGCGGGCCTGGGTTCGCTTCTATATCGCCTGCTATCAATTGTCGTTGTTTTACGACCCTAGCCACAGCTAGGCTGTATTTAGTGTAGCAATCGGTAATACCAACATACACTTTACACAAAAGGTTGGGTCTCAGCGCCGACAATCCAGAATGGCCGTTGTGGCTTACATACTTATAAGTGTATGAAAGACCCACCTGTAGGAACAGGGAGAGTGAGCGTCCTGTTCCTACAGGTGGCGCATGTTGCGCTCGAGGCATGGGAATGGGGCCTCCCAGCAACGGGATGCGCGCGGGACGCGTCCCAGAGACTCGCGGGCCGCGTGTTTATGACCCCTGCTCTAGGGCGATCCGATCACTTCGTGTTCACCCGTCAGGTGAAGTCTATGCAATCCAAACAGGTTTCGCACTATACAGGCGGGAAAGCGTCCTTCAGTGAGCTAATGCGAGGTCAAATTCTACATAATTTTGCGCATCACCGTAGAAGGGATGACAGTCTCATGGACATTGGTTCAATGAGCTGATTGTCTCGTATTACAGAAGATCTGACGATACGCAGAAAAGATCACCTAGAAAACGTGTGTATTGATTCGGATATTTGCTTCATATCCTCTGAACTCTAATCATATTTACAAGCTTTCACAAAGGAAACTTTGCCATATCAGGATATGGTGTTTCTTGTGCGAGCGACGTACTCAGTTTTCAGAATTCTTTCGGCACCACATCCCATTTCACCCTACTCTTACTGGAAAACCATCCTCTGTCCCATTTGTAAGACTTCTGGCTTTTATTACTAGCACTGGCCTCAAACACCTAGTTTTACCTGGTTTTGAAGTTGCTCTCGTGTAGCATTGCGACCATAGTAGCTCGATTGTCTTGTTCAGTATAGCACAATATGGCCTCCGTTGCTTCTGTGTCGTAAAGCCTGCAAACACCACCACCACCGGCACAAAGCGGCGTATCGTGCCCGTACCTTCACTCTAAGAAAAAAAGGGTGTAGTCGGGTGTATCTGGCGCACATGCACCCTTTTTCTGAAAGATGCACCCTCCGTTGCCCAGCCAGTGTACTTGTACACCAAAAATGAGCATTCTCCTCTCCCTTAAAACCTCTAGGTGTATTAGTGCACCGCCACGCTAGCCACGCACCCCGATCACCTTGTGCTTGGATTCCCCCTTGGGGGTCACTTTTTGGGTCGGGCAGTTTCTTAGAAAGTATGGAGCTGTCATGTTCACTCGGTATTGACAGTAGAGTGGACGCTATGCTTGTTTTAGGCCAATCGGGTCTCCGGGTAGGATCACGTGACTACAGTCTCCAAGCTAGAGATAAGGCAGAGCACGGCACCTGCCTGAAGGCCAAGGCCACGGGTAGCATCCACTGCACTATTAACTTTGGGTCGAATTTTCAGGAGGATATAAGGGACAAACCTCTCGTTGGGTTCATTGTTGGGATAACCCTGAAAATAAGCCGCGATCTTTTTCTTTGTGTTTTTTGTGCTGCTCGCCGTGCCCCTTCGACAATTTGCCTTTTCGGTGGGCCGCCTCGCGTTGCGGCGGCCACAAACGGGAAAACCAAAGCCGGTTTTGTTTGTTTCTTCTTTTTTTTTTTCCTCGCGGGTGCCTTCGGCGCCGACAAAGGCGGGAAATACGTCGCCGTGGAGAGGGACGGTTGGGACGGTTTTCGTGGGGAGCGCATAGTTTCGGGAGAGAGCTTTTTGGGTCTTCAAGGAGGCAAGATGAGCGAGTCTTCTTCATCGTCACCGCCGCCGTCTTCCTGCCAGCTCACCACCGCCGAGAGCCCGACGATCCCCTTCGACACCAAATTTGAGTGAGACCCGTCCGTACACTTCGGACTTTACTTTTGTGGACGTTTTATTTTTACTTGCTCTCCGTCCGTGGTTTTGTTGCTTGATTTCATTGTCTTTATTTTGTATTGCTTTAGCGCGCCAACCGTTTTCCTTGTTGTTTCTTTTGGTTGAATCTCCGTGTGGAGCTTTGGGGTTTTCTTTTTGTTGTGTGTTGTTTGCCTTTGTGCCAAACCTTGAAATTTAAATTTCTATTTTGTTTTTAAGTAAATATATTGTTCATTGTTCAAACTCTATGTGTCCGCCTGAGCTCATTCCGTTCTTCCCCGACTTGGGCACACGCGCCAACCGCGCGGGCTGACCGGCCTCAACAAAAATAAATGTTGTCCACAGTTGTTGTAGAGGGCCGGCGGGCAAACCGTAAAGGGGGAATCGCGCTTCTAACCTCCAGGCGGGGGCGACTGTGACACGTATACTCCTTTTTTTTTCTCTCCCTAAGCTGAAAGCGTGGAAGAAGCTGCGCAGTCGCCGGACCAATGAACCAGGGGCTTTTTTTTATCGCTTTACTCCGCTGACTGGGCGCGGGTAATGGCAGGTAGCTCTTTCCGATCCCGGAATGTCTGATTCCCGGCCTAGTTTCTTGTGCGCTGTGCTGCGACCAGTGGGGCTGCCGGAGATTTCGTCCGCGACAACGTATTCGAGTGCACCAAGGCTTCCAGTGTTTGAAAAGTCCTACGCCTACATCGGCAACAAGCGATTTCTTCAAAAAAGCCCAAGGAATTCCTGTGATGCTTTTAGTGTTCGGTTTGGCAAATTACTGCTTCTGCCACATTGTGTTGAATCTTCGAAGACCCCTTTCTTTTCGTTTTTGTGTTTGTGTGGTTGTTCTGCAGTGAGCCGTGTCGACATTTCGGATTACATATTTTAAGTCCGGTATTTTCATCGTAAGTGCACTGCTACCTACTCCTTTGCAGCAATTGACCCTTCCGTTCCGGGTTACCTCTAAAATTAGGCAGTGTCTATTTCCTAGCAGCCAGAAGAACAATTTCCCCGAAATTCTATCGGCAGTCGCCTGCCATTAGCCGCCTACAATCAGGTTATAACTGCAGGTAGAATACTGACTTTCTTATTCAACCGGCGTTTTGTGAAAACGCGTTTCATGGACAACTTTTCGTTGATACACGTTTTGTAGACACGTTTCGTCGACGCTAACGTTTCATCGTCACTCGTTACGTGAACTGTACGCTGAAGGAACATTCCGTCGCGCGTGTGTCTCTGAGGCGCGTGCTCACCGACCCAGCCCACCCGTTCACGTCGCTTCGTGGCGACAGTCGGCGGCGGCTCATTACAAAAAAATTACCCCACCTGTGCCACCCGTACATGTCACTTCGCGCATATAGTGTAGGGCGGCTCATTTAAAAAAAAGAGAGAAGCTAATATAGGAAAGCTAATCTAAGCTGTCTATGAAATATCGCGTGTCGATGAAACGTCGTTCGATGAAGTGGTTGTATCACTAATGAGTGGCGACTGCCGGCAGAATTTCGGGTAAATAATTGTGCCGGCTGCTGGGAGAATAGACACTACCTAAGAATCACCCCAGATCTTGTTTGCTAAGTAATCTTCTCAGTTGTGTAACAGCTTCGTTGTACATCTTCACATATCACGGATTGCTTGCACGTTTGTACTTGTTTACGGAATAGGCTGTCTAATAAACTTCTAGGAGGTTTGAAAACAATTCCTTGTGTCTGTTTACCTGCCTTTTTGCAACCACCTGGGTGCGTACATTTTTTACAGGTTTCCTTGAGGTGGGTGCACAAAGAGGTGTAATGGTACACCATTGAATGATGTGTATCTATGTTCCCTATGAGCGGGGTGGCTGTAGAAAACGGTGTAATAGTAAACCCTGTTGGCGGGTGTATCTCTGTTCCCTATGAGCGGGGTGGGTGTAAACAACGGTGTAATAGTAAACCCTCTTGGTGGGTGGATGTTTACTCCCAAAAAATTGCGTGGGTGTAGAGAAGGGAATACTTGTACACCTTAAATTGGGGTGTAGCTGCACACTGAAACGACGGAGAGGGTGTAAGAACGGAGTAGTGACACACCCCAATATGGGGTGTATCTGTGCACCCCCGAATGCTGAAGGTGTATAAAAGGGTGCACATATGCACCCTAAAAAGGGTGTATGTGTGCACCTCGTCTAGAGGTGTACTTGTACACCTTTATGGGTGTAGTATATGTGGCAGCACTTACACCCCCTGTGGGTGTACCCACTACACCCTTTTTTTTAGAGTGTTCGAGATCGTCGCACACGTACAGTCTGCATAATTAGTGTTCGTCACCTCACCACATGCGACCACCGAACCTCAGTTTCAAAAGCGACGGCTACTATAGACTTTTGTCATGCTGATATATGACGTAGTTAGGTAGGGCGACAAGAACTAAAGCAAAAATGAAAGTATCGACAAGGGAAAAGTAGAACTATATTGTCACGAACGCCTTGAATTCTAGCGCCATCCATTCGGCAAATAGAGAGATCGGCTATTTTGGCCCAACTCAGGCGGAAGCCACGGAAAAACGATCTATACTTCGGGAAAATTTTGTCTAACATTTCCGAAGAAGTGAAGACCGCGCGAGCACAACTGTGATCGCCGCTCAATGTGCGTGCGCGAGCCTACGTCACTAAAACTTTTAGTTGGTAAACTCACCATTGAAACCCGGAAATCCACTAATACCAAACTAAATGCGATAGCAGCGCCATCCTTTAGCGACGAGTCAAAATATGAAAGTTGATTTATATATCTACAGCGAAATATTACTGCGAGATGGGGCCACCGGCCCTAGCACAATTTAGCGCGCGATTCGACTTGAACCAGGTAGGTAGCACACATTTATTGAGCGCAGTGCATACAGGGGCTAGGCTCATCTGCCCGCCTAACTATACAGCACAAGGGCTCGACAGAAGGATGAAACAGGGGATGGGCATTTATGGGAAGTAAAGATAAGGTTGCGTTATAATTGGGCGCGTCTCTTGCGGAGTTCGTCTTGAAGGTGGCGAACAACTTGTTCGGTCCTGTCTATTAGGAGCAGCTGGATGCGCAGCTCATCTGACTGTAAAAGGGACGTCCAGTGAGGGACGATGTCTTCTCCTCGGTCATCGAGGTGCCTTTGGAGTTCCTGTGGGGGTTGAAACTTCGGGCATGACCAAAACATATGTCCGATTGTGCCATCCGGGGGTGGGTCTTCGGAACCACAGCATCTCGTACAGGATCCATCGAAGAGTAGGGGGTGAACTCTGTGAAGGAATCGTGGGGTCTGGATGGCGAGTGTATGAAGTTTCCTCCATCGCCTGGCTTGCTGGTGGTTGTGGCGGGAGAGCACGTCTCTTCTCCCTCTCAACTCGTGTGGCATCGCAGAAACGCGTGGGGGCTTCTTCCGTTGCCGGTGCCGCATAGCTGTGTTCCCCGAGTGAGAGTTCTCTGCCTCCCTCCTCCTCACAGTCCCTGCTTGTAGCTACTCGGAATGCGAGAGGGTGGGCAGCTTCGTTCATCTCGTGGTTCGCGTGTGTGCGGGGACCCAGACCACGTGGTACCGGCTGCTCTTGTCCCCCCAGGGACAAGAACAGCCGCGGAAGCTCCGAAGGATCTTGCGCGCAGGAGAGCCTATCCTCCCGTACAGGAAGCAGGTTGCAGCCGTCTTGGAGTCTGTGGTGACGGTGCCTCTGCTGCCTGTTCTACTGGCGGCAAGGAGTCTTATGGCAATGGCCGCCTCTTCTGCTTTGTGGATGTCGCATGTCTTGATTGTCGCTGTGTACGATCCGCTGATGTTGTGTACGGATGCGACGTAACTCTTGGAGCGGTCCGGGTATGGACTGCCGTCCACGTGGAAAGCCCGCCGGTCGTCTTCCTGCAGTCTCTGCAGCGCTCGGGCCCTGGCCTCTCATCTCTGCTTATGGTGCGTGGTAGACATGTTCCGTGGTAGGGGTCTGACCACCACGGCGCGTCTCCAGTCTGCCTGCATGTCCCAGTACGTGAAGCCGTGCAGTTCCCGGAATGGCCGCTGTGGGAGGATTGCGGCGTTGCGATCGCCTTTAGTTCGGGTATCGAGTACGGATCGGAGTCACTTTTTCAAAGCAGGCTCTATGGCAGTTTCCCAACTGTGTTGTTCTAGTAATGTTGGCGCGAGCGCACGGGTGAGGTGAGCCTTGGCTTTGTTGCCAACAAAAGTTATCCCCAAGTTTAGTGATATATAACTACGTTCTATACATAGCAAACAACGCTGTTAAAGCTACTGGCGCTATAGCGCCTAACTTCACCTTTAATGTTCATCGTTTTTTTTTTGCACACTTTTCATGACAATGAGATGCTGGATTAGTCACCCGCTTGCACCAGTAGCTTCAACGGCAATGTTTGCCATATATGGCACGGAGTATCTAACCCATTCCAATATTTACCCATCCACAGCCCAGCATGCGACCTCTACAGCCGAGCACGCGGTTGTTCGTCGCTTTCAAAGGCGAGCAAACCTAAGCAAACCAAGTGCCAAACGCACGAACGCTACAAACGCCAGAAGCTCGTCATTGGAACGGTCTCCATGTTTGTGAAGTAATTTCACTGTACAAGCTCACACAGCCGCCGACTCACTTCCAAGCTTTGTTCCTGGACTCGTAGAATTCACTGCGCTTCGCGCTGGCGCAAAAGCGAATGTCGTTCGTGTTCTTCGTGACAGCGTGCGCGACGGTCGATCTACGCGACCAAGAGCGCTTGCAAATGGGCCCAGTTGGCGCAGTCGGTGCCCGTCCGCGACAGTCAAAGGCGATATATATGCGCCTCCCCGAAATTCCATCAGCATCGAAATTGGTCTTTATTTTATTGGAGGCCCATTTGTCGGAGGCGCGACGACGTATTTCGGCTCCCGGTTTTATTGACGCGCCATCGTGCTGCGGGTAGCCCTGTCCTGTCGTCGCTTTGGGCAGCATCCAGACGGGCGACCCCGGCGAGGCGGCGGGCTTTGTTTCACGGGGCCCGAGATAGCTTGTTTCCGTTTTACTGCTCCTGCGAAGGAGAATGTCGCTCGCGTTCCTGTCACGCTCTGATTTCAGTCCAAGTGAGAGAACAACTATTGTCAGCCTGTCTTCTTTTCACTTTGTCTCCCTGTCAGCCACCCACCAGTCGCGCCGGCTGTTTTCTGTCTGCGCCCGAAGCAGGCTTTTGTAGCCAACCCGACGGCTGCTGTGTTTGGGCACGTCTGTTGCATTACCAGATCGTTTCGTTCTTTTTCGAGCTTGTATTGGCACTGGCAGGTTTTGTAGTATAACAATGTTATAAAAACTGTAAAACCACCACCCTGCGTATATTGATGTTAATTTTACACGGAGCATCAATTGTAATGTGTTACTGAAGCGCAGTAGTATCCAATCGCCTGCTTCAGGCTCAGAGGACGCGGACTGTGCGTCGGCACTGATTAGATTTGATAGATTTTATTGATGACAGAGTGCATTCCTTTTGATCAGGCTCTTTGGATGTAGGGTACAAAACAATAGACTATGGTAGTAACAAAACCAATCAGCGTTTCTCACTCTGTAAACTGAATGCTTTGTGACTAATAAAATTTAAGAGGTTCTCCTTCCGCCCCCCCCCCCCCCCCCTCAAAAAAAAAAGGGAGGTTGAACGTATGAATTAAATTATATCTAAGCTACAGTGGTGTAGCCAGAAAATATTTCCGGGGGGGGGGGGGGGGGGGGGTTCAAGGTGCTGGTGCAATCACACACACACAAAAAAAAAAATATATATATATATATAATGTAAACTTTCGGGGGGTGTTCTGACACCTGAACACCCCTCCCCCCCCCCCCTGGCTACGCGCCTGCTAAGCTATTAGGTGCACATCTGAGTATGTTGATAAGCGCCGCGTAGCTTGTATTTCTTGGAACTTGCGCGACGCCGTTGGTGAAGTCATCGAATAACACAGAATCTATAGTGACCGATCAACGTGAAAATGTGGTGACGGGACAATCAGCGGCAACAAAAAGTGTCTTTTTCTCTCTTTTGTCGCAGCGTCTCAGCTGCGCGACACAATTGATGCGAATCGATAAAACACATCCTGTTCTGCGCACTCTCAACACGTGCCCTCCTTTCAACCGACACAATATTGCGAGAAAAGGTGCAGACTAAAATGCTTGTCGTTTTCGCAACACCGGTGTCCTTCGAATTTTTCCTGACCGTCTCCTTTTCTCTTTTCTGAACACGTTTCTTTCGTTCTTTTTTTCTCTCACATTTGTGTCATGACCTTTCAGTTTTTCTACTTCCTTCATTTGTTATTTACGTCTCAAGAAAAAAAAAAAAAAAACTGTTTATATCCTCTTCAAGAAGGTCCTATCCTTCCATCTCTACGACGTTTCTTCTTCGCGTCTTCTGAATTTTTTTAGCCTAAAAATGAGATAACTTGAATTCCTACGGATACACTAAACGTACCCATCAACATCAAAGGGCGTCACACACACAAAAAATGTTTTTTTTTTTTGTTCTGTTTAAGCGTTTTTTTAGAAAATGCAAGCGTTCGCAAAACGTTTAGTGCATCATGACATTCGAAAGGTCAGCACAAGTACTCCTTTAACGCATCTGCGCTTCTTTTGCTCTAAACCTTCGGCCATGATAGAGCAAAATCTAATTTTATTCTCAAGATGCCTAGCTCTCTATCTATTTCTTCGTTTTTCTTTTTGGCTTTCTTTTTCTTCTTTTATGCACGCAGATTATATCCGCGCTCGATTGTTCTCTTTCGGTCTGGAGATCACCGGGCTGAGTATTGAGAGCTCTCACTGGAAGGGCGTTCTGGCTACGGGACGACGGATGTAAATAAATGCGACCAGAGCGAGGAAGCCGTTCCTGTAACGAGATAGACGTTCTGCCTGTTTTCTGCACAATTGCGTCGACCTGCTGTGTTCCCTTTGCTACGGCTACCGGCGCAATAACCCCTCAAAAGACGTATCTTCCCCACAAATATACGTGTACGTATGTGTGTGTATGAGTGAGCGTGTATGTCTGTCTTTCAGTGTTGCAGCGAAAAATGAAAACAGGAACCGCAATACCTGCATGGGACACATGCGCCAACGATACTTGTTTTCTGAACGCGACTCGTACAAGTTTTGTATATATGGTTCGTAGCTTTTGCAGTACAAAAAGAGCCGAGGCGTCAGCTAATGCGATGCCAAAAAAAAAAAAAAAAAAAAAAAAAAACGTTGTTTGCCCCTCTGACCATCATGGTTCTGTGGTGGCTGCATATTTTTCGCTGTGTATAAAATCGGCGCATGTTTTTCTGGTCAGTATTGGTTTTTGAAAACTCGGTATATTTCGACGATTTTTTTGTACGCATGTTAAAAATGGTGATTATTGGTTAAAAAAAAACGGCCAATAAAAAAAGGAAAAAAAGTTTATGCGCACGCGCAGGCACAACAGGGTGTCGCCTATCGCAATGTCACATAGAGAACAGGGCGTCCGCCTTTCTTTACCAAAACGTCATCATTAGAGTCACCGACAAGGTGGGAACGGCAGCGCGATATCTTCTTACCTTCGACAACGTTTCAACGTCTTGTGCACCTCGAGCGCGCGCGCGCGCAGCCAAAGCGCGGCGGGAGGCGTGGAGCGCGTGCTGGAGGGCTGGCGGTTCTAACGACACGCCCTGACGTTCTCATTCTGTCATTAACTATAGAGTGAAGCCACGCAGCGTTGCCGCTGGTGTATGGTGCCAGGAGCGCGTCTCCGACCGGTGTGTTTAGCGTCCTATACTTTCCCATACGTCAAACGTGGTACCGAAGTGGACGTAAATGACGTCACAGAAGCCAGAGTGTCGTGCTGTCGGATGTCGCGATCCTGGCGGTTGGTAGTAAAAAAAAAATGCTGGCGAAAAGCACGAGCGAACGCGAGTGTCGCCGTCGTCGCGGCGTTCCAATGTCTGGATGCATGCCGAAGCTTCCGTGGACTGTCACACATGGAGAGCGACCTGCATGCAGCATCACAGGCGTCTGCCACCACCACCGCTGCTGGGACACCGCCGGGATCGCGACCGGCGACAGCATGACACTTCTATGACATCATCAGGCGGAAATCGAGGGACCACTTTTTTGGCCGCAGTAAACACACCAGTTGGAGACGCCATATACCGCTGGTGCCTCTTGTCGGAAAGCGGACGCTGCAAAGTGGAAACTCTCGTCGAGTTTGAGCGTGTGTGCTCCTTGGAGCAGATCGGGAATCCACGAACGATCAGGTATACGCGTCTAGTCAATTCCAAGGTGATAACGGCAGGGCGACTCTTTCAAATGGCCGGCCTCCAGTACGCGCTCTTTGACTTTTGTCGTGTGTCGCGTGCTCGCTCGACGCTCACGAGACGCCTGAGCGTTATCGAAGTAGAAAGAAATGGAATGTGTGCCACCTTTAATTTACAGATTCTTTTTTTCCGTCGATAGCTCAATTGGCAGAGTCGTTGCATCTAGAGCAGGTTCGCTGTCGCTTCGAACGCAATTTTGGCGGTTCGCAAAAATTGGTTTCTCAACGTGTCGTGCTGCGATTTGCTACAGAGGTGCGGCTAGGTGGTGGAAGGCGAAAATATCAACGGATGAACTTACCTCGTTCGAAACATACAAATAAAAACCTGTTTAGGGCAATCTACGGAAGCATTCGCAAACGATGTCCTGGCCGTGCTCGCCTAGTTGTATTTGCTGCCGACAGATGACGCAGCGTGAGACACGAGAGTATGCGGCACCTCAACAGGGTCCAGTACTGCTCTCTCATTCTCAGGTTTGTGTAACTTCCTGTGTGGCCGATGTATACGCTCGTCCACAGGTCAGCAGAATCTTGTAAACAACACCTACAGCACAGTTTGTATACTTTTTCCCCTATGTTTTACTGTACACGTGTGCTTATTGCCAATTTTGTTTGCAACTCTGGGGCACAGTTGTGCCAACTTTGATGGCGCCGAAAACACCGTGGGTACATCATACATAAGTGCTACTTTCTTAATGTCGTGTGAGACCTTACGAACGTATACGGGAAGACCAGTGGTCTCCCCTTAAGCCTTTCTTTACATACTTGGGGGCCTTCCTTTCACTTCTTGAGTAAGGCCAGACAGAAACGTGCAAAAACCTGAGAATGAGGGAGCATGACTGGACCGTGCGATCGACAGCAGAGGGGCACCTTAATTCCTCTACATTGCGCAGATTGGGAGTGCCACCCTGACTTTAATAATGTCACCATCATTGAAAGGGGCGGGAAAAAGAATGCCAGAGAGATTCTAGAAGCTTACGCCATCAACAAAGAAGGAGAGGATTGATGTGTCAGCCAAACATCGGTTCATGTACATTGGAAGGAGCTTGCCTTTCTTTACATGTGCTGATTGAACATGACTGAGTTGTTTACCGATGTTGTTTGTGCTTCTTCGCATTAAACATATCAGTTGCAGGTCAGCGCTTGTTCTGTGTATTTCTTGTGTCCTTATCGTTTGCGCGCTGTGTTCCAGTTTTTTAGTGTATGTAAAGTTTACAGAATTATACAAAAAAGTCGGGTAAGACAGAGTCGAATGCTTTAGCAAAATCTAGATGGAGCAAAATGCTATCAACAGTATGCCCAACATCAGTAGCCCCGAACAGGTTATTCGTAACTGATAGGAGCTGCGTTTTGCAAGAAAAATAACCTTGAACCCTGTGCTGACAATTACGTAAAATGAATGAGTTTCGAGAAAAGTAAGAAGGTGAAAATAAATTATATTTTCAAGAAGTTTGCAGGGCTCATAAGTCAATAATATGGGTATATAGTTCAAGGTAGAATTAGTATTACCTGATTGATGCACATGAACGACCTTCCCTACCTTCCAATCACTTGGCATAGTGTAACATTAAAAATAATGAAAACTTTCGCGCGGGATCAAAGATGAGTAACTTGCTGTGCTTTTCAAAAACTTTGAAATAATTCCATCAATCCCTGTACATGCAGAAATCTTTATATTCCGGATTAACACCCACTGAATAAAAAAACATCGGTAGCAAATCAGCATTCGAAATAGTAGGGTAACAAGCAGGCGCGCTCTGAGAGAAGAACCACCCCACTCACCTTCGTCGACAGATGAGGCGAGACTATTACCTGACATCACTGCCTCCACCGTCGCCACTGGATTCATCTCAACTTTGGTATCTAGATTCGGATGCACTTCTGAAACTGTCTCAGACCTGGGACGACAGTTTAAATCGTCGCTCTTTGCAGAGCTAAACTGTACTCTCGGCGCGGCGAGACTACGAACCACTGCTAACCATCCGCAGTCGAATGATTTTGTGGAACATTATCACCACCATCAAAAATCGGCGCTGCTGGAACGCGGAAGCCCTAACCAGCGCATTCTGCAAATACCATTCGTGTTTTGCATCCGCGCAACACTCAAATGACACCTCGGGTATATCAAGTGTTCTACCGACAAACTCGAGCGTGGCACTACCTTAAGATTGCCTTCGGACTTTTCGATACCGGCATGGCAACCTCCTCAAAACCTTTAGATTACGTCGGCACTCTGCGCTAGGACTTCGAGAACCTTCGGCCTATCCCAACTTGTGCAGGTCTATACAAGTATCTTTACGTAACGGGGGATCTGAAAACTGCCACGCACGTCTTAGTCCCCTAAGATCATCACAGGAAGCCACTTTGTTCTCAATATCAATGACACATTTATCCTCCGCATCAATGGCAAGGACTAGGGTACCTTCATATGCACTTTGCCAAGGGTGATGACAACTAAGCCCATTAATCACAATTTTTGGAGGATTTGGAGCGCGTGAAAGAGCGTCTTTCGGAACGATCTCTTGGCACTGACTCTGCTACTGGGGCACTTTGTTACCGGCTATTTATTTGTACTTCTCCTGTGAGCGCGTGCTGTCGGCCTCGGGAAGGCATATCCCTAAACAGGGGGACATTCAGGCACCCTATCATAGACGATGCAATTTCCTTTCACCACCTCAAGCCTGCACATCTTGAAAACACACACATGAGGCAGGTCCTCGGAAAAAAGAAAGTTTGTCAGAAGGATTTATCAGATCCGACATAAATTCTCCCAACGGCTTTGGGGGCGGAGACTTGGCGGGAAGCATTTTCATATTGACCAAGATACTGAGAGTTCCAGCACATAAAAGAAATAAATGTCCATATTCTCGGGAAGCGTGACACTCGCACGAATACGTTTGGCAGTGCCAGCCGAACTTCTTCCTTGAGTGCATATATTACTCCCGGCGGGGAGAATACATCACGTGTTCAGGCAGACACACAGCGGCACTCTACTCCGTGAAATGAGCGGGCTCCGGGCGTCCCCAAAGAAAGAGCACTCAAGAAAGCTACATTAAAGCGGAGAAAACAAAGTTGACGCCACGTTAGACGTTCTCATTTTGCCGCAACGCGTTGAGGTAGTTCCACGTGTTTGGTTCTCTTTTGTATCGAACTTGCGCCAGGGCTCTGCTCGGCGCTGTCGCGTTCAAATTGTATATTTTCGACACGCTCCGTTTACTGCGTCTCACACTCTAACAGGCTTTGAGAAAGTCGCATTTACATTGCCACCACAGGAGATGTCACCCAGCTACCATTTCGCCTCCCAATCTACACATGTGAACGCAGTTTCTTCACACTAATATTATTAATATATCACATTCTGTGTACCACTGCCTTTTCCACGCTTGTACGGCAAGGGGCCGATGTTATATTATGTTATACAGAACTGATTCTTTAGTCTCCCAAAGCCGTTTTACACCGGTACCGGCCCACTCGTCACAATGCCACTCGTCACCGGACAACTTGTCGCTTGACAACAGGTCTCACCGGCCTTCGGGATATAGGTCATTTCGTCACAGGAACACTCGGCAGGCCGTTCGTCGTCGGGAAACTGGTCACAAAGTCGTCTTTGGTTTGGTGAGAACTGGGACAACCTTGCTTTACACGAAAGAATCGAAACGCCACGAATTAATCCTACAATGTTTTTTGTTTGTTTTTTTTAAACTAACAAAAGGAATTTGACTTTGACTTATAAATAAGCTTAGGACGCTCATAGTTGGTAAGACTACGTCCAGGGGAGTTTGGAACGAGCGAACAGTCAACGTGCGGAACTTCGATACGGCTGTATCAGAAATTTTTATGCTATTGTGGCAAGATATTTTGTATACAGCTTGTAGAAAATGCAGTTCTGGCATTTATTGCTATGTTGAGATAAGAACTACTGCAAGGTAATCAATGACATTTCACGAGTCGGTGAGTATTATGGCCGTTAGTGGCTCCCATATTCATCTTGGGGATCAAACAGACCACTCTTTTAAAGTACGTTGTGAAAAAAACAAAAAAAAGGTAAGCTATTTTTAATTTTTTTTTATTTTTGAGGCAAGAAGGTGAAAGTGTGCACTTCCTCTATCTGTTTCTCCAGTTGCTTCCTTGGTTATTTTTGCTCTGTTTTTTTTTTAGAGTCTTCCGCATCACATTTTACTCGTTCCCGGATGTTTCTTGGCATTCAAAATCGTTTCCGCCATCAGCACACTTCGGAATATTGCAAGGAACTTTGAATTACTTATATGTATATTTGTATGATCTGCAAGAGTTAAAAAAAAATATATTTCGTTCTATGATTTACTAGCCTTTCAATATGTCATACAGCCACTCTTAACATCCTCGGGGTTTGGAATGCGGCAGTTCTGAAGAATGTTAGTATAATAATTATTTATTAAAAAAAAATAACCACGCGCTGTTTCTCACGTTATGGAAATCAGTCACAAGCAATCAGCATAAAAAAAAAAAAAAACTTATCATGTGAGGGCTCATGTGACAAGAGTTACTTGTTAAAGTTCCATGCCTAGCTTGTAGTTTCTATTTGAAAGTATATAAATTATTCTCTGCTAATTATTTCAAGTCGATATACGATTTCCGGGAATGTATGTCTATACCTATTTCGCTTATGAGTAAACTTGTTGACCTCACATTTTAAGATTTTGTCTAATCCTATTACGAAACCGAACTGATGATCTTTTGCGGGAAACAATCACTCGTCACGTTGTATAAAAACTCAAAGACCTAATGCAAGTGTTCCGTGTGACGAGAATTCCGGCATGACAGTTGGCCAGTGACGACTGGGCTTGTGACGAGTTCTCCTAGACCCGCTTTGCACTAGGGTGACTTCATTTTCTTTATCTTCTTGCGTACATGCAAAGATGGAAACGTGAACAGCGCACGGTATTGCAAAGGGCACACAGACGTATGCTTTGTGTGGTATGTCTAGAGCTACAGATATGTCGTTTAAAAAAGACTGGCCATTAAAACAAAATACTAAAGGCCGATTTATTCTACAACAAATAGGTCTAGTACAACGTTCAACACAGCTAGTCCAGCGTAGTGCAAGACATTCGACTTTCACGAGCTCGTGCAATGCTCGAAGTGCTTTAAGTCTAATGCCTTCCTAAGCTACGTGAAGTGAGTGGCTGAGCCATGCACTGTTTTCCCCCCATTTATTAACAGCAATGAAATGAGTTCATGGCAGTAGCGGATTACCTGTTAGTAGGCACGAGGGGCAACAGGCGAGGAAAAGGCGCAGACGAGCTAAGTAATGGCGAAATCCTCGATCGTAGTAGCCATTCCGGAGTTGATTGTCCCGCACGTCGGAGTTGTTGCGTCGGGAATTGGCTCGCCTGCAGATCTGTCCGCTTGTTTTCCGATGGTGCAGGCTCTCCCTTCAGCGTCCATCGGAGAAGAGGGACTTGGCTCCGAACAATTAATGACGCAGGTTCCCAGCTGACTGCGAACTCATTACCAACGAGGACGTAGGTAACTTCGAGGAGCTCCAACTGTTGAGAGAGGAGGGAGCGGAAAGGGGGCTGCGACTCTTCCTTTGTTGTAGGTTTATTCGATATCTGAATACTGTAAACGACTTAATTTTCGCGGGCTCAAATTTCCGCGAATCGGGCCAAAGCTGAAAATTTGAAATTATTCGCAGGTTTTAATTTTCGCGAATCGAGTGTAGCTTCCGTAGCGTTCACACATTGCCCGAATTGTTCGCGGGACGTATTTTTCGCGAATTGTAGGCGATTCGCGAAATTCGCGAAAATTAGGTCCTCGCGAAAATTTAGTCGTTTACAGTATTTTGTGGTTTTTTTTAAGTGAAAAACTTTAGTCAGGCATGGTTACTACATTCCGCCCGGTAGCTCGTTCTTGTCTACAGGGTTCCCTTTTTAAGCCGTCCAGCTCCTGATTAGAAGGAGCAAACACTATTAGCCCCGTGCGCGACCGAAAGCGTCGCTGTGGTCGGCCTTCCACGATTGGCCGAACGCCGACTGTGACGTCGGAAAGGGGATTTATCATCGACGGAAATAAGAGGAATGAAAGAACAATTTTGACGGTGTTGGCAGTGTTCCTTTGAGAGCGCAATGATTTCAAGCTTCCACCATGCTAATAACAAACACCATCAAACTTGTTGTTTGCAAGGTAATGACGTCACAAGGGGGAACCACAGGAGGGCGCCACCAAAACATCTCGCCGCTAATAACTAAGGTTTTTTTTTTTTTTATGGACTTATTTTTTTTTTTTCATTAATTGCAGAGAGTGAATAGGGTCATTTGCACGAGGTGAATGGTAAAGGAGCTGATCGCTCTTATGGAGAAACAATCTTGATGGTATGTGATGTATTTATGGTGGAAGAGTGTTGTCAGCACGCGATCAAGTGCAATGGAAACAGCTATGACGGGAAATGAAGACACCCAGTAGAGTACAATTAGCGAAAATACAAATTTTTTAACATAACGAATTAGTTCTTTATGTCGAGCGGCTTGAATAATATTGTGTGTTTGCTTGCTTTTGATTCGATGTGCTTCTAGATATCTATCCAGAATCCTTGGATACAAGTTGTTCCTCAGCTGAACCTAAAAGTCTGCAGTTTCCTTGCGTGCCTTATCAATAATGGTATACCTTATTCTGCGCAACCAAGTTACGTTATTTTATTACTAGTGATGCATTGCCGACGTAAGAGGTGCGATAATTCAATTCCCGGAGAGGGTGTTGGTGATGCATTTGTGAGCAGCTGTGGACGTGGAGAGTGTAGAAATGGATTTTGCTGCTGCTAGGAGTAGACTGCGGCATGCGAAACGGCTAATGAGACCGTCCAGCTCTCACTCTGCTAGAACGTTGTCCTTAACCAACTCTATAGTTAGGCAATTTTATGTGGTAGTTTGCGTCGATATTCCGCGCCTATCATTTACCGGGTACATCGAGTTTCTGGGTTTTCAAAACATACGCGCCTTAGAAAACCAACACCTCGCATTGTACGAAATACACGTTCGTATTCCGCGTGAACTTTATGTCACGATACGTGTAGAGTAGAGAGCACGGCACCGCTTTCACTCGCATTCGAGCGTATTTGCATCGAGCATCGTATACTTGGCCACCTCTATTCCATAGCGCCTGCAAACGTCCGTCGTATCGGCTGTCCTGAGTCAAGCGTCATAACTGTGCCATGCAGAGTGTGACTCGCTGGCGATCGAGCATTCGGGATCGACTATAAGGCGTTCGCATAAGTCCGACTGCAGCGATCCGATGACGCCTGTCAAGCAGCGTCAAAAGTGCATTGTCACGGCGCTCTTTGTTTTTCTGGGTTTGCTACGACCGGCTAGACCAAACACGCACAGAAAAAAAAGTGGAGGATCGCGCCGCATTCACTCCGGGTGATTGGTTTAGTCGGCGATAGAAAACAGGGACGACGATGACGATGCACTTTTTGCGCTGCTTGATTGGCTCCATGGGATCGTAGCGTTGACTGCGTTGGGACTTGAAGTGAAAAGGAGTACTGACCAACGCTACGCATTGTACTTTTTTATTTATTTTTCTATTACAGCGATAGTTGTTAATGGGACCCTTCCCGGGTTTCGCGCCGTCGACCGTGCTTCATATCGACGCGGAGCCATTTTTGGCACTCCGCCAAAAGATTCCACATTGACGTTACGCCGCGCATCACGCCACCTGTTACCTGGCGTACGCCGTGACGTGACATCGTCATGTCGACTCACGTTGCGCAGTGACGTCACGCAACTTAATGACGTCAGGTAACACCGTGAATCACGTGAGGTCATGACGTCGCGTGACGTTCAAACGTCACGTGACACCATGACGTCACGTAGAAACATTCACGTGAGACGGCTGATGAAAACGATAAAAACAAAGCGTTTCCGTCAATTATGCCGAAAAGGTTATCGGGCGATAAAACCAATAAAGCTAGGTGGGTGTCAAGCCGACGAAACCACGGGCGTGTAATTAGGGGGAGCTACATGCTCGAAACTTGAGTGCGCGATTTCGGAAGTGTTCTTCGGTGACCGCAAGGCGGTGTTAGCTTCTGTCCAATAACATTCCATAAGAGGTTCAGGTAGCCATGCACACCACCGACAGGGAACGGTTTATACATACATATGCAATTTTGTCGTTTCCTATTTCAAACTTGGAAGCGCGATTTTCAAAGTGCTCTGCAATTAGCACAAGGCATTCCTTGTTTGTGTCCAATAAAATTGTTTAAGAAGTTCACGAAATGTTTCGTACTTAATACACCCTCATTTGTTTTAAAACGCCATGGAATTTTCTACCGGTGTGTTACTCGGTTTAACACGAAACGGGCCTATGCGGACTCTATGGTGCGCGCTCGCACCTTTACCGTTCATTCGGTTCATCTGCTCCGAAATGACACCTTAGCGGATCCGACGTCACATCTTAGCTGTCGCTGTGTTTCACCTTAGGGGATGCGGGCGTATTTACCAATTTTATTTTCTGGGGTGTACTCGTCACCTGTTGATGAAGAAGCCACGTGGATTTACTCTTCCGTTGAGCGAGTTTGGGTAAACTCTAAGAAATAGGGGGTGTATAGGGGTACACCCCTTGTCCCATATGTAACACCCCAAAACAACAAACCGACGTTCAGTCCACAGACATCGAACCGACGATACCAACTTTCAAGAGCGGCTTGATAGTCGACCGATACAACTTATTAAAATAGCTAATGTACGCATTACAAGCTACACTAAGACAATCAAGGTTTTTTTGGCCCTGCTGAAAAATCTGTTTTTTTTTTTCTAGTCTTTGATATGCACACTATAGCTATCCAACAGCTATCAAGCCACTCGTAAAAGTTGGTATCGCCAGCTCGACGTCGGTGGATTTAATGGCCGAATGCAGTTTTGGGGTGTTACATATGGGACAAGGGGTGTACCCCTTACACCCCCTATTTCTAAAAGTGTAAATGACCAACGAATGAAAGGCACAGATTGACAATGGCTGCAAAGCGGGAACCTACGCATGGTTGCACAGCGTGACGTTTCTGTGTTCAGGAACACAGTGCAGCTGACTATTTTGGGTCCAAATGTTATATCTGTCTGTTTGTTCGCTCGCCTTTTGCCGTAAATCCATAACTGGGTGTTGCTCGATTGGTGGAAAGTAGACGAGCGGTACTTGCATATGATCGCAAAAATAATGCAATTATAATTCGTTTCATACTTAGCGTACAACGCTGTCCAAGCTGCTGGCTCGTACCTGTGCCTTGATTTAACGCTGGTTTTGCCTGCGCTCTCGTGCAAATTAGGCGATAGAATCGGATAGATGAAGCGACAAGCTGGAGTCAGTATATAGCTTTGACGGAGTTGTTCAATATGGATGAGACGAGGTATAGTTTTTTGTTTTTTTTTTTACAGATTTCAAACCTGGAACTAAGGACAATCACAACATACCAGGTCTCGAGGACCACCTTACAGGAGCATAGGCTAATTCTTATACCGTATTTTCTGGACTATAGTCCGCACCCGGTGTATAGCCCGCAGGGGCAACTTCAAGGTCAAAAATAAAAGTTTTTGCTTAGATAGTCCGCACCCGGTGCATAGTCCGCACTCAGTGCATAGTCCGCACCTGGTGCTTAGTCGACACGAAAATCTTCTCATACGCGGCACACCTTGACATATGTCTGCTTTCTTAGCTCACAAAGAAGCTTGTATTATACATAAATCTTAATTTACATACTCTTTTATTCACAAAATCCGTCTCGTCTCGTCATATTGAAAAACAAAATTCCTGTATAGTCCGCACGCGTAGATAGTCCGCACAGCCTAAAATTTCAACTTTTAAACATGTATAAATACGGTACATGGCTTGCATTTGCGTCACATCAGCGTTCATTCTGGTGGCCTTGCTGCTGGCCGCTTAACTTTTTACAGCACAATTCGCAACACTGAATTTGTTTTTCACGCCAAGAACAAGTATTAATGAACCTCAGCACTGTGCGATGACATCACGGTCGAGCCATGTATTGTCCCGGACTTATCATCTCCACTTCATCGTTTCGTGTTTTTTTTTTCTTCTTTTTTTATCGTGTTTTTTTTTTTTTTTTAGGTTTGCGCGGGTTTTAGCACTAAAAGGAGAATTACGTGACATGGCCGCCGTGTGCGCTTGCCGTCGCGTCTCGAAGTTTCCGCTCGGCTAGTGCCCCGCTGAGCACCTGAAATGCTCTATCACACTCGAGGCGACCGTGAGCGGCCGTCGAACGAACCGGCTGCAATACGGGCGCTTTAGAAGGACCCTCCCGAAAATCCTTTCGCGGGCTTAATCCTCCTCTTGTCAGGCCCTCGAAAGGCTCTGAAAAGAGCGCGCGGTGGCCGGACTAAAGGTTGGGGCCACGAGTCAGGAAAGCGCTTCTGTGCCGTGCAGGAATTTGGGAAGGGACCACAAGGAACTGCAAACCCCTTCGAACCGGAAAATTTTTTTTTGATTTTTTTTTTTAATTTTTTGTATTGCTATTGGATTTTCACGAGAAGCTCTTCCATTGTTGCTGCGCGATAATATCTAATCAGAATTACGAGAGAAACGGATTGTGTCGTTTGGTCGTCATGATTTTCTTATCTTTCTCTTTCTCTTTTTTTACATTCAAACTAAAATTTCGCGTTTTTGTTTTAACTTTAGACCCGTACGCTTTACCTTAACCAGTCGTTTAGCAAATGTGTTTAGAAAACACTTAGCGTTTGTGGGGATCAGCGACACGGAAGAATACGTTTCAATTTTTTAGACTCTAACTTTCAAAACAGCTGAGCTACTGTCATTACTTCACCTTACAAGCTCTTCACAACTATACCGAGACAGTAACGCGCTATCAAAGCACTCAGGCAAGAAAAACCTATCTTCTAAAGCAACCTTCGCACAGATGCCTCCCACCATGGTGCATACAGCTGCTGAGGTAGTGTATAACGATGAATGAGGAAGTAATTATGTTGTTTGTTTGTTTATACAGCGGGAAGTTTGTCAGCCCTTGTGGGCGTCTGGTGTCTCTGCGGTAGATGAGTGCCAGTGCAGTGCCACTGGCCTTGGATCTTTAACGTGCACAACAGGTAGTGATACACGACCGCACGCCGGTACGATGCTCATCCAGATCGAAATGGGCTGCAGTGCCCTGTCCTCTGTTTCATACTTAGTGTACAACGCTGTAAAAGCGGCTGGCGCGAGCATGGGGCTTGATCTCGCAGATCATTCGTACGCCTTCTCGCGCAAACGAAACCATAGTTGAAGCCACGCGCTCGCTCCAGTAACTTTGACAGCGTTGTATAGACCTTTCCAATGTTTACAAAATCACAGTCCAGCGTGCGATCTTCACAGCCCAGCACGTGCGTGTTCGTCGCTTCAGAAAGTGAGCAAAGCACGCGCCATGCGCACGAACGCTCAAAATGGCACCGGCCACAAGCTCGTTTTTGGAAAGGTCTATAAAGGGTATTCACTGGGCGCCATATTTGTGGGTGCTGTTTAGAGCGCATGCTCAGAACGAGCCCACCTTAATAGGCTGCTAAGACCCTCAATCTTGAGAGTGCGGAATGCACGTTACAAAAGAACTGTGGAACCTCGCCATCAGCACGCGCTCAGCAGTCGCGCACACAGCTATGGCCGCCAGTGAATACTTCCTATAGCACACTCGGCCACCGATCCCCCGTGATGAATGAATTCCGCACTGCTATACTTCTACATGGATGCGACCGAACTGCATCGGATCGAGAGGGAACCAATTGCGCGTTCCCAAACCTCTTCGCTCTTCCTCTCCTACCCAGTCATTGTCGTCAAATCACAATTCAAAGAGCTTTGGTCGGATCCCTGTCAGCGCAGCCGTATGCAAGCTATTTTAGTGTCCCAGATCGCCTTGCATAAGCTCGCTGTCCCGTTCTCGGCCTCTTCCCCTAAACGGCGCTCGTGCTCGGAGCGGATCAGGCTGAAGAAAAGAAAGTCTGGTCAGTCGAACATGAAATGACCATTAGTCGCCGGCGAGCTTCGTATCGGGCGGGAACAAAAAGGCGCAAAAAGGTGAGGGAGTCAGCCGTCGCTGACCAGCTAAAGCGGCCGCCCAGGCCCTCCGGAAATGCGCTGCCGATAGCCTTCTCTGCTCCGCGCAGTACACAAAAGCAAGTCGCCGCGCCAAAGAATACTAGCCTGGCTGACTGCAGAGAATGTCTCCAGTTTTCAAGGGCTAGCCTAGCCAGTGTTTTTCCTTTTTCTTTTCTTTTTTTCTGTCGCTATTTGCTTGTGCAAGGGGCGGCTTCGGGGACTATGTGGGGAGAGCTTCCAAATGAGTTTTTCTTTTTGCCTTGCTCCCCGCGACAGCCTTTTGACACTCTGTCTCTGTTTGTGTCTTCGTTTTCTTCTGTTTTGGCGGCTTCTCGAATCCACACTGTTTTTTTTTTCTTCTTGCTTTTGAGTTTTCCGAGAGCTGAGGTAAAGAGGGGCTGTTGTGAAAGACTGGAGTTAGAACTCCGGGGCAATGTGTGTCATCACTTGGTGTTTGGAGAGCGCCTTCTTTGTGCTGTGTCCATCCTATTGTTCAGTATTGGTGGTATCTCGTTAGAGTAGCTTGCGAAGAAAGTTGCGTCCAATCTCGGAGAGATCGTATAGACACTACAAAATTTCAAAGGAAGCGGCTGTGGACAAAAATATATGCAAAGGCTTCTCAGTCTCGCCGACCCAATCGTTTATATTTTTTTTTTAGGGGTACTTTCACTTTAAGCTCAAATTCTGAATCTGAACGACGTCTTTCATTCATCATCGTGTCATTAAGATACTCTATATATACATAAGACTTTGGTTTGTGTGATGACTATATTTTGGTAAACGTGTTTTTAAAACTTACTCGCCGCTAGAGGGGAGGAAGGAGGAGGAGGAGGGAGGAGGAGGCGGAAGAAGGGAGGATGAGGGAGGAGGAGGAGGAAGGAGGAGATGAGGGGAGGAGGAGGTGAAGGAGGAGGAGGAGTAGAGGGTGAGAACGAGGGAGGAGGGGTTTACCTTCCCCTCGGTACCCTTCCCACCTCCTCCTCAAGAGCTGCGCTCTAATTCGGCGTTACAGGGCGTTGTAAACGTCCTTCATTTTTTTTTTATCAATGGTTTACTATGGGTCATGGGACGATTCTCTCGGGCTCGTAAAGCATGCCAGGGCCGACCGTGCCACAGTAACGCGTTGTTGAACAGAGGTAAGGCCTAATCAACCTCTTCCACCTCTTTGAACTCGCGCCCGTGATGTTCCCTGCGCTCCAAGGAAGTGTTAAACGAAGCGTAGTTCCTCTTTTCATCCAAGCACCTGTGGGAGTGAAATTCTCTGCAGCATAGCGAAAAAAAAAGAAGAAAAAAAAAAAGGCGCGTATGCTTCAGGCGCTGCATTTTTTACCCGAGTGGTCGTATCAACAAAATATAAATGCATTTCGCTGAGCTACTCTCGTGCGCTTGTGTCTTTGGTAGTACTGCCTACAACTACTTGTAAGACGGAGTGTAACAAGGACACAATCACGTTCGAGGACTCTTTTTTACTTGGTTTTGTTCCCTGTCTGCCTGTGTGTGCGTGTGCTTTTTGGGCAGGAATGCAAGCGAGTTTGCACTCGCATCCCTGTTGGCGCACGCTTCACTTGGGCCTGTGTTGGCGTTTTTGCCTATTAAATAAACTTTGCTCCCACCTGAACTCTGCAGCTCGTCACGTAGCTGGATGCGAGTTTCGTTTGCACACGCGACGAAACAGATTTTTTTTTTTTATTATTATTCTTTTTATTTCTGTCCGCCGGGCGAAGACGCGCGAAATAAGACCGTCGCTTCGTACTTGAGAACTGCACTGATGAGAAGTTTACCGCTGTGGTCGTCTAGACTGAAAGAGAGGCTATTTGTAGAACCAAATAAAAGAACGGTTCTTTTTGTATGGCTTTTATTTACTTTTTACTTCTTGGGAACCGAGGTGCGGGAGGAATCGTCCGAAATACGTATTTTATACTTATACGTTCTTGAAGCGGAATCCGCCGTTCACGCTTGTGGGATAAGCGTTTTTCTTCTTTCTTGCTTCGTCCCCCCTTTCCAGCTTTGTTTTTGTTTCTTCTTCCCTTTTTTATATAAAATTTTACGATGATAGAGTTTACTCGTTGAGCGAACGATCGATCCCCAGACGCATGTGAAGAAACTCTTTCATCGCAGTGTAGCTTCTCAAAGCTCGCATACTCTAAAATATAAAGGGGAATTATTTCGCTTTCTACCGTGTTCACAAAGACGCTTACCTTGGACCTTTCTAGTTGTGCGGTTAGCCAATCGATGCAACGCGTCTTCCTTAACCAAACATTGCATGTTCTATTTCTGCTCGTTTAAATTAGCTTCGACTCCTACGCTCGGGTGGGAGGGGGTGGGGGGTCTCATGGGGAGCTGATGGAAAGACGGAGAACTGGTGAAGGTTTGGGATTTTGTCACTCCCCCTTAAAAATTTACTAAATCCATTAGCCTTTCTATGAAAGGTATATATTAGTGGCGGCCGCGATAGGGACACGAACAATAGGGAGAGTTTTTTTTTGTTGTTTTTTTAAGATAAAGAGAAAGCGGAAAACTAGATAATGGTTGCTGGAAAGCTGTGAGACGCTCACGGCGCCTCTGCTTTCAATGGATATGACCCCGTGCACTTGTACACTATCGTCTAATGAATTCAGACCATACACCATAGATGTTTGAACCCCTCAAACGTTACGGCGATGGATTTTTTTTTTTTTTTGCTTTTTTATTTTTTTATTGGCATGCGTTCTAATAATTTTGGTGGCCCAACAACATAATGAAGGACGGGGGATATTTCCTGCATAAAACATGTTTCAGGTGGCTCCTAATGAACTCTCCGCGTCGAGAAAGCTGATCAAAAGCATAAATAAAAAAAAAACGTGACTTTTATTGGTTTTTTTTTTGGTTTTTTTCGAAGCTTGTGATTACCGAGACGTGCTGAATGGATCTGTTACAAATTCGTCAAGGACCCCCAATCTAATTAACAAATTTTCCCCTTCTATGTTGCACGAGGTATGTTTTATTATTGATATTATTACTATTTTTTCATCTGATTATTCCACCTAAGGTCCCTTTGCGGCATTTATATTCATGCACATCCTTTGCACGTATTTGAGCTTTATTATGACTTTATGGAAAGACAGACGAAAAGCGACTACGTCTGATGAAATTCAAGATCGAACTGATCCGGCTTTTTAACGCGATCTTCTTCTTTTCCCAGTGGCTATGGCCACAACTTGATTACAATTGATTTTAGTGGCGCTCAAATACCCTTCTTTGTGATTTATTGCGAATTTAAGAGTACGCATCGATAATGAAAACCGACTAGCTGGCGTTCATAGTCTGCTGTAAACTAAGTCATAGAGTGATCAGAAACAACAAGAAAATAGAAAAAGTGGAAGTCCTGACGTGAGATTACTTGGAGACGGCTATCCAAACTGCATGCTTATGCCACGACACTATTTGAGAGTTGCCCTCATTTGGTGTCTAATACAATTGGGCTTAGTCGACATATTAAACATACGTTTCATACGCTCTGAATATGAAAGGGACACTGTAAACAATTCCGAAGTTCTTTAAGCCCAACTGACGCTTGCGTGTCGGACAAATATCTTGAAAGTCTGCGGTAAAACGGAGTTGGCGTGACGTACAGAGCGCGACACTGTTAGCGCGAACAAGGGATCGCCGTTTGTTTTTTTTTCTCAGTTTTTCTATTTGAAACCAAGGGATGTCAACCAAGTTACTATTAATACGGAAAGAGCTCATTTAGTTCTATAATGTAAGCGATAAAATTTCGTGCTCGCTAATACTATTTAGAAGTAAAATGCGAAAATGCACCAATGTCGTGTTCGCACTAACAGTGTCGCGATGTGTACAAGCGTGACTTTTTTAGACGATTGATGGAACGGAACAACGCTCTCTCGATTTCATTCTTGAATGTAAGGTATTGAAAACTATTGCGTTTTGAAGTTTAAAAACAATGAAAAGCTTATGTTTCGGGTCAGAATTGTTTTTTCTTAACCCGATATTAATTAACTTAATCAAAAGCGGTTCTCGTGCTCACCTTTATTTGGAAATAGCTCATGTCTTCTCTTTGCTACATATCGGAAATCTCTGAACCAACAAACATGAGTGGAATAAATGAAAGAAGTTTCATTTTGGATGTTGACTTGTGCTCACTTCGCAAATGAGCATCTTGTCTTCTGCCGCATTGTTAGACCTGACGCCGTTCGGTCGGCCTCAGGTCGCTGATCAAAAGCTCGAACTTGGTCGCGAGTTCGGCGTTGCCGTTCACCTCCCTTTCCATACTGATGATGCCGATAGCTCATATGGCCGCCTTCACAGAGCAACACGGCTAGAAGATGGAACTGTATGCCACACAGCTCGGCGTCTGCCCAAGACAAGGCTTTTTCACTGGAGTATTACGTCATCTACATCGATGGAGCGCGGGCACTGTTTGCTCACGAGTGCTGCAACGTTCTGGACTCGTGTTCAGTCGGTGCTTCACTGATGGAACGCGACCTCCAGCTGAACACTGACGCAGCGTTCGACTACATTAGCCGAACACTTCCTCAGAAACAAACAAGTCATTTATTAGTGTTGCGTGATTGTTCGATCTCCTGGCCATTTTCACGTCGACCACTCTCAGCGACCACTAAACGCTACCGAAACCGTCAGGTAACTGTTTACGCAACTTCTCCCGTCGGAGGCCCGGAAAGGGAGAAAAAAGAAAGTTACTTCCAGTTTCGCCAGTTTATTTGCAGGCGCAGTAATAAGCGTCGCAGAATTCTACAGCGAGCAAGTTCGTCTGCTTTTTGTGCGGCGGGTACAGTGACGTCACGTCGCCGAGCTCTGATTGGAAGGATAGTAGGTAGACTTAATTAGGCTAGGTACCTTTGTCTCTACCCATGGTGTCTCTCCAATCAGAGCGAGTAAAATCGTCTTCTGCGAACGCACTGTTAGTCCTAGTGATGGCTGCTTTCGCAAGTGCGACGTTGAGCACCGCAGCTTCTATCACGCTTTTCTTGCCACACCAGACACGCCACAACTGCGAAATCGTAAGTAAAATCGCACATGTGAATCGGGCTTGAGCGCGTGTCCTCTATCAGAGCATTAGTCCTACCTTGTGTGTCTAAAAACAACTCATTCATGCCACTTAGGTGCGGTCTGAAATTCTTCCGAATCAAGGGTTCTATAAATTCCGGCTCTTCGGAGCTACTTTTGCGCATCAAGTGAGTCACCTTCGTTCCCCGCCACGCTTATCTGTCTTTTCCTGAACGGCGAGAATGGTGTTCGCACACACCGAGTAAGGCATTCTCAGCTCGGAGGCCTCGTATTCTATAGAATAACTTGCGCGTATGCATTTACGGCGGACAGACGCTTTCTTGCGTTCGAGCCCTGAAGAGGATTAGAAATCGACCTGTGCGAACGCGGACAGCTGTCTTACCTCTGGAAACAATAAGCGGTCTCGAGAGCAGTGGCCCAGTGCCCGCACTAAGCGCTTATACGAAAGTGTGGCGGGAAAATGAGATTTGTACCTGGCTATGTGTACTTGTCGCGTCGCCTGCTTCATTCCTAGCAATCCAGTCGGGCGTTCTTTCTTTGTCCGCACCGTCGACTCGGCGGAGGGAAGGTGGCCAAGATTATTAAGTTCCGTTGCACAATGGCTTAGTGTTTCCGATCGACGTATACGGATTTTGAGAGAACTGCTATTTGGGTGCGCGCGCCTAAATTGATCGCGCGGAGCTTTTAGCTTTGCTGGTCGTCCAGCGTCGCTCCGTCGCCGATGTTATATTGGGGTAAGAGGGTTTTGACTGCTCCGCCAGTAAAAGGGAAGATAAACGTAAAACAACTGCTTTCGAAAAAGAAAGAAACAATAAAAGAAGGGTAAACATTTTATGTAGGTTTAAAGTGACGTCAACGACTGGAGGGCTCTCTTAAGGTGTGTGTTTTAGGTTTCGCGTTTAATATCGTCAGCTCGGTTTTTTTTTTTTTTTTTTTAATTCACGATGTCGGGATTGGTAAACTGGAGTCACTCGATTCAATGGAGTATACTGAAACCATTTCATTTTGCCACTCCTCTACTCCATTAATAACCAAATCATTCGCTCTTCACGGCTAATTCACTTTTCTTTTTTCACATACATGACTTTCTAATTCAGAACACGTGGCATTGTACACCGTCGCAGTTCATTTTCTGTAATTGATTCCCGTTCGACAAAAATATGTCGACCGAGATTTTTTCTTGTGACTGGTGGTAGTCGAGGACTTGCCAGGTGATTCCGTTGTAAATAAGCCTGTTCTCTTTTCTCCGGTGCTTGCTCAGACTCGGAGCTGCAGTCGTGAAATGTGTTGGGCTATACGCCTTGCCGTGATGTCTTGGTGGCGCACTCTCATGGTTTCCGTTCGTGACGTCGCGACCAGAAGTTTCCTCGCCATGACGTCATGAGTTGTAAATCTTTGACTACTTATCATCAGTTGTCAACTGAAAGTTCAATTACGTGTGTAAAAAGAAAAAAAAAAAGGAAGCTTGGAGTCATCCCATTCTTAAACCAACATCTCCACACTTGACACTCTGACATTGAACTGACTTCCGTCGATGAAAAGAAAAATCGAAATGAAGACGTCACCGCAAGCGTTTGGCCAATCGCGAATTGCGACCACAGCGACGCTTTTGGTCACGTACGTCACTAATGAAGGTCAGCCAGCCGAGAAAAACGCCTGTCATTCCTAAGCTGTGAAAATCTATTATACGCACGACAAATCTGGAGGATTTTTACATTGGTGCACGTTCTTCGCTCATTGTCAGCGTGATCTGTCTTTTCTACTTGTTAAGGTTCAGTGTCGCTTTATTCTGTACTTATTTTTACTTTCCTGAAACTGTTTCTATGAAAAAAAAGAAATCAACCCATCCGTGATTTTTTTGTAAAGTCTTTCACGAGAAGAATATGCAATTACTGCCATTTGGACTTTTGCTTTTGCTTTCAGGTGTCTTTATTTAAGGGTCAAAGGAGTGAGCGTCCTTGGCGCTTTGCTATTTGGTCTGGTGTTTGGTCCGTTCGGACAAAAATGGTTAATTTCGGCATTTTGTATGTACTACTGAAATCGGTATTGCCATCTCTTACTTCCCATTTTGAACTGAATGCGACGTTCCTTTATCACCTGATATACTTGTGAAAAAAAAAAAACACATTCTGACAATCTTATTCGTTTACCGAACCAGACCCTTTCCGTCGCCATTTGAATGTTGTAAATTGATAGCCATGCACTCGAAAAAAAAGTCTGTGCGTCTACTTTCCCGCTCAACACTCGGAGAGCCAATCACCACAGTTTGCGGTGGCAGCTCAGCGAATGTCGATGCCGAAACATATCTTTAGACCAAAAAACGCAGTCTGAGTTGTGACATTAAGCAATGCAAGCGTGACGTTTTGCATTGCTTAATATCACAACTCAGACTGCCTTTTTTGGTCGAGACATATGTTTCGGCATCGTCATTCGCTGAGCTGCCTCCGAAGTTGCGGTGATTGGCTCTCCGAGTGTTGTGCGTGAAAGTAGACGCACAGACTCTTTTTAGAGTGCATGGCCAAGCGGATCGCCCCGTAGACTTTGAAAATCAAAATAAAATTTCACGAGAATTACAACAACGTCACACTTCGGGAGACTCATGGCCAACTTTCTGGAATATTCCGTGGAATAGAATGTTCTCAAGGAAATATTGAAATTCTAATTTATTTGCGCTCTATGGTACCCAGGCAATTACAGCCCTCGGGAACATTACGTTATTTTGACAGGAAGAGCAGAAATTCACAATTTTGTGAGCATGGCCCATAGGATTCAATGAGAAACAAAAAATTGTAGAGCCGTGGAACAAAAAACTATACCTGTCCACAAGTTTAATTACTGCTTATTATTGTATGACTGTCGTCTAAAATATTCCCGTGGTACATTGCGATGTTGGTTGTTGTTCAGTTGAAATTCTCATTTTAGTTCATGCATCGAGGCGTTAATGTCCAAGGAAGTTGGAAATTTCGGTAAAGGCTCTGTTATACTTCCGACGTTGAGCGCAGCGAACGTACACTCTAAAAAATGCCTGCGCGTCCACTTACCCGCTAAACACTCAAAGAGCCAATCTCTGTTATCTATGAAATCAGCTCAGCGAATGATGAGACGGAACATCTGTTTAGACCTAAAAATGGAAGTCTGCGCTGTGGCATTACGCAATGCAAAACGGCATGCTTGCATTGCGTAATGCCACAGCGCAGACTTCATTTTTAGGTCTAAACAGATGTTCCGCCTCTGCATTCGCTGAACTGATTTCATAGATCGCAGAGATTGGCTCTTTGAGTGTTTTCCGGGTAAGTGGACACGCAGGCATTTTTTAGAGTGTAGCGTAGCGCTAAACGTAAAACCTTGATTGGCCGGCGAGCAGGAACTCGATATCTGCGACCAATCAGTAGCAGCGTCCACTGCGCTACGCCGCGTTTGCTGCGCTCGACGTCGTAGGATAACAGACCCTTAACTCATTCGTTCGGGAAGGAAGCGAGCGTCAGCTTTCTGAAGGAGTATCCGGCGGCTCACTGGAACAGGTGGAACTTCCATGTCTCTGAAGCGGTTCCAGTTGAAATGGGTGAATCTCGGCCCTATAGATGTGTAGTCCAGTCCAGCCGAATGCTTGGAAGTTGATCGAACGAGACGCTGTCCTTGATCTACGATGTTTACCCACCGGCCTTGTTCGATCTTGAAGAGGCGCATGCTAACCATTCGGTCTAGATCTTTCCAACAGACGGAAATGGCTGGAGCGGGAGCCGAGTTACCTTGTTAAAATTTGCCCCGGCTGATGCGGATCCGTCGAGCCAATGCAGACTGCCGCTCACTGTATGCGCGCGCGCTGATAGATTTTACGAACCTCTGTTGACTATCTCAAGAGTACTCTGAAAGCATAATAAGGATTGAGCGCCATGGAACCAGAGCGTGCTAGTAGGAGGGAGTCCTGTCACCGAGCACAAACTTATGCGACAGTTCGGAAAACTGTCCGTGCGGAAATCGAGTGGTATCGACGTGTTTGCTTTTGTATGTGGATTCCGTTATACGTGACACATCCTGAAAGGACGTGCCGTTGGTGCATAAACTCCGCGATAATATTTATTTCAATATCGCACGCGCAGTTGATTTTCCTGATATATTACATTCACGTGTCCTTAATATGGACCCCTTTAATATGGACCCACTAAATGAACAAACATTTTAGGGAGGCGCTTACTAAATAAATGCAGTTATGGACGATTCTTTGTTCTTTTTGTGGCTTTCTTTTTGGCCCCCCGCGAGGGCGGGGGGGGGGGGGGGGGGCGCTGGTTCGTAATGAGTTTTTTTGGGGGGGGTTTGTTAATTGCAATGTTCTTGTTCACGTCAGTGGAACAGCCCGCCGACTCCGAAGTCTGATCCGTGATAGGAGATTTGAATGGGACAAATGTCAGACCATGCAGGCCATGAAAGATCCATCAACAAAATTTAAAAATTTGCAGACTAAATGCAGTGTACAATTGAATGTTCCGGAAACGGTTTGTTTAATGAAGGGTGAAAGGGCAGTCATAATAGAGTGTGGAGCGGCGGCCCCTTTCTGGTCGCGGAAGATTTGGTGGGGGAAGTGCCGGAAAAAAACGTCTGGAGAACCGACACTTTAGAACTTCTGATCTTGCATTACGTGTGCCTGAAGTTTTTAAATTATTACTTCACGAAACGATTACAAAGAACCTTAGTTTCACAAATCGTGTTCACGATGGATGCAAAAGATGCTGGCCCAAGACTTAGACGTCAGGCTTCTATGGGGTTGGTATCCAAGAACTTGTCTCACGTTAAGAAATATGCCTTAACATCAAGAGGAATTTATCGAAAGACACGTTAAGGTGTGCGAAATTTATTAAAACTAAGACATTTCACGAACAATGTTTTCTAAGTGTCTTACCTCAAAACGAAACTTGCCATTTGAACACGTCCTGTGTGATTGTTTTGATGGCGGGAATTCGCGTGTCAAAGTTGCAAGTAGATATCAGTGCACGGCCTTGCGCAATCATACTTTGACGCATTTTCGTTGGGTGTGCAACTTACTGAATAAATAACGCATGTGCTCCGTTGTGTGCCTGATTTATGCGATATCATTAAGTGAATTCCTTTTTACAAGTAGATGCGGAGGGTGGCGTCATTGTCATTTTGTGTGTACCGTGTACAGAGCGCGAACTGACGGTGTTGGTGATATACTTACACTTTGATGAAACTACGGTTAGGTGTACTTTTCACGCTGCATGGCACCTGCCATGGAGCCAATGAAACTCGAGACCTTCGCAAGAAGTTGAGGCAACTTCGTTGCTCTGGAGACAACAAAGAGAGCTTCAGTCTTGTGCAATGCACCTTGTTAGGAACGATTTCCACACATAGCAGTCACTAACTTTGCGTAAAATAACATGTTTGTGAAGACGCCCGTACTACCGAAGATGACTGTCTAACAGAAAAAGGCGGGGCTCCAGTCTACGCTGTGAAGGTGGTTGGCCAGCTGTGGTATCATCTGCAACGACTGCCCACTGCACTATACTAAATGATTGACGAAAGACAATTCGTTAACACTTAAGACCACTTACGTGTAAGATTGCGAAAGCAGTTCTACAAGCAGAGCCCCACGTCTTCCTTTTTCACACGGCACGCCGGTGGTGACATCACGCTCCCCACTGCGCTGGCGAGGCGCCCCCTCCGGCTTCACGGCTTCCGTGACGATGCATCTTCGTTGCTGTGCTTTTCTTTGTGTTTTATTTCTGAGGCGCGTCCGCTTTGACCTTGAGCGGCCCCGCCGGCTTCCGTGACGAAGCATCTGATATGACGTGTCGCAGCCAATGGGAATTAATTGCTCGTCTCGCTGCTACAGATAACGCCGGCTTCGTTCCATGGGACAGTGAATGTTTTCGCATTAAAAAGTAAATGCACTGTACCAAGCTGTTTATATAGACCCTTTTCATGACAAGTGCCACCATGCGGTGCTCTAGTCTTTGACGTCCCAGGGAACTTCCGGTTCATAAAAAGAATGAACAAATACCACCCTAACATCGCTGTTTGAAATATTGATAAACGTTTAGCCTCCAATTCTCCAGGTGAAAGCCAAGAGAACGAAGAAGCGCGAGATATGTTAAAATGTTTGTAATATTCCTGTAAATCAACTTGCCTCCTCCAAGTCTTTGAGTTTGTAGAGCCGAAGGCCCTCTTTAAATCTCCAACTTTGTTGTCCCTGTTGCATTTATGCTTTGTTGCGCTGGTTAAATAAGCAAGCTCGACAGGCTTGCCAAAACGGAACGACCGGAAGTCGCTTGGGACGCAAACGGCAGTTCACGTTTGTAAACAGCAAAAGGGTCTATATGAAAGGCTAGTGACGTCAGTCACTCCTCACGTCCTTGCGCAACAGTAATCTTTACCGAGAAAGGTATGCGCTGAGCGCTACGTGCTTTGCATTGTTATAAAAAGCGCCTTGTCACCATTTATGTGGTTCGGATGCCTGTTTTGTGTTTGTTCTTACTTGAAACGAATGCTGTGCTGTATGTTGTATGCGTGATATGCACTTTTCGCTTCAATCGCTGAAGGTTCTTTTTTCCGTGAGGACGCCGACACGAAAAAATCCTACCAACGAGTCATATAAATCTTCGCTGTAAAATCCGTATTTTGTTCTGTCGTTGGGCAGTATTGCTTGTTTATTTGCCTATTGGAATTAGGTGTTCGTCGGCATTCCACCGGATGATAAAAGGGCAAAAGTCGAAACAACAGTAGCAGAAAATTCAGATATCTTTCATATTTTTCAAGATAAAAATATAGAGCACAAGATCTTAGCTCGAAGTTGTTTTCATCGCTAGAGCTACAGAGCAGAATGTGTGCCTTCTAAGAGCCTTGACATCGCGCCCGCTTTTTGCACTACTCTTCAAGCTAAGATACGCAAGAAGCGTGGTTCCGCTTTTCGGCACAGACCGCGTGAGGGTCGTATCTCGCCAGCAATAAATTCAGATTTTCTTCGATTTTTTTCACGATCAAGAAGCAACAGATTCGAACATAAAAAGCGGGTGCCTCGCTAAAATGAAAGTATCATACGTTCTACAACTGACACTTAACCCCAACTAAAGCTGTCCCCTTATATTAGGTAGGTCTAAGTTTCGTGATGATAACCATTGCGTGGAAACGTGACTTTCTGACGAGAAGGCAGCCACGTTATTCTGTAGATCAGTGGTTCTCAGCCATGGATGTGTCGCTCGGGGACCCCTTGCGCACCGCTGGCAGTGATGGATGGAGGACCCCTTCCAGCGGGGGGGGGGGGGGGGGGGGGGGGGGGGGGGGGGGTACGTAAGTAAGTTAACACGTCTGGAGCATGAAACAGGTGCCTTTTATTGCTGTCGTAGTTCCGGAAGCAGGTTGCAAATTAGTCACGGCCGGACTGAACTACAAAAAACGTGCCAAATAAAAAAAAAACATTTTTTTTGTTGAGGGTCTCGCGGACCCCCATTTGAGAACCACTGCTGTAGATGGTTGAGCGTGTTGGTTTCTAATTTACGATAAGAAAAGAGGGAAATTGAAAACAAACAGACAAGACAAGCTTTCGGACTTGTCTTGTCTGCTTGTCTTCAATGTCCCTCTTTCCTTATCGTAAACGTTATTTTGTTCGGACGTATAGGCCTTTGCTTGTTTATATATTTCCCTTTCTATCACTAAGCATTTCGGTGGAGCTTTGTTATACGTTTGTTTTTTATTCATAACTGTTAAAATATAAATTGATTGTTTGGAACCAAAAACTAGTGTAATTTGAGTACGAAAGTTACAGATGTAAAATTCAGCAGAGTACAAAGGGCGTGTCCTCGTGGAGTCTTTAATGCTGAATCACTCAAGTCCCTTTCAATCTCTCGACGTACACTAAGGGAACCGCAATATTTTGTTCCTCTTAAATATCGATATGACGTTATGTTTTGTTATATAAATTAAGATCCCTAATTAGCAGCACACCTACCTTATGAATTAATCCTTGTATTCCGTTCTCCTATTTTTTCCGTTTTGTGTTTTTATTTTGCCTCTTCACTAACACACTCTTCGTTCATTTCATTTAATACCTTACACAACGATAAAGCCGGGACGCTTAATTTCTCATTGCGTGAATGAAATATGAAGGCGAGACGAGGGAAATCGAACTTCGTGGAACTTTTGCGAACATAAAAGGCCCTGAAAGGAAAGTTAAGTTGAGGCTTATTTCGCCCGGAAAACTTCCCATTTCATAAATTAATTTCATATTTCATACAGCACCATGTTGTTTTATTTCTTTTGATTATGGCTCGCACTATTCTTATAACGTCGTGAAAGAAGTCCACCTTTCGCCATTTCGGAGATATTACAAAGTTATAGACTATTTTTGCTTCCTTTCTTTAATTTATTCAATAACGCTATAGGCGTGCTCGCTGCAGGCACTCGCCCCTTCGCGCAGCCTAGCCGGGAATCTTCTCCGACGTCGTATCCAATCCATCACTCTCCTCGGGCGTGTTCCGCACACAACATTCACCTTTCCCCGCAGCAAACGTCGAAACGAGTAGTTCAACAGAAAACCAGAAACCATTAAACGCCGCTTTGTCCCGAAAGAAAGGTGTTTTAAAAGTGTACAGCTGAAGGAACCTATAAAATGAGTGACTTGACAGGGTGCGGCTATACTGGATGTATTGAGAGGTTCACAGAATATTTAAGGGCCCGGTATGTGAGCATTTAATTCTTAGTAGGAGGAAGCAACTGGACAGAAGTATTGATTTATCTATCTGGCTTCTGTAGCGAATATTCCTGTGCCTATAGGATGCCTAAGCGTTTTTTTTTGTTTTTTTTTAAGTCTGCCGCGCTTTGCATATTACACGATGTCGACAACACGCTGTCACTTTAAAGTTTCTAAGAAATGCGACGAGAAACTGAGGGAGAGGAGGAGACAAGAGGGGACGTCAAAACGACGAGCTCTGGTTGGTATGATTAGGGGGTCGACCTAAAGCTAGCTGCCGTTGTCTCCTCTGCAGTCGTCGAACGCGTTCGAACGCGAAAGCCAAACGCCGGACGCCGGCGTCTCGCGTTCTAACGCATTCGACGACTGCAGGGGAGACAACGGCAGCTAGCTCACAATATTACCGTGCACCAGTTCGCTTGCACATCGACTCTCATTTCAGTAAGTTACCTCGTTCGTCATTTTGTGTTAATGACGCGCCGGTCGCTTAAAGCGGTGACCCCGTTTTGTGTCATCACACAATACTGCAGTGACGCATAACGGACATCGGTGGCGCCGTTTGGTGCTAACGCGGAGGTAGCTCAACCCAGAGGCGTTCTTTTTGCGGCCATCTGCCAAACACTCCCGGTATGAATTGCTCCACCTTGACGAGCATCACTACCCCACCTATATAGACCGTTCCATTAGGGTCATAGCAGAGAGGGTAAAAGAGAAAAAAATGCACTCCCTCTCTCACCCCGCATGTCGTCTGCTCCGCGGAGTGGGCTGTAGCTAGCGTCCGGCTGGCGTGCAAACTGTGTTTAAAATCGCGTCATTTTAGAACTTTTAAGCGCAGATTCGCAGATTTTAGTATGCGAGTTATCGTGTAATACTATGCTAGATAAAAAGACTCACAGGGTCTAATTGCGCTGTTACCTGCGTGCAAATAAAAAAAAAATAGGGAAAACTGTGTCAGATTGGCCGGTCTCTCCGGCGAAAAGTAAATCCGGTTGCTGTACCTTTTTTTACTATACAAAGTTCGTACTGGTGTAGGCCTTTAGCGACCATGAGTGGAAGTCTGAAATAATAAATAAAAACGTGCTCTCCCGCCGCAATACACGCAGTAGTTGAGGGTAGTACTGCCGGCTGACTCAACTGCTATTTAAGTAACGGAAAAAAGATATGCTACTTGATCGTTTACAGAAATAGAACAACAGAGAGCTATAGGGTGATTTTGGAGTAGACATAACTATTCTAAGAACGCGAACCACTTCACAACGGCAGCCACGAGCGAGAGTTCGATGTTCCGTACAGCCCGCCGATACAGCTCAAAGATGGAGAACGGCAACCTCCCGGTTTGTCGTCTGCTAGCGGAGTCGGGCGCGTGCCCTCTCTCTCGTTTTACCCCGCCGAACCCACTGAATTTCTCGGATGTATGTAGAGGGCGCTGCGGTCGAACAAAATGGTGCCGCCCAGAGAGCGCTAAATGGAATGGTCTATAGGCCGTGGAAGTTCAGAATTGATTTTGAGTACGCGCTTTTGTGCGCACGCATTCCTGTCCCGCATAATTCCCCTGTCCGCGCGTCCACTGAATCGATCGGTCATCGCTCACATTCGTCGCCCGTAACTTATGTAACGCCCATTTGTTCTTTGTTATTTCTTTATTTAATTGCTTTGGTGCTGTGGGTGTCGTGATGGTTTAGTGTTTTTTTCCGCGATTGTGCCGATAACATGCGTTGACGGTACGGTGGCATGTAATCTGTCTGTGCGTGCGTGCGTGTGCGTGTATGTCTGTGCGTGTGCGTGCGTGGTGTGGGACTGAGGTTACGCGCGCACATTTTTGCCTGTTTTTCTCTTTCCTCGCTCGGTTGTTTTTAGTATTAGATTATTTATAAAACCCATTCGAGCAACATTAGCGGCCGCTATGTTTTGAGTAGAGTGCCCTAGAAGTTGGGTAGTGGGCTCACCGCCCTATCTCCTCCGTGTATGCGCTGAAGCGGCCGATGTCGAAAACGACGAAGGCGCAGCAGTAGATAAGTCCTGATACTTCTGCCGCCCGCTGCCCGCGATTGGTCCGCCGGCTGCCCGCGATTGATAAGAGCGATAGTTCCGCCTAGGAAACCTGGTCTGGCCAATGCGCGCTGGAAAGTTTCAGGAGGAAACGCTTACAGCGCCAAACGCCGCATCGACATTAAACGCATCAGGCCGAGCCGTTCCGTGAGCCCACTATACAACTATCTAGGCCACTGTAGTTTTCAGCATCCCTTTCGCTATGGTGGGCTAGTGATTATCGCTCGCTTTGCCCAACGGACGAGAGTTGTCATGCAATTCATCTTCAGAGCGGAGTGTCGTTTGTAGGTCGATAACAGCGACACACAACTACTCTCTTTCACTCTCGACCACACACTTACCCGCTCAGTACAATACTACCTAAATCGAATGGCGCAGTGCTAAATTTTCTACTTCACCCACGCTGAGGACCAGTGCGGGTGACATATTGGACGCGAGTGTTCGGAAGGAACTCCTTGGGCCCTGGTTTGGACACTTGGGGAAAAGTCGGCGAGAAATCCGGAGGCCGTAATTGGTCAACGCCGCACTTGACCTTGGCGCCGGCCAATCATTGCCGCCGGATTTCTGGCCTACATTTTCACCAAGTGTCCAGATTAGGGCCCCTGTTCTGCCACTCCTTCCCAATATGTTCCCAGCTCTGGCCCTCACTAGGGGACATGTGAAATTCAACACCGCGGCTGTTTATCTAAGTGCCCAGTAGGAACGCAAGAAACATCTCCTATAGGTCGTTCTACTGTATGTGCGAGCGAAGCCGAAGCTACTATTTGCAACGTTCAGCGATGGTGGTACCCCTCTCCTAGTTCGTCGATGAAAGACTTCACAATAATGTTGCTTGCTGACATTTTCCTGAGTCTCGGAGAGAAAGATAATATAAGGCGCTAAATTGCTCGTATTTAACGAAGTTAAAATTACTTATGCGTCACAGATCTAACCTCGTACTGCTCTTCAGCTATGCTGGGCTAGAAGGGGCGGGGGTTAACGATCACGCTATGCGACCAACGCCATCTGGAATAATAAAGGCCCCCGAACCCCTCAGTCTTCCTCCACTACCCTCCTTAAGGGGGTAATTGACTTATACACAGGGCAACCACTTTTTGTGGTAACGGTACCCCCTGCAACGATGGTGCAAACTTACACCCTAGGTTAGGGTGCAACATTGCCTCCTGTTGGAGGGAACCTTATTTCTTTTTTGGGTTAAAAGGGCATCCTTTTAAGGTCAGCCTTTTACCTTCTTTAGGGGGAAACTCGAACCCCCTTCGGAGGTATAACGGTACCCCCTGCAACGAGGGTGCAAACTTACACCCTAGGTTGGAGTGCAACATTGTGTCCTGTTGGAGGGAACGTTAGTTATTTCTGGGGTTAAAAGTGCATCCTTTCAACGAGAGGTTTTACCTCCTTTAGGGGGAAACTTCAACCCCCTTCGTAAATAAGACGACATGTTTGAAGGGGCTGCTTTTACCTTCTTTTAGAGGCAACAGCACCTGCTATAGGGGGCTGGTTTTAGCTTCACACACTCTTAGAAATTAGTCGTGAAATTTACGAGGCAAGTTTCGGCAGCTCTATTTCCAAACATTTCTCGTCAAAATAACGTACACTCGTTTGATAAAATTATGTAAGAAAAGTTGTAAAAAAAAAGAGGCACCGCATTATTAATTTGCGAGCATAGACGTGAAAATGACGATTGAATCATTTCCAAATCTTTCCTCATGAAAATGATGTACTGCCGTTTTCCTAAATTGACAAGGAAAGTCGTCATTTTGATTTGCGGCTATGTACGTAAAAATTACGAGGAAATCTTTGGCAGCTCTATTTCCAAACGTTCCTCGTGAAAATGATGTACCAGTGTCTTCCGAAACTGTGTGCCATAAAGAAAAGGTGCATTGCATTTTTCAACTGAAAGTATGTATGCGTAGCATACAAACATTATGATCAGTGTTCTTCACGTAATTGATAAGACAAAAATGTAAATATTACTTATCACTTTATTCAGGTTTCCGAGCCTGCTTTAGTATACACTCTCCTTTGTGATGATGGTGTGCCATTACATCCTGCGTAAAAAGAGAAAAGAAAATGACCCTATGGCACCCTATAACATAACATTACATAACCCGCTCAAAGGACCACTATGTGTGGAAGGCAAGAGAGATAGTAACAACTTCATCCTGACACAAGGGTGAGTAAAATCGGACAATAGCATTTCTGAAAGTCTCATATGTTAGACATTGGTGGTGTGTCTTCTTTGCATGCCCAGGGCTATGCTGCAGGTAATAGTGTTCATTGCAGGGCATAACATTTGTTGCCTCAAACCTTAGGCACCATAAAGAAAATGTGTGACAAATAATAGCCTTTTCCAGATTCAAGGTTGCAGCTGCTACATTTGAAGCACATCTGGATTGATGAAGGCCACAACGAAAACATCAGAGAATGGCTATTTTTCAGATCTGTGCTAATACTAAAATGTTCTTATAGCAGTTTAGCATAATACGGTATTCGATGTTGGTTTCAAGAGTAATTGTATTACTGTAAACGACTTAATTTTTGCGAAGGCTTAGTTTTTGCGAGTTTATCAAAATTGCTTAATATTGGTCATGCATAAAAGTAGCCCCATGGATACGAGTACATTGAACATTACTCCTGATTGCGAAATTTTGTACCCGGAAAGTATTCCCAAAACTGACACTTCACAAAATGCATGAAATATCGAGCTCGCGAAAATTATGCCATTTACGCCATTCGAACCTTTCAAAGCGCTCGCAAAGTCACCATTGCGATTAATTTGCTTTGTTCAGTGCCCTTCTCCGCATGTGAAAGTGTGCTGCAGAGAAGCGACACCCATGGAGCAGACTCCGCAATCGCCCCCAGTCGCAAGAATCTCTCTTTGTCGCAGTGCAGACTCATAATTTTGTAGGAAAAGCACACCTTTAGAGCGGAGAGGCTCACATGTACACAGGAAGAATTAAGAAAAAAGCTGAAACATGGTTGGGTGAATGTTTATGCATCTGATAGATGGCGGTCCTTCCCTTGAGGTCAAATTTAGAAAACAAATAACACTGTAGCTATTCTGGTATCAAGAACATGTATTAGGCTGCAATGTCCTGACAAGCTATGTCACGACATTGCAGCAACAGGTCTAATTTGAAATTTAAGAATGAGCCTGGCGAGAGGACCATCAAATCCCATATTTACTTACAATTTCTATGTGGGCCTTGACCTGATCACAGCCAGAGCCACTACGTAATTTGGATCAGAACTAATCGAGCTTTGGCAGTGGGCAGGATGATAACAAAATCAAGTGGATTTTTTTTAAAAGTATATTTATTGCCCTCATACTGATTATGTACTCTTATAAATCGATATGCCCATGCAACACGCTACTGACAAGCATAAATAAATGACAAGCTTTGCTTGTTAACTTGATTAAAACTGCGCAACTTAAGCAGATCCTTGAGAATTTTAACAAACATTCAGTTTGGTAATCACAATATTCACTTCTAACTTTATTTCAGTGGATGACTATTTGCCCTTGATATTAGGTATTCGTTTACCATACCTAAATTTACTATTCGTGCATGGTCATGATCTTTCACTGACATATTACATTGTTTTGAAAACATATGTACTAAAGTAACCAAAGGAGCCTACAGCTCCTTCGGTCTGTCAGGATGACAAAGGCTAGCGTTACGGCACTAAGTAACAGGCTTGGAGAGAGGCGCAGAATCTGTATGATATTCAACTGAAAAGTTAATAAGCTCAAATCATTATACACTTTAAGCACAATATCCATGACTCACACATGTCTATTATTCTCAGTATAAGGCCAAAGGTGAACCAAGTAGTAGTCTGTAGATTTATTGCCAAAATAGAATACATTTTGAGTACCAAACTGGATGCTTTGCTTATGTTTGTAAGGTTGCGATCAAAAATGCAATACTTAATTTGGTTAAAAACAAAGCTTTGTAACACACATTCTACAAGTCGTTTTACACGTATACACAGCATTCTATTTGAAAGCTAACAGATATTTTAAAAAAGGCCGTGAAAGTTAGGTATGTCGATGTCTTCTTCACTGCGTGTTCGTTGGACTCCGCGGATATTAATAAAGGGGATAACCGTCACAGTATGTTGAGTAATTGACCAAAATCTGTTAGCTTGGTAATTAATGGCTTTATGGGCCATGTTGCAACTGAAGTGTTAAAAGCCAGTCAATATTAAAGGCTATCCCGATTTAAACAAATCACGAAAAGTCAAGCGCCTTCGATATATTCATTGTAAAACTTTTGCGCTTTTAATATCGGATGCAAAAACCGCGTTCAGCTTGAGCTCAAGAGTTCGTGCCGTTCGTGGTGGGTAGAAGAGTGACATAGTCGTACCGGGCACGTCGTCACTATCTCGACAGTGTGTGCTTGATGGATGCATCGGCCTCATACTTCCAAGATAGTGAAGGTGCGTCCGAAGCAACCATGTCCGCCTAACATCCTGAGGTCTTCTGAGTGTGCGGTTTTGGAATCGGGCGACGAAAAGGCAGATTTTTAACATTGAATATCTCGAAACTTGTTGGCATTCACAAATTGTGTCTGTTGGGTATAGTTTTTAATATCCAGTTCCTTTGAAACTAGAATTGAAACATATTCGATAAACCCATTAATTAAAAACATAATGAAAAAAGTTTGGTTAGTTAGTTTTGATTAACATATTGTGACGGTTATCTCGTTATCTAATGTCCTCCGAGCCCAACGAACACATAGTGAGGGCGGCATCCAAGTAGCACTCACTCCGTTTCTTTTAAATTTCGTTAGAATCAAAATAGAATGCTTTATATATATATATATATATATATATATATATATATATATATATATATATACCCCGTGCAAGTGCATGCAGCCGTGCACCATCCTACTATAGAGGTCCACTTTTTCCTGGTAAAACTGTATCAGACTGGACCAGGCCAGTTTTACATAAACCCCCAGCACAGCATATATCAAGGACCACCAGAAATTATTGCACGCCTCGTAGAACACTCTGTGCTACTTGAAGAAAGCGGCTTGCGGTCTTTGACGGTGGGTTTACCCACTTGGTGCAGCTGGGACCTGCAAGAAAGTAAATGCAGCTTGCCATATACGAGAAAGTAACAAAGTCAAGGCAAGTATTACATAAACCCCCAGCACGGCATGTACCAAGGACCGCCAGAAATGAGGGCTTACCTCATAGAACACTCTTTGCGGCTTGAAGAGAGCGGCTTGCGGTCTGACGGTGGGTCTACCCGCTTGGTGTTGCCGGGAACTGCGAGAAAGTTAATGCAGCTTGTCATAAACCAGAAAGTACAAGGTCCGTATTGCATAACTCCCCAGCACTCTGTATACCAAGGACCGCCAAAAATGATTGCTCACCTCAGAAACCACTCCATGCGGCTAGAAGAGAGCGGCCTGCAATCTTTGACAGTGAGTGCACCTGCTTGGTGCAGCTAGGACCTGCAACAAATTACAGCTTGCCATATACCAGAAAGTAACGAAGACAAGTACTGCATAAGTCTCCAGCATGACATGTCCCAAGGACCACTAGAACTGCTCGCTCACCTCATGGAACACTCAATGCGGCTTGAAGAAGGTGGCTTGCAAAGTTAAACGGTGAGTGCCCCTGCTGGGTGCATCTGGGACCTGCAATAAATTTAATACAACTTGCCATATGCCACAAAGTAGTAAAGACAATGCCAGTACTACATAAGACCCAGCACGACATGCAGTCCAACACACGCTTCAGCTCGAACTCACAATGGGTTCATCATCACAGTCGTCAGACATACCCTTCTTTGGTCTGCGTTCGCTCCTTGATATCGGTGCTTCTATCCACAGTCCTTCTATCCACAGCAGTGGAATGAATGCTGGAGTGGAGGAAAGCAGACTTTGTGATTTGCTGTTCTAATGTGGAAAGAAGAAAGGGCTCGTATCACCTGCTGCTAATGAAGCGCAACAAAGTACCTCGAGGGCCAAAGGGATATCAAATGAATTACAAAACTCAGTTTTGCATGCTGCGACACTGTAGCTTACGTCATGGGCTCAGCTAGGTAGCGGACTTTTTTTATAAACATTTCAAAGGAAAAAACTTGCCTCAGTCAAAAGTTACAAAAGAAAATAAATTTCCTCCGACATGGAGTTAAGCCCATCTCAGTCTAGAGCTTAAAAACGCTATTGCAGGCCTCTAGGACATACACGAGACAAACCAGGCAACAAGAGCAAAGTGAGAAAGGTCTTCTTCCTTCATTCTGTTTTAGCTTACTCAATCGTCCCAGTGGCCCGCGACGGCATTTTGAAACTCCAGTCTAAAGTAGGCTTAACTCTACGGGGATCTATAAAAAATGTATTGTTTTCATTTGTAACTTTTCACTGAGGCAAGCTTTTGCTTTTAAATTTTCATAAAATAAATCCAACGTCTAGCTGAACAATGTCTTAAGTCACGGAGTCGCAGCACGCGAAGCTGATTTTTACGATTTATTCAAAATTGGTAAGAGCCCTGTGACCCTCACTGTATAGCAAGTGGTACAATCTCGCCCTTAAAATTACACATGACATAATAAATAGGGATGTGTAGATAATGACTTTCCCGACCGAATCGAGTACTTTCCGAATATTTGGCACACTGATTGTAAAGAGTACAGCTTATCACAGTTTCCTAGAAACCATTGGAGAAGCACAATGCTAAGGGAAAGCTACCAGAATTGAAGCCTCTGATTAAGCTGAGACCAAAGCTACAACAATGTATGAGTTTGGCGACTACAGCAGAATTCGGGCAGAATGCAGGAAACTTTGAAGCATGGAAATTGTCATAAAAAATGCCTTGGGGCAATCACTACGATAGGAGTGAAACTAGGAGACCAACGTTGAAAGGCTGAACATGAGCTCAATTAGTTCACAGGCTGCAGTTATGTGAGAAAAATAATAGTTATAATTGTACGGCTTTCCACAAAAGTTAACTTTCGCAAGGAAGTGTGCACTTTAGCTCTAAGCACGGCAGGAGACGGAAAAAATATGCCGACTTTCTGCCAAATGCGTAGGGTCCTACTCTCGAGAAAATCATAGCTACATCTTATGGCACGTAGTACGGGAGCTCTGTGGTCACCGCCTGCAAACGGAAATTCGAGGTGCGAACCGTTACGAATTCGCTTCTCATTATTCGAAAAACATTCTAAACATATCAGAAACGTTTAAAAACAATTTTTCGATTTGTTGTTCAAAAATTATGAATATTCGCAGACCCATAAAAAGATTGTACAAGCAGAGCATCAGGTACTGGGAACACGACACATCTGGAATTTTCTAGTTTGATGACCGTGACCAGTATAATAAAACCTTCAACATGAAAACAGGGGCACAAAACATATCACACTGTCTAGCTGGCAAGGCATATTTTGCACATGACCAGCTGCTTGGAGTTTCTTAGTGACTATAAAACCAAGTAAAAGCTGCTAAATATGAATTCCACCATAAGTGCTTGCGCACCGCTTTGCAAGAAAACTTGTTACATAAAAAATGTTTTGCATAAAAGCTTGGTACATAAACTTGTCACAAGTGCTCTCTAAAGCAGACTACTCTACACAGCATTCTATGGGGAGTTGTAACGACTCCGAACATAATAGCGGGTTCTTTGATTACTTTCACAACTTCTTTAAGTTAGAAAGCAACCTGGTGCACATGACTCCCAATTTGGAATACTTCAGGCCAATTATGTGCTCGAATGCTATGAATGTGCGCCTGAACTTGTGGTGGTATTCAAAGTTAAAGACGTAGTAGAGGCAGAATGAGATCAAAACTGCCTCTGCAGGAGATCTTGCTTCGAAGTGCCTTTCCTCGACTGCAACGTAGTTGTGCGCTCCAGGGTCAAGTGGGCTTGTGCTGTCAGCCACTGAGTACACCGAATTGCCTACCTGAGAGCAGAAAAGTACAGAAAGCGGGTGATGAGTGAATATAGCACCAACTTAATTATGGTATCCAATTATTCCTAATGTAGGGTAACGCTGAATTGAAAGTTTGCTTTTCCAAAATATGCATTTGTGCGATTTCAGTCCTAGAAATGCACACATTTTAGGATTGAGGCCCCATTGTCACAATTTGCATAGAGTGGTTGCTGTAGCTGTCTCCTCCACACTGCCATGTTATGCCATATCGTTGCTCCCACCATGAACTATAGGCCCATGAAGACAGATATCTCTCTAGTTGTGTACTTAAAGGAACTTAGATCATCTTTCAAGAAGGAAGCTTGGGTCTCCTTGAGTAAGAGCGGCAGGGTCAAGAAAAGTGCATTTAGTCCTCTGAAGCATAAACTACAGCTATAAAATATACCAAGCTAATTTTTGAACGTAGCTAATACACAAATACAGTGATAACCCGGTGAAACAAGGGGACACCAAAATATGATATCACGCACAAAGTACTCCTTTGAGATACAATACACTTGTCCCATCTTTTTTTTTGTTTTTGTTTTCACTATTCAATGCCGTTCTGTAACTCATGGAAAGTGGCAACCTTCAGTGCCTCCGTCGTTTTGTCCCTCACCTCCTCCACATCCTGAAAATATTTTCATTAGGATCACTTTTTGAGTCTTGAAAATTACATAATGTTAGGGCAATTGGGTCCGAAGAATCGGGGATAAGGAAGAGTTGACATCGCGTTTCTTTGTGAGAAACTTCTGCATGCTCAATGCTGTATGGGCCAGAGAATTGCCATGAGGCACAAGCCACTCACCCGAGTCCCATAAATCAAAGAGTTTTCACAGAGTTGCATGACGCAACTGCTGGAGCACTTCTAGGTAAAAATGGTGTCCAACTGTCTGACCGTTTGGTACTAATTCACAGTGTACAAGCCCTTTCATGTCAAGGTAAGCGAATAGCATTGTCTGCACATTTGATTCCACATCCCAATTTGTGGAACTCTGGCAAATGGGTTGTGCATAATGGCAATGCTCCATGCCTAAATAGTAGAGCGTGCAGCTGTTTTTTTTTAATGATAAACAGTAGAGACTGGAAACCCACCGCCTTACACACCGGACCATGCCCCTCGAGATTTTGTTATTAATTGCATTGATTGCATCTCGACTAAGTCGAGATGATTGCATTTCGACTAATTTCGCCGACTCTCTTAATACCCAGATTTCCTGGTTGTCATCCCAGCGGACGTTACCCAACTTCGGGGAGAAGTTCCCATGGAAAACAAAGCAAGCGTGTGCTCGCGCGCTCAAGTTGTGTTAGTTGGCTCACGACACGACACGTGCGCGCAGCTTTCCCTCCCGTTGCGCGTCCTAACACGCTTCCGCGCCTCCTACGTCTCCGCGCGTGCACGGAGGTGTATACACGCCCACGATCAAGGGACTGGCGTGTTCGCTGCATAGCACGGTATCGATTAGCCAGTGATTTAGCGTCGCGCTTGCAGCCCTGCCGCGACCCGCACCCCCTCTTCGCGTTCTTGCAGCAGACCCGGGTATAAAGCCTCTATGCGACTCCGTGCGCACAACGCGAAATCAGATGCGGGGCCCCGTGTCCGCGAATTGCGATACGAGGAAGCGTGCAACTTAGCTCAGACAATGGACCTTTTTCCAGGAAGCTTGTGCGCATGCGCACACCCTCTCCTCTGGTCAGACATGTACACGTTACCCAAAAAAAGTAACTAAATACCGTTACTCGTTACTCGCTCAAAAAGTAACTAAATACGTTACTCGTTACCGATTCTCAAAAGGAACGCGTGAGTTACCTCAAAAGTAACGAGTTACTTTCCACGTTACTTTGACGACCAAATACACAACTGTTTTTGTTTCATGGTTTATTGTTTTCTTTTTAGTAGTCATTGCCCTTCAGCAGCAGCTGCCTGTAGAAGTTTTCATCAGTTATGTTTCCCCGCTTCCTTGAAAATACATCTCCGGCGACGCTGAAGAGTCGTTCTACCGACGCGCTCGAAGGAACGGCAGTGTTGTGCTTCAGGAAGAGCTGGTGAATCTTCGAGAACTGCGCCTTCATTGAGGACAGCGGGTAATGGGTTATGTGCCTCCCCGTGTTTGCAACCTCCGGGTTTACATTCGGTCCGTACCCGTTTCTAGAAGGTTCAACCAACGAACCTGATTGTGCCCGCTGGGTGATGGACATTCCCAGCTGTAGAGTTCAGTACAGCAACGTTTATCGCTGGACACATCAGTCGAACCGTTCGACTGACGTGTTTAGCGATATACGTTGCTGTACTGTCATACTGGTTAGTTGTTTTTCGGGTTGCCCATCTACCTTTGTCACAATAGACGCATACTCAGGTTAGAATAAAAACAAGGCCGTTTAAGCGGTGTTGTACACGTTACTCCTCAAAAGTAACGAGATACCGTTACTCGTTACTTGGCCTTCAAAGTAACTAAATACCGTTACTCGTTCCTTTTCTAAGAAAGTAACTAAATACGTTACTCGTTACCGAAAATAGTAACTAGGTACAAGTAACTCGTTACTTGTAACGCGTTATGTACATGTATGCCTCTGGTCTTGCTTCCCGCCGTGTCCATTTTCGGAGGGCACCCCGCACGACCAACATTGTCAGCGCCCACCTTTCTGCGCTCTCGCGGACGTGCTGCACAAATTGCTTGGGCGCACCAGCGTCTTCATTCTTCTCTCGGTAACGTTCTCTTCTACGATGTCAATGTGTTTTGACGAGCGGAGTCCTCTTGGGCTGCCCTTCATTTGTAGTTCGCGGACAAACCGCCACACCGCACTCGTTACTTGGAAAAGGTCAATTTCGACTGGAACGGCAGCATGCGTTTTGAAAATAAGTCTGGATGGTGGAGGCGGCCCTCGCTCGGGCCTATCTGCCTTCTCGGTAGGGTGGGGAAAACAATTATGATTTCTATGAAAAATCTAGTAAATCATGTTTATTTGGTTATTAAAAAATATAGTAAATCATATTTATTTGGTTTGAATCAGATTTATTTCGTTTAGATCAGACTAATTTCATTTAAATCTCTGTTGCTAAAAGCAATTACTGTTTATTACTACGTGTATCTTTAAGCATTGCAGATTGATTGATCACTACATCCGACCACTGATAACAATGCGGAAGAAAGAACTATTGTAACTTTTAAGTACAGTTTGTAACACATTTTAATTGGTGTAACCCAACCGAGCTAGAACAAAAACAGTTTGATCTTTTAGTCAGCTTTATTTTGCTTGTAATAAGATAATTTTTTTTCTAGATTTTGTTTCTTGCACGTTCCGATTTGCTTTCATTAAGACGTAACGTAACTGACGAACGAAGTGGAAGGTAGATAAAGCTGAATTATCTGATTCGCACCGAAGAGCAATGCTTTTTGCGCGTGTTGAGACTTCTCTATATCTTCCTTATGATCTTCCTCATGATTTTAATAATATTATTTCAGTACAAAACAAATGGACATAAAAGCTTCAAACGATATACAAACGATAAATGAAAACCTTGTCTGAACTATTTTTGCGGGAAAGGTTCGATTTAAATCGTTATGGTAAAACTGGCTGATAGAGACCATCAAATTACATTTTTACGTTTGCTAAATAACTTTTACGTTAAACCATCAGTGCTCACGGAACGCCGAACAGGTATCCGTTTTCATTTCGGTTTATTAACTTCTACACGAAAAATTACTGAAATATCGAGTTTTTTCCTCTCCAACTCACCGCGAAACAAGCCGCGGCCTAATTTTCACGGTCGTGACGTGCTCTGGCATCGGAACCGGAAGTTCTCTCGGCAGTAGGAGAATGGGAGCGTTAGCGGCTAGCTGGCGGTGTCCCTGTAGGTTTTACCACGGGGTTTTACTCCGCTGATGGCGCCGATGCCACCGACATATTTTCTGAATCGGCGCCTCTCATCACCGCGATACCCACGGGCGCATCGCAGCTGAGCGAAATTCAATTAGATATGTTGCGCTACGCGACGGCATGGGACTGGTCCCATACGCCGGTATGCCTGTCGGAAAGTGCGGCGAGTCTTCCGACGAAGACTGAAGTTCCTCGTCGGAACCGGAAAACAAGGCGTGGCGGCTCCAATGTACGGAATGTTCCGTCCAAGCATACATGGATGACCTTAGACCCGGGATCCCTCAAACCGATGAGCCTGCACCAAGTGCTTCGACGTGCTTTCTCGAGTGGCAAGTGGTGAAGCTGCGGCAGTTTCTTTTTAAGCTCCGGACTACAAACTGCAATTCGGGCACTTGCAATGAGCGTGTTAGCTACGAATGCGTCCGTTGTGACCGGAGCGGCCGGAACAACCGCTCTGCGCCGCGCGTATACACTCCTGAAACCGCTACAACAAGCGCAGCAGGACGTCAGCACGGCGGCCACTTCTCCGCCGCCGTCAGCTGTTTCCGCGGTGCCTCTAAAAAGGAGGCGCGCTGCCACGCACTGGCGTAGCAGAAAACGGACATATTTTTCTACGGGCTAAAGCTTTAATAATTTTTATTTTGTCAGGATATGCTCGCAGGGCAGAGTGGATGGAAGTAGAGGAGAAAAAGATGCAGTCTTGTACGATCACGATTTTACCGATAGTACAAATCTCGCCATACGTCTTTTCTACGCTTCCAAAAGACGATGCAATCTTAGCAGCGATATAGCAACGTAGAAATTAATTTCTTGATCACATAGAAGTTGAGAGTGTTGAAAAATGCTAACACTAATTATTTTTCTCGGGTAATGAAAACGCGTCAAAATTCGCATCATTCATAGACACCTTTAAGTGCAGTACGTACCAGTAATACCTTGAACTTGAGCGTACGCCTGGAACGTACAAAATAAGAAATCTGGGCAATGTTCGAGGACACAAATGCTAAGAAAGCACCACTGCAGTCGAAGTAAACAAACACGACGGCACGAGCGTTTCTGCTGTATTGAGGGTACCGCCACAACAATCGCCGCACAAGTACATGGAGCTTCCCTTCTAGGACGTGCTGGGTTATGAACGCGACACGCGACGAGAATTCAGTCAAGGATAGCGCTCTACGCGGGACGATGAACTTCTACCACTCCGACCACGTCGACGATCACCACCGACGCCATGTTTTTCAGCAGATAGCAGGAACCGCGACCGTCGCAGGCGCGGTCTGATCTTTCTCTTGCTTCGTTTACCACACAATAGATGGGGGATAGCTCCGAGCATTATAAACTTCGGCAATTTCCGTCACATCGCTTCTTATGCTACGAAAATGTGGATAAGAATATTCTTTATTAAACCTTTTAAGAAACATTCGCCGGCAATTCATTGTTTATGATCGTGGTGCTAGTGAGGTAGGCTTTTATCCAATAGGCTACGTGGATTTGGCTGACGTGCTTTGGCATTGCGGATGCATCGCAGTGAAAAGGTAGATAGCTTTTGAAGGAAAGAAGCTATAAAAGAGTCCGCTTGTCTTTTAAAAGGTATGTGGCGAATAAAACGTTCGTTGGCTCTCTATCTTTGTGTTTTGGTTTTCTTTTCACACCTTTTACAACATGCGGTGGATGAAATTCGATTTCACAATCGTTTCATGGTCCCTTTAAATCACGATATAAATCATGATTTCAATCGTGATTTAAATTATCTTGATTTTGATTTCCACCCTGCTTCTCGGGGATATGGTCAACAAACGTGCGTACTGAGTGCTCACGTAACTGAGTGAGTTTTAGAGTAACGCATACGTTACGGACTGCGGATGCAGCCGGGAGCAATCAGGAGTCGAATAGAAGTACGGTTGAATTCTTTTTTGTCTGTGCTTAGTCGGTAATAAGCGATGCTGCTGGCCGATCCATCTATAGGGTGTATTGTATTGTATACTTGCATTACACTTTTCTTACACAGCGCCGCTTGGTGTGCAGGTGTTCAGGGAAGGGTATTGCCCCCGTGCACGTTTTGTGCCCCTGCCCCGTGCCCCAAATAGAATACAAATAGCGTGATCAATCAATGAACTCGCTCTAAAGTCATCTTGAAAAATCGGGGGTAAGAAGTGATATGCGTATGCTGTCTTGACATTAACCAGTTCCTCACAATAGCTTTCCGACGTCCTATTCCAGATTTCCTATCTTAGACAGCATTAGATCGCCTAAACATTGATAGTAGTACACATTGATGGTGGTACACATTGATGGTGGTACACGTACGTTGATGGTGGTTCACGGTGATGGTGGTACACGTTGATGGTGGTACGCGTTGATGGTGGTACATATTGGTGGGGGTAAACATTAATAGTAGTACACATTGATGGTGGTACACATTGATGGTGGTACACGTTGATGGTGGTACACGTTGATGGTTGTACACGCTGATGGTGGGAAACGTTGATAGTATTACACATTTATGGTGGTACGCGTTGATGGTGGTAAACGTTGATAGTAGTACGCATTGATGGTGGCGCACGTTGATGGTGGTACGCTTTGATGGTGGTACACGTTGATGGTGGTACACATCCGGTGAGCAAGAACACCCAAAATGAGCTCCACCGCTCCGTTCCAAGTCATGTACGTTCTGCGTGGACCAGACTTTAGGTGGCACATCACGTTCCCTGCGCTAAATTTTGCACACCATGAAGTTACAGAGTGACGGTAGGCACGGGCACGGCGTTTAGTTTTAGGGAGTGTTTTCTCGTTGGAATGCTATGAAAGCAAATAATTTTTCAGAGCTATGCTTTCACACATGTGCCATTATTAGAGCATCACCTAACTTGTGACATGCAGAAAAGTAACTGTGTTGCGCTATTGTCGTTGTACGAAAATTTATTTGAGGCTTAGCTTTGACAAAATTGCGGAGATGGAGGCCGACACCATGGTCCAAGAATTTGCCAATGGTGCAGAGACAGCCAGAGACAGTCCGATATCGTTGATATCTTCTTTACATTAAGGTTTAACTCGGACAGTTTTATTTAACTAGGCTAAAAGGTGCGAAATTCCGGAACGTGGCCCCAGCCTCGTCTTACACTAATCTAAAGGTGCATTGGGCGTCACATGATATGAACCTGCGTCATTCAGATTGTTTACCGTTCTGCTAATGTCAAGTATTTGTCTATTTCTTTCCACTGAATGATAATGTGCAAATGTGGAACATACTTTTGATCCGATTGCCTTTATACGAACTGCTTATTACACCGCCATAACTTCAGACGTTTCTATTGCCTAATTTGATGAATCTCATTAACCATGGTTAGAAAACAGGAGACTAGAGCAGAAACACGAAGACCACTACAGAAGGGGCAAGGTTTTCCATATCGTGCTAGCTCTACTTAATATAGTTTATGACGGCCTATCGTCCAGCCTAAATTCCCTCGGCATCTGGACAGTCTTGTTTACTTGTTTACTTGCGTGTTTTCACCTCCATTTAAAAGCCATGAGAACAATGGATGATTCCATGTGTACGGGACCACGCACGATCCGCGCCGCACGTGCCAATAAACCCTATGACCGAACTAGTAGTAATCATTTTGCGAGGCTATTACGGTCCGAAGACGACTAAGCACAGCGGAACAATAGAGAGACCATTTCGCCCGCCGATGGTGGTACTGAAGGGGAAAGGGACACAAAGGGGGGAGGCCGGCGCATTATCAGGTACTCTGCCGTGATTGCATCGCGGGCTGCTCTATAGCTTCTAATTACAACGCATCGAGGTCTCCGCTCGCTTCTCCGCGCACGGGAGCCCCCGCAGTTGGCACCCGCAGGAATGTTCCCAACCGTGCGTGCCGCCCGGGGCGACAGGGCGGCCAAGAGTTTGGCGCGGCGCCTTCTCGAGCCGCACAGGCGTCACGGCTGCCCACGCGCTGGGCGACGTTTCTTCTCACTCTGCCGGCCAGGTCAGCTTGCTTTGCCGTGGGCACCCTGCCGTCGTCGTTTCAAGATTTCGGTCACGTCACGTTCCGCGTTTATTCGCTCCCTAATTGCGCGCGACACCGCGCGCGCTGTCGCGACGGTGCCGAACTCGAGAGCGCGGCGGAGAGCTGGCTGTAGCCGTGATGGGATTTGCTGCTCCGACAGTGCCTCTCCTCTGTTCGGAGCTCCCTCCAAATCGAAAACCACGGGTCCTTCTCTGACTGCCCCTTTTTGTCTTTTTGTTTTGGGTCTACCCTATTTTAGTTTCCTTCTCACGTCTTGATTGTGGAGTAAATTGTAATATATGTAAATACACGTCCGATATCGAAGGTTTACTGTTAACTTATTAAACCAAGAAATGATAGGTATTACGATTCAAGCGATTGAGAAATTCGAGACATCATCTCATGCAAGAAAGGACATCCCTGTTAAAGCAATTTATATATTAGGATGAACGCATAGAAAGTATCGTAATTCATTGTATACTCTCATCGTGCTCTTTCTGACCGTTTTCTCTCACCGAAGGACTTGCAGCGATCATAAGTCGTATTTATCTTCAGTCGTTTAGAGTGTACCACGTGTCCTGGTTATTAATTCGCACCGCCGCATAGTCACGCGGTTCGTACCATATTTTCCCTATATCTCAATCTAAGTTCTTCCGTTTCTGTGCAATATAATATTGCTTTTTGTTTTGCTCTGGGAACATTTTAAATACTTTATAATATATATACAGGGTGTCATAAATGAAAATTTACACGGTCTTTTTTACCGCATAAATAAACTAGGCATCGCCGAACGCTAATTCTCCGCCCAAAAGTAGAACTAGAGGTCACAACCAGATGCCAAAGTTTCAGCCCGATCGGAAAACTTAATCAAAAGTTGTAAGTGATTTTCTGAAAATTTCAATGGGAAAATGGAGCCCATTTTTGCCCGCTTTCGGTTTCTGGTGCCATAGAGCCCCATGTGTTCGAAAACTCCGTCGGTCGCCATTTTCCCATTGAAATTTTCAGAAAATCAGTTATAACTTTTGATTAAGTTATCGGATTGGGCTAAAACTTTGGCATCTGGTTGTGACCTCTATCGCTACCTTTGGTCGGAGAATGAGCGTTCGGCGATGCATATATATATATATATATATATATATATATATATATATATATATATATATATATATATATAATGTATGTACATTCTTCTTATGTTTTGTTAGTTTTGTTAATATTCCCGCCGCACTTTTTTCGTATTCACACTTTCCGATTTACCATGTATATAATACATCATGGTATAAAAAATATCTGGCGTCTTTGCTTTAATTTTTTTTTACACCTTGCGGCATTTTTATATATGCACTTGCTCTCTTCTGAACCAAGAGAGATGGAATAAAAAACAACAAAGGATTGCAAATGAAAAGTAGTGTGGCTGCTTCGTAAGCCTGGCGCCACCAGTAGACGTTACTCTTCAAAACAGCGCCGACTACGAAGCAGGAAAACGGAAACAAATCAAACACCGGATCGAGATTGGTTTTCCACCCGGAAAAGTTTCCTGCGCACTCTCGCCCATGCAAACAACGCGGAAGGGGTGGCAACCTTCTCGTCCCTCCAAACTGGAGTCGGGTCGCTACGCTATGCAGCGGATTTTCTCTTCGTCGCTCCTTCGCGTCGCCTGTCCCGAGTTTGTCCGCTCCAAATAATCGCGCCGCTTCAAAAACAAACTCGGACGGGAAGGAGCTGGGACATTTGCATAAAATGCGGGACGCTCCGCGAGCGAAATCGACCGGCCCGGGGCAGCCCTCACTGACTGCGCGTAGGCATGGCGTGGTGCGGGATCGAGGAGCAACGTTGAAGGCGCCCTTCAGAAACTGCACTCGCCCGCGTTCCACGAGCTCGCTAATGGCCGAGTCCCACTAGGGCGACAAACGAGAACAACCGACACCGACGAGACGGAAGCATGTGCAGCGTGCACGCGAAGGCATACATTTGGCAGTCTTGCAGCTTTTCGCTGCTCGTGAAGTAGGCATGAATGGCTTCAAGTCTGCCAAAGATACCTTTGCGCGCATTCTGCACGTGCTTGAGGATTGTGGTTGGTGTCGGTTGTTTCTGTTTGTCGCCCTAGTGGGACTCGGGCATAACGGATGAAAGTGGGGCAAATATAGACGATTGCAAGCAGGGCATCTGGCCGCCATCAGGTCTCTGCATGTGCGGGCAAGCACATGCGATTGCAAGCCTCTCAAGGCCACGTTCACGCGCTCACTTCGCGTGCTGGTGCCCCTGGGGCACCAGTCGGGCCGCTAAGCTTGCAATTGTCTATACAGGTGCGAGGTTCTTTCCATTCTGTTACTTGGTCTCTCGTTCGTTTTGCCTGCAGATGCATCGAAGCGAGTGCGCTAAGACGGCCGGGCAACGTCCGAACCGTGGATCTGTTCCATCACCGTGATCTGTCATTAGGTGGTCGAGTCAGTCGCGCTCCAAAGCCCGCTCACTGCAGTGCGACGAATCGAATGTTAAGTTGAAGGGCTGCAGACACCCAAGGGTGGGGAGAAAACGTTCCTAAAAACGGGCGATACAGGACGGTGGGTGCAGAGACCAGTAGAGAGCACTTTCGAGCGAATGCTTTTGTCAAGCGATAGGCACTGCATGGGGAGTCACGAAAAGGAGAAAGTTTGGGTTGCCTTTGTTGTCTGACAGTCGGCCGGGCGTTATCTGCTGCTCGTATTTTGTTTGTATAATTAAAACTTTGGATGTATACTGGTTGTTCTATTTCAATTAGAATAGATTAAAAAAAGAAAGGGGGAAAGGGGGGGGGGGGGAGAGCCGTCTTCACCATGCATATAGATGTCTCGGCGGACATTAGATGAGGAAATAAGCGTCATGGTAAGTATTTTTTCTCTTAACTTTTTGGTCGCGTCACGTTGCTAAAATTTGTTAATTAACATTTTAATTATATGTTTTAGGGGTCATGTTAGAAGTGCAGTATTGACAGCAATTATTACTAGAGTCCGGACCAATCGAAAGAATTTGCGAAAATATGATAGTTTTTGATAATAATTGATCAATTCTTTTACGTTTTTAAACCCAATTAGAAAATTGCACGCAGAATGAACACCCCAAGCCCTACTCACAATGACGCTTAGGAGTGTGACGTAGCCGTTTCAATCACTTGGACACTTGTGTCGTCGGCGCACCCACCAACAACGTGCTGCCGAGGTAGTGACAACATGATAGAAACTATAACATGATAGGAACAATTAATATCTCAAGAACTATTTCGTTTTCGCGAATGATTTTAATTGGCCCGGGGTCTCATAGTAATTGCCGTCAATACTACACTTGCAACATAACCCCTAACATTATTGATAAAAATTTAATTAACGAATTTGAGTTGATTGTCCAATTTAACTTGACGATTATCCCCTCATCTAATGTCCACCGAGCCTGATAAATACGTGGTGAAGACGTCACTCGTCTAACTCTCACGAATTGTTTTTAAAATATCTTCTAATTAAAATAAAACACCCTTTATAATATGTGTATTGTTACATGGTAAACCCGATGACTATTTGGCCCGTTAAAGGAACCACATAAATCGGATTCTTAACGTATCGCGTTACGATTCACTACAGAAGTGGCCGCAATTGGTGCATTTTGTATTTCAAGATTTCAAAGAATAACCCTGCTCAGTAAAACGTCAACAACTACAACATAACCTTTGTTTTTTTACGTGCGGCGTCCGTGTGCATATGGGACTCTTCGTAGATCATTTCTTTCGCCCCGCAATGCTCTCCGCAACCCGTTACGAGATCTAGAACTCTGCAGTCAAGGCCAGCGGCACGCATGCGCTCTAGCGGTGTCTTCGTTGCAGAGAGCGTAGCGGAGTTGGGAAAACGGTTTACGAAAACGCCTGATTGGCGCAACAGCCGACAGATCGCGGAGATAGTTTACAAAGGGCGTCTACCCGTCATGTCGTGTTTTTGTTAATAATGCGTCAGCATTATTAACTTAGCTTAGCTCCGAGCGTGGCCAAAGCTACGGATGGCCGGGGCCAATCAAACGCCGGTGATAGGACGCGACTTCGCCCGCACTTCGTATATCACTCCGCGCGTAATCTGCGCAGATGTACAGAGGCGTCGAAGAGAAACATTTTGTCTGCTACGGAAGTAACGACGGCATCGTCTGCCACATAATTAAAAATGCCATTTCGCGTCCTGGAATAAAACTCCGCTTCAGTGCGGTGGCTGCTGGGCTTCGCGGAGGGCCGTCGCACTGCCGGCAGGTGAAGGACGGGGCTGGAACACGGAAGTTGGTAACGTTCTGTGCCCAGACGGGTCTTCCTCCCTGCCGCGGTGCCGTCCGGAGCCCACGGAAAAAGCGGCTTGAGCGAGCTCTCTGGATAGACTGCTGATTTCTGATTTCGAACAAAGCAGCGCGTTCTCTCCGCAGCGCAAACGCATAACAGCAGCAGAAGCATATACCAGGTCCCTCCGGTCGCACTGGAGTACGCGTTTTCTCGGCGCTCCACCGACACCGCAGGGTTTTGCCTCTGACTTCCGCCTCGACACCCGATTTTGACCCGTTTTTCATCGGACACCGTTTCCCGCCGGTGGCGGACCAACTTTTCGTCGATTTCCCAACGTCTGTTAGGTCCGATGTTCGTTGAAGAACTTGGCGGTCCGACGCGGTTTCAGACGCTCGACGAGGTAGAATACGCATTCATCACTATCTCGCGCCTGGCGCCCAAATGTGCCTTTGCTCTTATATTGTGTTGTCAATGGACAGTAGGAAAACAGAAAACCAAAGATGTCCAGCAACTTGGCGAGGAAAGTGTCCAACTTCAAGCCTGCCATTCGGCCGTTGAAAAGATGAAATCACGCGAAAAAAAAAAAAAAAAAAAAAAACAGGAAAAACCCGTGTAGTAGTCGCATCAGTGTTGCCAGCAGGTAGGCGTTTTTTCGTTGGAGCATATTCATTATTATCTTATGAAGAACGTGAAACGTCATTTATTTCATTTATTTTTCGATAATTAGTTCTTGGCAGGACACAACTATATAGAAAATTGTGCAATGTTTGTACACAAACAAAGCATATCTAAATTTTTACTTTTGCGAACTACTTCGTGATGCGTACGAACGCTCTTTTCCAAGTGGTGAACCGTCCCCCAGCCTTTGGCTGCGCTCGAAGCTAAGCTGAAATGAAGTATAGTACCCAGATGATAGGGAAGAGCTGACGGCGTCCGTCTGCGGACGAAACAGGGAAAAGGGAAGCGTGCCGCGTAGAGAGGAGGAGAGCAGTGAAGGACAAAGGCGAGAGGGAGGCGACGTCACGGGGCGGGAGCTAATGCGCGCGCGGATGCTGGGGCAAGTCTGAACTTGCTGCAGCGTCAGCGGATGCCGCTGCTAAGCGTGCAAGGCGGGCGAACGAGACAGAGGAGCGGAAGCAGCGCCTAGCTCGGCTGCCTCAAATGCGGCGCAAGAGACGGCAAGCCGACGCGGGTCTGTGTGCGACAGAAGCTGGAAACAATTATAGGAAGATCCATTGGTGGAGCCATAGGGAATGCGTTAGCATGACCCTTGAGAAGCGCCACACATGTCCCCTTTGGGAAACGCTAAAGCGCCGTTCCCATATATGCGACCGAGTACGACCGAGACAGACCAGACCGGTTTTTAAGCCTCTTGCGACGTCTTAGGACCGGATGCGCTGCAGCGGAGCTGGTCCTAAGACGTCGCAAGAGGCTTAAAAACCGGTCTGGTCTCTCTCGGTCTTACTCGGTCGCAAGAGTGTGAACGGGATTTAACGCTGACCCCGTAACGAAGCCAAAAAGAGGCGACAAATAATAGAGGAAGCAAAAGAGAAAGCCAAAACAAAGGGCCAGCGTTAACGTATTCCAAAAGGGGGACGTGTGTGCGTTTCCCAAGGGTCATAGTAACGCATTCCTTAAGTTTCCACAAATGGATCTTGCTTTAAAGGGATACTGAACCAAAGAATTTAGTGTCCATAATAAGTGGCGCACGTTCTTTCCACGAGGCAGCAGCCGCCGGTGTGCGCGAGCACACGCAACAAAAATGACGTCGAAGACCTCCATTCGCGGTTAAGTTGACAGTGAAATGTATGGGCTTCGGGCCAAAGGAGAATAAAGACAGGCTTTTCATCTCTACAAGTGAAAGCTACGTGCTTGTTAGACCAATTAATCGCTTACCTTTTACACCAGACACCACTGTGCAGATGAAAAACTCGTCTTTATTCTCCTTTGGCCCGAAGCCCATACATTTCACTGTCATCTTAACCGCGAGTGGAGGTCTTTGACGTCATTTTTGTTGCGTGTGCTAGCGCACACCGGCGGCTGCTGGCTCGTGGAAAGAACGTGCGCCACTTATTATGGACACTAATTTCCTTGGTTCAGTATCCTTATTTTTTTTTTTCGATAGGCTATGTGTCCATTTATGTATTCGCCACTTGTATTAGTAAAAGTCACAAAAATATGCGCTGACAACTAACATCTGAAAAGCACGTGCATTTGGTTCCTTTTTAGAGCGCAGCTCTTAGGCGCCCGTTTCCGGCTTGAGCGGCGTCGCCGTCGGCGTAACCGCGCGGTGCAGGATGGGTAAATTTCCCCGCTAAATTTAGAGGAAAATTGTCCCCGCTAAATTTAGCGGAAAATTTTTCCCGCTAAATCTAGCGGAAAATTTTTCCCGCTAAATCTAGCGGAAAATTTTGCCCACTAAATCTAGCGGAAAACTTTCCCCGCTAAATTTAGCGGAATATTTTTTCCGCTAAATTTAGCGGAAAATTTTCCCCGCTAAATCTAGCGGAAATTTTTCTCCACTAAATTTAGCGGAAAATTTTCCCCGCTAAATCTAGCGGAAAAGTTTCCCCGCTAAATCTAGCGGAAAATTTTCCCCGCTAAATCTAGCGGAAAATTTTCCCCGCTAAATCTAGCGGAAAATTTTCCCCGCTAAATTTAGCGGAAAAGTTTCTCCACCCCCCACCCCCGTCCTCAAGAGCTGCGCTCTAATTCGGCGTTACAGGGAGTTGTAAACGGCTTTCATTTTTTGTCGAATTGATTGTTTGCTTTTGGTAAGCGGATCGCTGCCGCAACCTGTCGGCAGTTGCACCAATTAGACGCGTGCTTGTTGGCAAATGAATCCCGCATGTAGGGTAAATGCGTTTTTATTTCATTCGCAAGTTCACTCGCGGAAAATTTTGTACGCGAAAGGCACCACCAACGCGCACCTTCTTCGTGATTTGTAGCGTGATGCGTTGAGAATACGAATTATGCGGCATCTCAAAAGGGCCAGCGCACCATCCCGTTCACATTGTATTTATTTCTTAAAAGGGCACTGACAGGTCAAAATCTTTTTTTTTTTTGTCTTTTATTATTCAAAACGATTGAAAACGATGCCTGGACATTACCCTCAAAATTCGAAACTTGGGAACTCAGAATTTGTGAAGTACCTAAAAGAACAACTTTCCAAGGCTGAATTCGAAGTTCCCGCGCGATGCGCGCCAGTGCAGTGATGTCAAAGATTGAGTCGTCCTGCAACTCGAGTTTCTTTCACGCCTCCGAACCGTCCCAACCCAAAATGGTGTGTTCGCCCGCGTCCCGCGATCAACCACTCTCCTCTGTGCGTGCCGCCTATCGCTGAGAGCAGACGACGCTTCACTTTCGAGTTTGAAGTTCTTTTTGGGCTCTTTCAGCGACCTCACATTCTTTGAAACGGTGTGAGGTCGAAGAGAACGTGCAGTGGACTTTTGTGAGTGTCCACGTCGCGCCGGTTCTGCATGAAAGGCTGCCCCGGCGGAGCCATAACTGAAACTATGTCACGCAGGCCCCAAACCCTGTTATTTTGACCGTTTGGCGTTTTCCTTTTCGAAGTCTGAGAGGTCGTCGCGCACCTTAAAAAGAGAATTTCCCTCCGATTCTCCAACTCACCGATCATCTTCAGTGCATGTGCCGAGCGCCGCCGTGTTTTCCGGGGAGGATAGAAAGCCAGGAGGCGACTCCGCTTTTAGGTCTTTCAAAAAGAAGGGTCGTAGTGCGTTCGCAATCGCGTTAAAGAACGTGCTTTACGAATGCCGTTAACAAATATTACAGAAATGTCGCTTTCAAATCTTCAAAACTTAATAATCGATTACGTCACAAGTAAAAAAAAAAAGCGAGGAAGTGAGAAGAGGGAGAGAAGAACGCCAAGGGTAAAAAGGCATGCGCGGGCGTTTGTAAATGTTTTGTCGCGTTGTTGTTTTTTTTGTTTTTTTTTTTTGCGTGTCTTTGACTACAAGTTGCATCGTTTTAGACAACAAAAAGAAAATGCGACCTTTGGGGTGTCAGTGCCCTTTCAAAAGTATTTATTTCATCCTTATCTCTTAAACAGTTTCACCAAACACTTTTTTTTTTTTTATGGCTTGCAATAATTTTTTCCCAGATAGAGAAGATTGTTACAGGGGCATAGCTCTGGATTCCGTCACTACTATGTTTTTTTAAAGAGACAGCATGATGGCTTCTTTGACACAGTTTATTTTTCAAAATTTGTCTGCAAATAAGTGCATGTTTTCTTCTTTCGCATCCGCTTTACATCCGCGCACGTCTGCTATTTTATTTCATGTACGAGCTTCGCTCGTACATGAAATAAAATCACAGACATGCGCGGATGTAAAGCTTCGCACGCAGCTGTGGGATAGCAAGAAAGCTACACCCTTGAGCAGCATTGCATCACCACATCACCCACGGAGTGTGGAAAGTATCAGTCAGTGATACTGTGTAGTCTCCTCCCTAGCTGAAACAAGGGAATCGGACTACGAATGCTGCAAACTGCACTTAGGAACAGGGGATGCAAGGCACGATACTCAGTGCTGGCTTTTACTTTTGTTGGCCGCCCGATCGTGTCTAAACCCGTCAAAACATAACGTGAACATCGATAAGTACGTACCCCTGTTCCGGACGAGTCCAAATACCCACTCTGTTTACAGAGGGGCACGCAGCAGTAGGTAGGCATCACACACGTGGTCGAAAATGCACGCGCCGCACGCCAGTCACGCGATGTCAACTGGTATCGGCGCTGCCGCCGCCAACCCTGCAAGATGGCGGCTGACGCTGATTGCCGCTGCGTTCAACAGATGGCGCTGTTTTTTGTAAAGGGTCTATAAAACCTGTTATAGTTTTACGAATGCAGAGATTTATTCAGGTTAATTTGTACAAACTACTCAGGAATATATTAATTGGCTTCTTGTTTAAAAAATGGTGTTGGTTATTACTGAAGTTGAAGTTTAGGCGAGTTTGTACGACATACTTCAGAAGATAAAAAGAGCGCAAAAAACGACGGACCGGATTTAGGTGGACACAGACAGAGCGCTGACTCGCAACTAAATTTTATTGAGCGCAACGGTGCAATATACACGAACTCAACTCTGTTACGTCACGGCGCGGTGGTGGCGCGTCGAAAGCACTTCCGGTCTGAGGCTGTGGGCGGAGGTTACCATGCGGGACGTGCATTCCTGGTTTGTTTCGAAAGGAACCTGACAAAAACCTGCCTTCTCGTCAAAACGCTGCGACTGGGGCTGTACCAGAAGAGTCGAGAAAGGTTTGAAGGTCAGTTTTTATGTGCTCGGTTCGTCCGAGAACGTGGATATGTGCCGTGAAAAGGGAAAACCAGACACCGTCGGACTACGATTGCTTGGGCGGGAAGCACTTTGGGTTGAAATCACGGATACTTGTGGTCATCAGATTTTTTTATTTAGTTCCAACAAGAACTCGGGAAAACCGTGAAGTTGTATGGACCACCTGCGGGCTACTTCAGTGCGTATTCAGGTTCAAACGGCCCCCTGGTCGTTCGAACTGTCGTCTACTCTTTTAAACGTTTCATCTTGTCGTCTGCTCTTTCAGATGACGCCGGCCCGTAGACCAAACGTTGACTCGGTAATTGCGATAAGAAGTAAGTGCAAGCCTCAAAAGACTTCTAAGTTTCAAGGTTGGTTGGGTAAGCAGACTCGGTGTAACCAATAGATACAAGGACTTGTTGATCATTGTTGCCAGTGGCCATCACCGACTTCTTATGTCTGATTCACCTGGTCCGATTCTGCTTCCGATTTCCAGTGTCGACGTCGGGCATCTCAGCTGCGGTTCACGCTTTTGCAGCCCGAGCGACGTCGCGACTGAAAATTGCGAGCGGAATCTCATCATGCGAGTCAGGCTTTAGCGTCCATTCTGCGGCGTCCACGCGGAATGAATCGCCGCATGTCACATTATTCACGCGAAGTTGTGCGGTGTAACGAGCCTCTGTAATTTCGCTCAGTAGTCAGACATTGCGAGGAAGACGTAGAATCAACAATTCCAACGCGAAAAAGAGCACGGGGACTCACACCGACGCCGACAACATCGCATTTCAATGGTTTGTTTATGGGTCACGGCGAGCTTCTTTCCCACACTCCCTCGCGCATGCTTGGCGCCGGTGGCGTCCGCTAGGGGCGCTTCGGTTTGTTTTTAAACATGAGTCGGCCTATATATAAGCACAGTCGAGAGCAAAAAGGAAGAGAATCAGCCCAGAAACACGAAACAAAAACACACACAAAAAAATACCGCCTCTAAAAAGCGATACAGAGGGCACGCGCTATAGCCAACCGAATCAAGAGGCCAGAAAATTAATCTCCTTTCCGCCGAGGGACTGCTGACACACACAGCGCCTAATCTTTCTTTTTCTAATGCATCAAGAATTCCGCGTGTCAGCTGGTCCCGGTGACGTTTTACAATCTCACAAAGTTTAAACTGATGCTGGCATCCGCAGTCGCAACAATGTGTCCGAACCATGTATGATGGGCTTACGAACCCCGGGCCGGCAAGCCTCTTCTGCCCTTTGTGTCCGCGCCTTCTAAGATTGTAAAACGGGCAATCGCGAAGACCTGCTACATACATGCTTTGCGAAGGTCTTGCTTTCACATTGTTCAACTTACCTTCGATAAGCAAACTGAACGCCTCACTGTCGCTGGATTCCCCTCACTCGTGTTGGCAGCTGTCGCTGAGTCTTTGCTCAAAGAAACAAAAACTTGGCCTGTGACGAGCGTCTTTCCCATCCTTTTCCACCAGTGGAAAAGGATGGGAAAGACGAAATTTCGCTGTCATTCCATATACGCATGGCGTGGCCCATAACCTCAAACGTATGGCAGGCAGATGTGACGTGAACGCATTGTTCTCCGAACCTGACAATCTTTCAATATTGTGCAGAGCCGTTAATCCATCTGATAGAGAGGCGAGGCTCTTCACCACGACGCATCGTAATTGTTACGTCACCTGCGCTGAGGAAGTTGTTTATTCCCTCCCTTTGTCTTGCGGCAGGCGTTATGTTGGCCAGACGGGTCGCTGCCTTAATGACAGGCTAAGGGAGCATGCCTACAAAGTCTCTTCGACCATTTCTGGTCACCTTGGCATACATTGCCGTGACTGCGGGTGCCAGCCTCAGTTTCAACTTTGTGAGATTGTGAAACGTCATCGGGACCAGCTGACATGCGAAATTCTTGAGGCATCAGGAATAGAAAGACTAGGCGCGGTGTGTGCCAGCAGTCCTTCGGTTGCCTTGTCAAGAAAGGAGATTAAATTTCTGGCCTCTTGATTCACTTGGCTTTAGCGGGTCCCCTCTGTATGGCGTTTTAGAGGCGATATTTTTTTGTGTGTGTTTTTTGTTTTGTGTTTTTAGGCTGATTCTCTTCCTTTTTGTTCTCGACTCTGCTTGCACCGTTGCGTTCAATAAATTTTAGTTGCGAGTCAGCGCTCTGTCTGTGTCTAGCTTCATCCGGTCCGTCGTTTTTTGCTCTGTTTTCATCTTCTGAAGTTGGTTCTTAATTTTACGCCATTTTTTTTACGCCAGTTTAATTCTCCATCTTCACAGCTTCCTACTTGTAACTCGCATTGCTATCAGTGATGTAACCTCTACATCAAATATTTCAATGTTAAACTATGAGCATTCGTGCACCACTGTACATTGTAGCCACGTGGCACAAGCTGTTAAGCTCATACATCTCCGTCATTCGTGCATATATGTTTCTTCTCTCCTGGTAATACTATATTTGCTCAGTTTGCTATGCGTATAAAAATAAACCGAACAGACGGTCGTAACCGCAACAAACTGACCGTAACATGGAAACAATGCGAAGCAAATGCAATACAAAAACAAAAAAAGTATATATATATATATATTGATCATAATAAACATATGTTATTAATCTAATTTTGTTGTTTGCTGCGCTTTTTGCGTTGTTATTTACTACCTCGCTACGTTGTTTACTGCGAAAATATCCACAAGACTAAGTCTGAATGGCGAAGGAAGTCGGCGCATTTCACAATCTCCGGCCGTCCATTTCCCGTGTTTATGTCAAACGATACGTTAAAAAATTGTGAAACTTGTTTAAAAAGGCGTTTGAATTAAAGCAGCAGATGTCTTTTTTATATTCAATTACTAGGTGAAATGAAGAGAAGTGAATTTTGTTGATACATGTGGTCTCAGGCAAAAGACAGGTAAGCTGGGCCTGCCAAGACAAAATACCCGCTCATTGTGCACTGCTCAACAGGCAAAATAACAACGGAGCCAACTGATAAGAAAGTCAGTCCATAACAAACAAGAAATAAGCGCTGTATTTTACACAATGGGCGGATTTCGTCTGTTTCTGTACACCGAGGTAGTCGACGCGAATGCGGACCGAACGACGCTGGCGACGGGAAACAGCTGGATATTTCCTTTTCAACTTGCGGGCGCGGCGACTTCCACGGAATGGTGGCGCCATCCCTCGGGAGCTTGGAACACTATAGCCGCTTCCTGAGTTCCTCTTCTTCGGCCATTGTTGCGGCAAAGTTCAGCATCTTTGCTGTGTTCCGCGAGGTGCCGTCACGACGCAGCGCTCGGTTTTGCTTCAGTCGTTCCACTCAAAGCGGGTGTAACTCTTTCAGTGAAGTTTTCTTGTTTTCGGTTAAATATCGGTTTCCAATGCAAATGGTGTAATTTTTTTTTTTTTAGTATGATGAATGCAGATTGCAGTATGTGAAAATTAAAATTAATTTGCGTTGGATATCGCGCGGCTGTCTGGATTAAACTAATCCATTTGGTATCTTCGCTTCGGAGTTCGGCATGCTATTCGCGGGTTAGTCCTAAAACGTTTTGGCGAGGCACTTGCAGATTCCGTACAGAAACTATAACATTAACAATTCTGCTCATATGTCTTCCCATCTTCAACGGCTTCGGTTCGCTTCCGCTCGGTTGTGCTGAAGGCTCCCGTCCAGGGAATATTAATAATTGTTTTTGGTGCACCGTTCCCGATTAACCGCTCAGTGTCCGGTATTCTTCTCAAGATGTTAACGTAATGGAGGTGCGGAAGAAAATGTGAGTTGCAAAACTCTGCTCGGAACGAAGTCTAACATCGCAAAAAGCGGAGAGAAAAAATATTCCCTTTGTAGCTATGTTAGACGGTTGCGCATCTCGTAATTACTCATTTCACGTAATGGAATGCGTTAAACAAATCTCCCGATTTTCACCCTTTAAAGTTAGATCATGTCTAAAGGCAGCTTCTCCCAAAGCAAATTCTTTAATCAAGAGGAGCGTTTTCTTTTTTCTTTTTTTGCTCGGTGCATTAAAAAAGGGAAATCGCACGTTGGCGAGGAGAAGGCAAAGTCGGTCGTCACATCTGGTTGTCAGAAGTCTTTGTTGTACTTGTGGGACGCTGTGAAACTACCATTCGTTGTGTGCGCGCAAACCGTCGTCGACCGACAAACTAGTTGAGAAGCACTCAAAAGCAATCCCCAATCCTTTGTTTCGCGAAAAATAAAATGTTTTTGTGCAATTTTACTTTAGCCATGATCGCAAACCAAAACCGAAACGGTGGCAAAGCCGGACAACATTGTATCTTCGGCATCACTAAGCATGTACACCCTCTTGATATACAAGGGGTCACGTGGTCTATCACGCGGACATGCACTTCGCAGTCATCGTTGCGTCGTCTGCAAAGCACGTGCCATCGCACGTCAATACGCACTGAACACAAGCCGCGCTCAACAAGGCGATAAGCCTATCAGTAGGGTATCAATAGTCGCGCGCCGAGCCGGCCGAGCGCGTCACTCACGTCTCTCACGGCGCTGGCGCCACGCGTGCTCTCCCTGGGAAAGAAAACAAAATTGAAAAAAAAAAAAACGTACATGTTTGATGACGTCACGGACGTGCCGGGAGAAAGAATTTAAAGGAAGTGGAAGTGCAGCCGGGCAGTGTTGTCTGGTCCGCACGTCTCATCCAAAACCAGCGGATTCGTGCTTGTCAAACTTTGACAGCGATTTTAATGAACTTCTAGGCGGAATTTCGTCGTAATATTTGCCTAGTGGGCTTTGTAGATGATAACAAAGAGAACTGTATTGTTTTTCACTACTGAAAAAGAAGCGGAGTTGCCCTTTAAGCGCGAAGGGTCCGCATGGACGCTGAAAGCCCGGAGATCGCTCTGTTGGCGTCTGCCTACGCTCCTACTTAAAGTGCATTGGAGTAAATGTCGCCCTTTGCTTTATCACGAGATATTACCCGCGGGGTGTAACTCCGATCTACTCAAATAAGATTTGGAGCGCAGCCGATGTAACGTGATCAAACCGTGCTGTGTGAAAGGGCTTTGACAAGGTCGCTTAGCTGGAGTTCCTGTAGGTCACCTACGGGAGGTCAGCGAGTGGCAAAGAGTGGTGACAAGTCTAGCGTCAACGCTCGAAAAAAAAAATAAAAAAATAACGATTGTGCTTAATTATTGACGACACGATTTTCATCCAAACTCTGACGCAGCACTCGTGTGGCGGTCTTCCGTAACAGGAGTACGAAACCGGAAACAGTTAGCTTCCAGCCATATAGCACATTCGATGCTAAAGCCAGCAGCAGCAACAGCAGCAACAAAGCGCGTGTGCTTTATGGCTCTACCTTCCCCAGTAAACTATCTCAATAGTTTTCTATTTCCTGAAGCTGCGTTCCAGGTTCTTCGCGAGGCATTCTCCATGAAGCGCCTGACCGACTCGACGCATTGACGGTCCGGAGTTCGTCCACCCTTGACCAGATGGAGTCACGCTCCGAGGAAAGAAGGAACCTGCGGACGCGTCGTAACTACGGGCGTCTACGACACCATGCATGCGGAGCTTTGCAACTATTTTAACGTTGAAAGAATAGGCATCTTCTACTTTTGACATTGTTCATCTTGTCACAAAGGACAGGAAACACACCTCCATCCTTCGAAATGTTGCGATTCCGCCGCGTAATCGCGAGGCGAAAATTATATTATTCCCCGAACGCCGCCAGGAGCCAAGACATCTTGGCCGTCATCTAAGGCGCCACGGGCCTGAATAGGCTCTTCTTTGGACTCAATAAAGTTATTTCCTCCTCCTCCGACCTGCAGCCGCGAGCGGCGGCCATAAGAACCACGCGGCATGACGTCAATGGGGGTCTTGTAGAAAGATAGCAAGTTGTGCAACCTGCTCGATAAAAGGTAACTTTTTTATAAATCTTGTCGTTCCAACATAAATATGAATGCGTCAAAAACTTGGTATCATCGGCAAAACTTTTATTATACGGAGTTTTAGTGGCGCCATCTATCCTAGGTCCACAAAACCGTCAGCTCTGTCTGCTACCGCGAATAGCCGCCAGAAGCCGGAGGGGGACGGGGCAGAGCCGGAGGATGTGGCCGGACCGGGATGAGACTTTCCTCCTTTCACCATGTTGTTCGTGCTGCGCCAGCACGTGGTCACGCGGTCGCGAGCGGATGAGTTCTGGCTGCTCACTGATGGCTCGTGAAAGAGAGCTTCACCGGAACCCCGCGCGACCCCCATTGACGTCACAGCTCACGTGACTCGGAAGATGGTGTAGGAGTTCAGAGGTGCCAAAAACCTCAATCTATGTCCATTTTTAAATTAAAAACTAGGACATGCAGGCAAAAGCGGTTTTTGGTTCTTTACTTCAGAAAGGTCGGGACACCAACTCCCAGATTATTTAAAGGGGCGATGCAACAATTTTTGTACTTTGCGCAAATACCGCTCAGAACGGATCTCTGACGTTAATGACCTATGCAACACGCGTTCGTTTTTCACCCCACGCAGTAGAATTCCCAGAAAAAATTAAAGAAAAACGATCACCGTTCACCCCCTCAACTCGCAGCCAGAACAAGTGGCCACGTGATCTGGAGCCGATTATATGCCGCCGATGCTGATCATTGCCACGCGCTGGGGTTGGCAAAGCACAGAACACGCGCTGAGTTCCAGACATTGTTATGGCTCGGCTATTGTCGTCGTTGCAGCGATTGGACGCGGGCCACTACCCGAATGCTTCTCGAACTAGTAATTATTACGAGCCCAAACCGAGTGCCCACGCAATGCCGGGGTCTAATCTATGAGCCGCATTCAAATATCGTCATTGGGGTGTACTGCGATCCCCAGGTTACGTCATCAAATTTTGCAAAGGAGAGATTGAATGAAAATGATCGATTTTGTCCTTGAAATTGCACCGCAACAAAGGAGTTTCTTGGCCAGTGGAGTTGCGTGGGAGTATCCTTGAGTCCCACTAGTGCCAGTAAGCTCGTGTAAAGTGAAAAACATTCCAATTAAATATCGTTGCACCGCCTTAAGCAAAGCACTGAAATCGTTGCACAGCTCCTTTAAGCTGTTCCTTCATACGGCGTTACGCCTCTCCATCTGTAAGGAGAAAGTCTTATTATGTTATCGAAAATCGCGTTTCAATTCTGTTTTTGGCCCTCTCATTCATTAACGTTTGTAGTACCTCTGAGCAACGTGCTCGCGTTTGTGTAAATGTATGCAATATACGCGATACTTATTTGCTTTAATAAATCACTTCTTTAAGATATGATATTAACTGCGTTTTGATAAAGACGGGCTTAATAATTCCCGGGCAATGAACCGAAGATTTCGCAGCCAAATAAGGCTCAATAACGTGGTCCTAAATAAGACTCAAAACCCATGCTTCTCCCGGAAGAAGAAGGTGAGGAAGCCTTGAACCGAGCTGCTAAGTCCGAGGCATCACGGTTGCCATTCTGAATATACGGGGGTTGGTTTTCACTTTTCACTTTTTAAATGCACATATCAAACTACTTATTAACCTGTCGCATGATAAACTTTATAATAGCTTCTTAATTTCGTAGCGAACCGAGTGATTGCTTCAAATCCTTCATATCAGGGATGATTGCACACCGCTCGAACGCGTATATGTATGAATAAATCACGTTGGTTTGCTGGAAGAGTTTGCGCTCTAAAACGGGTCTCCAAACCCGGGCCTGCGGGCCAAATCTGGCACGCGGAGGTCTTCCGACCGGCCCGTGGCTGGCCGCAATCTTTCAATTGAAGCTCGGTCTACGGTCCGCTTCCAGCTGACCCGCTGCTACCGGCGCAAAAATAAGCGAACCTAAAGAAACGCCACACCATCCGCGTAAACTAAGATACTCATTAAAAACGATAGAAAACTGCCTATCGCAAGGCGTGTCTTCTCGTGATATTATTAATTAAACATGCCATCACCAGTATTACCATTCTTAGGCCCCTGTTTTCTATCTGTGTAACTACGCATGTTAAGATTCCTTTGGGGTCTCATGTCTATAGTGCGTAGTGTTCTGTGTTGTATCAATAGCATATCGTCAGCATCAGTTGTATCCTTCTCATTGGTCTTCTGCGTTGTGTGAGTGTGCCAGATTTCCTGTGCGCTTAGCTTTATGCCTGCCGAGGTTTTGGTTTCCCAATTGTTGTGTAATGTCATAATTAGCTAACATTGAATTTAAATAAAGTATATGTATTAATCTTAATTTGCCTTGGATGCTAACTTTAACTTTTTTAAAATTTTATTGCTTATGTAGGAATAGGTATTTATTTATGAACACGATACCGTTAAGGAGCTCGTGTCACGGAAAAGCCGGCGTCGGCGCCGGTGGCGGTGTGACGGGAAAATCCTGATTTGTCGATGAGGTCATGACGTCACAGCCACATGACCTCGGCGGGAATTTTAAACAACCCACAACGCTCACGTGAAACGTGACGTCACGCGTGGAATTGAAATGATTCGCACTACATGGTACGTAGTGGGAATTCAACGTCGCCGCATGTCTTAAACGATTTCACTTTCCAAAGCAATTCAACTGCCTCCATGAAACATTTCAATAACTTTACGCGGGATTCGAACTCACAACCCTTCGGTTGCCAGCCAGACATGCTACCGCCTAGGACATGCCCGCCGCAATTCCTGCTCACTAGCAGGAAGAGCCAACGGGGAACGAAAAGACTATCGTAATCCACTGCTTTTATTTTTTTTTATTTTTTTCATTTCATTATTTATTTAAATATTCACTTTCTTACTTATTTACTTATATATTTGTTTGTTTGTTTGTGTGTTTGTTTGTTTTCCAACCATCGAGAGAGCGAGAGATCCACGATCCGACCCCATTGCCAAAACGTTTGGAGACCCCTGTCCCAAAGAGAGACGTTCATCAGAAGATTAATGTCTTTAAAAGTTCAATGCTGTTTTCATCTAAGCTTGAGAACTCTGTGTTATTAATTAAGTCATATTCCTCAATTAGATTTTTCCCCTATGCTCTCTGCAAGAGGTTGCGATCACTTTGAATTGTACTTTCCGGCGCACCTCCGCGGACGGTATGAGCTGCAACGCGTAATCCGGCTTTTGTCTGCGCCAGCAATCTAAACAACTTTTTATTATCTCTTGATTTGTCATTGCATTCAAACAGTGGCACCTAAGCTTTGCGTTTCATCACAAAATTTGGTCCGAAGCCTTTCCTAAAACAGGTACGCAAAAAAAGAAAAAAAAAAAAAGAAAAGATGAAGGGCTATTGCAGCTCACATTGTTGTACATAACTGGTTTTGCGATAACTGTGCTTATGTTAAGTCTATGCTTTCAAGTAACACCTTCTTATACCCGACATTGTCAAGCTTTATCTGGTAGACACTTCTGATTATATAACGTTTAACTTGCATCATCTTAGTGAACCCAAAAAGGTTGAAAACCCTTGGCTTTCGTATTTTCATCCTATTTTTTCTTTCTTTGTCTTTATCGCTCTCTCTGGCTTTTTTTCATTGTGCTATGGTTGCATGGAGTAAATCAACTATTGTATATCCCGACATTTTGTTGCATGTACCGAAAGGCTTGAGAATTGTACAAAGTTTTCCTTCTTTGCTCTGTAATCTGAGCGTGTCGAGTCTATGAAACGCTTTTGCAACTCGGCCCGAGCGAGATTTTCCTCTGACGTAAGTTCGTCCACCCTTGTGCGTCCAGAAAAAGCCGCTCCTTAAAAAAATGTAGACAAAAAATACGAAACATAAAAATTTAAAACTAAACTTTTTATTGCAAATTTTGTCTAGGCTCTAATTCAGCGGCCGAGAACTCTGCAGCCGACGGCCTGCTTTTCGCCGAGCAGGCTCGTAAGAAATTCCCGTACACCGATGTCGGCGACGCCGTGTCCTGAAAATGATCTCTTCTTGGTCCTGGGTACCAGATATTAATTAGGTTTAAGGGGGCTAGTTGAGGTAATTGGTGCACGGAACGGCTGGCAAGAAACTCGAGTAACGGGCTTGTGCCGGCGAGCGTGAGACGACCGTATCGATCACAGAATATTCACGGGGGCCAAGAAAGCCCCTCACTGGGGTCGTGTGCATAATTCATCAACTGCTGCTTTGAAGTCATTGCGATTTTGATGCGGCATCAATTCTCGGAGTGTGTCTTGGAAGAGCACGATCTTGGGGTTCGCAGTGTTTTACACTTTTTTTTTTTTTTTGTTGTCCTTTTTGTGGTGCTCTTTTTCATATTTTAGTGATCTGCAAAACGAATTTGCGCTACAGACGAGCTATAGCACCTTTCTCATCAGAAAGAAATATCCCATGAAAAACTGCACTTGATCCTTTTATTCTCTCAGGCAGTTTTTTCCTGCCATTTTCATTTTTTGGGGGCTTTTGGTCTTTGTTTCCTTCCCTTCTCCAGCACTTTGTTTTTACTTTTTTTTGCCTTGCTGTATCAGAAGTTTTCTCTCGCACTTTACACTTCTACTTAGTTTACACTTTCTTAAGTAGTTCTACCTTGGAAATTTTATTACATTCGAATTGCAGGCAACCAGATGGTCTACAGCGTTCGACCATGTTGCCCGCATGTTAAATCGCCTCTGGCCCTTTCCACCACGAGGTGGCCAAGCGCAATCGGCCACGCCAGCGGCGATCCTCCGCTGATAAAAGGCCGGCGCAGAAGTATGCGCGGGGGCTTTTTGGGTCGCGGCGCACGGCGATAACAGACAATAACTGACTACGTGTTGTTAAACCAGTGCGTAGTGTCATTCTCCGAGGCGGGTAGCAGCAAGGGAAATCATACAGAACAAGTTCCTTCTAATGCTGAGTTTCTCATCATGTACCTTCTTCTTAGCGTTCTCTTTATTTCTTTGTGTGTAACTGGGGTTCCGTGTTTTCAGTAAATACCGATAAACCCCGAAAATTAACCCTTGAGATGGTTTTATTAAAATCGGTGAAAACCGTATAGACCGACACTCTGTTTACAAACAAGCGCGCGTTTGTCCACACCAGCTGTGGGCACTGCGCGTGCGCAGAAACTGAATTCGCGTGAAGCGAAGCGTCTGCGCATGCGCCGTGCCGTCGACAGCGCCACCGCAGCTGGATGTACGTCAGGGCCGCGTGTTGGTCTATAGCCCCGAATTGTAGCTGTTCCTAACTAAGAAAAGCCAAAGTTACGCGGGATGAAAATGGGTGTCAGTTTCATTTTATGCTAACTCTAAGTAGAACCACCCCTGAACTGTCAGTGAAGCTGTTTCATTGCTCGGAACTCCACCCCCTATCCCATTTTTATTTCTTTACGGCACAAATACGCTCTTTAAGTATTCACATGATAGCCGATGTTTTCTGGTGGTTGGGAAATCAGATTCCCTTGTCTTATTTGTTTTTAAGTTTAAACATAAATCCTGGTAAACACCGATTGTTTTTCTGACCCCGAATTTGTGATAAAAAATAAACCCCGAAAAAACAACCCCGATTTCGAAGAAAACTAAACCTCCAAAACACGGAACCCTATGTGTTACCTCCTATCGCTTCCTCTCTTTTCCCACGTTGGTTTTTGTTTTGCTTTCTTTTTTTCTGGCAATATTTTTTCTCTGCTTTCATTTCCTGCCTTTTCCTTTTGTACCATATCTGTTTCCCTTTCAGATAAAAAACAACTCTTCCTAAACAGCTACATTTCCACTGTATTTCTAGCCCGTTCTCTATTTTCGAATAGCAGTTTCAACTTTCCCTTACGCACCCTTTGCCCCATATTTGTTTTTTATTTATCTTCCAGACCTTGTCCTTTCATTATTTTGCTTCAATTATTGCACCTTGTCATTTGCCTCCGCCGCCCTCCCTCTTCATAATTCCACCATCTTACCGATTGACACTTTTTCTTGTGCGTGACGTTTATCCTTTTTCTGAACAACCGAACAAACTAAGAGTGCAAACAAGAAAAAGGCTAAGATTTGCTAAAGGTGTGGATTTCGGATGTCTTGCAACACTTTGTATATTTTCTTTGCTTCAGCATCGACCGCCGCTGCTCGATTTTAATTTGATGCTTCGACGACATACACATTTATTTCTGAGGTTCTGTCGATATTTGGTTTTGAGTATCTCTTATTCGGATGATTTCCAGTTAAGCGCTGGAACGCGTCAGGCTGCAAACATGCAACACTTTTCCAACCCCCTCGTCACAAATGTACCCCTTGTGGCGGAATAAAACTGATTGATTCACTAAAGTGCGCTGTTCCAGGTGCACTTAAATGTCGTCTCTACGGAACGCGGGAAGGGGTTCAGTTTATTGAAATGATCGGTGCCGAAAATTCTATCTCGTAACATCATGATTGCTGTTTCGTTTAGTTGTGAATTACAAGACTTTGGCGATTTCTTTTTTTTTTATATATTTTAAAGCGATTTAGTAGAACTGTTGTAATAACTCTCCACGAAGGTTTTCTTGGATTGAAATCGCATTTCGGAGGAGTCTACGATTTGATCCAAACATTACACAGGTCCGTTACGTTTATAACTTTTTCAAAGAATGCCAATTTTTTTGTTAGAAACATTTAGATGTTTTTATGCTAAAATGTTTAAAATGGGAACACACAAAAAAGTAATCGACGTGCTCTCTTGTGTGTCTATGTGTGTACGTGTATACAGGGTGTTTCAGAGAACTCAGGCCAAATCGCTCCTGCGAAAACTACTCATCGCAACGAAAAAAAGCTTGTGTCGTTTTGGTCCTGGGCCAGGGGCCCATTTAGGAAAATTACTAAAGTCCGGGATAATTAAGTTGTTAATTATTTTTGCGTAATAAACTTTCTTAATATTGTTTTTAAGGGCATGGTTAAATTAGAAAATTGCTCAGCATCGTCGAAAAACACTAAATCAACAAATTGCAGAGCAATAGAAGGCACGCAAAGCATTTTACGGCTTTCTGAAAAACCGCACGAATTCGACGGGTTTTTAAGTTTCGGTTTGCTATTGGAGCGCATCTCGGCCCCGGCGCCACCGCGCCCCGTGGAGAGATAGTGCAACCAGTCTCTGCTGCGTCGCGCGATGACAACGCAGCAGAGGTTGGTTGCACTATCTCTCCACGGGGCGCGGTGGCGCCGGGACCGAGATGCGCTCCGATAGCAAACCGAAACTTAAAAACCCGTCAAATTTGTGTGGTTTTTCAGAAAGCCGTAAAATGCTTCGCGTGCCTTCTATCGGTCTGCAATTTGCTGATTTAGTGTTTTTCAACGATGCTGAGCAATTTTCTAATTGAACCTATGCCCTTAAACACAATATTAAAAAAAGTTAATTACGCAAAAATAATTAACAACTTATTTATCCCGGACTTTAATAATTTTTCTAAATGGGCCCCTGGCCCAGGATCAAAACGACACAAGCCTTTTTTCGTTGCGATGAGTAGTTTTCGCAGAAGCGATTTGGCCTAAGTTCTCTGAAACACCCTGTATATATAATCCAAAGAGATCCAAGTATTGTTCGATTGTTAGGCTTCCCCGCATGCAAGATATGTATGTGGCGGTGCACCCTTTACAGAGCGATTCCCGAAGCATTTAAAGGAGTCATGAAACGCTTTTCCAACTTTTTCCTGTTTAGCTTTCCTCCTCAACTCACAAATCTCGCATTCTACCAAACAGTTCAAGAAGACGAAAAGGGGGAGTCACCTCTTGCTCGGACTCTCGTTTCTCTAATCCGGACACATCTATTCTCCCCCTAGAAGATTAGCCCGTCGCTCAAAATTCAGACAAAAGTTGCTTTCCCCACCCCGTTCACCCCGAAGCTGACAGTGCTGTGGAAGCTACGTGCTCCTTGGGCCAGCCACACTTTTGCCACGTGATCACGCCCTCTCGCGCATACCTACGCGCAGAGAATGAGGTGAGGTGATGAAAGGGGAGCGGCTGATTTGTCCGGCAAGCGTGTAGCTTCCACCACAATGTCAGCTTAGGGGTGAACGGATTAAGTAAGCTCCGGTGTCGTGTGACGTTCGTTTGGGCCCGGTGACGCGCTGCGGGGTCCCGATGACGCGCTGCGGGGTCCGCGGATGTATCACAGAGAAATGGCAGCGAGTTTACGAAGGGAAGGAGGTACGAAATAGTCCGCTGTGGTTTTCCAATTTTCGTACCGAAAGTCAGGCTTTTGACTTTCTACCTTTTTTTCTTTTGGCCCACTGAACGATGTGCTATTAGTAAAATACCAATATAAATTGATTCATTGCAGTCCAAAATTCGTTTCATGGGCCCTTTAAAGTGGAGCTGAAGCGGTTTTGTTTTTGAGGAAACGGACTTAAATCATTTTCATTTGACCTCCAGGATCTCACATATCAAAATTGTTTTTAAATTGGTGCATGGAGGCTGCAGAAAACAATTTTTAAAAGAATCGCCGAAGGCCCTCCTTCACGAAGTGTGTCGTCACAAAAGGAATATTCGGAATCTCCACTCTCGCGCACCTTCAGCGCCTATCAAAGCTATGCACGCGCACTCTCGCTATTTCTTAAAATTGCAGAAAAAAGACGTCACGACTGGTGCCAGTGCGGGGGAATATACCTGGCAAGCTTGCAATTGCACGCGCGGCGACACGTGCTTGGCGGCCGAATGACCCTTTTATGACGTGACGACTGGTCGGAGGTTTTTCGTATTTCTCGCATTTAGGTACAGCTTAGGGGAAAACGAACGTAACATTCAGATTCACGGGATAAAACTACAGTAGAATACACTTCTGCCTCATTTTTCGGAAAGAATTGTTTTACCTTCCCTTTAATGGGAGATGGTAATTGAAATCAACAAAAACTGATGTTTTTAAAACGTTTATCTAGAAAACTAGCAGAGTTCTTGCAGAACCGGTCCTCCAAAGAGCATCTTCGAGTGAGCACTAGAAGACATTTAAAACATGTGCCTCCCGCACCTATCTAACTTTTAAAATGCACAAACATTTACGAAGACTTTGTTGGCATTGCAATTTTCCCTCTCAAAACCTTAAAAAAGCAACAAAACAAGTGTTGTTGTTGTTTTTTTTTTTTGTGCAAAATTAATGAAACATATTGTATAAATAATTTTTTGTCCGTTTTATGCATGTTTTATGACCGCATGAACGTTTCATGGACGCACGCAAAATGCAAATGAGTCGCTAAACAACTAGGTGTCCAAAAACCACATTTGTTGGAGCTTTCACAGTGAAGGCTGCTGTATACGATGCAATTGCATTCTATAATAACAGCAACGAAGCAATAAAAAAAAAGTGCCTGAGTCCCTTGGTGTAACACCAGGCGTGTTCTGTGACGTGACCCTGAATCTGATGGACAACATCCGAATCACAAAAGCAGACTTTCGGGCCTCTGCGAAAAGTAACAAAAGAGGAAAAAGTGAAGGTGAGTCCCAGAACAGGCTTCGCAAGGCAGTGTAAAAGGAATGACGCTAAAGACTATGCACCAGCCGGGTTTTAGAATTGTGGATGAGAATTCAAACTTCCATTTGCGATTTCTCGAAAACTCTGTTTTTGTAGATGCAAGGAACATTTTCGCCGAAACTAGTGGAGCTGTCAGAGAGATTGTTTTGTCAGTCATTACAACATGCCTACTTTATTTACTGAACCTCATAAATTGCTTTTCGTTGAAAACTTTTTATTGTTTAGTATAATTCTCCTCACAAGAAGCATCACAAATAGACCACATACGTACCAAATTTTATTGAAAAACAATTAGACGTGCAATTATTATTATTATTATTATTATTATTATTTTCGTTCACAAGAAAGCCCACGCTGTGGGGAGTAACTGGGAAAGGTTTCTTGGCTCTACCTAATTTTGATAATTTAGAAATGTTCCTTCCTTACCAAAAGCAAAAAAATTCAAAATTATTTTCTTTAATAAATGGCACATGCTTTAGTAAGCAGCAAGCTGAAATGCAACTTAAACAACCTGCAAAGTTTGAAGTTGCTCGTATAAAGTGAAACGGATATAACGTCAAAACAAGTTGAGTCATATGTCAAACCGCCGCTATTTTTAGAAACATATTTCTTCTTCATTCTTGAATCAGCATCTGGAAAGCAATCATCTATCAATAGACCGATCTCACCAGCCAATTTCGTTGCGCCACAGGTGCCGGCATGCATCGTTAGAAACTGTAGTCTTTTACACCATGCGCGACAACCCCGCTGTGGGCCTGCGCGAGCGGAGCACGAGACGACACGAGCTGTCTCGTTCGCTGGTATCTGCCGCTTGTGAACTACAGTTATGGCGGCGTCACGCATGCGTGGAACGCTTAGCGAGATCGGTCCACTAGCCCAGTACGCGGGTCGAAAAGTATCACCGTCGACTTGTATCTAATGATAGACCAACGCGCCTTTTTGCAAACAAGCCCGCGTTTGCTCACACCAGGTAAAGGCACTGCAACGTGCGCAGATACAAAATTCGCTCGAGGTAAACTGTATGCGCATCCGCTCTGTGGACAGCAGCGCCACCGCAGCCGCGTGACGTCAAAGCTGCGTGTTAACGTATACACTCGCAAACGTTCTTTTGTCTAGATTTTTGTTTTTATGGACACGTAGTGTTTCTACGCCGGAATTTCGCCAGTCACTTTGAACTTCGGTGTCATACTACTAGTAATAATAATAATAGTCTTAATTTTTCTGTGCCCAGAAGCCACCGCAACGGCCTTCTGTTTAGAGCGCATGCAAAAAAAAAAAACATTATAAAACAACTAAAAATCTTAGCACTATCACTTACAATAAAGGAAAAAAACTAACGGACAAATTACTATGCACAAGCTCGTGCAGCTGACGGTGGTGAATAGAAGTTGTTATGGGGACGTGGACGTGAGGAGGACAATATGTTGTTGTATAATGTCGGAATCCAAGAAAGTGGTGAAGTAACGCGCGGGGATCGATCGTCGAAACAAATGAGCTAGTAGTAGAGGCATCTAAGAACATGAAAGTTAACTTTGCTATGAAGCTGAGGAGATTCACTGGGACCATTTGTATTCTTTTGTAAAAATATCGAGTCACGGACACTTCATCTGTTTAACGACATCGTACGTGAAAATAGTGCTCGCATATTATTCATACTTATAATAAAAAGGCCGTTCAAACTATATCTCATAAACAACTCGAATTGGTTTTTTTTCTGAACTTGTTCGACGGTCATAATTTGGGTTCTATTTATGGGAATATGGTTCAAAGAGGAAAATTCCAGCCCTGACCTCATAAAGAAAGGAAACAAAGTGAACCAAGCAATGGGGGTTTCTAAAATGTTGCGTTATACGAGATATAAAACTTTCGCAAACAAGGAGCTCCTAAATCGTAACAGGGGCAGTTTTTCATTGAGCTCTGATTTGCTCTTCCGCCCAAAAAACAAAGCGGAGCCAAAGTTTCATTGATCTTAACTTCACCCCGTATGCTTTGGACCTGATGCCTTTCAGTCAACCAGTCAACCTCAGTCCTCCGGTGACGAACGAAATAGGACCAGTGCATGTTTCATGAGCCCTCGCACGCTCCGTGACATCTTTCGTCGAAGTTGGTTTCTCACAAATCAAACTGACAGTCCTCTAAGATGACTTGAAACTTGAGTGCTACACAAGAAGCTCACCTACTTCTCAAACGCTTCAACTTACTTTTGTTGCGTTTTTTTTTTTTTTGTCGTTGGTGCTTGCATTTGGATGTCTCAACTCGAACCGCGCTGGTTTGGAAGCGCTCTTTGTTCAGACGAAAAGGCAAACAGCGCACAAAAACGGGGACTAGAGAAGTGCACACAGGACAAGCGCTGACTCTCAACTGAAATTTAACTACATGAAACCAAACAAAGAAAACAGCAATCCCGCCCACGCCACATGATACATTCACCACGTGTCCAAAAAAACAATCTCTTTACTACTTAAGCCCAGTGACGTAAGTAGTAAAGAGATTGTTTTTTGGACACGTGGTGAATGTATCATGTGACGTGGGCGGGATTGCTGTTTTCTTTGTTTGGTTTCATGTAATTAAATTTCAGTTGAGAGTCAGCGCTTGTCCTGTGTGCACTTCTCTAGTCCCGTTTTTGTGCGCTGTTTGCCTTTTCGTCAGTATGAACCAACTAACCCACATCGCCACCCTTACTCTTTGTTCATTAGCGGTGAGCCTTTACGGCGAGAGGTAGTTTGTGAAGAGCACCCATCGTGTGGTGCGACAGCTTACTTCCTTCCCAAGTTCGCGCTTCTTGCTACAAGGTTACCGGCGTGCGGCGAATGTCATGACCTATCTCCATGCCCGCTGCGGATATTGCGTGCTGCCGGTGTGCTCACGCTGGGCTCAGTCAGGGCATCGACTCGCTCTCTACGACCTGGCTGCGGGTAGGAAGCCAGAGGCAGCTTCCGCCCTCGGTCCAATTCGCGACGTAAATACCGGCGGCCCTTCTTGACGTGTTCAGATGTTCGCTTCCGAAGAAGAGTGAAACGTCAGGGGTCACTTATTACTCTACTTCTTTCTTTTTTTTTGTGTGTGTGGGAAAAAAAGAAGGGGGGGGGGGGAGGGGAGGAGGCTGTGAGGGAGAGATGAGTGTAAATCAATTCTTCTTTTGTTGTCTTCGATGGCGAGCAGGGACGGTCCTAAATTAGATTCCCTGCTCTTGACACGTGCGTTCGTAGATTTTTGTTTTCTCTTTCTAATGTATATGAGTTGTTTATGACGGCAATCAAATGTCAGGCAAACTTTCTGCGTTACCCTTAGAACTTCGTTAGCAGCATATATTTTTATTTCTTCCACGCAGCGGCGTGTGTTACTGAGTAAACCTTTCTCTCCGCTTGCCTAAACAGTTTCGCGGCATTCGTTTTGAGCGCGCGTCTTTAGAATGCCGGCTTGTTCGAGCATAGCTAAAAAAAAGTGCATATTGCTTTTCGTTAAGATTTTATGTTAGCTCCCATACTTAAATTATAAATAAATTATAAATTATAAAATAAAATAAAATAAATTATAAATTATAAAATATAAATAAATTATACGATTGGTGTAAGGTTTCAAGAGTTTTTTTCTGAAGTGACTGTAACATGCGTCACTCGTTCTTTAGTTATGACATTTATATTATACCTTACATTGTAGAAATTGCCAGTTTGGTACTCGGTGCTCACTATCCTGGATTGTCAGTAAACGTTTACTGTATAGCGTATTTACGGTGTGTCATTTAGTAGAAAGCTTTAGGGAACCCTTTTTGCGCATCCCGTACGGTACGGTGGGCCCTCCGATACGCAGTTCGCATGCGCTACAACAGAATACTCTCATATACACAGTTCGTGCCGTACCGCAATACCGTATCGGATGTGAAAAACAAACAAAAACGGTTCCCTGAAACGCACTAGTGCTTATTTCAAGCTACCGTTGTATCCAGTCCACGCATTCAAACTTGAGTCACTAGCCAGATGGAAGCCATCTTGCCATAGGTCTGCCCGACTGACACTGTGTGGCCACGCATATATTGTTTTGATCTTTTGAAACGCAAAACTAACCTGCATCGTTTAACAACTCCATCCAGCCTGAGTTCCTGTTTTTTTCTTGAATAACAGCTCTGAAGGAACGCAAGCTTTAAATGAGATAAGTTCTCTTTCTCGTACTACACATACCGTTTCGGCGGTAGACTTACGCCACCGGACGACCAAATGTCGACAGCGGGTGTGCTTCCATTTTTGGATATTTATAACACTCGTGCATAGTGGTACCGCTCTTGCTTAGCTTTTGTTTGAGCTCAGGGTGTCCGAGAGAGTGAGCGATAGATCCAATTTGCGTAGCCATGCTTGAGCACTCAGTGACAGTATTTTTTAGCAGTATTCCTACATATATCAATTCACTAGCTTGTTTGAATTTGCGCAAATATTCAAATACGTCGTAGATGTCTTTTTTATGTTTTGATATTGGTCGCGTAACGACGTTTGGCCTGTCAAGGGTGCGCGAAAGGCTTATTCAGAATTTAAATAACAGGTTGAACTCTCTCTCTCTCTATACCGGGTGGCTCAAGGAGACGGCAGGCTCTTTAAATGGACCGCAAAATTCGGTTTCTTAACCTATCGCGCTACGACTTTGTGCAGCGCTGCCCACAGATGGTGCATTTTTTTTTGTAAAATTTGCAAAGAGCAAACTTACCTGAGGAAAAAGTAAAGAAAGAAAAAGGCTTAGCTCCTATGGAAACGCAGCGACGCCACCGGTCTGCAAACAACACGGCGCCGTTTCGCACGGGAGACAAGAGAGGGCGCAAGCGGTCACGACGCCAACTGCTGCCAACGAACGGGCAGACGACGCCGAGAGCCGGCGTATTTAGCAGACAAAGAACTGCAGTTGCTTGTTGTTACCGCGCCTGTTTTTGTTTCTGCGACTGTCGCCGCCTGCGGAACGCGCGCCGCTTTTGAGTCGAAAAGATTGCCTGCTAAAGACGCTGGCTCTCGACGCCGTATGCTCGTTCGTTGGCGGTGTTCGTTGCGCCATCTCTTGTGTCCCGTGCGAAACGGCGCCGTGCTCTTTGAAGACCGGTGGCGTCGCTGCGTTTCCATAGGAGCTAAGCCTTTTTCTTTCTTTACTTTTTCCTCAGGTAAGTTTGCTCTTTGCAAATTTTACAAAAAAAAAAAATGCACCATCTGTGGGCAGCGCTGCACAAAGTCGTAGCGCGATAGGTTAAGAAACCGAATTTTGCGGTCGATTTAAAGAGCCTGCCGTCTCCTTGAGCCACCCGTTATATATATATGGACGGAGCCATAACTGCCATCTACTTGGGGATTTTCTTTATACTGGTCACTTCACGTTGTCCCTGTGTTCACGGGAGAAAGCATTCACTCTCTAGGCAGCGCGTTGCTCATGTCGCCTACGTAGGCATCGCATGGGTTTATCATTGCCACTTTCACTGACTCGGCGTCTCGGTGAGACAAAACTCGAAGCGGTATAAACAACATACAAACGGATATTGGCTTTTCTACATGCTCGATCGAGTCAGTGGTGTCGGGCGAATGCAAGTAATGAGAGAAAAGCTACCTGAAGTTAAGCAGTTTTATTCCATGGCAAATCTAGTTTTTTGAAAAGAGGATAGTTTGACGCATACGCATCGTGCACTGCGTCGTTTTTGCAGCGTAATGACATAAAATAGGTTCTGTAATGATATATTATTCCAACGAAAATGTGGATGGCGAAAAGTAACAGCATGGTTGTATTCACAGCATCAAAGAGTCAGACGGCCGAAGACGGAAATTAGGCAGTTACTTGGTTAAGCGCGGTAACCCGCGACTGTGTGGTGCAATACCTTTCTAGTATATGTGTCTGACGGCATTATTATACATATGAAGGCAAAGGTCCTGTAGTGTCTTGGAAATGTATGGAATAGCGTAAGTCTGGTTCACGATTTATATGCGCTTCAAACCACAGGCGATTGTTATTCTCGTAGGACATTTTCTTGCCTTATTTTGTACCGTTTCAAGAGACATCAGCCATGCATAAATCTAAAAGAGGATTTCTGGGTTATAGACTGATGCGCTGGGATTGTCGGGGCATCAAATGTGATCGTTTCGAGCAAGCCCGCCCCCCCCCCCCCCTTTTTTTTTTTTACTGTTATGATGCTTAGCATTTTCAGATACATGACTTTTGTTGTGAAGAGTGTGTGCGAAGATGTCCTTATTTACCTCATGAATATTTAAGCAAACACGGACATAAGTGTCTACCTTAATAAATACTGCATGGATTACAAATTTAGAAATAGAGTCAATGACAAGTAAGTTCCGCAATTAGGACGACTAACTTGACACTTTCCTTTTTTACGCTGGTGGACGTTGATATCAAATATTATCATCCAAACACCTATAGTATTTAGACCGGCCTTTCAAACAAAAACGACTTGTATAAACGCATCCGCAATGCGGCAGTTCATTTTCTTGTTGAAAAAGTGGTTTTACTTTGATGTGTCTTTTCTTTCTCTCTTTTTTTTTTATCAGCGTTTTTTGATTGTGTATCCTGACGCGATACCTGCTAAGGTAACGAACGTTTCCTTATGCTCGAAATTAAAAGTGCGAGCGGCAAAGTGGAACGCTTTGTGTTGCGAAACCGGGCCCAGTCGGGAGAAATTTTTAATTTCCTCTCTAGTGGGTTCGGTTTCTCTAAAAATGATAGCGATCATGGGGATACAAAATTCTCGCTCCTGAATCCTTTCTTGAAATGTTATTTTTGTGCGCTTGTCTCCTTCAAGTCAAGATGTTAATGGGTATTCAGCGTCGTTCATACCTTTTTCACCACACTCTTTATGCGCAACTTTATTTTGAGACATACTAAATTTTATTTTGCGACATACTATAAAATGAACTAATCTCCTCGACCCATTACAAATATATGTTCTACGGCGGCTTTATATTTCATTATACTGCGCACATTGGCAGCAATCTGTCATAATATAAACAACAAAAGTAATGGCGACTGCTCTATAGTTAGGTACGAGAGAAGTTTTTCTTCCAAATACTTATTGCGTACAAATGAACCCAAACGTTGTTGTATGTATCCTACTTGATGAGGGCACGGTGATTCGTACCTGTACAATTAGGAATGGCTCACGCTGTCATCGCATTGGAGATTTCCACCATTATCCGCGACGTTCCCCGAATCCCCTTGTATCGTTCGGGTGGTATTTGCGTCGCATCATGACCACTGCAGTGAGGAGCCATATTAGGTCTTGTGATTCCTTTGTTCCCCGAGTGCGGTCTTTCGAGGATCAGCTCAGGCGCCGCTCTCAGAGCGGAAGGAAATTGGAATTAGGCAATCAGTCTACGGAACAATAGGACGGACCCGCATTAAATTCAGCCCCCTTAAGTGGGAACATGACTCTAAGCTGAGCTGCCAAACGCGAGTCCGAGAGCATTTGCATCTGCCGCCTTTGCGCTGCGCTAATTGGCCCCTGAAAACAGCAGCCGGCGGTGCTGAGGTGGCGAGACGAAACACCGAATTAATCTCCTTGTAGGCGATTTCGGTGCAGTACTTCGTGTCAGGTGGTGTCGGATCGGAAGCAGCTCAGAAATGTCAATGGTCTCAACCGGTATGTTTAGATTGAATTATTTATTTATTTATTTATTTCGGTTTAATTTCGACTAAGTTGGTTCACTTGTAGGTATTCTTTGTTCTTCGCATTAGCATGGCGTTACTGTCGTGCGCTCTGCGGCGCGTGGCGATGGGAGGCGGCAGACGGACCACGTCGCACTATCCAACGGCGTATTTTATCGCCAACGGCGTATCTCGCGGCGTATTTTATCGCCTCTGGCGTCATATAGACCTTTGCAGAAATCGCCTTCTGCGCGCTGCCATCTCTGTCTGCTGGGCTATGGAACGCCTTCCAAGCATGCGCTGTTGATCTGCTGTGCGGTATATCGGACGCTGCGCATGCGTCCACAGCTCAGTGACTCAGCATTTTTTGCCTGCTCGCTTCTTTCGAGACTGCCGCTGGAAAGGTCTATATAGTCACACGAGAAGCAAGCGCGTGTATACTTCGTCTCACCCTACGATGGACTAAAGGCAAAAGCTACGGACCGCCAGATCCAATCACGAGCCACTTAGAAATCTCGTATTGCGCTTTGATGCGCGTATCAGTGCCCGCGTCTCGGATCACTGATGGGGATGGGCGGACAGTGGTTCGAATCGAAATAGCACTGAGTGACTCAACAATTTTACATTGCAAAAAAGGGGCTGTTTGCAGTGTCGAAGCTATAGAAATAATGCAGCGTTTTTTGGGTTCGGAGCATTATTTGTCCACCCATAATCAATGCTAGGCATGTCATAGTGTAGCGTGGAGCGTGATTGGACCTGGCGGCCCATGGCTTCGGCCCTTAGTCCATCGTAGGATGAGACAAAGTATAGATCCGTCAGCAGGCACAGTCAGTATGACATTACATTTGTCACAAATAGGGAAAGCTTCAACAAAAACACGCGCGAAACTTGCCTTTTTTTTTTTTTTTTTTTTCAAGTGACCGTTTAGATTTTCGAACCCGCGGAGTACTTCGTCAGCTCCACCCGTTCGACAAGCTTTCTTCAAAATGTTTAAATTTTTGCCGTGTGTTTATTTAAATGGAAACAAACAAACAAAAAAAAAAACAACCTAAAGAGACCTCCTGAAAAAAAAAAAAAAAAAAAAAAGACGCTTTTTCTACTGACTGGATATAATATGTTTTTCCCGTCTTGCCCGCCTGTGGTCAACATGTCGTAATAATAAAAATAAAAAAAAATAAGAAATTAATGTGTTTCACACATAAAACTAAGATTGGACGGCTTGTGAACGCTCATTATTCTGGGTTGCTTCACTGCGATGTCTTCGCGCCTGCTTTCCGGTCTTTCGGAGGCACCAAAGCCGGTTTGGTACGCCGTGGCGTCCCGCTGAGACGAGGCGTGCTGTGTCACGTCAATAGGACCTAATAAATTGCTTTCGTTTCCCTTTCAGGTGAGTACCACGGCCGCCGTCCCGTTCGCTGTGCGGCTCTGGGGTGTTCCCGGGCACGCGTAAGCTTCTTTTTTGCATTCTCTTTGATTTTAAGGAGCCACCTTGTTTACTCGGAGGATGATTTCTTCTAATCAATATTCTTTTTTTCTTTTTTTTTTTTACGTCGCGGTGTTGTTGCTACTGTCAACACAGAATGTGTTTAAGAGTTGGGATCCCCGACGAAAGTGTCACGTGGCACCACGAAAAACCGTCACGCGCCCGCTAAAGTGTACGGAATGACTTCCCGCTAACTTTGGCGGAATGTCTTCCCGCTCAGCTTGACAGATCCCCCCAACCCACCGCTAGATTGTACAAACGCCAAACGTAACCAAGGGAGAACGACGAGGCTGAATCCATCTGTACCCACGATACACTTATAGTCCCTACGAGCACAAAAAGCTCATAACAAACACCCAGTGCAGCTCAGAACACAATGCACTGATGTATCGTTATAGACCCCTTTCGAAATACTGCCCTCTGTTGGCAGCTGTGGAATCCCTGCACAATGGCGGACTAAAACCGCAACGTCACGGCACACTTCATGTGTCTGGTTGGAGTAGAAGAAAAAATATACCACAGAAAAAGGTGATGAGCGCAGTGACGTTGCGCTTTCCCCGCTGTTCGATTGGCTCGTCTGCTCCGTTGGCCACCGCGCTCCGAACGGTCGCTATCTCATGGAATGACTTGCACGTTCCACGACGCCAGTTTTTCCGCCATTGTGCAGTGGTTCCGACCTTCTAATAATCGGCACGCGAATTTCGAAAGGGGTCTATTATGGACACCTTCGTTCCCCCCCTCGCCCCCCCCCCCCCCCCCCCCCAAATATCAACCGTAACGTGAGTGGTGCATATTAACTAGACAAAAATGCACGTATTTAAACCAGTTCGTCTCCGAACACTTTGTCTGTATAGCGGGGTATCCATAGTGACGGGGTACGTATTAAAGAAAAAAGAAAATAAAAAAAAAGTATCAAGCTGTAAATACCTAGGCTAACATTTTCAGACGGCCTAACTTTGAATACTCACATTAGCACTATAGTGGTTAGCGCCTGTAAATTTTTAGGGTATATTAAACGCAACCTATACCTTACCCAACGAGCTTTAGTGAACTTAGAGCGGTAAACCAGCGGCCAAAAATGGCACCCCCCCGGTTGCCGCCATCTTGCCTGTTTGCCACATTAGTGATCACGTGACGTTAAGATGGCTGCGCCCAGAGGTGGGTCAGATCAGATTGGCAAGATCGCGGTCAGCAGATGGGCACTCTGGGGCTGCGTTCTCGAATGGATCCGAGTTAATCCGGCGGATCAAGTCACGTGACAAGACAGATACAGAAATACTGGACGCGGGTAGGTTTTCGAACGCAACGAGTACAAGACCTTTATCCAAGAGTGAGATAGAGTAAATCTTGGAACACGGCCGCCTGGATGGGGACCGAAGTCACCGAACCGAGCGAGCAGGTGCAAGCTGTCCGAGCGGGGCTGGCGCGGCGACGGTGGTGCGAGCATTGAACCGCGATGATCGTGCTGTGGGGAAATAGTAAATTTTCATGTGCGCCTTGTTTGGCTAGGCAGACGATGAACAAATAGGACCGGGAATGCACATACCGCACAAGATCTCACCAGGTATGGGCACCGACGCGCATTCCTTCTCGGCTTCCACTTGCAGATACTCTATATGCCCTGCGTACCTTTCTTTAAGAGCCATGAACATTCCACTGGTCGAGTGCAGCGAGAATGCAAAACTTTTATGCGAGATATCCACGCGATGTTTGACACATACGATCGATTCTCTTGGAGCGGTGCCCATACCTGGTCAGATCTTGTGCGATGCGTCCATGCCTGGTCATTTTTGTTCATCGTCTGCCTAGCCAAACACGGCGCACATGGAAATCTACCATTCTCCCACAGCACGATCATCGCGGTGAAATCCGACTCGCACCGCCGTCGCCGCGCCAGCCGCGCTCGGCCAGCTCGCACTTGCTCCAAAATTTACTCTATCTCACTCTCGAATAAAGGTCTTGCACCCGTTGCGTTCGGAAACCTACCCGCGTCCAGCATTGCTGTACCTGTCTTGTCACGTGTCTTGATCCGCCGGAATAACTCGGATCCATTTGAGTAAGATTGGAACACAACCCCAGATATCCCGTCTGCTGACCGTGATCTGACCAATCTGATCTGGCCCACCTCTGGGCGCAACCATCTTAACGTCACGTGATCACTAATGTGGCAAACAGGCAAGATGGCGGCAACCGGGGGGGGGGGGGGTGCCATTTCCGCTGCAGGCTGTGGATTCTGGTTTACAGCTTTAAGGTAATACTCAAGCTCGTTGACCTTAAACCCGTTGTGGGAAACTAACTGCAGATAAAACTTGGCAGCGACTTTTACCTTCAAAGTCCTCTAATGCATCAAATGCTGTCGAATACCCTGGGAGCAACATCGCCTAGGGTTATCTAGGAGGTATTGCTAGGAGGGGGAAGGGGTGGGGAGAGAAAGGGAAGAGAGGGCTGGGTGAGGGAATGGGTGTGTCACGTGAGGTATATTTTCCCGCTAATTTTAGAGGGGAAACTGAATGGTTGCATAGGTTACGTGACTTCAGGTAACGTGACGTCGATTTCCCTTGCTAAATTTTATGGGGAAACTGGATTGGCGTCTAGGTCACAATACACGAATTTTCCCTCTAAACTCAGCGAGTAGCTGAGTAGACATATTGCTATATTACCCAAGCATCAAGGAGGTTGCAGGGATTGGTGTTCCACGCGCCGCACGCGCACGCCTTCCCCGTATAAAAGATCCAAAGTAAATAACCAAACTAAAGCGTTGACGAACGCGTGTGCAAGATGCCATTTGTTTTAGGTATTTGCTTTAGAAATGTGACTACTGCTGACGCCAGCACGTGCGGCGCGTCGAACACCAATCCCTGCATTCTCGTTGATGCTTGGGTAATATAGCAATAGGTCTATTGGTCTATAGGTCGCGTGACGTCAATTTCCCGCTAAATTTAGCGGGGAAATAGAATTTATCTTTTGGCTGCAAGACGTGAATTTTCCCGCTAAATTTAGCGGGGAAACTGAGTCGACGTATAGGTCACGCGCCGTCAATTTCCCCAAGGTGTATAGGTAACGTGACGCCACGTGACGCCACTTTCCCCGCTAAATTTAGCGGAAAATGCACGGACGAACGGACGGACACAATTGCGCGATTGGATGGTAGTGTTAAAATGCATTTCATGCTTTAAAACTATCGTCACATCCAAATTAGACTACGCTAACTTTAATTGGTAACCTCATCAAGCATATCTCATAAACCATACTCGAATCGATTCAAAATAAAGAATCTAGTTTTATATCGCACGTCTACTCACTGACATCGATCATAACTGCACTAAAATCAAATCCATAGACCTTCGTCCATTAACTGAAAGAACTAAACGTGCTCGTGTTGTCGTGTTTCACGAAATCTGCCACTCTTCTACTTTTCGTGACAATATATCTGTCACCCGCCGTCTCACATTCATTTGCGTCACGACCACAATTTAAATATAAATCCTTTACTCGCGAAAACAAATCAATTCCAACATTCCCCGCTTTCACTAGCTATTACTGACTGGGATTCTCTTCCTGAAATAATCGTACTCGAAAGTTATCGGGTTAAAATCGGTTACATTTGCAAGACGCACCTCGCAAAGTGTTTTTCATTAGTCAAAATGTGTATTCAGTATCACTTGATTTTTTTTTTTTACTTGTGTCTTTATATGACCCCTTTTATACGTCTCGTGTTCATCATTAATAGAACTGTTATTCGGCAGCCTTCATTGTTTATCACTCTAAGGCATTTCATTGAATGTTTTTGAGGATCATTAAACTGAATTGAACTGAACTGAACGAGTCATGACTGCACACCTTGTGTCTCCCGACTAAATAGCTAGGATTAAGATACGTTCGTTTTCTTGTGTTTATTACTAGAGTCACTTACGGCTCAAGGAACGAGAGGCGGTTTGTTCTTCGGCGATCTTAGCGCCTGATGCGGCAATCTCATTGACTGCGGAACGATAATGAGATGCTGCGGGTCTCACCACGTCCTGCTTTGCTCAAAGCTGTGAAGGACTGTGGCGTATGTTACATCAAACGAAAATTGCTTCCCAGAAAAATACTGCCCCGCTTAGAGTGGCAAGAAAAGCACAAAGCACCGTTTTGGTGACTTTTGCTTTAGGATAACCTTTTCGTGTAGCGAGTTCACTAGATTCGAAGGCGCGGCGAGTGTTTATAGGACGAACAAGGGGCCGTCCGCACAGGCGATTTTCCTTTTGTGTGCCGGTGTGCGGAAATCGTGCTGTTCTTAGGCGTTTTCGCGCAAAGACTAATTGCTGTATTGTGCATTTTTATGTATTCTACGAGCCGTGACAATCGCTGTCGCACCGTAACGTCGGGGGGTTTGTAGCTCTACATTGGTGACATTTAATATTTCGAAACGAGAACTGTTCTTCCTCTGAACTGCAGTCGCAAACACACTGCTTTGACTGAAAAATGTGTTAGAAAAACAAGAACAAAAAATGCATATCCAACCGCTTAGGCACAGCGTTATATTATGAGAACGAACTGAGGGCCCACAAAACAGATAAAGTCCCACAACAACGCAGTATTTTATAGCCGAAATGGCAGTGTCTCTATCTCTTAGTAGACTGTCTCTGGGTTGAGAGTAATTTCAACCCTTTGAGTTCCGTAGCGCTAGGTTGCTTTCAATTCTTCATGGTACAAAAAGATATTAAACAAACAAGACAGTGGTGACAGTGAGACTTCTTTCAGAAGAAAAGTGCGAGGTGTCATTCCTTGTCCAAGAGTTGCGCCTGCCGTCTTTTGTTCCGCTTATGTCTTTTGTCTTCGTACCCTTTCCGCAACAAACACGCTCTTTAGTTCGTTTGAAATTGCCATCCCAACACACGCTGTAACGTAGTTCAACAAATGCAACCAAAGAAAGCATACAATTTGGGCTACCGAAACGCAGGTCCTCGCACTCTGATGTGGAATTTCCCCGATGGATTTGGAGCGATCCAAAAGCGCTCCATGCTCGCGCCTTTAGTGCGGTAGATCAACACCTCCTAGACAATAAGGCCGGAGCGCTGATAGAGATGTCGTCATCAGCGAAGGCCAACGCTGGACACAGATTGGAGACGACGATTGCGTCGACGTTCGGCTCAAACTTGACTCAAAGCCGAGCGCTGACGGAGCACTCGTTTCCAATCCGTGTCCAGCGTTGGCCTTCGCTGGTGACGCAAAATATATCAGCACTACGGCCTTGTATGCTAGGCGGTGTTGGGTAGACACGAGCGCGCGCTTGCAAGCCCAAGAAGATACTAACAAAACATCGCTCCAAAACTGATCCATATTGACCAGGAGAATTCCCCATAAGACTATATAGTAGCAGACTATAGTAGCAGTATGTGGAGTAAATCTGTAACGCTCAGCATCAATCAAGTTTGACATTAAGGGCTTCTCAGTCCAATAATTTGGAATGTAGTTTTTGGAGGGATTCTGAAAGGAGGATTTTTTTGTTTCTAGTGTGTTTGGCATCTTTTATGGTGATCGAGCAGAAAAGAAGGAGAAACACTGATCACCTTCGTTCGCCTTACAATTTCTCTCTCACTTCAAAGACCGGATCCCATTTCTCACGAACGTTCAATGTCCGCAACTCTAGCGCGCGTGGCGTCCTTCCCGTTACTCCATTCCAGAGCTGCCGAGTAGTCCGGTGACACTACTGAACTCCTTTGTTCCTGGCGCTGACGTGTACACGCGGGCGGCGCAAACGGGAGGGAAACGTGATCGCGATTCTTGTTTTTCCTGTGCAAGAAAACCCGAGAACAAGGTGTCGACGACCAAGGAAAGAAAATACTAGTGCGTCTTTCTTTTGCTACCCTTTCTCGTGCTGAAGCAGCCACAATACTTTGCGTCATTTTTCTTATTTATTTCCTCACTGTACTCTTTATATTCTCGCGTGCTTGCTGTAACCCAGATGAATGATTTCTAAAAAAACTTGAGTACCCTTATTTTCTTAAAAAAAAACAAAAAAAAAAAACAAATGTATCTGGATGCTAGTAGGCACCTGTGCTACTTCACATTTTGTTTAGTTTTGATCCCGGTGACTCCACTAATTTACTGTAGCCATACCGTACGTTATTGACTCTCTAAACACCATGTTTTTTTGTTTTTTTTTAAACCAACTCAGCTGGCTTTGTGTGGGTTCATCCTCTCCAGTTTTAGTGGTTCTAAATTTTGTTGGGATATGATAAGGTCTTTAATAGCGACTCTATGATATGAAAAACTGCAACGGTGACTTTTATCCCGAATTCCCAGAAACACTAGCCGCTCTGTACAGACAATCCATTTTCCTGACAAAAAAAAAACAATTTTTTTTTTATGATTGGCGTTTACAAAAGCAAAGCAAAGCTCAATGCTAAATACGCCGCAGTGCACTTGGCATTAAGCGGAGCGTTTTTTTTTTTTTTGCGGATTTTTGTTTTCTTTTAGTTTGATGTTACATCAAACAACAATCTTGGGAGTTGTTTGCAAATTATTTCACCCTTACAAATTACTGATATTTTTCGTAACCAGAGGAGCGGTATGCGTTTACGTCACGGTCTCAGAAAGTGCCGTGAGCAGTGTATCGGTCGACACAGGAATATCTCGATATATTTTCTGTCATTGAAAACGGGACCGTTTGTCCGAAATTACAGCACCCGTAACTCCGACGTCGTGCGCTATTTTACAAACCATTCTATTGCAATTTAGTGACTTCCTACGTAGAAGTTTAAATGTATCTATTCATGTACTTTTCGAAATCTGTCACAGTATTTATAACTTGTCACATTCCAGCTCAAGTGAGTGTGACTAGAAACTAGTCACCTTTAAGAGTAGCATTTACGGCTATGGAGCAAATGGCTCTTCCGTCGGCTATTCCGTGTTTTCAATATCAGAGGCCTCGCTTAGATGCGCGTAAAATTTGAAGTGAATGCAGCTTTGTTAAATATACGCTAACAAAGTCGCACTCCTGATTGAAGTTGTGAAAACGATCAAATTTCCTTTTTGTCTTACCTTCTATTCCTTACGCCAGGGTCACTCTCCTTATAAGGAGTATTCACTGGGCGCCATATTTGTGGGTGATGTCTAGAGCGCATGCTCTAAACAAGCTCACATTAATAGGCTGCTAAGATCGGCAATCTTGAGGGTGCGAAATGCACGTTACAAAAGAACTGTGGATGCTCGCCATCAGCACGCGCTCAGCAGTCGTGCACACAGCTATGGTCGCCAGTGAATACTTCCTATAGACGCTTTACAGCAGCTGTGCATGGGCGACGCCATAACCGACCTTCAGTTTTTCTCACCTCTTATTTTGATCACTTGCCTCCATCATTAGCACGGCAGGGCAGGTTATTGCCATTTTATATTCGACTGTGTCCTTCTCCCCAGCGTTTGCCTTTGCGGAGGCTTGCCAAAGCCCTCTTCAGTGGCTTGGTATCTCGGTCAGACAGGAGAAGGTCGGCAATGGCGGCTGTAATTTGGCGCGTGTGTAAAGCGTCTATACATCATATAAAATACTGTCTGCAAACAGATTCGAAGGCGAGTCACCGCGAGATCCGTGCTTCAAATGCCACATCAAAATTAGTTCGAGGAAAAACTTGAGCACTCGGCATTCGAACCACGGATATTGCGGTGACTCGTGTTTGGTGACTGTCATTTGTATGATGTACGAGCAGTGTGACCCCGGCCTTTGACTTTATTTTAGGATGGATATTGGAGTGAAGCGCTGAGGGTTCATTTGAATCACGCGGATATTTATAGGGCGTATTCACTGGACGCCATGTTTGAGGGCGCTGTTTAGAGCGCATGCTCAGAAGGATCTCACATTACTAGGCTCCTAAGACAGGTAATCTTGATGGTGCGGAATGCACGCTGCAAAATAACGGTGGAAGCTCGCCGTCAACACGTCCTCGGCACTCGCACACACAGCTATTTCCGTTAGTGAATATCTACACTCGGCGTCAACTATTTTCTGCTACGTTGTCAAAGCTAGCCTAGCTTCCACAGTACTCCAACTCTGTCAAAGCTTGTTGCGCAAGCGCATTCAAATGTGGCGCAAAAGACAAAGCCACGTGCTTTTCACAGCATGACTGCGGGACTGCTGAACAGTGGAAGTACGCTAGCTTTGACAATGTAGCACTAAATAGTTCACGCAGAAGCTTTTATATATATATATATATATATATATATATATATATATATATATATATATATATATATATATATATATATATATATACAGGGTGTTTTTTTTTAAGCTTAACAGATTTGTTAAAAAAAAGCTGTGAAAGTTACACTAATGCAGCTTGTGGAGGTGAGTTATACGGCCAGGGGGACATATTATAGGAGGCTAATCGTAATGATCAGTCGGCTAATTAATTAAAATTCGTTAATTAACTTTTTAATTAATGAAAATAGACATATGGTTCCAATTAGAAACTTGCTCAGCGTCATCGAAAACCCCTAAATCAGTCATTTTCAGAAAGACTTTGAGCGCGTGAGAAGCGTAGTAGTGCACTAAAGTTACCATACTTGGAGCAGGTACAAGGCTGGGGCTAGATAAGAGACGGAAAAATCGCACGGGCGCCTTATCGCAACCTCTAGCTTTGTACCTGCTCCACGAGCGGTAACTTCAGTTCACTACTACGCTTTTCACGCGCTCAAAGTCTTTCTGAAAATGACTGATTTGGGGGTTTTCGACGACGCTGAACAAATTTCTAATTGGAACCATATGTCTATTTTCATTAATTAAAAAGTTAATTAACGAATTTTAAGTAATTAGCCGACTGATCGTTACGATTATCCCCCTAGAATCTGTCCCCCTGGCCGTATAACTCACCTCCACAAGCGGCATAAGTGTAACTTTCACGGCTTTTTTAAAACAAATCTGTTAAGCTTAAAAAAAAACACCCTGTATATATATATATATATATATATATAACTTGCACTGTGATATCGGCTCTCTTTGTTTCCTTTCTCAGTCAGCTTTTGTCAGAGTTTAAACTGATGAAGGCGCATTGGATGACTAAACAATAATTAATTGAACTGTAGCTTCAATGATAGATGATAGGACTCTAATGAGGGATGTTACAACTTATAAGGCCAACGAGTGAAACAAGTCCTCCTGTGCTTCTCACCACGATTGTTATGATAGTGCTTCCCGAATAAATGTTCAATAAAAAGGACTCATTTAGGTCATTTTCTCACATTTCTATGACATACTTGGCCGCTAAATAGAGATAAGCGTCTCTTTTTTTTTTTTTTTTTGTAAAGTGCGAATATTTTTTTTTTAGAAGAATTCAGTTGTCCGGTTCTGAAGTGGCTTGAAATATCCCGAAACACGTTATTACTCGGCGACAAGTACTTGGTGCTACACTGTCAAGGCTAGCGTAGCCTCCACAGTGCTGCAGCCCCGCACTGCTGAGCACGTGGCTTCGTGTTACATCTCATTCGCATGCACTCGCGCACTTTGACAGAGTTGAAGCACTGCGGAATCGACGTTAGCCTTGACGACGTAGCATAAAATAGTTGACGCCGAATATTGGCGGCGAGATGGTTTGATGGCACTCTCCTATTGGCGACGTGAGCGATCGAAAGCGTCGCTGTGGTCGGCCCACCACAATTGGCCGAATGCTGACTATGACGTCAGCAAAGGATTTCTCATCGACGGAAATAAGAGGAATGTAAGAACTTCAATTTTGACGGTGTGGGCAGTGTTACTTTGAGAGCGCTATGATTTCAGGCTTTCACGATGCTCATTACAAACACCATTGAACTTGTTCTTCACAAGGTAATGACGTCACGAAAGGTAACCAAACGAGGGCGCCACCGAAACATCTCGCCGCTAATAGGGAGTATTTACTGGCGGCCATAGCTGTGTGCGAGAATGCTGAGCGCGTGCTGATGGCGAGCTTCCACAGTTCTTTTGCAACGCGCATTCCGCACCATCTAGATTGCCGGTCTTAGCAGCCTATTAATGTGAGCTCGTTCTGAGCATGTGCTCTAAACAGCGCCCTCAAGTATGGCGTCCAGTGAATAACCCCTATGGTTCCCTCTCGTGACGTCATTACCTCGCGAACAACAAGTACGATGGTGTTTGCAATGAGCATGGTGCAAGCTTGAAATCATTGCGCTCTCAAACCTAGACTGCCAACACCGTCTAAATTGAACTGCTTCCATTCCTTTTATTTCCGACAATGAGAACTCCTTTGCTGAGATCATAGTCAGCATTCGGCCAATCGTGGAAGGCTAATCACAGCGACGCTTTCAATCGCTCATGTCACAAATAGACCTTTCCAAAAATGGGTTTCTGGTCGGTTTCACTTTCAATGCTCATGCGTATTGGCATGTGATTTGCTCGCTTTGCTAAGCGACGAACACGCACGTGCTGGGCTGAGGATATCGCACGCTGGGCTGAGGCCGTGTAAATATTGGAATGGTGAATAGGATTCCTATTGCGGAAAATATTTCTCATCTGCATTTTTGCTTTTGCGAGCATGGGGCGTTGGGTTCGCACAAATATCACTTTCAAACTTATGTCGCAGCGACGCGAGCTTTATCCCTGCTTCAGCAGTCTTAAAAAATTGCAGCAACGTTGTGAAGCGAGATGAGCCCCTATGACGGCACAACTGTGCTGCATTTTACGCTAACGCTATCATCTGTCATGTAGCATCCGTAAAATATTTGAGCCAGATGAATTCATCGAGGTCGATACGTTCGCGCACAATGCTAAGCTCGACTTTGACGCCTGTACAATAGGGAAATAGGAAGACGTCAACAGAACCATGAAGCTTGATGTGCCTTATAGCAGCATATTGCTAAACCAAATATACGCGTGATTTTTGTCAGCTGTCAGGCTTCAGAAGAGCTATCGTCACTCCCGCCACGCTCCCCCTGTCGCGCGCAATGCTACCAGATGTACTTTGACGCCATCTACTGATTTCGTATTTTGTTCCATTTCCTTTGGCAATGCGCAGGATTACAATACCGCAGCCTGTTAGATTAGTATTTTTTTATGTGGGTTGGAATGTGTGCGTTCGTTCCTTAACGCATTTAGTAATGCCCTGTTGCTTTTTTGTTTTGTTTTTTTCACTTTCTGCTGAATGGCAGAAAATATCCAGGCCCCGACCGCTCAAAGAAAATCATTCCAATGCAAAATCAACTTTTCCGCGTATGGATAAATTCCTCTTATTGTTAAAAAAAAAAAAAAAAAAACCAGGCTGCTTTGAATCAGGTTTTGTGCTTTGTCGTGCCACCGCTGACAGTAATTGTCTCTGACGAGAGCTTGGCAGCGTGTGGAGGCAAAGCACGCGTTGTAGGCATGCTCAGAGATTTTTAGTTGAAATCCCGCTACTGTCACTTTTGATATACGCGTATTCGCTGGGAGGCGCTTTTAAATGAACCTGCGAAATCTCCCACCTACAGCGGAGACATAAGTAGCCGTATGTCAAAGTAAACGATCTTGTCGCTGTGTGATGCGTTTCCGTATAACGAATTGTTTGCGTAAAACAAATGCATTCCATAAAACGAATATTTTGTTTTTTAATCTTCGACGAATAGTAAAATTGTGGCACTGTATTGAGTGAGAAAATATTATAATATTGTTACAATTAAAAATATCAAAATGAATGCAAAATACTTTTTACAGTAACGACTGTCCACTATATAACCATCCTTTCTTACCGCACCCAGTGTCGTAAGCTTTTCCTGTCGGTCTTAAGAACCGTCTGGTTTTATTTGCAATGTGCTTCCCCTGCTGAGTGTTGCGATATAAAACGACACCACGCGTCGTCATCTGATAGTCGCTTAATGGCCACCTCTTTTCCATACCTCACATGTAGGGATGGAACGAATATCCTAAAGAAATGAACGAATCATTGGGCGTAAACTGAAACACACGAAAATCGTATGACTCTCTTTAAAAAATGAGCCACGCGAACCTATTTACAGTGCATAAATCGTTTGTTTGTAGGATCCTGAGCTTCACACTTGCGGGGGTGGGACCGCAGCGCCAATTCCGCCATTCTGATACACACGGAATATTCTGCGCCTGGAGGCGCCAAAAACATTCAACCGTCCTATATTGCCCCAAACTGCACCAAAATACCTCAAAACCTACTGAAATGCGCAAGACCGCTAGACTAGCGAAAAATAAAAATGCTGTTGGTAACCTTTAGTTACTGGGGTTTTAGGCTAGGTAGCGCAAGTTACCATCCGTTAAAAGAGAGTAGAGCTGCCATCCATGCCATCGATAATACAGCCATTCATTTTTTTTCCCTAAACGCCCCTTGCACACTTATTCGTCTTGACTCTTGAGCAAACTTCGAAATTTCTGTTGTCCGCAGCTAGTTTCGTACTTAAGCTACGTGTCTTGGCGGTCTTGGTACACTCAGGATGAGCAAACGTAAATCTTTCTTTATTCCCGAGTGCAAAAACTTTCATAAAGCTACTGTTAAATTCCGCTATTTGCCAAGATGACGGCGCCGCTGCCATGAGAAGTTTATTATGAAAACGTGCTACAATCTATCACATCAAGTAAAGCGATCGAGTTCACTGTGATGTGCACGGGCTGCTCCTAATTTTTGTGAATACAATTTCTTTCTTTAATTTCGTAATTCACCCATCCAACGAGTTTTTATGGCAACGCATGTTTCACTTTCGGTTTCGTAGCGACGCGTGTTTTACTTTCGCTTTCGTATAGCGACACGTTTTTTTACGTAGGGCTTTTGCGGTGTGAAACTGACACGGTGAACCGAGCCTAAGGTGCTCTAGAGTACGTTTTTCGCGTGCTGGAGTGCTCCAAAATGCTTCTTTTTTTTTTTTTTTGCTCCTAAGTTGCTTTAACGTGTAGGTTTTCTTCTTTTAAGCTTCTCCTAAATGCGGGTTTTTCTGCTCTAAAATTTGCTACAAATACAATTGTTCTGTCCCACCCCTGCGCAGGCTAAAACAAATTGACACGCAGAAACTTTTTTTTTTTTTTTTTTTTGCAGTCAATTTGTTGCGCATGCTAAGGCCCAGCAGAAAATCTCAACTTCGCAATCTTTAGAAGCTCGTTTTTTTTTTTTTTTTTTTTTTTTTCTAGTGCATCTTGAGCGCGTCTTGCGCTTGAGCGAGTAAGCAGTCGAGAAACTTGTCAAAATAATTCCTCCTTGAACCACGTACATATATAAAATATGTTGCTCGTCTCTTTCATTTTGTGTTGCATTGTTTGTGATTACTTGGATCTGATGAGCGTGCGGGCAATCTTCTCGTTTTGGCTCTTTCCTAAGTTTTACTGAGAGCCTCTTTGTGACGCTTTGTCTTTCATTGCTTTGAGATCCAGTTACTTAGACGAACACCCGTACCCACACGCTGGGTACACTTGGAATTTATTTTTTTTTTCTTCTTACGGTTTCACTCACGCTTGATGAATGTTATGACGTGCCGTCGTCGTCGTCGTCGTGCGAACGCTTCTGCTTTGGGAATGAAGCGTGTCAACATCTCACTCCAGATTTTGTGCTGAACTTGTTTTTCGCGCTTGCAGTACTGTTTATCGCCGCCATTTCTTGACGCCTTATGGGTTGTTTTGTATACTGTCTTTGCGGTTCTCCTTTTCGCACATTCATCTTCATTCGTTTTTTATATGTAAGCTTCTGAAGCTTGAAACTAAATGCGATTTAGAAGGAAGCAGGTGCTTCCTTTTTAAATCACACTGTACCCGTCGCGTCACCCCTCTCTAGCAAACCGTCAGGATTTTGGTTTTTTTTCTTTGCCCGCTGTAGGCAATCAGTGTAAAGAAACTCGCAAAATGTGCCCTTTAATATTGTTTAACGCTCTCTTTGCACGTTAAGCGTTGAAGATATTCTTGTGTCACCAAGCGTTGGCATTTGATATTTTTCGAGTTTTATTGTCGTTGCTGGAATCAGCTGGCTTGTCAGCTTTTGCGCGTTTGTTCCACATCTTCTTAGATTGTATTACCGAGCTTCGAAGATGTGTAATTATAAGTTGCCGCTAGCGTTCCTTTCTTTTCCTTTTGTGTGGCCATTAATGTTTCTCGGAAATGAGAATAACACAACGTTAGTATTTTCGTGTGTATTGATCCTAGCGTACGAATGAACAAAACCTAATTAGATGGACGTTCCGTATGTGGTATTGTCGGGAGTTTTATTGGTGTATGTCGTGCGGAATGTTCACACTATCACGCAACATTATTCGCGCTTGGCTTTTGTAGGCCGAAAGGAATAGGTGGTCAGGAGTTTCAAACATGCCGTTTTTCTAGGCTTTACAGATTTGTTTAAAAAAACAAAATCTGTGAAAGCGCAAGGCTCGCGGAGAGAAAACGCGGATAATAAGAGACTAAAAACCCGCGCGGGCACATTATCGCGCCGGTAGCCTTACTTTTGCTGCACGAGTGGGAACGTTGGCGCTCCACCGTGCTTCCCCCGTGCTCCGAGTCTCTCGAAAATTAACTGATTTAGTGGTTTTCGATGACGCTCAGCAAGTTTCTAATTAGAACCATACGTCTATTTTCCCTAACTAAAAGTTACACCTTTTTTGTTTTAGATTAGCCGACTTATCGCGACGATCTGGCCCCTACAGTATGTCACCCTGGCCGTATAACTCACCTGCGCAAACCGAATTCCTCCTAAATAAATAAATGGATGGCATTGTCTATGCCATCCAGCAGAGACCAGCGCGCTGCGCTGATTGGACACGACTGCTGCCTCGGTTTTCGGCTGGCACTCGTGTTCTCGCTGATTGGACACGAGTTCCAGCCGAACCGTGACGCAGCCTTCATGTGCAATCTCTGCCCTGCGCCTAGCCTCTGACAGATGATGTTGAAACTCTAATACCCCACTCACACGACAGTAAAGGTACGTTTAGCTAAGGAACCTTTATTCTCTGCGGCCAATCAATTAACGATCTTCCGCGCGTGGCGTGTGCTCGCGACCCAAGAGCCCGAGCTGATTCGCAGATAGCAAAGGGACCTATGTTAAAGGTACCTTTATGTTGACCGTGTGAATTGGGTATAACATTACGGTCTTGCTACCTGGGAGCTTTCGGGCTGTCAAGATCGGAGGAAACAGATACCGAAATTCATGAACCACACGAAGAAAAAGAAGGATCATGACAGCTGAGGTACCTACGACGTTCCGAAGCATATTGGAGAGCTACGTTGTACCTCTGTTGGTTTAAGCGCACACTTCCGCAGTCTATTCTCCATTTTACAAACATGTGCAGGGCAGATAAAGGCTGGGGTACGAGCTTTGGAAAGTGCTTCCTATGCACCAGACCTCGTACAAACAAAAGCATAACGCAGAGCTATAGGCTCACGCGCCTGAGCCTTTGTATCTGGGGAAAAAACGAAGGACAACTCAACACATAGAGTCTCAAACACAGCTAGCCCCGTGCGTGACCGAAAGCGTCGCTGTGGTCGGCCTTCCACGATTGGCCGAACGCTGACTATGACGTCGGAAAGGGGATTTATCATCGACGGAAATAAGAGGAATGAAAGAACTTTAATTTTGACGGTGTTGACAGTGTTCCTTTGAGAGCGCAATGATTTCAAGCTTCCACCATGCTAATAACAAACACCATCGAACTTGTTGTTTGCAAGGTAATGACGTCACAAGGGGGAACCACAGGAGGGCGCCACCAAAACATCTCGCCGCTAATAGACCTTTCCAAAAAAGAGCGTGTGGCCGGTGCCATATTGAGTGTTCGTGCGTATGGCGCGTGCTTTCCTCGCTTTGCGAAGCGACGAACACGCAGTGTGCTAGGCTGTGAAGATCGCCCGCTGGACTGTGATTCTGTAAACATTGGAAAGGTCTATAGCCGTGCACGTCAACCTCTTGAGTCTTGTTTATTTAGGGAGTATTCACTGGCGGCCATATCTGTGTGCGCGGCTGCTGAGCGCGTGCTGACGGCGGGATTCCACAGTTCTTTTGCAACGTGCATTCCACACTATCAAGATTGCCGGTCTTCGCAGGCTATTAATGTAAGCTCGTTCTGAGCATGCGCCCTAAACATCGCCCTCAAATATGGCGTCCAGTGAATTCCCCCTATACTCGGGAATAACGTTCTATGGCAATGCAGCTGCTGCGAAGATCAATTACGTCATATGACTACGCGACGTAGTAATCAGACATAAGTAATAGTAAGTAGTAAGGTTATGAGTAGTCGTTCACGAAAATATTTTGTTGTTTTCAATCTCATAACTCTAAAATATTTTAAACAAGACGTTCCAAGGCATGTTTCGCAATAACGTTGCAACACTAAGCGCAGGGGGATAATAAGACTGATCACCGGATTACCCTGGGGCGTCCTTTATACGCCATATTATTCGCATAGATCTATTAAAATTTAATTTGCAGCTGGTATAGCTTCAAACGGACAATCAGACAGGTTTACCGTCCTCCCAAACACGTTGTTCACAGTAAAAGCGAACACAGCGATATTAAAGTTGTTTAAGCCTTTGGTTGATGATTTAAAACAAGGCAAACGGGAGGATTCAAAAGTATGAAAAGAATAAATAGGAATTTTCCACGCTCGTTAAAAGATTAGCGGAAGAGACATAGGTGACGTCGCGAATCAAGTTCTTGTTGAAGAACCATAAAATGGGGTTCGCTCTAAAAGTAGCAGTCAATAAAAATGGAGCTTGGTAAAAGGCGTCGTCTGTTCTTTCCTTTTTTTTTAAATTTTTTCCAGAGGTGTTTTGCAGGAGTAGAGGTTGAAGTACACTGCCACCAGTGTTATAGGCGTTACCTCGAAAAAGTAACGAAATACGTTACTCGTTACTTGCAAAAAAGAAAGAAACGCGTTACACACCTACGTTACCTCAAAATAAACGTAACGCTTTACCGTTACCGATAACAAGTAGCGCACGTTACTCTTGCGTTCCATTTTATTTCTAATTTGATGGTAACAGTTTTTTTTTTTTTATGCGACACCGTTTTCTGTTACTGACACAAAGGGCGTTGGCGTTTTTTTCTTTTTTTTCTTTTTTTTTTTTTTTAAGTGGGCCTTTTTGGGCGCAAAAAAGACAGGCAACATTTTGAGGGCATGTGGAAAGCGTGCAATAATTATTGACTTGGCGCATATAATTCGTGTCAGCTTTAGTCCATACGCAGCCGACGCTACGAGCTAATGGGACCGATCATGCAGCTTAAAAAGGGCAAGTTTCTGGGCCTTTTTGTTCATGATTGGTGGAGCGATGATAGAACACGTACAAACACGCGACTTCACACCACGATGGTTAAACGAAGTATAGAAACACGAAAAAAAAATTAAGCATACTTCTTCCAGGTCTTGGGGGAAAAAAAGATGGGGCGAGTAACGTAACTCTGTTACCCTTTACTCAAAATAATTAACATAAGTACGTTACCCGTTGCTGACTTGAGAAAGTAACGAGTGCGTTACTACGTTACCGAAAAAAAGTAATGCGTTACTTGTAATGGCGTTACTTGTAACTCGTTACAGCCAACACTGACTGCCACGAAGTAACTCGGCACAGTTGGTTGAGCTGCTGTATCCCCATCACATAAAACGGTGTAATATGATATCTTCAGACATCGAGTACCTTTATTATTCCATGGAGCATTATGAACTTTTAGTAACAGTGTAAAAAGGGTTTGAAGAGTTCCTTCTAAGATTTTAATCGTCCTCTGGTTTTGATGTAGACGTTTTATTTATTTATTTTTTTCTGTCAATAGACCTTTATCTTTTCAACTTCTTCCTCCTTAGCTTTCCTCCTTGACTCGAAAGCAGAATCAGAAATCACGTGTTCGTGACGTAGTATTTCACCGGAACGGATGACTCCAAGCTTCCACCGACCTTTTTAAGCACAGGGAACTTGTCATTTGCTGGGGATATGTGCAGTCACGGCACACAGTGGCCACGAACGGGAATCCAAATATTCGTCGATAAATTGATCGTTGGCGAGCGCATGGGTCCGAGTGACGCAGTGCTCGTGTGCAATGTGTGAGCTGGATTCAGTTTACGTGCTTGGATACCGTGGATGCATTACAGTGAAGAGGCGGAGAGCTTTCGAAGGAAAGGAGGAAAGGAAAAGTCCGCTATATTTTGTTTAGAAGTTCCTTCCGAAAAAATGAAAGCCGTTTACAACTCCCTGTAACGCCGAATTGGAGCGCAGCTCTGGAGGAGGAGGAGGGAAGGGTAATCAGGGGAGGGTATACCCCTCCCCCTCCTCCTCCCCTCATTCTTCAATCTCCTCCGGGGGGGGGGGGGTCACGTGACCTCGGGGGGAGGGGGGTCACGTGATCTGGGGGGTCACGTGACCCCCTCCCCCTCCTCCCCCAGGTCACGTGCCCCCCTCCTCCCACGTGCCCCCCTCCTCCCCCGAGGTCACGTGACCCGGGGGGGTCACGTGACCTGAGGGGTCACGTGACCCCCCCTCCCCCTTCCCCCCGAGGTCACGTGACCCCGGGGGAGGGGCTCGCGCGGTGCATTATGGGATATTTCCCATAATGCACCGCGCGGTTACGCCGACGGCGACGGCGACGCCGCTCAAGCCGGAAACGGGCGCCTAAGAGCTGCGCTCTAAAAAAGGCTCTTGACTCTCTACCTTCGTGTACCAGTTTTCTTTGAACCCGCTGAACGATTTGCGATTAGTGAAATCCTAATCTGAAGTGATTTATTCGAGCCCAGACTTCATTTCATGGTCCATTTAAAGGGGTACAGAAACCAAACTTCGAAGCTTATCTCTTTGCTTCATTATGAAACGGGTCAAAGTAGGACTTCGCCAATAATAATATTTCGTAGGAAAACCCAAGAAAAAATGAAAGCCGTTTACAACTCCCTGCAACGCCGAATTGGAGCGCAGCTCTTGAGGAGGAGGAGGAGGAGGGAAGGGTACTCAGGGAAGGGTATACCCCTCCTTCTCCTCCTCCCCTCATCCTTCAATCTCCACCGGGGGGGAGGGGGTCACGTGACTTCGGGGGGGGGGGGGGGTCACGTGACCTCGGGGGGGGGGGCTCGCGCGGTGCATGTCCCAACATGCACCGCGCGGTTACGCCGACGGCGACGGCGACGCCGCTCAAGCCGGAAACGGGCCCCTAAGAGCTGCGCTCTAAAAAAATATTTTAAACTGAATGAAACGATAACCAAAACAACCTCGTGAATGTCTGTGAAGCTTCGATGGAATGTCGTGACGACATCATGTCAGTAAGAGAAGCGCCACAGCGGGAAGTACGCTCACTCATAGAGATTACTTAGGCCTGAACGTAGTTTTGATTGATAGTGCAATTCAATGCGAAGGTGCAAGTGAGCTTGACAAGAATGACGAAAATGATCCCTGGAGAAGGCGAACAAGGGGGGCAAAGGACAAACACAAATCTCCAAACACAGCAGTGTTGGGTAAAGTACATCTAAAAAGTACTTCAAGTAAAGTACAAAGTAAATGAGACGTGATGTACTTTAAGTAAAGTAGTAAGTACACTGGGTGAAATGTACTTGAAGTAAAGTACTATAAATACACTGTACTTTAAAAGTAAAGTACAAGTATTTTAATACAATATTTCATGATGTCCTTTAATTCCCCTATACAGTTATTTTTTAACTGCTATGCATTGCCCAGGGGTAATCAGGGATGCATGACCTATTTTTTAAAAACAGCGGCGAATATTTGATAAAGTCACGTGGCCACAGAGTAGTTCTTTTCAGCAATGGAGCCAAATTCAGAAGTCCCTCTACATTGGTGGACCCCCCGGTACACGAGAAAGAATGGGAGAATAGTATCCTTACAAATTCCCCCCCCCCCCCCCCCCCAAAACGGAGTTCTGGATCCGCCCCTGTAGGAGAGAGCATGCCGTCAGCTTCGTAGCTTCCGCAAGCAATCCTCTCATAGAGGAGTGTCCTCTTTTTAATGAAAAAAACAACGCTGCATGGGAAAGAGAGCTGGTGATAATTAATCATAATGTGATACCTCAGATTGGGGTGCGAAAAAATTAAGGAACTTTCAAGTCGAAGGAAAAGACAAAAGAAAATGTTTCAAAACATTGTGACGTTCTCCTCTGTTGTCTTTTTTTTCGACTTGAAAGTTTATTTGTCCCGCACCACAGTTTTAAGTGCTAGATTATCATAAATTTTGTTCTCATAATATTTTAAACCTCCTCGCTTGCGCCGACCAACCGAGAAGTAGCGAGAGTTCAAAAAGCTACTGGAAAGCCGCCCCCAGAACAAGCGGAGCGATGTGTCGTCTACTCACATCTCTGCTAAGAGTAGAATATCCCTTCCAGTATTCGCAGTTGACAAAGCTTCATTTCGTGATACAAAATTCACGAGACCAAATTTGGGGAATGTACTTTGAAGTCGGGAATTGTACTTTCCTCGGAAAGTACCAGAACAAAATACTTTGAGTAAAGTACAAGTACATACTCAGAGAATGTACTTCAAGTAAAGTACAAGTTTCCTAAACCTACTTGAAGTAGTACTTTAAGTACAATGTACTTGAAGTACTTCCCAACACTGAAACACAGCTATAGGCGACTAGTGCGCAACCGAAAAAATCCGCCTGGTCCTGGTATCGAACCAGGGACCTCTCCATTTAGAGTGCATGGAGCGCTCTACCAACTGAGATAACCAGGGGTTAGACGTCAGTAGTGCAAACGGGTTTTATCAGCTGCCACCAGTCCAACACCAACAAGGGTGAACGGCTTGCAAACTGTGTTTGGAGATTTGTGTTTATCCTTTGCCCCCCTTCTTCCCCTTCTCCAGGGATTATTTTCGTCAGTCTGAACGTAGTACCGAGGCGCTTTTGTGAAGAAAGTCGTAGCAGAGGTGGTCACAATCGGTTTCAGTTTCGGGTGATCTTTCCGGCGGGTATCTGTGGTTCCAGCGTGTCTCCGTGGCGTTAAGTTTCGGATAGTACTTTTTTTTTTCTTTCTCTTGCTGCTTGAAGTCGGGACATGCGCGTAGAGCACGTAGAAATGCCCGTCGGTGGTCGCGTCGACGTAAGCGAGCGATGTTGCCGGCATGTGGATTTGATCGTAAAAAGTATACTTTTTACGATCAAATCTACATGGCCGTCAACATCGCTAACTGGACAAACTCATAACTACGGTACGCTTGGCCCTGCATGGCATGATGACCTCAAGACCGCGCCGAATCCGCCGGGTCTCCCGAGATGCATCGCGTTCTTCGATGGCTGATTTTGAAGCGTTCGCCAAAATTCAGGCATTTAGAACGAAAATACATAGCCATCCGCTTAATATACAACCATGTGATTATCAATTACAGGACACGTCTTAATAAATCTGTCCATGACGAGGTGTTTTGTCAATGAAGGGCGGAGAACCTTCACCTCCCGCTCCTTAGTTGAAGCATGACGGCCGCGTTATTTCATCTCTCCGACCGTTCCAAGCGTCTGGTCGCGCCGCCGGAAAGAAACGGCCTTTCGGACCACTCGGAGCCGCTGAACACCATAGCGGCTGGCGGCCACCGAACGCGGCCATTGCTGCGCCGCCTGCCTGGTTTGCATATTCGCATCGTTCGGACGCGGTATGGAAACCGCGGCCCCGTTTCCCGACACGCTGAAATATTGTGCCGGCGCCTCTCTTCGTTCTCCTCTTGAGCAGCGCGCGTGCCTCCACTCGTGCTCGCGTGTGAAGGGGTCGCAGACAGCGCAGCGCCGCTTGTTTACGACACGAGCCCGAGCAGAGAGTGCGCGCATTTGTCGCTACGAAGGGCGAGAGAAAAAATACGCGGACATGGAGGCCTGACCAAAACAAAAGCGGTAAACAACTCGGCTCTCTCGAAACGGAGAGAACGGCAGGTGTTGCTCCTGCTGCGAGTCTTTCGCCGCCGCCGAGCTTCTCAGGCGCCGTGCAGTCTGTTGATGTATTGACCAATGGAGCAGCTTCTGCTCGTTCGAGCATGGTCGGAGCCCCGCAAGACAAGACAGCCATTCCGCTCGCGGCGCGGACGCTCTGGCGTCTACAGTTTCCTTCCGGAAACCGATACGCGGCAAGTTGAAGAACCCGCCAAATATCGCCTCTCTCTCCGGACTAACGAGAACACGTTGTTTTTTTTTTTTTCTTTTTGTACAGCGCCATTCTTGCCTACACTCGGCCCATCGGATCGATGAAAGGCTCGAAGCTTTCGCCGCGCGACCGAACTTGAAACGTCCCACTTGGCCCCACAGGGCGAAAACACGGAACACACATGTGCGGGGAGTGTTTGCACACAGTTCTCCCGCGGGCTGTCTGGAGACGACGTCGTAGTGTGGGTTAGGAAAAACCCGCGGTGCATCTTCGATCAGGGTCGCAGCAGACGTTAATGTTGGCCGTTGAGCGTCCACGCGTTCGCGGTTTGCTCGGTGAACCGGGACATCCGCCCCACTCGTCGCTCTCTCTGGCCGCCTAGCTGGCGTGAGCGAACCCGTCGAGCCAGCGTTCTCCTTCATTCCACTAATCCTATTTCATCATGCATAGGCACGAAACGTACCGCTCTTTTTCTACTGCGTTGCATGCTGTGCGGTTCGTTTCTGCATAGAGTGGTCTCTGGAGCGCTTCCGCGCGCGACCGCACATGTCTTGCGCAGTCTCCGACCAAGACATGATTTGTTGGCCAGCAGCGACATTACCTAGGTGGTGTTGGTTAGGAAGCGACCCGCCCCAAACTGCCCTACCGCTTCCACACACTTTAAAGGGATGCTGAACCAAACAGTTCAGTGTCTATAATAAGTGGCGTACGATCTTTCCACGAGCCAGCAGCCGCCGGTGTGCGCGAACACACGCAACGAAATTGACGTCATATAGTCCCCCATTCACGCTTAAGTTGACAGTGAAATGTGTGCGCTCCAGGGAAGAGGAGAATAAAGACAAGCTTTTCATCTCCACAGTGGGGTCTGGTGTAAAAGGTAACGCGAATAATTTGTCTAACAAGCTACTAGCTTTCACATGTGGAGGTGAAAAACCTGTCTTTATTCTCCTTTGTCCCGAAGCCCATACATTTCACTGTCATAGGAGTCATGAAACGCTTTTCCAATATTTTCCTGTTTAGCTTTCCTCCTCAACTCATAAATCGTGCATTCTACTGAACAGTTCGAGAAGACGGAAAGGGGGAGTCCCCTCTTGCTGGGGCTCTCGTTTGTGTAATCCGGACACATCCATACTCCCCCTAGAAGATTAGCCCGTCGCTCTAGATTCAGACAAAAGTTGCTTTCCCCACCCCGTTCACCCCGAAGCTGACAGTGCTATGAAACTTACGTGCTGCTTAGCCAGCCACACCTTTGCCACGTGATCAAGCTCTTTCGCGCAAACCCACGTGCAGAGAATGAGGTCAGGTGATGAAAGGGGGGTGGCTGATTGGTCCGGCAAGCGCGTAGCTTCCACCACAATGTCAGCTTAGGGATGAAGGGAATAAGTGAGGTCCGGTGTCGTGTGACGTTCGTTTGGGCCCGGTGACGCGCTGCGGGGGCCCAATGACGCGCTGCGGGGTCCGCGGATGTATCACAGTGAAAAGGCAGAGAGCTTACGAAGGGAAGGATTTACGAAATAATCCGCTGTGTTTTCCAAATTTTCGTACTGAAAGTCAGGCTTTTGACTTTCTACCTTTTTTTTCTTTCAGCCCACTGAACGATGCGCTATTACTAAAATCCCAATATAAATTGAATCATTCCAGCCCAAACGTCGTTTCATGGGCCCTTTAAGCGCGACTGGGGGACTATGACGTCAATTTCGTTGCGTGTGCTCGCGCGCACCGGTTGCTGCTGGCTCCTGCGCCACTTAATATGGACTCTAAATTATTTGGTTCAGTATCCCTTTAAACGCAACAAAGTTTTCATTTTGCTTGTGTTATTATTTTTAAATGTTCAGCGTTTATAAGGTCAGCTTTTACAAATTTGGGAAATTTGTGAAAGCAAACAAGAGGGATAAACCTCTTCCTCTTCTCTTAATAATTGACGGACTTTTCTCGGGTGAAAAAAGTAAGGCTACATATATCAATGTATATTTGAAATCTCTATTTTCTAAACCTGATACACTAGGCTGTTACACAAAAATGAAACAGGTGATAAATTATGTTATGTCGCCCATAAAAATAAGGCATAATAGAAGAGCTTTATATTGCTAGAACTCGAGGTGCAGAAATCAACCGGACCAGGTAACATTTCTTTGGTTATATTGAAGAACTTTTCGGAAGAGAGCGCAAACTATTTTTGCGTGCTTTGTAGCAAATCATTAAGAGATGAAAAGCTTCCAACGAAATGGCAAATGGAAACTGTTGTTCTAATACAGAAATCGGAGCTAAAAGCTGTGTAAGAAACTAGAGGCCAATGTTTTTTTGTTTTTTTTTAACGAGCATAAGTTTCAAATTTATCGAACATGTGATCTATAGTAACCCCAGTGCTCACCTAAAGCTATAAAAGCTTGTTTATCCGAGTTCAGCACGGAATTCCTTCTAGAGCATCCTGTATACTTCCTTGTGAACGTTTTTCACTCTCTTGCTGGCGCCAGTGACAGTGGTAAGGACGTGGACTTTATAAACTATGAGTTGTTATTTCTTAAACTTCGCACAATAGCAACGTATTGGCTTGGTTAGAAGTCTATTTAAGCGTACGAATGCAGTACCTTGTACTTAATGGGGAAAAATCCGATTATGTAAATAACACTTCGAATGCTTCCCGGGGTTTTGTTCCTTCTGTTCTAAGTCCTTTTCTTTGTCTGGTTTATATATCTGATATAATTAGTGGCATAAAAGCAAACATTAGGCTATTCGCAGATGACTCCATTATTTATAGAATATTTAATGATTCCAACGATATTATTATTTGAGAGCGATATCGACAAAATCCTGATTAGTGTGACAAATGGAAAATGTTTTTAAATGTTGAAAAGAGCATCAAAATGACATTTACTAAGCAACAAAATCCTATTACTTCTGTGTACATGCATAATAATAAAATGGTTAAAGTTAACCCTAATGTAAAGTACTTGGCTGTTAATCTATTTGGTCACTTAACGTGGAAGAGTCATGTTGGAATGATAGCCTTAAAAGCTTAGTTTTATTCGACTACACTTTCGAAGCTTCAAGCCAAATTAAGGAAACTTTGTATTTTCAATTTATTCGCCCATGCATTGAATATGCTTCAGTAATCTGGGACCCTCACCATAATTATTATAGGCTAACTTGGAAAACATTCAAAATTAACGTACTAGATTTGTGTTAAATGAGTATTAATTCGGAACAAGCGTCACCAGCATTAAGGCTGCCCCGCATTGGGAGTTGCTTAGTGAACGAAGACACTCTTATTAGGCAAATATTCCTAGATTACATTTATAAAAATAAACTAGTGATAAATTGTGATATATTTTTACAGGAACCGCTTTATATATCAGGAATAGCGGACCACCCCAACAAAATTCGACCGTACTCCTGTCACCCTGATGTGTTTTCTTTTTTTCCTGAGAACTATCGAAGGATGAAACACGAGCGGTCATCACTGAACGCTCGTGTTTCACGCTGATCGGCACGCCTTCGAACCAGCATTTTGTTTTCTTCATCCCTTTGCAGTGCCCCTTTAAGGGTGAACGGATTATATACTCTACAACACTCCCGAAAGGGCTAATAGTAGGAATAAATACATATAAATAAACAACAGACATAGGTTCGCTGATTTCTACTTTGCGCTTTGTCCAAGCGCATCGTCCAAGATGACGCCGAGAGTGTGGGAGCCAAGACTGTTTACGTTCTCCCTAGAAGACGGTATATCTCTGTCTGTATGCTTATCTCCTTTGACCGGCAGCCAGCAGCCAGATGTGTTTGTTTACAAGAAGGAGGTCTTGAACTCACTCAGCTATGAAGGACCCCTCTTGTCTGTGTCTTCATTCAAAGCGGATGGATCATCATAGCTGATGAATACCTTATCTTTGCCCTCATTACCTACCTTTTCTTTTCTTTCCTATCGACTTCTCCTCTGAACTACAGATACACCTCATTCAACGGCAGTCAATTAGGTCAGGCCGCTGCCTTCGTAGCATCCATTACTGTGACACCTGCCAGGCTTTTCGGATACAGATGACTTCTTCTTTCGCAATATAGTCTGTTGCTTGTGTATCGCCGACATTTCCAGTTAGGCAGCTGTGCGAACATTGCTCAACACCTGTGTGCCTACGCGACGAGCTAAGGGCTGCGAACGACAACTTAGGTGCAGTCACGCTTGTATCGCACAGCACCGCTATATAGTGAATGATCGGATAAAGTATAACGCGATAGTGGAACAATAATGATGCTCTCGTCATTCTATCTTCGTTCCCAAGAAGCGGTTCGTCCGACCTGTATATGTATCCTAAACAAACAGTTCGTTTGGGAGCGCTTTTCATTTCGGCTCATTCGTGAGCGCCTCAAAGGTGTCTTTACGACGAGGCTGTGTAGGCATTCAACCGCTGGTCGACGCAGCTCGGTGATTTCTTCGCTGGGCGTGTGCCCGGAGGAATCCGGCATAGGTTTGTGGTGATGGTAACATATACAGCATCTGGCGAGCAGCAGAAAGGACGCCTGCACCACCTCGCTATAGTCTCTTCGCCCGTGTATGTCTTCTATCTGTGGTTTGGAAAGGAGTTTGTTCTAGAAACTACCGTTCATATTATTATGCGAAGCGAGCGGGAGTTCCAATGGAGGCTACCCGAAACGCTGCGTAACTCTTGTAAACCTTCTTTGTGGCACTTCGAGCCACATAATATATGCACCTTCCCATCGGTTGATAATGATGATATTTCTTACTATTATTATGAAATTGATCACTAATAACACACTAGTGCGTCTTGTACACTCTACGTGCGGCACCTATGAGAACACTTTCAATGCGCGCACTGGTGTGGTAGAGAATTTCGGGAGAGAGAGCGCTTTTAACAATGCCCTGACTGTCGTTTCTGTGGCAGTGCAGTCGAAGATTCAGGAGCGCGTGTGCTCGATCATCTTGAGTGCTAATTAGAGCTGTGCCTGCTCATTCCTCTTTGTTTCGGAAATGCCACATTAAGTTACCCCAGGGTGCAGAGCTTAGTTTTGCTTGTTTTGTGTGCTTTCTTCTCCCCCCCCCTTTTTTTATAGCGTTTGCTTGTGTGTGCCAGTACCTATAGCTACGGCTGTTTCTGTACGCAAGAAATAAAAAATATATATCGCTTTCTTTTTTTTACGTTACATTCGCGAATTTGAGAGGGCGTGCTGACAAAGAGGTCCACTGCCCCCCCCCCCCCTCTTCCCTTTCCCGAAATCCAGCCGACCCTATAATATTTGACCCCTCCTCCCCCCCCCCCCCTCCTTTTCCGCACACCAAATCATGGACATCCCAGCCGCCTCAGCCCCCCCCCCCCCCTTCCCCCCCCCCCGCCCCCCACACACACACACACATGCTGAAAACAAATTCTGGTTACGCCACTGCAAAGCGGCTCTTGTAACCTGGCGCGATTTGCATGTAGTTTTTGATGAGGGTGTCGAACCGAACCCGAACGGAAAACCGGAGCAAAACCGTTATTTTTAACTGAACCGAAAGAAAACTGTAACCGAAATCAAGATTTTGATATTTAACACGAACCGGAAGGGAACCGTAATTTCATGTGGCGGTTACGGGTTCATTGGAAACGGTTTGACGTAATAAAAGGTACGCCGCAGCCTCTTGCGGGTTGCGGCGCGAAGCCACTTAAATATTCGCGACGGTGGCGTCAGCGGCTAAGTTTTGACTAAAGAAACAGCAGCGACGACATGGAGATGGAGACAGCACAAATTGGTGTCGGCGTGGAGGCGCACACTTCCATACTGTTTCACCTTACGATGGACCGCGAAGGACGCTGCGAGCCACCGGAGCGAATTCTTAGCTCGGAGGGTGTCACTTGTCCTTCCGGTTGGGTGGAGTGACGCGTGGAGCGCCAAGTCCCGAGACAAGCTGTGAACTATGGATTGGCCTGTGTAGGTCGTAGTACCGCGCGCGCAGCTGGCCAAGTAGATGGCGCGCGCGTGGCCTAACGGTTATCGTGCCTGCCTCCCACGCGAAGAGCCAGGGTTCGATTCCTGAGAGCGACGTGTCTTTTGTTTATTCCTGCAATTTAGTGTTCTGGTAAATTTGAGAATCCTGGTGCTTGTTCAAGGTCCGAATGTTCTACGCGTCGAACCTTCTCCGCCGATTATTCCAGAAGCCCACGCGTGTACATAAGGGGCTTCGTGTGGCGAGGCAAAGTCAGTTTTCGCCCCAGCGTTCAACTCTGCTGTCACGCCGACTTCGACGCTCGCGACGCTCTGCTTTCTTCTGTTCTCTTTTTATTTTTGGGCACAAATTCGCCCCATTAAACGTTTCAGTTTCCCCAGTTATTCTTTGTTTCACCTTGTCATTCGTGACAGTAGCGTCCATCACAGTGAAACGGAATATATCTGACTATGCCGAAAGACTAAAGAGCTATTCTGTGTGTGTGTGTGTGTGTGTGTGTGTGTGTGTGTGTGTGTGTGTGTGTGTGTGTGTGTGTGTGTGTGTGTGTGTGAGCGCGTGCGCGTGCGTGCGTGCGTGTGTGTGCGTGTGTGTGTGTTTGCTTTTCTTGCTGCTAAGCAATATTTCTCAAGGAAGCAGAAAGCGAACATAAACATCACAATAAAAACAAAAAAGTCGAAGGTCGACGCGTTTGTCCCGCTGTGGTGAAATCTGGAGGCGCCAAGAGGCGAAGCCGCGACGAGCGTGACACTGCGGCGACGGTCGCCAGTCACCAAGTGCCCTGGACGCTGCTTGAAATTTCTGTGTCTGTGTGTGCGTTTTCTAAAAACAGCAAGTCGCCCGTTGTATTTTTGTCCTTTTTTTGGTTGTTTTGTTTTCATAGTCTTTCGATGGCATTGGCTGTCTTTCTCCTCTTCAACCTTTTCAACTCAGTCGTTCGAGCAAGTCTTTTGGGCGTGTGGCGTGGTTAGTTCGCCGTTTCATTCTGGATGAGCATCGTACCGGCGTGCGGTCGTGTATCAGTAGGGAGTTTTCGTAGACCGCGCTGCCCCCTCCGCTAAGCGTTCCGCAACGAAGAAGTTGGTACTGCGCCTGCGCGCCGATAGCCTTGACTGTAGAAACCCGGATCTCGTAGCGGGTTGCGGAGAGCGTTGCGGGACAGCGGAAACGATCTACGAAAACTCCCTATTGACTTTACATGTGAATACCGCACTTTGGTAGTTTTCTAGGACCTGTATGACCACGTAATTTTGCACAGAACGGTGTTTGCGTAAAAAATGCAACATCACAAAACGAAATAAGCATATATTTGTTTTGCTGTCCTCGTTTTCGCAGTACGGCTTCTGATGACCTAATTCTTTTTTTTTTTCTTAGCGGAGATGACGCCGTGTTGAACTCACCTTTTCTTGTTAACGACTGAGAGCTGTGGATTCTTTCTTTAAGAAACGGTTTGAACTCGTTTGCGCTTGTTGAGACCGGTAACCGAACGGTTATTTCAAAAGCATTACTAAACCAGAACCGAAACGGTACAAAACGCAAAGCTGCTGAACCCGAACGCGAACCGAACTGGAATAAAAACCGGTTAGACTCCCTGCTCTTAACCCAGTCGATCTTCTAGCCTTTGCGTGGAACACAAATAAAGAATTGGAATGAATATGTTAAGAAATCGGAAGAATCGTACAACAAACGTAATAGTTTACGTTTTAAGGCAGGTTCCATAATATGGTGCTACAGTCGCTTGTGCTGGCGCCGTGTACCGATTGCACTTAGTCAGGGGTTTTCTGTTCTTGCCGTAGTGTGTGGAGATTTGGAACAGGTATACGCTGTGTCGGTTCTAATAGCGCACTAGCGGTGCTGTTGTGCAAGTACTCGAAGCCGAGAGCGATTGATAGCTTCTTGCGCAACGCACGAACTAAGACATTTTAAAGGCCTTATGAAACGAACAACACGCTAACCATCTATCTGAGGAGGGTATACGGTCTGTTTGGGAAGAAAATCGGTGGTTTTAATTTTTAGCGTCTGTTGCAACTCGCAAGCTTTTTTACATTTGATCGTGCGATCGATATCTGCAGTGACACAAAGTGCCGCAAAGCGCTTTTTGCGACCACCCTTCGGCTTAGTAGAATGAGTGTTTTATGAAAGTTTTTGAATACTTTTGCAGTTGTCTCCGCATTTGATGTAAGCCGCTTTTAATTTAATTAGGCTGCCTTTTTTTTTTTTTTTAGTAACACAATGCCGCTGTTAGTGTTCCTTTTTTTAGGTTTAGGAATTAGAGGAATGGAATGGTGGACTTCAGCCATTTGAGGACTGGGAATGAGCACAGTGTCTCCATTCCGAAGAGTTGAAAGGAATGGAATGGTCGGAACCTCAAATTCCCCGGAATAGAATTGGAGTGGAATGGGGATGCCCATTCTGCAACAATGGTTCATAATACCCCGCAAAACTAAGAGGGTGAGGATGATCCCAGTTCTTCCGTCTTAAACTTAGATCACGCTCAAAGCCAGCTACAGCGGGTATTCTGTCTGTTCTGAGCAAAATTGCACACGAAACAAAAAAAAAAGTATTTAAGTTACTAAGTATCAAGTAAAATAGTACCTGAGAAGAGTACTATGTAGTCACCCCTGAAAGGTAGCCGACTCAACTACTAATTGCCCATAAACGTAACTCGTTCCTTTCAAGACGACCTCAAGTTACAATTGCTTCACAGTTTAATTAAGTAACTGGCTATAGATCAAGCGAATATAAAATCTACATTACCAAAACGTCTTAATCCCTCGCATAAAAGTCTTGAATTTTGTGTCGACGGCGTGCTCAATCACGGGGCTGTCTGGAATATCAAAGGAAGAGTGTATGCAATCGATGAGTGCCTAGCCACAAAAATTGAAGCTCGTTATGTTTTGGACCGTCTCTCCTCCCGTAAAAGAGGGCAAAAGTGGCACCATGACAGAACAGCACACGACAAAACAGCACGCGACAAAACAGCACGGTCAAAACAGCACGCGTCAAAACAGCACAGCGTCAAAACAGCACGGCGACAAAACAGCACGCGTCAAAATAGCACGCGACAAAAGAGCACAGCGTCAAAAAGGCACAGCGACAGAAGAGCACGTGCCAAAACAGCACGGCGTCGAAACAGCTCAGCGTCAAAACAGCAAAACGACAAGACAGCACAGCGCCCCAAAAAATGTGTTTAGGAAATTATTGCGGTAAATATTTGTAGAGTCATAAACAGCTCGGTTCTTTTCGGTTTATTGACGAAAATCAGTATACTGACGAAAATGTAATATATAAAAGCGTTTGTTTAAAATGTATAGTGAGTTAACCAGGTACTGATATTTGCATTTGTTGTGGCAGCCGACGCTACTTGTTCTGCAAGACGCACTGGGGCCCTATCGCGATCTGACATTATTTTAGTGTGCCCGTATTTGTACACAGGACGAACATGAGCTTCACTACCGCTTCGGTCAGAAAGGCAAAATGTCAAAATCCAGAAATTTGCAAGCATTGTACTCAGTGCGATTTTTCCCCATTTTCACGACTGCGAGAGGTGCTAAATTCGCGACAACCACAGAAACGGCTATAAAACAATCGTATTTATTCCCTTCTCTAGTAGACGGAAGCTAGGGCTGTTAAAAAGTGTGCGGCATTTACGGGCGCGCTTGATTTGCATTGTGCAGTTCACGATTAGATTTTCTTCTTCCCTATCCCTATCCCTATCAGGTCCCTATCAGGTCAAAAACCCAGATTTCAACCTGAAGACCCCTGCGCCCCCGGAGCTTTTGTTGAAAGTTGAACCGACCTCTCCGAGACAAGCTGAAAACTGCGAAAGGAAGTGGTCATATAGTCAGGAATGAGTCGCATCCCCCCGCCCCCCCCCCCCCCCCCCACCCCTCCAAACGCCCTCGAAAATATTGACTTTTTTCAATTAATACTGACCTTTTCTTTTTCTGCTGACTATAAACGACACGGAAAAATCCGGCAAACGCACCGACAAGAGCTTCGCTGAAGGAGGTTCGAACAATTGCACTCGTTTGTTTAAAACTTTCCGCTTGTCACCTTACGGGAATGCTTAACGCTGGATGCCGATCGGTAACTCCTGTTGTGATAATAATCGTGGTCCACTACCAACTGCCGTGCCGTCTAAACTGTGGGTCCGACAGATCCAGTTTTTTTTGTGGTTATAAGTTTAGTCATCTTCAGCATATATTTTATTATGTGGACTGCTACTAGTATTCATCATTGTAACTGACTCTTGTAGCCGCATGAAAAGCCCGAGGGAGGGTCGTGACGCGATATTTTTTTTATTTTTTTTTGAAGGGGCGGGGGGGGGGGGGGGGGGGGTTCCGGGTTGCGGAGTTTTGTAAGCTCTGAAATAGGCAATAAATTCCTTTATAACCTAGGGACAATAAATGAAAAGGTCAAGGAGGTTCGATATTATTCGCGAAGAGAGAGGTAAAGAACGCGCTTGAAGTTGCTATATGCGTGTTGTTTTGTCGCCGTGCTGTTTTGACGCCGTGCTGTTTTGGCACGTGCTCTTCTGTCGCTGTGCCGTTTTGACGCTGTGCTGTTTTGACGCGTGCTGTTTTGACCGTGCTGTTTTGTCGCGTGCTGTTTTGTCGTGTGCTGTTCTGTCGCGTTCCCGGCAAAAGTAGCCTACAGGTAATTTAAAAGTGAGTTAGTTATTCAAGTTTCGTGCAAACGATTTTTTTTTCAAGTTAGGGTACTAAATAATGACCTTTGAAAATATTTCTAAGATACCAAGGTACGTTGTAAAGTATTTAAGATATAGACCATGTTAAATCCTTCCTATACTTGAGTCAGAGCGCAGTCAAAGGCTGAAAGACACGCAAATACATACACAGGCTAAAAGCGCACTGTCGCGGTCTACCAGCCGCGAAGGATGTGCTCAAAGAAAGACGACCATGAAAGCCTTGACGTCGCACAGTCGGCGTTATTTGATTAGCGACTTGAGCTCATAGCATGCACTGCACTCCGACAGCATAGGTATTCTTTCTCCCTCCTCCTCTGACGCGCACACCTTTTATCTTTATGCTTTGCTTTTTTACACCCGCGCGTCGACGGTAGCGCCGCCTGGATCGGCCCAAGATAGCAGGCGGCATTCTTCAAAGGGTGTTGCTACTTTTCAGTATGAAGGAGCTTTAGTCTATCCTCTTGGAAGCGGGAAATTCATACCGGGTTGAATTTTGAGGCTGCATTAATTTTCGTGGCACCTGCCGGAGTTGCAAGCTCCCAGGTGCTTGGTCATATTTTGTTTCTCATAAACAGACACTCGTTCAGGAGCGATTGCCTCGCGGCCACGCTGCAAGCTGGGCGGGTCGGCCACCGCGTTCTCGCCCCATCTCTTTCTCTCCCTATCCTTCTTTCCCGCCCTCTCTCGTTCCTGCAGGCTCGCACGTTCATGAAGAACACCCAACGTCGGAATGACGTCACGGAACTGTTGGGAGATGTACTACATACGCGAGTAGAGCGGGCAGGACCAAGAGAAAAGAATAGAACGCGCTCAGCCACGGTGGGTCAGCCCAATGCCATCAAATATATATATATATATATATATATATATATATATATATATATATATATATATATATATATATATATATATATATATATATATATGTGTGTGTGCTACCGTTTGTTTACGTTTCTCATAGATTTCGTGCTGCCCACTTTGTTTTGTGCGGGCCAGCGTGTACGAGGGAGCGAAACGTTTGTTTGAGATTTGGGTTATTCGGAAATGTATGCCGAGATCGACACACGAAAACCTCCGCGGCCACTATCGAGTGATCAATGGGATTGGGGAATACGGTTTACAATGGAGATCCCGAACGCCGCCGCGTGCGGGTGGTATCCGAGGTTGGAGAAAGCGTGCCCCGCGCGCGCCGAAGCGGGGCAGTGTGATCGATGGAGAGTTTCGTGATCTCGGAAGGCGTCTGGCGTTCGCAACCGGCTCCCCTCTGGACGCCTCGGTAGCCCGGATGGGAAACAAGGCGAGGGGCTGCTTTTTTATATATATGATCGTTAATCACGGCAGCGTCCGAATGTGACATTTCAATTGCGAGCCATTCAAAAACGCGTGACAAAAAGGTGTCAAACTGAAAATCACTTTAAGTAGCTGAACTCGACCTTTCAAGGATGCCTTAAAGGGACCATGAAATGAATTTTGGGCTGTAAAAAATGATTTTAAACTGGGATTTTTCTAATTACACATCGTTTAGTGGACCAAAATAAAACTAGTACGCAGGGATAGAAAGCCAAAAGCCTGCTTTTCAGTACGAGACTTTGAGAATACAGAGGACTATTTCTTACCTCCTTTCCTTCGAAAGCTATCCGCCTTTTCCGTCGACGCATATGTTGATTTGCGTCCGTGTCCAATGAGTGCCGTGGTGGCACTTATCGTCGCTTGCGAATGACAAGTTCCATGGTATGTTTAGAGAGCACGGTGGAAGCTTGGGGCCATCCGTTCCGGTGAAATAGGACGTCACGACTGCGGGATTTCTCAATTCACTTTTAAGTTGAGGAGGAAAGTTAAGAAGGACGAGGTTGAAAAATCATTTCACGGTCCCTTTGATATTCTAAATTCGGCGGCGTGCGTGAAAGGGGGGGAGGGAGGGGGGGGGGGGGGAGGGGTTATTGTTCAGTGAAAGCTGCAATCTGAAAAAGACAAAACCTGAGGCGTGAATAAATATGCAAGTATGGAGGAAGTGAGAAATCAGGATCCAGATAAATTGGATTTACATTCTTCAGCGTGTCTGACTGCCCACGCAAAACGTTTTTCGTTTTTTTTTTCTTTTCTTAGCAGGTTATTAAGGGATGAATATTTTGCGGAGTAACGCTCTTTGGTAGGAACTCGACAAACCATCATCTTTGCGACCATTTGCGATTTCCCACGGGAAACCTTTTTTTCCGGAGCGATAATTTGCGTTTCCGAAACGAGTTGCTGTTAATGAAGTTTTTTATGTTTTTTTTTTTTTTTTTTGTTAACGGAGGCAAAAAGTCGAGCTCTTTGATCTGTTGTTTAACAAGACATGAACCAGCACTATAATAATAATAATAATAATAATAATAATAATAATAATAACAATAATAATAATAATAATAATAATAATAATGGTGACGTTGATGAACACCAGATGTTCGCGCATACACGCGGTGTTCTTTTCTGATGAACGCCGGTGCTTAAAGCGTTCCCTAGCGCCGTCCTCTTTTTCCCTAGTCGCCATCCAGTTGCCGAGGCGAAAATTCCCTGGTTTGGCAGTGCGCAGGCGCCGGGATCACGTGTCCTGAACGCGGGGAGAAGGCGCGGACGAAACGCTCGCTGAAGGAACGGGTCAAATCGGGAACACGCTCCGCTCTGGAGGCACGTCGCATACCGCCGGCCGCCCGTTTGCACGACGCGCTGCATTAGCTTGTCAACGCCAGGCTCGACGCCAGGTTCGAACCGCGGAGACCTTGGCACTCGAGTATCGCGTGGAGGCATCGCACCCCCGACAGCGTCCCTTACAAACACGTTTTTTTTTTTTTGTTTGTTTCTTTTTATATCATTTTACCGGCGCGCACTGTTTTCAAGCACTCTGCAAGCACCAACTGTCTCTTGTAGTGAGGTGAGCGATATTTTTTTTTTTTATCTCTCTCTTGTTTGACCTGTTTGTAATGTTGTTTTTGTTGTTGTTTCTTGGGCTTTTTTTTTTTTTTTTCGCCCTTGCGTGCATGGAACCTCTGCTCTGGCCCCGCGAGAGTACCCCTGCGTGACATTCCAAAAGGATACGCGGTTTCTTCGCGCGACGTGCGTCAGTATCGCTCGCGACGAGTGCTCGTTGCGTGCCATATTGAGCCGTCGCTACCACCTGCGAGATTGTCGAGTTCTTCGGGGACGCTTTGCTCTTTTTTTTTTTTTCTTACTCATTTTTTTTATTTGTTCCTTTGTCGCGCCCCAGCTGTGATTGTGTGCGTGTCTGTTGGGATATCGCGTGAGGTAGTTTGAGGCTGTGTGACTCCAGCGAGCGCATTTGTCGGACATCGCTTACGCCAGTACTCTCCATGAGAGGACCGGGACACAGATCCAAAGGATGTTTAGTCTATCGTCCTGTTCTCTCCCAGAATTCCAAATTAGATTAACGTTATTTCGATATTACGCAACTTCGCTCTTTCAGAAGTTCAATGCTTCTGCAACCAAACTTCTCATGCAAATTTGCCGAAATTTTTGTTTTGCGGCCTGACTAGTCTGGCGTCGTTCGGAACTTCCAATAAGCAGTCTCGGAGTTTAGTATTCTAGAGCCTCTGAAGTTTTGTGCACACTTTACTGGGCCCATTTCTTCGGGCAGCTTTGGAAAATACATTCATGCATTCACGCAAAAAATCAAGTCAAAGCGTGTTTTAATTTTTGCCACTAAAATGTCGAGCGCTACACTGACTGGCTAGAATTTGTCTTACTGTAAGCAAAAATGGCGACCCTACGAGTCTAACTTACCAATGAACTTAAGATATTTGTGATTGATAAATGGAAACTAAAACGTTTTAGAGCTCCAAAAAGAACGCTAACGTGACTTCAAACCGGATGAAAAGAAACGCCACCTCAAAACAGGAGTTCCTCCCGTCAAACAACACTGACAACCGCTATGTTGAGCGGGAAAACCTCTACGTTGGCAACATTGCTCGTAGAACATTCGGATTCGGGCTGAAGCCCTATCACTCTTGCGACGAGAAGCGCAGTCTCCTGCAAATGTCCGGAACGCAGCACGCGCCCTTTGCATTGTCAACTGACTGTATAGCGCAGCTGTTGGGAATATTGTTGGCGTCTTAACGTCACGAAGCGACGTGACCGCGTGTTCTTGCCGCGAATCCAGAAAGTGAAAACGATTGCGCGTTTCAAATGATGTGGACGTCAGAGACTCGTTCTGCATTGTGAAAACGTCTGACAATGGTTTCACGATCCCTTCAATGCCAAGCCTGAGCCATATGCAAATAGAGGAAACATTCATATGGTACAATAATTATGTAATGAAACACGTCTAGGTTCGTAAAACTTGGTGTAATGGCATGTATAAATCTAAATTTAGTTAGTAATGGTGTTTTGTACCAGAACTCGCTTATTTTCTCATTTCTGTGTGAGTATGTTTCTTGCATCAATATATTTTTAAAAGAACTCCAACCAACACAGCGTGCATTTCACTCAAGTAAAGGGGCGTTTACTCGCGTCGATGGTGAATCGGTGATTCCTATGTTAAGTCCAGTTTAGATTAAATGCATACATTTGAGTTTGTGCATTAAACAATGTTTCAGCGAAGGCTTTCAAAATTCCCTAAAAATAGGGTGATTGAAGACAAAAAATACTCTTTCCTGGAACAAACTGCCTGCCACGGTGGACATTAAGGATTGCGAAAAACATACTAATTAGCAAAATAATTAACTGAAATTTCCGAATTAACGTTATAATTAGTGCAGATAGACATATGGTTCCAATGAGAAACTTGCTATGCAGCATCGAAAACCACTAAACTAACTTATTTCAGATTAATATAAGGCAAGACAACATTTTGCGGTGTTCCAAAAAAAAAAAAAAAAAAAAAAAAAACGCTTAATTTGGATGCGTTTCTAGGTTTCGGTTTCCTGTCGGAGCGCATCTTTGCTCCAGCGGTCCTGCCCTCACGTGGCCGAGGCGCGAAGCTACCGTTCTCGCCTCTCTTGTAGGATGGAGGGAAGTATGGCGCACGTGCGTTGCGCGTCTCGGCCACCGGCGAGCAGGACCGCTGGCGCAAAGATGCTCTCCGATAGGGAACCGAAACCTAGAAAGGCGTACCCATTAAGTGTTATTTGGGAACGTAGCAAATCGCTACCACTACCTTATATCTTTCTAAAATGTGTTGATTTAGTGGATTTCGGTTATGCTTAGCGATTTTCTAATTGGAACCATTTTTTTTATTTCCACGAATTAAAAAGTTAATGAGTAAACTTTAGTTATTTATTTAGCTAATCAGTGTGGTTATTTGTGTGTTTTTGGTTTTGCAATTCATGACGTCCGCCGTGGCTGGCAGATTGTTCTCAGTGTTTTTTATTTTTTTTTCTCATCCACCCTATTTTGTAGGGATTTTTGGAAGCCTTTGTTGAAACACCCGGTGAAATGTTCTGGCTCTATTAAGTAGCTCTATCTCGCCATTTGTGAACCATAGCGAAATTGTTTTTTAACACTACCTCGTAAATGGAAGATTAATTACGTTACGTCTTCGGTAAAAGAAAATTCTTAGCGATATAAGAATGCAAAGAGCAGATTGTATGCTTCTTGCGCAGGAGTTGCGGTGACGTCAGAACGACGCCGAGCTCTGATTAGCTTTAAACGAAAGGATAGTGGGTAGACCTCAATGCTAGATGCCTTGAGGTCTGCTCAATATTTTTTTCAATCAGCCAATAACAGCTCGGCGTTCGGGCGTTATCACAACCCCTGTGAAAGAAGCAGACGAACTTCCGCTCCGGCTTTTCATTTTGTGGCTGTCATAATCTGTTAAGCATAGCCGTTTACAGTCTCTTGTTACTGCACTTTTTATGAGAACTAACTGAATGGGTACAGTCTCTTGTTACTGCACTTTTTATTAGAACTGAATACATACGCATATTCACAACACACGTGTGGGGATGCACCTTATGTTGTGTTCGTGCCTACGATCTACCATCAGATAGGGTTTATGAAATGTTAATATTTTCCAAAAACTCTACGTAATCATTGGCACGGAAACGTTTTCGAGATATGATAATTAAAAATTCGCCTCTAACATGTAGCTCGTTTGTTTTGTGCACGAGAAAGGACAACTATTGGTATCGGTTGTTTTTCTTCTTACATCTTGCTATGCTGCTTTAATTTGACCTTGGCGATCAAGTTCCCTTTGTTTTCCTTCTATCTTTGTAAGCCGTAAGAACCGGGCCTTTGTTCAAAGGCCCAGTTCATACAATGTACCACGTAACGTCGCGGGTATTTCTTATACTAATTAATCTTATAGTGTTTTAAGCGTTAAGGCACTCATATATTTCTGAAATCTTGTTGCCGCTCAGCACCAATTTCGGACGCAAAAAACTTGTAAGAAAATACCCGCCGTTTTACCTCCTCTCTCTCCCCCCTCACACACACACGCACACACACACACACACACACACACACACACACACACACACACACACACACACACACACACACACACACACACGCGCACACGCACACAGGTGGATATCGCCGAGTTTAAGAAAACTGGACGTGGAGACATTAACACAGTTGCGCGCTCTCGTATACGTGACTGCCCCGTATTGCCATAGGATGCCATGGTGTGCTGTGCGAACGTTAGCACTTTGATGTTGTGAGCGAAGGTAAATAAAAGCTAACGCACGAGACCTCACCAGAACAAAAAGGTGGGCTAAAAATGAGTGAAAAAAAAAGTTGGAAAAAATATTTTAACGAAATTGGGTTGTGTGCACGTTTATACATGCCTAGAACTGAGTCTGTCTCAACGGGCGACTTGTCTCCCAGCTGTAGATGAGAAATTTAGCCAGTGCAGTACAACCGCTAGCCTGGGTTCTTTAACTTGCGCCACGCAGTAGTGATATACGACCGCACGCCGGTACTATGCTCATACAGATCGAAACGGGCAGGAGTGGGGATTGTACCCAGAATCCCTGGATTCTCAAGCGGGAGCTTTCGCTCCGCGTGCTCTGGGCTGGTGTGCGCTAGCCCACTCGGCCACCGGTCCCCCTATGGAAAAAGATATAGCGGGCACGATCCCGGTAAGAGTGTGGCGTGTCACTTTAATTGAGCAATATAAAAAAAGTGCCTCCGCTTGGCCTGTGCTCCTTGAATATTGACAGGAGGCAAGTGAGAAAAAGGCCAGCGCCTACAGATAGACCACAACTGTCGAAAAACAAATCCTCTAAAAAAAAATGCAGAATTATATATACGTTTTACTCCATGAGGTAGAGGGCCTTAGAGCGATAAACTGGCAGCTGGCCGCCATGTTGCACATTTTTGACCACTAGACACGTGACCTTAGTTTTACGTCTAGATTTTAACGAAGTACCGCGCACAAATGATTGCTTATTGATCTTTAATAACAGTACCGACGAGATAAGTTATGTTTTGTTTGTTTTAAGTCCAAAATGTGCTTTTACGACAAAAACTCGGGCAGCTTCGCAATGCCTCCGCCAGATGCCGTCAGCCGCGGTGCTGTATTTTGGGTTTTTATCGGAGCTAGACACTGACCTCTGGAGCTACCAGTATTGAAACAATAGTTTATCATGTTTTTTACAGCGATCGCAATACGAATCTCGGCTCAGTTTTGTGTAAAAGCCTCGGGGTTTGGTACGGTCAGTGGTCAAAAATGTACAACATGGCGGCAGCCAAGTGGGGGTCACTTTTGCCTGGTGACCGGGATACTGGTTTATCGCTCTAAGCCCCTCTACCTCGTTGGTTTTACTAGAAGACTTTGTTTCTTCAGAAATCTCCTAGCGAAGCTATTTGCTTACAATACCTCAGCAGCCTTCATGAGGGATTCCCGGGGGAAAATCCTCGTTTTATTTCCAGCCTTCACTATCAGCGATCGTGGTGCGCAACCAAAATCGTTGCTGTGGTCGAAGTTCGCGATTGGCCAAACCATAACTTCCTGTCTACTAATAATGCCTGCCCCATCGCCGGTTGACGGCGAGGCAAATACTGCCGGTCATCACGGCGGTGCAAACTCCTGTTCATGACGTAACGGACGGAAACCATAAGAAGGCGCCACCTAAACATCTCGGCGCTAACTAGTCACGGAAGATGAAGAAACGCGGGGCGGGGCTTATGTTAATACTTTTTGCTTTAGAATCGGTTCTCGGGCGTTCTTATCGACTAATGCCACAATCTGATTTGCTGTCGAGGGGTAATGAGATTCTCGAGAATCGCCACAGCGCGACTCCAGCGAACTATAAGGGTTGCCACTATCGGGCAAGTATGGCGGTCTAAAACAGGTCGTGCCGTACCACGTGTCAGCTCAACACGCAGCGTTCGGGTTTCGGCGGGCAAGCATTAGACTCGAAATTGTCTTGTCCCGATTTTTTTATTCACTACGTTTTACGCTTGGGGCGATGTAATGGCGCGGAGATGGGCTGTAGATTTGAAATGCAAGTATATGACAGGCTTATTTAGAAACTTTGAGTATGGTGTATTTCGTATTTAACTACATATTGGGGAATACATTTATCGACTGTATTTAGATACTTCAAATTTAGTATTGCAAATACGTGTATTTCAAGTACATCCCCGAGTGCAACGTTGGGCACTGCTCTTTGCAATCAAATGCGATAGTGACTCTTTCGCGAGGGGAGTCGCATGCAAAGGGCATGAAACTTGCGGCTCTTTGCGCAGAATAAACATTGAAGAAAAAATGAAGAGTAGAACGAGGAATTAATGGGATCAAATGAATTATCACCTTTTTGGTTGGTTGATTTAATTTTATTTTTAAACGCGTTGAATTAACGACGTGTGGTTTGAAAAGGCTTTGATGCATCGACTAAGCCTTTGAAATTAATCTTACACTGTATACATGTTTTTTTTTTTTGTTTTTCTTACGTTGTATCCGCCTATGAAGTTACGATAAGCATTTTTTTTTAAGAGCTGCAACATTCTTCCTAAGTACTTGATTCTTAGTATATATAAACTCCACTCTTTATTTAGACATGGTATTTTTTTTTAATTTAAGTCTACAGCCTTTAATAACAAAATGTATTTGAAAAAGTATTTGAAGAGGATCAAATACGCTCGCCCTATTTATACGGTGAATGAAAATAATTTTCTTAGAAGCGTAATTTCATTTGTCAATTAATACATTTTTGTCGAAGTATTTTGTCTTTGTGTTTAAATACATTTTTTAAAGTATTTTACCCATCCCTGTTTGGCGTAAGCGACCATTCAGAGGCTTCGCCTTCTTTGGAGAAGCGATGGAAGGACTGCCTACTGTCCTGCGGTGCTGATGAACGTGGATGAACTCACAATGTTTGGTTCACGTGGTTCCGTAGGTTGCGTTCAGAGCGACCTGGGCAACGCGCTGATACGACAGTAACGACAGTGTCACCGGAACGACTGCGTAAGCACGAACTGCGAACTGCGTCAAGCCCGTAATCACGGAAACCACAAGACCTAGCAGAAATCGCGAAATGACCTCTACCGCCCAATTCAGTGTTTTCCCGCTAGGTGCCGTCCGTTTTGCTCGAGTCGCGAATGGTATAGGCAACCTGCTGAAAGCGTTGTCTGCTTGAGAGGATTACTTTAAAATTTTCTCCTCTACGTTGGACGAGATTATAATTTTTTTTTGTCCACGATTTATTTTAAATGTATGGGAAATGAAGAAGGTGCGCCGGGACGAAGTGGAATCTTCTCATTAGCGCGATGTTGTGTAAAACTTATCGTTAGCGGTGCGCTTGCAATTTAGGTAATCACCTTCGATATGTCATTTTGTAATGCTTAATTAATTTCTGATCGATAACGCGTTAATGGAACTTGATTGGAAAGAAAAGTATGCATTTTAAAAAGTAGTTTAGCATTTAGGTAGAGGAAAGAAGAAATTGCGCTGTGCTCCTTGAATATTGAAAAGACAAAACTGCCAAGGTTACTGAGTGTATATTTTGTGTGTGTCTGTGTGTGTGGGGGGGGGGGGGGGAGTTAGAATCGCAACAAAGAGACTTCTATAGCATGAAAGCTAACGCTTTTAAGGCACTTTAGACGGCCAGCAAAAAATCAGTTTCTCAACACAGCGTGTTGTAATTTACTACAGAGGCGCAAACAGGCGGTGTAATTTTACAGTGCACAAATCAAGAAATAAACTTGCCTCGTTCAAACGAGAAAAAAAAAAAAAACCAGAAACTTGTTCTGAGCAATCTACGCCACGGCTTCGCAGACGATGCACGCGTAGGGAGAAGTGCTGCCCACAGATGGCGCACGCCGCGTTGAGGGAGCGCCGGCCGATTCTGGTTCTTGTGCCAGTTCGTTCGCTAACATAACCCGAATCAGCCAGCGCTCCCTTAACGCGGCGTACACTATGTTTCGGCAGCACTTCTCACTACGCGTGTATCGTCTGTGAAATATTGGCCAAAACAAATTCCTAACATTTTTGTTTGTACGTTCTAATTTTTTTTTTTCACTGTAAACTTCTACGACCTGCTTGCACATCTGTAGTAAATTGCAGCGCGATGCAATGTGAAACCAATTTTTGCGGGCGGTCTAAAATGCGTAAAAACCGTTAGTTTACACGCGGTACCTACTCGCATGCCTACTTGCTTTCTCCTCTTTTTTGTGTACTGACGCGCCATACTGAACATGCCACTGTTAAACCTATCCGAACTCTGTGCCTCTCTGTTATGAGTCACGACTGATGACTTCCGTCTCGCAGACAGCGAAGTTATTTGTCCAACCGAAGGTCATAAGTCATGAGTCAAGTCTGCTGCATGAGGGCGTTGTTCGCCCGTTTCATCCAGCCGATTTGAATAAAGAAACGTCGCACTGCAGTCCGAAAAATGTTGTGACTCAGAAATGACGCTCCAGAGGGGCAATGAACGTGTGAAACGTCATTCTCGTTGTTACTACGCAGATGTCGGCGCGTGTCCGTGTCGGACCATTTTTTTTGGAATTCCCGATAGGCTAGACACGCTCCGTGGATCGCGGTGATCGGCTCTGGAGTGCTTCGCTGTACAATAGGCGAGTAGGTATTATATGGGGTGCAGCATATGCAGCATATTATGTGAAAAACGTATTGGACATTTGGAAGGACACCTGCTGAAAGTATGCCAGAAATAACTTCAGGAATATTCCAGGTTGGAGGCATGCAAACTAAATCGAGACGTCACACGTCGTATGTGGTAGCCGTAAACGCCCGTTTATGGCACCGCGTAAAAACATTAACGGTACTCGCATAAAACAGGAATCCGTAAAAAAACAATTGCGGGTCTGAAAAAAACGTTTTGCTGGATTTGGGAATACTTGAAACAAACACTACCAAATTGTTGCTGTCAGCGGAGGCAAGTCAGCCAATGTCGGAGCTAAAAAATGTTCTTGCTTAAAAAAAAAAAAAAAAACTTTTGCGTTGAGAAACTGACCAAATCAAGTATCAAGCTCAGTGTATCAGAAGAAATCGCCTTTGTAGGCCAAAATAAGCTGTTCGCGTGCTTTGTCACTCGCCAGTTTCTCTCCGTCAATCGTAGTGATTGACTTCCCGAAAGTAAACGCGCGAAGGTTTTCCCATCTGATAACCGATAAGCGAATAGGGCTTCCAAAATTCTCACGCTTGGTTTTATTTCAACCGATTCCAAATGTATTGTCTTTTCGACAACTTGGCGTTTCGTGGCCTAAAATACCTTTGTTTCTGTTCAAGAACTTCCGCAAAATCTGCATTTGAAACGTGGCTGTGTGTAAAAAATGTATGCCTTAAAGGGATGCTGAACCGAAATCTGGATTCCACAAAACAAGGCGGCAAAAGCGTGCAACGGGATGCTACAAACACCAAAACATCACTCATACAGCGATATCTCAAACGGATGACCGTATTTTGCAAGAAAAGCAGGCGCATTTGGCAGAAATGTTCACGTCATGTTTTTGCGAGGAGGAGAGGGAACGGCCTCGCGTCTTGTCCGCATCGCCGCCTTGAGAGAGCCAAGCGAAGAGAGGAGGAAACGAGATATCTCTACGTTACGCGCTTCGTCGGCCTGGGGGGCTATGTTGCGCTTTTTGGACTCCCAGGAGACTTGGAAGAAGGAAGTGACGTCAACGACTAGAGCAAACGCAGATTGGATGTTGACAGAAGAAAACAAAATCAACATCCAATCTGCATTTGCTGCGTTGTTGACGTCACTTCCTTCTCCCTAGTCTCCTGGGAGTCCAAAAAGCGCAACATAGCCTCCCTGGTTCAATCTTGACCTCTATTTCAAAAATACGGCCGTCCATTCGAGATATCCCCTAACGAGTAGTGTTGTGGGGTTTGTAGCGTCCCGCCTACATCTCCTGCATTGTTTTCTTGAAATTCAAATTTCGGTTCCCCATCCCTTTAAAACCCGCACGCTTTCAGGTCCAAATTCTGTGAAGCTCTCTGTGTGCATTAAAACTTCCAAGAGAAGCATGGTTTTTAGATCGTGTTGCAAAGACTTCACCAACTCCATTCTAGCTGCGACTACCATTCTGCTACTCTTTTTCCTGGTCTTGTTTTATATCCAAATAAGAACTGAAACTGCTTGGAAGGCGTGGTTCCAACCTGAAGGAATCTCCATCGGTTTCTCCACGCGGGCAATGATGCAACAAGGCTAAGTGGAACAAATAATGAAGCGACGGGAGTGTGCGCTCCTTGGTGAATGATGCTGAATATACAGTGTTGTACAAGTCAAAATACACAGTGTAAGTTGAGTTGATATGGCGTGGGCAATACAGTCTAAGTCAAAAAAATTGCGCTTGTCCTTGATGAATGGTATACTGTAACCTGAAGCAAGCGTATTCTCATTGGCCGCGGAGCGACGTGACCGTCGCTCCGCGGCCAATGAGAATACGGCACTAGCCAGTAAAAAAGCCGAAGAACGAACCAATAAGCACATCTCGGGTGGAACCAAAAAAAAAAAAAAGTTGACGTACTTTAACCAACTAGCTCATCTTATTCCCGTAGCAAAAACCAATACGCGTTGGAATAATAATAATAAGCTACATCTTGCGTTCCTTAAGTTGTCGCTGACGATAGTCATAACCCCCAAGAATATATGCGAGGAGTGTTGACTCTGGTCATTAACTGTCGAGACCGGCTATAATGAATTCAACGGAAATCGGAAATCACTTCGCTATATCCGCTATTTCGTTATAACCGACTTCGGTTATAACGATGTGCAAAAGAGAATGGAAAATCGTGAGCGCTTCGCTGTAGCCGCTATTTCGTTATAACCGCTATTTCGTTATAACCAAAAGAAGTGCTGTAGGGAAACGTTCTTAATTGTTTATATTTTGTGGTGTTTAAGCATTTTAAATGGGCATAGTTGCCCTTGTCACGTTAGATTTCGTATTAAAGTAATGTGCAGTCCTGTAACTTTTTATTGCGGAAATATTTGAGTATATCTTCGTTATCAATAAAGAACCTTGTCAAATCGTCGAAGCGTCAAACTGAAAAAAAAAGTGATGCTTTTGTACTAGGTTTTGAAAATGATAACAGTTATAACACAGACCCGTTTTTAGCCACAGCTGTTTGCTTGATGGGTCGGCTGTTTGACCCATCACGTAGATGACTGTTGAGAGTAAAGGTTTCGTCAAAATGCATCTGAAGGCTTTCCATCTACGGAGCTTACTTTTGCGTTTATTTTGCTTGTCCTTGGCATTTAAGGTCTGCGTTGTGTGTTCTTCGAAAGTATGCTCGTTTTTTTTTTTTTTTTTTTTTTTTTTTTTCTATTTCGAACGAATATAGTCCGTTGCAACGCGAAAACTTCAGGAGAGGTTATATCTTCGAATTCCCAGAGAGGGAAATGACGTCACTACGGCCCTCAGTATAAACGCTCCATCTCTTTCTCAGGTGAGGGAGAGAGTGCGGTATCCGTTAGTGCCCTTTTTCCCTCGATTGGTGCCCACAAGGACGGTGCTCCACCGATATTCCCAGTACGCCTCGCGTCGTAGGACATCAAACGGTACATTCTGTTTTTGTGAGCGGAGCCTTCACTCCTAAGAAAAGTGCCCGTGAGTCCACTTTCCTTGAGAGCGCTCGTATACTCGGGGGGGGGGGGGGGGGGGGGGTGGTTGGAATTTATACTTTGTTTCCGCTTAGCTCCGAGCGCAGCCAGAAGCTGGGGGACTGTTCACCACTTGGAAAAGAGCGTTCGTACGCATCACGAAACAGTTCGCAAAAGTAAAATTTTAGAAATACTGTGTTTGTGTGCAAACATTGGACAATTTCGCAGTTGTGGCCTGCTAAGAACTAATTATATAAAAAATTGATGAAATAAATTACGTTCCACGTTCTTTATAATATAGTAATGAACATATTTCGACGAAAAACGCCTACCTGCTGGCAACACTAATTCGACCATTGCACGATTTCTTCCGGATTTTTTTTTTCTTTTTCTCTCAACGGCCGAATTGTGGGCTTCAAGTTCGACCCTTTCCTCGCCTAGCTGCTGGATTTCCCTTGGCCTTCTGTTTTCCCAATTTCCACCGACAAGGCAAGATAAGAAGAAAGGCACGTTTGGGCGTCAGGCGCGAGATCGTGATGAATGTATACTCTTCTTCGTCAGGAGTCCCAAACCACGTCGTATCGCGAAGATGTTCAACAAACATCGGAGCTAACAAACGTTGGGAAATCGACGAAAAGTTGATCCGCCGACGGCGGAAAACGCTATCCGATGAAAAACGGGTCGAAATCGGGTGTCGAGGCGGAGGTCAGAGGCAAAACCTTGCGGTGTCGGTGGAGCGCCGAAAAAACGCGTACTCCTGTGCGACCGAAAAGACGCGGTATGCTTTTGTCGCTGCTATGCGTTTGCGGAGAGGGCGCACTGCTTTGTTCGAAATCGGAGACAGGGCGGCAGCTACCCAGAGAGCTCGCTTCGCTCAAGCCGCTTTTTCCGTGGGCTCCGGACGGCACCGCAGCAGAGAGGAAGACCCGTCTGGGCACCGAATATTACCGACTTTCGTGTTCCAGCCCCGGCCTTCCTCTGCTGGCAGTTTGACGACCTTCTGCGAAGCCCAGCAGCCACCGCATTGAACCTGAGTTTTATTCCTGGACGCGAAATGGCATTTTTAATGGTGTAGCAGACGATGCCGTCGATGCTCCCGTAGCAGACGAAATGTCTTCCTTCGACTCCTCTGCACCTCTGCGCAGATTCCGCGCGGAGTGATATACGAACTGCGGGCGGTGTGGCCGAAGTAGCGTACCATCGCCGGCGTTTGATTGGCCCTGGCCACCCGTAGCTTTGACCACGCTTGGAGCTAAGCTGAAACGGGGTATAAGGAGGGAGATCGACGCATTGTGAGACCAAACGTACGTTTAGACCTAAAGATAAAGTATGTGCCGTGTGACACTAAACGTGTCGTGAGCACCGGAAACGTCGTATTCAGTGTTAGTCGATTTCTGCATGTTGTGTTTCCTTGCAGTGTTCGGTCGGTTTTGCGCACGTGTGTTCCAGTCTTTATATTATTCATGCGTGGCAACCTGTGGCGTGAAAATCATCTTGGAACTTGAAATAAAACCTTCATAATTTATTTCACCATGCAGCTTGACAGGTTCTTGCCCCCAGAGGAAGCAGGGTTCCGACACTTCACTGTCAGCGTCCCAGCTCGGAAGTTGCCTCTAGTGCTATCGAAGCAGCTGCTCGACAGCATAATTCTACAATATGTTTAATTTCATTTTTACTAAGCATTTGCGCGAAGAAATTACTTCCGAAATTAAGGTGCTCGCGTCTCCCGCGAAGCTTCACAAAACTCTTGATACTGTATAGGCGCGCCACCCTTCTAACGTCCAGCTGCGTGACGAACAATTGTCTGGAAGCACGTCACTCTTCGATGGTAGATGTTACGCTGACGTTCGCAAATTAATCGGCGCCCGTAGCTACCGAAAAGTCACTGTGCTACCTCCCCTCAACAATCTAGATATGCCATCGATTAAATCAGCGTCACTGCAGGATCCTGTGCCCTGTTAAAACAAACGCCTAGAAACCTTCGAGGCGAGTGGTGGATTGTGTTTCGCAAGAATGCACCTGTTCTTTAGGGCCTTCATTATACTATTCAATACAGGGTATTTTGATACTTGAAATACATCTGTCTAGCCATTTTTTACGACTGGTTTTAGCGACATATTTTTTCTAGTTTTCATGCGAGCTCTAATCATTTTTAATACGTCAACACTCCTGGTTTATTATTTTTTTTTTTCACGAATGGTCGATCCTCCGCAGGTGCGCTTTAATTTGATTTGTGCGTCCGGCTTGCTCGTCTTGAAAATTAAATTACGTCTTTTGTGCTTCAAACGATCGTGATTGCTATCAAACAGAAAACTGAAGAGGAGTGGTAATATGGAAATCTTTCTTTAGATTGAGTCTAAGTTGTTTTGTCGTTTTCTCATCATTAAAAATGCACAATTTAAAAACAATGAGTACATTGTGTACATTTTCCGCCTGATAGAGCAGTCGTCGAAGGCATATCATATATTCATCTGCCTCAGGCAAGTTGCTTTGCGTATCGATCACCACATTTCAAAATAACGTCTTTTATTACGACCAAGGTCGTTGCAATACGGCAGAGATTGATCGAGATCGCCAGAGTTATTTTGTACTAATAATAACCATATTATCTCCCTGCTACTTAGTCGATGCGCTCCTCTCCGTGTCAACTTTGTAAAATATATTGCTAGAGCAAAGTTTCCACGAAGAAGTGTACAAAAATAAAATTAAAAAAAAAAACGTGAATCACCGTCACTTTTAGATTCCCGTCAGATAAGGTATGAATAGATGCTACATTAATAAAAGGAGACCCTGAAACTCCAGTTCAGCAGTAGTCTCTTGCACCTGCTCGATTTGGCTTAGCGAAAATTGTGTGGCTAGCGGCTGGGCCCGAGAACCATACAGATCTGCGAGAGAGAAAGAAGGGCATCTACAGAACAATGAGACTGAAGCAAACAAGCTCTGGGTGCTAGAAGTCTATGTCGGAAGGGGGCCGAGTGTTTGAGGAAGATCAGTTCCTATGCGATAACAATCTACGTTATATAGCGCCATATAATATGATTCAACAAGGCGCGTCACGGTCAGGGTTCACCAGATAAGTGCAGATATATGGTTTTTTTCCTTTTTACCCTCGTTGCTATTTCCTTTCCTGAGAAACGTCCGTGGAAGCTTGGGCACCCATGCCTCCACGTTGCTCAAATACAAATCTGAGACGCTCTTCTTTTTTTTTTTTTTTTTTTTTTTTTTTACAGCGATAGTTGGTAAATGTACTTCCCAGCTATACATTCGCGACGTCGGCGGTGCTCCAGGTATAGGCAACTCAGTTTCACATGCGCTTGTGCATCCACCGCTCCTTGACGTTAGGCAGATCGCGCGCAGTTGGCTCTTGCCAGGTGGCAGTGTCTTCCAGGGTTGGTAGGGGGACGACACCACACGGTCCTCAACGTAGAACTTGGTTTGCCTGCACTATCGGATATAAAGCAACCTACCACTCGTAACAGTACCAGTCTTGATTTAGTCTTAAGAAGGAACGTTGACTAATGTGTGCAGTATGTTCCTTTTCCTCCACACTTCAGTGACAGCAAGGCTGTGCATTGTGTGATCGAGTAAATAAAAAAAAGTTCATATGTATAAAAGTGGGTGTTGTTCCGTGCAGTAACAGCAACCGCTTTCACTTCTTCACAAAATGTAAAAAAAAAAATACTGCGTTTTTTAAACTTTTTGACCACCGTTTTTTTTTTTTTTTTATCTGTTTGTTTGGCTTAGCGAGGTGCATCCCAAGCCCCGCCCCCCAGCAGCTATTTATCGCGGGACGAGCGGGGGCCACGTCCCACTGTGCAGAACCTCAGCTTTGAGCTGGGAGGCGCTCGAAGGAGATCGAAGTTCTCACTCTGGAGGTGCGTTCGATCAGTCTGGTTGTTCGTGCGCGAACGGACACGATTCCCGCATTCGATCAAGCTACATAAAGTAACACGTGGCCGAGACAGATTGCACCTCTAAACTTCTCGAGGGAAAGACTCTGAGCGGGTGTTCTCCGAAATGTCTAGAAGGAAACGTCGTCGTGGAGCTTCCACTGTATTTTTACGCCGTTTCAACGAAAACATCAGTGTCATTCAGTAGCTTTTGACGCCGGGATTGGTTGGTGGTGTACTATCGGGTTCGAATGAAATGCGAACACAGGAGCGCGTGGCCCTCGACAAATTCTGCGCCTCCAGAGGGCCTGTGGAAACTGATAAAACGGCGGGGTGGAGGGTAGGTCGGTGCGAGGGTGTGCGTCCTACACCGATGTGTTTGAAACTCTCCCAGCACAACCCAAGCTTCCACGCTGCACCGGTATTGCGCTGGAAGTTCCGTCACTGTTCTCATTTGATTTGAACCCGATAATACATCATAACGGTGGTATGGAGTACCGCAGTGAACGAGTAATTCATGTCAGTGGCTGGAGCGCCATAGCTCAATATACATATGATCATATTCATTCATGCCAATGTCAGGTATGATCTCTAAGAAACGGCGCCGGCAATTTTTGTTAGGTTTTGTTTTATAACTTGAGTCGAGTTGATGGCTATAGAAAAGAGGCGAAATTGGTTAATTTGTTGTATAATAAACAAACACGTTTTTAATTATTTTTAGATATTTTTTTTTGTACATGCTGCATTTGGAGAACGCTCAACCTCAAAAGATGTGCCGTGAAACTTTTACTAAAACATTCGTAGTGGATGCAACGGGGCAAGAAATTTCACACTCGTATACGGGTCAATCAAACCGAAACTAAGCGAGTAAAGAGCGCCAGTGATGTCGCTCCTTCTGCTCTCCGCAGGCAAAGCCAGCTGCGACAAGCGCTCTTTCCATCGTAGTTTCGCTTCAAAGCCTTTCACGGGGGTCTTACTTCTCCCATGTACACGGTGGGAGCCAAGTTGCGGCCTTTGCCACAAACATAAGCAATGCCGCAGCGACTCCGAAAAAAAAAAACGGCATCACCACGCCACTGGGTAGGAACACACCATTTTACTGACGTCACAAAAAAAAAAAAAAAATCGCATCCGCCAAGCCTTTTTTTCTCTTCAAATTAGTCGCCCACAAAAAAAATAAAAACACAAAAAACGAAGATCCCGTTTTTCTTTGTTTTTTTTTAGTGATGCCCAATGCACCTATGGACATTTGGCACTACAGCTAACTTTTTTTTTTTATAGCTGTCTGCAGTTTTTCCGTTGCTGCAGATAAAGACCATTCCACCAATCGCCTTGTGCGCGTTGCAATCTTCGTCTACCGGTCAAGGAGTGAATGCGTTCCGAGCATGCGCAGTAGCTCTCTTCTGCGGAATATGAGACGACACGCATGCGTCGACGGCGCAGTGACTCGGTATTTTCCGCCTCGGTTTTAATCGGTGAAAAAGTGTATACAACGTGATTTGTGAGTAAGGACCAACGTTTCTGGCCATCCTCAGCCCACGGTAGGCTCTAACCTTTAGCAATAACGGCCTGATATTCTCGAATCATCCGAGATCACCTTCCAAGTGGGATTGCGGCGACTCTTTTCTGTCAACCAGCAGGACGAGCGGTTGCAACTTGTGTCGTTTCGTCATCAGTTCTTCCGAGGTGTAGCCACTCCATGGCAAATATCCTTTTTTTTTTTTTTTTTTAAGGCTTGTGAGGATTGTTTCGCCCGGAGGCGCTGTCTGGAAATCTCGTGTTCCCATTTGCTACTGTTCCCTCCCCTCTGAAGGAGCTTCTTCTTGAGGGACCCGCTGCAAGCACGACGCCCGGAAAGTGAAGAGAAAATAAAATGAGACACGACGCGAAAAGAGGGCGGGACAAGTAGATGCGCCCAGGCGCCCTGAAATGTCACCGGGTAGTCCCCTTTCCCTCCAAAAGCGACCCTTAGGGAACGGACGGGCCGAGTCAGCTAGCGGTGAGGCAAATAAAACTGCATAGGCATTCCTGGCCGAATGTCACGTTCCGGAAGATCTGGCCTCTACCTGCTCTTTTCTCTGTGCGTGCGTCGGTCTACTACTCGTCTGGGGTCGTCTTTTCCCTACTGGTGATTTCTTTTCTTTTTTTTTAATTTCCTCTAACACCACTTTGTTTGCTGGCTTTTTTTTTGTTGTTGTTGGAAAAAGGGGGGGGGGGATGGAGGGAGGGAGGGGCCATGGATAGTACTGGCACCAGAGTGGGTCATTCTTCATAGGCACGCTTTAGGGCTCGTGATCGATGAGGTTTTCTCTGGCGTGTGTATGTCTGGCAGAGTCCCTGTTCCCGAAGACGAGAGAAAAAAAAAGAAGGGTAAAAAATTGGGGATTCTCTTCCCTCTTCACTTCCCCTTACGTCATATCTTTTTGCCTTTTCTTTTTTGCGTATGCGGTCTTATATTCTGCTGCGGCGTCCTCATTGTCCCCTTTTTTTTTCTTTTTTACGGACGCAGTTGTTTTTTATATTTAGGTATGTTGGGGTAGATCTTTATTTTCGACATTTCTTTGTTTCTTTTCTTGACCTTTAAGCCGAATTATGACTGCCGGTGGGTTATATAGATATGTTGTGCCTAGAAAGGGAGTGAAATTGGTCGTGCGTTATGTTTTAGAATCCATATAAAATTATTGTGGCTAGGAAACGATGATATAATGGTTAATCGTTCGTCAAATATTATCCAGGATCAAAATAAGTTTTTTTTTTATTTGTGTATGAAAATAAAGATAATTGATTATGGACGGAATACTGCGGTTTGTAGCTTCGGTTAGGTGCTATAAGAATTTAAGCAGAAGTTATTTCGCCTAAGCAATCGTTTTGCTGCAGGCGCTAATCTCGTGTTACAGTAGCGAAAGATGTCGGGATTGAACCTCCATATCCAGATATTACCGTAAGTTAAGAGCCATAAAAAAATTTCGTTAGCTGAGACAGGTATAATTTTCTGTGAAAACGAAGAGTACAATATGGCACCCTTAATATTAGCAAAGTCATGTCATATTTTCAACGCCCAGAAAGAACGAGAGAGAGAAAATAGAAAAGCAACTAATATATTAGTTTTAAGTACGAAGCATAACCATTATATGTGTATTCTTCATTCACTTTATTGTGTTTAATAAAATCCATATTCATAATTCAACCTTCTGTTTCGCTCGGATCATATACATATTCAGTTATAACACCTAAATGTTATGCAGAGGGACCTCGCTTTAAACTTCTAAATTATTGAAAAAGGAAAGTGTCAATACCGACTGACACACTTACTGCGTGAAATCGCTGGCGAAAAGTGCGGCAATCATCTCAATCCCCGTACGTCTACTCGATCCGCCAGCGTGCGAAGAGCGATCCGATAATAAAAAGAACAAAACGTACTTTTCATGATTTTATCAATTACTGGCACTATAGTGAATCGCTTCCCGTAGGTGATTTCGGAACCGTCGAACGAACAAACGCTTCGTGGGGAATCATCCGGCGTAGATAAATTGGGGAAAAAAAAAAAAGGAACATGGCGGTATGCCGTTGCTGTTGCCGCTCACAACTGCGGGACACGCGATTGTGAGCCCGAACTCCGAGCAACTCCTGCGATTCGAAAATGACGGAAAGCACACACAGAGCAACGCTGAACGTTGGTATAGGTTTCGAATGTCAAAGTGGCAAATCTTTACTCGGGAACTAATTGGAGAAACACGGCCGCGGAAAAGCGCACCAGCGTCGAACACGCTGCGAGCGCCTTCGAATAGGACGGAGCGGGTAGTGCTCACTACGCCGCGTAGCATGGACGCTGCCTACTGGTGGCGCTGCCAACCGGCTACCAAGGCGGAGGCGGCGCGCCCCCTATGGGTGTTGCAAGATAAGAACGGCAGGGCGTCTGTTCAGTAGTATTCAGTATTCACTAGACTCGAGTGATCGAGTTCCCTGCCGAACCTTGATGCAGCGCTCGCGTCCCACTCATTCCAATCATTTCGTTACAAAAACACTACCCAGTTTTGTTTTTTTTTGTTTTTTTTTTTTCGTTTTGGTATGTTTTGCGCTGAGTGACAGTCGACGTTGCTTCCTTTTGTTCGCCTCCCAGAGCCCGTAGCAGGACAGCAGAAAGCGTGAAAGAAATGTAACACTTGATATGATGGCGACGTATAGCGGGGCCGTATCTTTTGTGTCTGACATTATTTACAATTTCTAGAGCTGTATAAGACGAGCTTCCAAATCAGGTTTATAGCAGAACACGCGGAACCTTGTGTGTTAAAGCGCCGTGTTTTATATGGAAGAGAGTTATGTGCGCGAGCGCCCTCAACTTCCAATATAGATGAGTGGCCGCGGCCGCGTGTAATCTTCGCCGCTGCCGTCCAGCCGCATGTGCAGTGACGTCACAACAGGCGTTTTAGTGAGACCGCAGATTGCGTGTTATTGTTTCTCGCGCGCACCTGCTACTATATGACGTGGAAACTGTGTCCCCGCACTTACACTATACAGCCCTGTGCCTTCTTTCGCGATGTATTAGAAATCGTGCATTCATATTGCCCTGCTTGTTTGGCACCGGTCAGTTCTTAACATCTCCACTAATCCCCGTCCCCATGTTTGTCGTCTTCCCGGAGCCCTGACATTAAGGCTGGTTCACAGATTTGCAACGGTTGCGTTCGCATGCAACTGAAACGACCGTAACGACCACAACACCGCAACAACCCTGACTCACGGATTGCTTCGCGAAGCTATACCCCATGCATCGCTTGCCATGCTGTGTACGACGAACACTTGTCCTGGTCGTTACGGTTGCATGCGAACGCAACCAACGCAGATGTGAGAACCAGCCTTTCTCCTTTGAAAACGCCTGCTCGTCTACTTACCCGCAAAACACTCGAAGAGCCAATCTCTGCGATCTACAAAATCAGCTCAGCGAATGATGAGGCGGGACATCTGTTTAGACCTCAGAATTAAGTCTGCGCTGTGGCATTACGCAATGCAAGCATGCCGCTTTGCACTGCGTAATGCCACAGCTCAGACTTCATTTTTAGCTCTAAACGGATGTTCCGCCGCATCATTAGCTGAGCTGATTTCGTAGATCGCAAAGATTGGCTCTTTGAGTGTTTTTCGGGTAAGTAGACGCGCAGGCATTTCTTAGAGTGTTACATCTTCAGAACGAACTCCTTTAATCATCGGCGAGTCCGCTCGCAATCTCGGCTCTGCGCGTACCAGTCGGCGTTCGTTTGTTCGCCGATTCTTTGAAGAAGTTCGTTCCGGACGCCTTTAACGTGCGTGTAAAACAAAAGTACAAGTACTTGTTTTTATGCAATATTAGTTTTCTTGTTTTCTGTGGAGCTCGCTAGAGCGCTGCTGCACTCTTAAAAAAGCCCGTGCGTCTGCTTTCCCGCACAACACTGCGACTGCGTTTTTTGGTCTAAAGATATGTTTCGGCATCGTCATTCGCTGAGCTGCCTCCGTAAATTACGGTGATTGGCTCTCTGAGTGTTGTGCGGGAAAGTAGACGCACGGGCTTTTTTAGAGTGTGGGAAGTATGTTGGTACGTCAGCGTGAAAAAGGCGTTTATTCTAGTGAGGAAGCAATTCGAGACCGAGTCTACTTGGAAATGCTAGCCCTCTGTTGGGTTCACTTGCTTTCTTCGCCTTAGGAGCAAGGAAAGGGGGGGGGGACGACGACTTGTGTTTCGAACTCCCAAGTGGTTGCGCGGCTTGCGCGTGATGGGTGGTTCACTTTCTCGATTGGAAGGGCCCGTCAAGACGAGACTCGGACGTGCAGTCACGTTGTCCGGGAAAGACTAGGCCAAGACTCTGAACCGTTGCCGAACCGCCCCAACTCCGAAAGAAATAGAAAGATCACGTGTTGGCTTCGAGACGCGGCGGTGCGCTCGACGCACGCCAGTCGGCTTGGAAACCGAGACGGGTCTGGGCGGGTGCCGCTCGACCGGAATTCAATTAACTTCTGACGAGGCACGCGTCTCTCTGTCCAGGTCGAGGTGTATTGAGACACGCGAAGCGCGGGATTACCACGCTGGCAGAGGCGATCAGACGCGACGACCGGGATCCCATCGCGGGCAATCTGGCGCACTGCCCAATTATAAAGCCGGGCATACGAGATGTCGTGCCCAGTGAGTTAAGTGGCAGCCCTGTTTTGTTGAGACTCGGGTAAAAAAATGGGATAGCGTACGGAGCATTTTTTGTTCGCAGTTCATCTCGTATAAGCTATACGCCCCCGTTCCCAGTTGGACAGGAATTAGAGAATCAATCAATCAATTTTTCTTTTTTTTTATAAAGAAATATGGTAGTTGGGGCAAAAAACTGCAGCAAGTGCAGCTTAACGAGTCTCCCAGCTCCGTTATGACAGTACGGGTTATCGATAAGATATATCCGTTGTCTCCTTAGAACTTCTCAATACAAAAAGGTGTTTTTTTTTTTTTGTTTGGTTTTTTTATTGGTGAAACGGAGAAAGCTGGTATTCAAGGCTCCTCAAAATTCCAGCTTCCGACGCTCGCTGTACGTATCAATGCATTGGCGTTGGGCGTGATATGGCGTCTTGGTGTGTACGACACGAGACGGCGGCGTCTGTCAGTGGGTTTCCACCCGTGGGTCGGGCTAGATGGCGGGCAGAAGCTGAACTTTCGCTGGTTCTTGTCTATTCTAATCTTCCGTTCTCGAAAGAGAAAAAAAAGGCTCGAGGTACACCTAAACACTTCTTAGGAGTTGTGAATGCGAAAGCACGCACGCCGCTCTTCGCTCCCTTCTTTCGTCTGCGGCGTACGGCGCGCTGACCTTGGGCGTGGAGCGGTGGAGCCGCTGCCTCGCGGACACGCAGCGCCATCGGCTGAGCGATCGTTGAAACTGACGCGCAGCGACCATTGGGAGCCTCGTCGACGCGCGCCAACCAATGGGACCAAATTCGAAAAATCATCAGCTTTACTTCGCTCCTTTGGGATCGGGGAAACTATAGACCTTTCCAATGTTTACAAAATCACAGTCCAGCGTTCGATCTTCACAGCCCAGCACGTGCGTGTTCGTCGCTTCAGAAAGCGAGCAAAGCACGCGCCATACGCACGAACGCTCACAATGGCACCGGCCACAAGCTCGTTTTTGGAAAGGTCTATAGTCTGTGACAGGTCAAGAACGAAGTGGAAGCTCCTCCCACCTCTTCCCACTTTAGCGGAGCGAATGCTGGAGAGGAGGCTACTTTCTCCCCAGCGTTCGCTCTGCCGAAGGGGAAAAAAGGTGGGAGGAGCTTCCGCTTCGTTCTTGACCTGTCACCGACTATAGGTGGCGTGTCGAGGGTTTTCGCGTAGTGTCATAGCTGGGAGCAGGCTACACTTGAAGAAAGGATTTAAGGTGCCGTTTTCGCGCTTCAAACTGATGACGTCGGCTCGCTCCATTAGACAGTTAATGCTTTCGCATTAAAATATGTTTCCTTCTAAAATCCTTTCGTGTCCACGAGTCCACGCTAGAGTCACTTACTATAAACTTATGGTGTGGCGAGTCCCATGCACCCTATAATCGTTCCTTAGCCAAAGATGCAGCCAATGAGAACGCCGAAGAACAAATATCGAATCAAAAAGCACGATCAAAGTTGACCCCGCCCTGCCTTTCTTCAGCTGTCAGCGACTCCAAAAGTTGGACGCGGGACAGCAACCTAGGTTAATGACCCGTCCGAAGTTTATAGACTGCCGCCGGGCAACTGCGGGGTGCTGCCTCATTGCCAACGCACCGCAACTTTGACGTTGGCGTGATTTTATGTGTGTGTGCGCGTGCGCGCGTGCGTGTGCGTGTGTGCGCGCGCAACGAACTAAACGTTTTTTTTTTTTTTTACAATGTCATTCCACCACATTGACGGCTGCGCTTGAGTAAATCGCGTGGATTCAAACCCGTTTTAATCCAGTTGGTCCTGGAAGCTATAGCTGAATGAGCGGAAGGGAATCGTGTTCGTGTACGTAATCAAGGTATGGAGGCAACGGTTGCCTAGGTTCACTCTAAGGAATGCCTGCGCGTCTACTTACACGCAAAACACTCAAAGAGCGAATCTCTGCGATCTACGAAATCAGCCCAGCGAGTCATGATTCGGAACATCTGTTTAGACCTCAAAATTAAGTCTCCTCTGTGGCATTACGCAATGCAAGCATGACGCTTTGCATTGCGTAATGCCACAGCGCAGACTTCATTTTTAGGTCTAAACGGATGTTTCGCCACATCATTCGCTGAGCTGATTCGTAGATCGCAGAGATAGGCTCTTTGAGTGTTTTGCGGGTATGTATACGTGCAGGCATTTTTTAGAGTGTAGATGCCTGCGTGCACTCCCTCCCGATACCATTGCACTCGAACTCGTTGCACGCGGAACACAGGTTGCATTCACGTGATTCAAAAGTCTTTTTTTTTTGCTTTTTTGTGTGTGTGCGTGCGTGCGTGCGTGTGTTTGTGTTTGTGTGTGTGTGTGTGTGTGTGTGTTTCAAGGGCAGGCCTTTGTCTGGGATGTCTTCCACAAAAGCCCCATTAATAAGGCGTGTGGACAAGTGTTACCCTCTCGGGGCACACGTATACGGACACTCTCTCTGAATGTCGTCATCCTGCGCTGGTGCAAAGTTCGTGTAGGTCTTTTTTGCACCGACCACTTCTCACCGAATCCTAATTAGTCGATAGGTATGTATTCCCTGCGACCTCATGGCGTTCCTATAGGTGCTCGCTCCCATCGTCATCCCGGCGGGTGCGTCGCTCGTCCTTATGCACCTTTTCTTTTAATTAATGACCTGCCTGATGTCGTTAGTGCGACGCACGCAATTATCTACGATGGCGAGACCATGTACACCAAAACAAACCCCCCCCCCCCCCCAAAAAAAAAAAATGAAAACAACGAAAAAAGAAAAAGAAACCACGTTACGCCTTTCTTTTCACAATGGACCCTTCTGGTGTCGGGGATGAACTGGGGTGTTCCATTTTATTAAGCGAGCTGAGGGGTCGATTGCTAATTGGCAGTCATTGCATAATGAAGAGGCCGAACGTGGCTCGACGCGATGGCCGGGGGGGGGGGGGGGGGGTGCAAAAAGACGAGCTGCATGTTTTAGAGTGGCCCCGTCTCGCGTACCCGAGGGTACGCCCTTTGGTTGGTCGGCCGCGCCTGTCCGCCGTCCGGTCTGCATATTGCACGCTTCGCCTCATTCTCCGCAACCGCCCCCTCCTTGTGCTCCCGGGCTCGTCGGCACTGCCACCGGCCGCAGGAATGCCACGGAGCTTTGCAGCCCATGGCCGCGACACTTGCCCGGCGGAGCTCCCCTCACAAAGGTCTGCTCTCATCGGAAAGTTAATGCGGCGTGACGTTCAGTCGTGTCAAACGGCATTCACGTGGTGTTCAACAGAGCTCCCCCGCTTTGTCGGTGATGTGGAGTCACGGGGCTTCCGTCTTACCAATTCCGAAGCAAAACACATTATACGTCTGGCGGGCTTGTGTCAATGTCCAGAAGACGGGGCAGAGATCACTGCGTTCAATGGGGTGCCGTAAAATCAGCGTCGATATTTTTATAAACTCCCTAACCTCTATTTCTTCTCTCTTTTTTATTTTCTTTAAAACCGGTTTATTTTATTTTTTGTTTACTTCGTTGCCCTTCAAGTCCGTCCGCAGCCCCCGCTACAATCAAGCACTGCCCAAAGTGCTTCGCTTCACCTTAAATTAGCGCGCAACCGATGTTATACGAGCCGAGGGTCCAATCGAGGCAGCACCGAGAGCGTAGCATCACCTCGTTGGCCGTCTTTCGACCGTGCGCGTCTCATTCGCCGGCTCACCCTAACCAAGCACAGGGAGTGCGCCGTGGCGCCGCCATCTTGCTGCTGATGTGGGCAGATCGTCTGATAGTCGAAACTTGCTGATGGCGTACCGCGGTTGCCCGACTGGCACCAAAACAAAGTGGTTTCCATCCACGGTGGCCAGACTACCTCTCGAAGCGCGCGTCTGCTGGCAAACGTCTATAGTCTCTGTGTCTGCTAGGCTTTGACAGCGCCCGACTTTAGCTGAAACGAAGTGTAGGCCGCTTGCGTTGCCCAGGGGGCGCTACACAAAGGAACTCGTTAGGACTCGTTGTTCTGGGTCGTACAATCTTGAGCGTCTCAAACTGCCACGCATATACATAGGGCGTGTACACTGACGCTTCGGTCCCACTTTGGACGCTCCGCAAAAATCGGTTTCTCAACGTGCCGCGCTAGGACTTACTGCAGAGGTGCCCGAAGGTGGTGCATTCATTAAGTTAGAGTATGAATACACGAAACCCCCGGAGCCAAAAAAAAAAAAATAGTTTTGTCTATAAAAATATTATCGCTAAGCTTTTTTTTTTTTTTTGGTCATAATCATCAAAAACTTGCTTTGGTCTATTCTTGTTCATATTACGACTGAAATATCGGTGAATGGGAAAGAAAATGTAATTGTCTTACGTATTCTTCACTTTATCTGGCCCAAATAAGTTCCACAGTGACACAAAATATTATTTAAGTGTACATGCAAAGTATAGGGAACACGTTTTTTTTGTGTTTTTTTTTTCGTGATTTACTAAGGTGAGCCAATCTTTCCACAATTTTAGTGGAAGCTTCTACCACCTTCGGGCACCTCTGCAGTAAATCCTAGCGGGTTACGTTAAGAACCGGATTTATCCGAAACCGTTCAAAGTGGGATCGAAGCGTTAAGGCCCGTTCACACTCTTACAACCGAGTACGACCGAGAGAGACGAGATCTGTTAAAACTTCTTAAAATTTCTTAGGACGAGAGAACACACTGGCACGCTGGCGCCATCTATGCGGTGACCCTGGAAGTGCATTTCACAAGAGCGAAATTTTTGCGGGATTTCCGAGGTCAAATGCGCGTAATACCTATAAGAAAGGCTCTTTTATAACGTTGGCAAAAGTTTTTCGAGCCAAGAAAGAAAGGATAATGCGCGTCAGAAATAGAAAATATGCCGAACCGCCAAGTTTATACCGCTACCCAATAGATGACGCCAGTGTGTCCTCTCGTTGTAAGAGGTTTTAAGGAACCCAGTTTTAAGAGGTCGCAAGAGTGTGAACGGGCCTTCAGTGTACACTGTTCACGACGTAAAAACGTGACTGCTCTAAAAAAAAAAAAAAAAAAAAAAAAAAGCATTTGGGCGTTAGATGTTTTGACGTCACCACTCAGAGCTAAGAGCCGCTTGCCCTAGCGGTGGGGCATGAATATGGCACTTTGGGATTGTTTAGCGGCGTTGAATCTAGCCGAGTTCGGATGTCGAAAGGTGTTTTTTCCATTCTTCAGCACTACACAGAAATATAAAAGCTTAAGGCCCGTTCACACGATGCATTTTGTTCGCGCATCTAGTGTCGCGAAATGTAGTTTCGCGAAATGGTTGCGCCGTCTGAACGAGTCCGAAAAGGACGCGCGCATCTAAAAAAGGTTGCGCGCACACCTCGCTTCTGGAGCGAGCTTTTGCTGAAACTTTTCCGAGTCCTGTCAATCACTCTGAGGGCGCCGCCAATGGCCGCTCAGAAACGCTCTCACGTGGCCTTTGAGGGGGGAGCGAGCTGTTTGAGAAGACCGCTTCACTGGCGGTGTTGTAGCCGAGCCAAATCCGAAAAAAACCGAAACCACGAACGATGGATACTGCCGGCGCTTCCGAACCCAGGATCCTGGATTCAATTCCCACCCCTGCCCGTTTCGATCTGGATGAGCATCGTACCGGCGTGCGGTCGTGTATCACTACTGCGTGATGCACGTTAAAGACCCCAGGCTAGCGGTTGTACTGCACTGGCTAAATTGCTCATCTACAGCTGGGAGACTCGTCGCCCTTTGAGGCAGACCAAGTTCTAGGCTGTATAAACATACACACAACCCATTTTTTTTTTTTTTTTTTGCCGGCGCTTCCGCAAGCACGTCAAGCACCACTGAAGGAAAAGTGAGTAGCATATCGGAAAAAAATCCAGCGATGGACGAAGACAATTAGCGGGAGTTGGCGAGATTAGAATAGTGCTCATAGCGTTGTTGTCGCGACGATACCGCTGGATAAGAGACCATCGAGTAAACTGAAACCAAGTTTGCTTTGTTTACAAGCGAACGTGAAACCATGTGCGCTCTCTGAAACAGTTGGCACAGTAAAATCGGGGCAGACATGGGCACCGAGAAGTAACCAGATTGGGCACGTAGCGTTTCTATGAATACCATGTGCATTGATAGGAGCTTTGGCAATGAATTGGCTGCGTACGGGCTCGGCGCCGGCACATGTCCTGCACGTACAGGTTGCCGCCTCAATCGGCTTTCCGCACATGCGAGATTGCTCCAAGTAGTGCAGTATGTGAGAAAAAAAAATTAAAGTGAATTGACTGCATAAAATGCGCAAAGCAGGTCCCCAGATAAATAGCGATCTGATTCGGAGCGCCACATGATGGACAACACCGAAACTATTTTCGCGAGTCTAAACGTCATCGTTGTTGCACGTGAAGCGGTACGTGTGAACGAGCACATTTCGCGAAACTTGAGTGTCGCGAAACTGTTGCGCGCCTAAAAGATGCATCGTGTGAACAGACCTTTAGCGAAGGTGCCATAAGTAGCGCGAGACCCAGTCAGGTGAGCTTCAGCTGCCCAGAATCAGAGCCGTTTATTGAGAGAGTTTGGCCATACATTGGTTTGAATAGGCGAGCATCTCGGGCCAACCACAGGCCGCGAAACAGCCCCTAGCGGTGGTCGCGTGCTCTAAATTTGTGCCACGACTATACTTCGTTTCACCTTATGTGCGAGCGAAGGCAAAACTGGAAGCGCGAGCACGGAAGCTCCGTGCGTTCAGGCTTTGCTCGAGCGCGCGAGCTGGGGAGAAATGGAAAAAGCGCTGGTCTCGCGCTTCTAGCTTTGGCTTCGCTCGCAGGTAAAGTGAAACGAAGTATAATTTGAGCCGTGCCGAGCGGAACTCCGCGTCTCAAGACGCTGGCGCACCCCACCCTTTGCACTGCTTTCTTTCAGCCAGTCTCAGGACGCTGTTCTAGCAGTGCAGACAAAGGCATGGGCACGAGCGCGTGGCTTTGGAAAGTGCCTCCTATGCACGAGGTCTCGTACAAACAATAGCGTTTCGCTGAGCTAGGCTCACGCGCCTGTGCCTTTGTCTTCACTGTCGACATTTGTGAGATGGAGTAGAGGTCTCCTGATTGGTCGACGCTGTGTCACAAATTTAGTTTACGCTCTAAGCGTGGGGGGAATATTCGGCGCTGGCGGCGGCCTTTGCTCCGCCTATTGTCCAAACTCTCCTAATATACGGCTCTGCCCAGAATGAGGGCGCCACAGTTTCTTCAGAGCTTCAGCGCAGAAGGCCTATAGGGAGTATTCACTGGACGCCATATTTGTGGGTGCTGTTTAGAGCGCATGCTCAGAACGAGCTCATATCAATAGGCTGCTAAGACCGGCACTCTTGATGGTGCGGAATGCACGTTGCAAAAGAACTGTGGAAGCTCGCCATCAGCACGCACTCAGCATTCGCGCACACAGCTATGGCCGCCAGTGAACACTCGCGTCAGGAGACTCACAATGTGGCGAACACTTGTAGGAACTTCAGAAATGGCGCGATTAGTTGATAATATTTACTCATAGTCACTGGATTGTTTGACCAGTTTTACTTTCTGATTTTTCTAGTACCTCGTGAAATCATGGTCTTTGCAACTGAGACGTTTATAATGTTAGTGGCACTAACGTGGAAACACTCAACTGTTTATATAGGTTTATGTCTGCAAATTATTTTACTACCAAGGTTTTTTTTTTGTTTTTTTTTTTCACCTACTATCAGTCCTTATCAGGACTCTCAAGGCCGGTTGACACATACATCGCAGCGCCGAATCGGCGCTGATGCAGCTCTAATTTGCATGTGACTTATTGCCGATGTGGTTCCACAGTGGTGCTCGTAACTTATCGTCGACCTACTCTTCCACAGTGGTGAGCGACAATACAACGCCGTTGGGTTGCTGCTAAACCGACAACTCGACTAAGCCCCAGTTCCGCATCGGCGTCTATTTCTGCGCCGATTCGGTGCTGCACTGCATGTGGTTAACATGCCTTTAAATATCAGTGGAAAAAAAGGGAACCAATTCAAACGGAAAAGAAAAAAAAAAGGCCATAAAAGTACACCTATTCAAATACGTACATATCATAATGATATCTAAATTTCCAAAAACACACTCAACAAATACAAATCCAGGAAAAAATAAACTCCATACCAAAACGCATTACAATACACAAGAGAAAGACAAGCCTCTCGCTTTCTAGAAGTCACCACGATATTGAATTTCCTCGGCTATCTCGAGGGGGTTGCCAGTTTAACTCGGAGAACGTGGAGCGAATGCTCACGCTACAGAGCCCAAAGAGCCTATAGGTTCAATCCCCACCCCTGCCCGTTTCGATCTGGATGAGCATCGTAACGGTGTGCGTTTGTGTGCCACTACTGCGTGATGCAGGTTAAAGACCCCAGACTAGCAGTGGTACTGCACTGGCTAATTCCTCATCTACAGCATAAACCGGCGATCGCTTCCATAGTCAATATTGTTAGATAGATCAAGCTCTCCAATCTCTGTAAAGAATTAAACGCATACCCTACGTTACAGCAACAATGAAATAATGCCAACGTAGTTGCTGGAGACGCCTTAACTCTGGTTTATTATTTAATTATAGCTTCTGCGCTTGCGTAGTCTATACGTTGCTCATTGGTGCATTTTACCGTCCCCGGTTTGTGAACGGTCTGTGGTGTGCCGGTGGGCCAATTAGGTAGAACAATTTTCGAGGGTGAAAGGTTTCTTGTGTGCAAATTTGACCCGCATAAAATAATTGAATTTAAATGCATTCACATGCGTTCCACAAAATGCACAAAATCCTACATGAAAAGTATATTGCATTCGAGAGTTTTACTGGTTACTCGCCCCCAATCCCTACTATTGGCACCAACTTTAGACTGAGGTCGAAAGACTTATTGTGCAACTTTAGTTACACGTGGAGAGCCTCGATAGATCGAAAATACCAAAGATAAAAAGAAATTGAGCTTCTGGCATTCGCGCGATGGCGCCGAGTATTTCCAAAGAGTTACCCAAGTCGCGCTTAGCGAACAACTGTTCGAACTCGGTGGAGAACAACTGACTGAGATTTTTTTTTTTTTTGTTAACCGATGTTTTTTTTAGCCATATGATTTGTCCTTGGCATAGAAGTATCCACGGATATAAGGAAATAGGTGTGCATGTCTTATCCCCGCCAAACCAACAAACTCGAGTTTGTTTCTTTTTGCGTGACGTTTGTCACCCGTAGCAATGAACGTCTGGCGTGGACGTGACGGGCTTTAGATAGTGTGAGCTCGATGTGTGATGGTAGAGTATGGCAACCGATGCATGCTTCTCGAGGAAAATGTAAACCCGCCGAGAAGCAAAACGAACAAAAACACACACACACACACAAAAAGTGAGTTTAAAACGGTGTTTACGAGCTCAGACCCTCCTGACGGCGATCTGTTTCAGTTGTCTTTCTAGTTTGCCAAGTTCCGAGCGCTTTGCGTGCTTCCCCGAGCCGTCTGTGCCTCTGGGACGCAGACCCCTGGCGAGAAGGAAACCGCCCGCGCGTGCGCCATATTGTCTGGCCTGGATTTCATCTTCTCGGCAACGGGAAATCGGTGCCAAACGAGACTGAGAGTCCAGTAAAACAAAATAAAAAAAAGCAGAGGACGCTGTAGTACAAGGTCAATATTTACCGGATTGTGAGATGCAGCACCCGGCTGTCCCTATGGCTGGCACGGCGAGGTGGTTGGGGCTAGTGCTTTATATGTAGCAGCATGCAGGATGCAGGCAGAGAACACGCTGGGGCTATAAATATTTGCGTGACCGTTTATTTTTCTTTTACTGTTTATATATATATATATATATATATATATATATATATATATATATATATATTTTTTTTTTTTTTTTTTTGGTGCGGCCAGTTTGGGTTTGCACGTTGTTTGATGACAAACGGCGGTCCTGCAAACATATTTCATATTTTGGTTGTGGTGCGATGCCTTGATTTTTCTTTTATTTTCTTCCGTGTCCTCACTGTCTTTTTGTCTTTAATCTAATCGCAGTTTTTTTTGTTTTGTTTTTTTGCTTTTAGTGCGAATTGAGTGCTGCTTTCATCATCAGTGCGTGCGTGGAGGCGTAACCATAATTGGAACCCATCAGAATTAGTCTATTTTATGCGCGAGGCGGCCGTTGCGCAGGTTTCGGTTTATCACTTTTACGTACGTTCTGTATCGTGATGACTTTGCTGCAATCTAGTCGCTTTTACGTCATCTCTTCCCTCTAAACGTAACATTTAGCTCGTCGGTGCCCACTTCCTCAGACACCTCGTAACAGTTACATGCGTGGGCGTGTGAGTGTGTGCGCGTGTGTATTTTGCCAGTCTGAATGCGATGACGCTTTGTACTTTCTATTCGCTGTATTCATTGCTTTCACGAAAGGCAAAACGTGATGGAAGATGGACGCTTAACGGTTGTGCAATGAGCGACATATAGTTCAAGCAAGCACGCCATCTACACTTTTTCAGCGTTTCACCCATACGCCTAAGCGTGAATCATAAAACCTTGCCAACCAAAATTTTATCCCACGGGAGCACATTTCGCCACACCAGTAAACTTAAAACTATCCTTTCGATTTTGAGAAACATGAAAAAATATATTGATCGCATAGTTGGTTGTGCAGCAAAGGGCCTCGCATGTACACGTGAGGCAACGAATAATTTCGTCAGGCGAACAACACAAGCCTCCCGTTGTCGTTGAAAAATTGCGATCGACAGAGCGCGGACATCCATGGAATATTTTCATTATAACTAAGCAGCGTATGAGATTGCTCTATCCGCCCGATGAGAACTGCCTTTAACCGATCACGAAGCAACAAACGCCGTCAGAACTATCCATGTTGCGTTGTTCTCACGCTCACAATTACGACTGACTGCAGAGGAAGAGTGGAACGTGGAGAGCCCAATTGATGTAATTATCACTGGGATTCCCACAAAAACTACGAGCTTACAGCTTCGCCTTACACGAGTTAAAAAAAAAATTAATTGCCAAATTTAGAGCAGTCTGACAGTTTGTCAGATCCTAATGTCGAAGTTGTGTGTAACTCGAATCTCTTGTTTTGTGTTTTGTAGCAAGCAATATGCACGCGCGTCACAATGTATGAGACAAATCCAAAACCTAGAAGGAAGGTGACTTTTTTTTCGTTTTTTTTTGTTAGGCGATTATTTAGACCACAATGGCGTAAAAAGGAAAGCAGGGCAGGGGGGGGGGGGGGGGGGGGGGGGTCACTGTTTCAGTGTAGAGCCTAGCGTAAGGACACTCTGACATGGAGCCGCCGGTGTTAGCATTCTCTATAAACACTTGTCGATTCGCAGTTTTCTTGAATAGATGGCATTTTTAGTGCCACTCAGCGCTTTTTTGTCCGAGCGTGAGATGTATGGTTTATTTGAAGTCATAGCGTCACGTGACTGCCTTCATCAGCGTGACGCTCGTCACTGTGATATTGTGCCGTCATGTGACGCCCTGACGTCACGTTATCTGACGTCACGTTATAATACACTATGACGTCACGTGACACGGTGATGCCACATAGGACCTATAAATGCTGTGCATTTAGAGCGCCTTGGGGATATACCAAAGATACACGCAGTTTTTCTAAAGGTTGTTCTTCTGGAGCGTTAGAAAAACTTGAGCGAGGATCTGCTGGGACGAGGTATTTATTGCGCGTCGTGCAGCTGCCGTGCTGTATTTATTTAATATTCTCTATGTGCGAGTATCTGTGCGTGCGTGCGTGCGTGCGCGCTCGTGATGATGATGATGATAATGCCGCCTTTTGCGAGAACATAGCACACGTCTGTGGTGGATGTTTGGTCCTTTGGAAGGAATTCGTCGAGCTCCAGCCTGCCGTGCAAACAGCGATTAAAGGATCGAGCTGTTTCTTTCGACGGAATAACATTGCGATGGCAGCCCCCGCTCCCTCTCCTATGATTGTAACATCAAAGCAACGTGTCGTTCTTCCTAACGCTACGTTTTTTTTTCCTTTAAAAACGCTGTGTGTGTTTGGCTCCATGGGAAAGGAAGACATCAATACGAATTAGCTTTTGAAAAAAAAAAAAAAAAGACAGTTACTGACGCTGATTACCGTCGTCAAAAGAAGCTCAGCTGAAAACCAGTATTGGTGACGTCTCGTGAAAGCAGCTCTGCCAAAGTCGTTCTTACTTTGCTTTGTTTAATTAGTTTTGTTCAAGTTTAAACTTTATTACTTTTTCTAAACTGTGAAATAAATTGGGTGATGTTAATAGTTTTGTTATATTTTTAAAAATTCAAGTATTATTTGAAGGAATAAAGAAACTTCGAAATATAATGAAAACAAAAGAAAAAAAGCTTTATTACCCTCCAAGCGTTTTACGACATAAAATTAGTGTGGGACTATTTTAATGTAATTCAAAGCACCGAGGAACCATTCTGCATCGTGTCGGTTTATATTACAAGCTCGAAACCAGAAAGCAAGTCTCGACGGCCCACAGCTTGATCTTGAAGTGGTAGGCAGAGGACATTGATAAAACCGTCATCCGAGGCGGGTGATTGCCAGGTCAAACTGGAACATCAAGATGACATAACAACGTAATCAAACTATTCCTTGCTATTGACTGTTCAAAACGAAATCGTAATGATGAGGATGACAGGCGAAGATGATGTTGATTTCACGTCAGTCACCATCATGAAAAATCAACGAAATACAATCATATCAATTGAATATGCTTGATACTATGTATTCCTACCTGCATATTCTCTGATAAGCTTTGAGATCCTCTTCTTGCAAGAGTGCCTTCACACTGCATGCATTAATACTACTACTACTACTACTAATAATAATAATAATAATAATAATAATAATAATAATAATAATAATCGATGTTTATTAAAGTGTCGAGGAACAACCAATCGGTCTTAGTGCTTGCTGGCACACCAAAAAAAAAAAAAAGAGCAAGAACACACACATACAAACACACACACACACACGAGTGCAGAAGGAGAACGTAGTACACCAGTCTGAGAATAAAAATATTAACAAGTATTAAAGACACTCAAATCAACAAGGGAAATCAAAAGCACAAAACAGAGACATGACCAGGTGTGAGAGCAAAAAGCAAATACTTGGATATCGTGATGACAAACATCAACGCTTCAACTGATCAGCCCTTTTCTTGCAAGAGGAAGTTTTGAACAGCATTTCCGAACTTGCAGTTAGAAATATCATTTGTGCCAGAGTAGCGGTTATAACACTCATCCGATCTTTGGATCGGGTTTAAGTGGCTGAAATGTCGAGCTATATAAAAAGATTATTGAAGCCGTGTAGGCACACGTGGAACTCTAAGGCTCACTTCGGACAGAAAGCTGGGAGAGTTAATCGAGCCGTGCAGGGTCTTAAACAAAAACAACAGATCTGCCTTCACCCGACGCTGTTGCAGGCTCAACAAGTTGACGAGTTGCGAGTTAAACCCAACGTCCAAACAAGGATCATCTGTCTCAAGGTAACGATATTTAAAGATCGAAATAAATTTGTTTTGGACTCACTCGACAGATAAACTGTTAGTTTTGGAAATGCCGTCCCAAATAGCCGAGGCGTACTCCAGCTAGGATTAAACTAAGGAACAGTACAGTGTGAAAAGAAAGCGGACGGGCTTTTGAATTCCTTCGGTATGAGACACGGCACCTAACGTGCGCAAGGCCGATTAAACCACTCTGGTAACGTGAGTGTCAAATCTCAGGGTTGAATCAAAAACAACACCAGGGTCCCTCAGTTCACTTACACGTGACAGTTGTTCGCCATGATAACTATATGGAAAAAGTATATCGTGGGTCTTGCGAGAAAATATCATAAATTTTGTTTTAGAATGATTCAAACGGAGGTCATTGTCAAAACACCAATGACCGAAGGAATATGCGTCATTCTGAAACGTGATCCAATCCTCTAAGGTCGATATTTTTTGTAAAGTTTTATATCATCAGCGTACTGCAGAAATGAAGAGTTTGATATAACTTGAGAGACATCATTTATAAAAAAAATATTAAACAGGAGGGCACCCAAGACAGATCCCTGAGGCACTCCAGAGCTTGCCTTGTACAATGACGAGGTAGTATTGTTGACGCGGCCTGAGTAACGCCTTACTCAGGCCGAAATAAAAAATGTCAAGCTGACCTCTATTACAAACTACTTCAGAGGCAGCAGACGTAAAAGATACGAGATTGGTAGATGTCGATCTGCCGGACATGAAGCCATGCTGATTAGGAATGACTATACTACGAAACTTGAAGGAGAGGAATTGAAGGGTTACCATTTCAAGGAGTTTGGAAAAAGAAGAGAGAAGAGAAATCGGTCTGTAATTAAGAACATCACCACTATTTCCAGATTTCAGGACCGGAACAAACACTGCCAGTTTCCAGTCGTCAGGGTATATTCCTGGCGTCAAGGAGTTATTAAAAATTGTGCACAGTATAGGCGTAAGTAATTCATGATAAACCTTAACAATTACAGCGGGTATCCCGTCATGACCTGCAGACAATGTGGGTCTCATTTTCCTACGGAACCTAATGAGTCACCAAACCCGTCAGAGTGAGGCAATATAGTTGAGTTAATAATAATAATAATAATAATAATAATAGTAATAATAATAAATTATTCATGTGCCTACACTCTAAAAACAGCCCGTGCGTCTACTTTCCCGCACAACACTCGGAGAGCCAATCACCGCAATTTACAGAGGCAGCTCAGCGAATGATTATGCCGAAACATATGTTTAGAACAGAAAACGCAGTCTGAGATGGGACATTAAGCAATGCAAGCGTGACGTTTTGCATTGCTTAATGTCACATCTCAGACTGCGTTTTTTGGTGTAAACATATGTTTCGACATCGTCATTCGCTGAGCTGCCTCCGTAAGTTGCGGTGATTGACTCTCCAAGTGTTGTGCGGGAAAGTATCGCACGGGCTTATTTTAGAGTGCAGGAACAGCCTTGCGGTCTTGGTACAGGTACACTCAGTAAATATGTCAGGAAAAACAGAGCATAAATCAATAGTCCAGACAACACACACAGCGGACAAACCCTAAAACAAAAAGACACTAAACATTTACAAGAATAAACACAAAGCCACATACACACAAAATGCTTGATGGTACTACCGCCACTACCATTCGTGAGATAGGGAAGAAAGGAAGCCAAAGCATGGCAGTCGGCTGTGAACAGCGCAAGTTAGGGCATATACAGTTTAAATTTCAGTGATGACCTTTAACGTTTTTACAAACTGCAGCGTATTATTGTTAAATATATCGAGTGTTTCAGAAAAAGAGGAATTAAAAGTATGCCCAAGTCTGGACACAGGATCGTGAAGGTCAAGTAGACGCCCATTGCAGAAGGACGCATTTTGCCTTGTAGTTTTAGAGGAATGATTAAGTTTACTCTAGACGTCAATATCGTGCAATCAGTGGCGGCGTGGATAAGGTTGTATAAAAAATATGATATCGGCAAGTTCTGTCCTACGACGCAGGGTAGGTAGTGCCAAGCCACGCTGGACTGGGACAGGGACATCAGTAGGGGTGGGCACAGTGCACGCTGAGTAACGATGTCTATAAACAGAAAGAAACGTGTTCTGAACCCGTTCTATTTTTGAGGAATTTGTGGCACCAATGCCATTCGATACAACACAAGCCTATTCGAGGTGTGGTCGACATAATGCACCGTAAAGTCTGAGAAAGGTGCAGGGGTTAATAAACTCGTTAGTGATGCGGCACGCACTCCCGAGCGTGCGTAGAGCTGTGTTCACAAAATGATCAACATGACTAGAGAAGTTTAAAGTGCTGTCAAACACCACTCCAAGATCTTTGGTTTTGTTCATACGTTCCAAAAGGCCTGTCTGAATAACATATGGAAATACAATGTTATGTGCCTTACGAATGTACGCCACGACTTTCGTTTTAGAGCTATTTATCTTCAGATCATTTTTTCGGCATCGTTTGTTAAAAGCATTAACATCCCTCTGCAGCAGAACACAATCCAGGTCTTTTTGTACCTCCATAAACATATTAATATCGTCTGCGTCCTGAATAAATAAAGAGTGACGAATCACAGTCGAAGCATCATGAACAAAAACCGAAAACAGAAGAGGTCCGAAAACGAACCTTAAGGCACACCCGTTGTCGCCTGATAAGTAGCAGACGAATCACCAGTCGAACTAACAAAGCACTTCCGGTCACGCAAATAACTTTTCAGCAATAAAAGCAATGAACTGTTAATATCTAGCTTTGACAGTTTTGCCAGTAATATGTTATGATTAACAACGTCAAACGCTTTACTTAAGTGAAAGTAAATCACATCAAGCTGGACTCAGTTAGCGACGGCATGAGCAGCGGTTGACATGAAACAGGTGAGATTAGTCGTGGTCGAGCGACCTGCCATAAATACATGTTGGTTAGGGATAAGATAATGCTTCAGATTAAATGACAATATTTTGTGCAATGCTTATTTCGAAGAGCTTCGAAAAGAAGAGATATAGGTCTGTTGTTCGACACCTTTGTTTTGGGACCGGACTTACGCACAGGCACAGTAAGTGCCGTTTTCCACAAGGCGGGAAAGACTCCATTCTTTATGCAGTTGCCAGAAATGTGTACGAGAACAGGAATAAATATGGCAGTGTATTCCTTCAAAAGGGCCGACAGAATATCATCATGGCCAGAAGACAAAGATGGTTTTATCTTTTTCACACACTCGTGCCGTAACTCCTCATCAATATAACGCAATACAAGATGTATTTCCAGAAACTGCCGGCGCGGCATTATTTGAAGGGGTTGGATGATGCTTAAAAACGGACTGGAAGTGGTGTGCGAAAATTTCACAAACGTCTGTCATCGAGTTTGCTTGTGAGTCCAGCAGGGGGATCTCTCCTCTACCTTTTCTGTGGGATTGAGAGCGAACATAGTTCCAGAATTCTATGGGATTTTTGGTTAGGAGCAACTCGACTGAATCAATGTACGCCTGACAATCGCGTTTAATAACTTCACTCCAAGATATTCCTGTGCGTTTACTTACCCGCAAAACACTCGAAGAACCAATCTCTGCGATCGACGAAATCAGCTAAGCGAATGATGAGGCGGAACATCTGTTTAGACCTCAAAATTAAGTCTGCGTTGTGGCAATATGCAATGCAAGCATGACGCTTTGTATTGCTTAATACCACAGCGCAGACTCAATGTTTAGGTCTAAACGGATGGAACATCCGTTTAGACCTCATCATTCGCTGAGCTGATTTCCTAGATCACAGAGATTGGCTCTGTGTGTGTTTTGCGGGTACGTAGACGCGCAGGCATTTCTTAGTGTTCCTTGCAGGGAAACCTAAACGCCTAAATTCTGATTTAATTTTGGGTAGTCTGTACTTTTTAACCTCTGTGAGCGCGCAATTTCTTATTCATTAAATTACGTAATTCGTGCGAGTACCACAAGGGAAACTTTGAAGCTGATGTTTTACGTAACGGAATGAATTGATTCTTTCCTTCTCGAACGATGCCAGTGAAATCACGAACCTGTTGGTCAACGTCATAGCAGAGAATGATTGAGGACCAATCATAATTGGAGAAATGCTCGTACAAACTAACATTATCTCCAGTGGAAAACGTGTGTCTATTCACTTCAAGATGTCTCCGTGAATAACGTCTCATGCCCTGTCGGACAGGTATACTGATCTCCAATGGGGTGTGATATCCGTCGGAGGGAACCAAGGCTCACGTACTCTCAATTACATCTATACAGTCTAGATTTTTGAAACAAAGATCAAGCATGTTGCCCTGCACTGCAAAAAAAAGCCCGCGCGTCTACTTTCCCGCACAATACTCGGAGAGCCCATCACCGCAACTTACGGAGGCAGCTTAGCGGATGACGATGCGGAAACATATGTTTAGACCAAAAAAACGCAGTCTCAGTTGTTACATTTAGCAAGTTGCGGTGATTGGCTCTCCGAGTGTTGTGCGGGAAAGTAAACGCACGGGCTATTTTAAAGCGTGGGTGTTCGAGGTACAGTTTTATTGTTTTAAATTGTAAATTATCCGAAATTAAGCAAGAAATTTGATTTCTGAATAATATATTAATTTTTAGAGAATGCTGAGACTGTTTTCGCAAACTATGTTGGAAACATTAAAATCGCCGAGAGCTATAAATTTGAATTCATCGAGGGCGTTGGTTATACGCTCAATACCCAGTAGACATTGGCCAAAATCATCTGGAGAGGTGTCAGGGGGCAAGTAATAAGAGCACAGAAGGATATGCTCGCCATTCGCACATTGGAGCTCTTTCCACACTGACTCAAACGATGTCTCGAGATCCGGACGCCTAACACATTCTAATGACGTATCAATTACTATCAGCATCCCACCCCCGTCTCTTTCCTAGTAAAGAATTCGCGATCATGTCAAATTAATGTGAAATTAGGTGGGAAGAAATCGGACGAAGAAATAAATAAAAAAATAATAATAATAATTTTATTTACGCAGGGTGTATTCAGAACGACACGAGGCAGGTTCATCGAAGCCAACAAGGGCTTGTAGGACTGAACCTAAGTAGCAGTGGTAAATAAGGGAGTTTCGGAACATAATAAGGTAAAGCATAAAAACACCATATGTCATCTTCAGTTGTGAAAACTACACAAAAATGCCAGTCAGAAAGTTGTCGTCGAAGTCAGGGGGGAAAACAAACAATAAAATTATAAGCTACTTTTCTAGTAGAAGGGGAAGAAAAGAGGTATGGCAAAGAAGTTCCAGTCGTAGAGCACCAGAACTTGATGATAGAAGGCCGGTGTCATACACACACACACGCACATACGCGCACACACAAGTACACAGACATGTACTGCATTAGACTACACAAATAATGTTAACTCCAAGAGAGAGAGAATCATCTGAGGAAGCAACACCGATTATGACGCAACAAGAAAATAAGATATTACAAGGCTTCTTTATCGTTGGAAAGAAGGCGGAATTCCAGTGTTAAGTTTATTTTGGGAAGTAATCTCTAAAAGGTTTGGCGGTAATAGGTTAAAACTCTGAGCGACGTAGTACGAATGCATGTTTTTGCGTTCATACTGAAGCGTACTGAGCTTCAACTAATTTATTTACACTATTTACATTATGTTAAATCTGAGACGTGACGAGCCGATCTTGCGGTTGCCGTTGTTCCTCGATGTCCGTGCTGTCTCGAGCTCTGAGCGAGGCCATGATCGCGCGGGCACTTCTTTTACTTCTTTCGCGCTTCGCTGGGAGCCGCTACATGGTTTCCCCCCCTAGCGAGGTTGTGGGTAATACGAGCGATGTGTGTGATGGGCTTGTGAACGAAGTTGCATCAATTTCTTGTAGCTCATTGTTTGCGAGATGTGCAGGCTTAATGCGGTCAATTGAAATTACCTCTGTCCGGCCGTTCACTGAAAGCGTGAATGTTTTGTCAGTTCGTTGCAACACTGCATAGGGTCCGTCATAGGGACACTGTAGTGGACGTCGCACAGTGTCGTTTCGCACGAACACGTGACTGCAGTGGTGAAGGTCGGGACTTATGAAGACCTTGCGTGACTGAGTCCTGGTTTGGATTGGTTGGATGTTTTGGAGAACCGAGCGTAACCGGCTGGCGTAGTTCTCGCAGTCTATGTCACTGCTCTTTTCAGTTGTCTGAAAAAATTCACCGGGTAGTCGGAGGGTAGTGCCGTAGACCATTTCGGCGGAGGTGCATTTAAGTTCGTCTCGCACGGCAGTGCGGATGCCCAGCAGCACCATTGGTAGGACTTCGGTCCATGGGCTTAGTGACGTGTGCGCTCTGAGTGCCGCTTTCATCTGTCGGTGAAACCTTTCCACGAGCCCGTTGGAGGAGGGATGGTATGCCGTTGTTCGGATGTGATGTGCACCGAGAAGAGTTGACAGTTTATGAAAGAGAAGACTTTCGAACTGTCTACTCTTCTCGGTGCACATCACATCCGGGTCACCAATTTGAAGCGTACTGAGCTTCAACTAATTTATTTACACTATTTACATTATGTTAAATCTGAGACGTGACGAGCCGATCTTGCGGTTGCCGTTGTTCCTCGATGTCCGTGCTGTCTCGAGCTCTGAGCGAGGCCATGATCGCGCGGGCACTTCTTTTACTTCTTTCGCGCTTCGCTGGGAGCCGCTACAATACTATATCTTAATGCATAAATGTGCATGTAATAATAATAAAAATAATAATAATAATAATAATAATAATAATAATAATAATAATATTTTCTCCGGAGTCAAGAAAATAAATTTTTGCTCAAATTAACGTAAATTATCTGACGAATGAAGTGTTTAAATAGAAGAGGATAATACCCTATTTGACAAAATGGCAAGGATTAAAGTCTTTTAGTCAGTGTCGCCAGAATCATGGAAGCAAACGAGTTATTAACGTCGCTGAAATTGAGATAGAAACAACTTTTCTCAAATCTTAATCGTAAGTCATTTTAAAGATCTCAAGTGTGGGTTCTCTTAATGTTTAGGGCCTTTCTTTTCTTTTTGGAGTGGTGATACGTTTTGTAGAACCCGATTACGATAGCACGCGACCACAGGAATAATACGAGCAAATGAGACTAGTAAACACAAAAGGCACCGTGAAATTATATTGGGTTCTAAGTTTACTAATAACATATTGAATAGTGGGGCACAAGAGAACTAGAACACGGGTAAGTACGTTAAAACCACTCATGGAGCCTCTTTAAAATGAAACCACTAACGCGCCAATCTTTTTTAGTCTAATGGACTCTGAACTATATGGGGCCAATTCCTCTTCTTTCTAGTCGAATCGCTGAATGTTGCTCACAAATAAGGGTGTTGCTTGCTAAACTATTATAAAGGTGCTGGATCTCTGCGCACAAAAATTAGACGACTCACCGAACTGCGCTTTCTGAAAACTTCAGGAATGTCTTTTGACGTGGCAAGACACTTGAATTTGTCAAACCGACAACTAGGCGATAGAATTGGGGTTCCTTGGAAGTTTTACTCTTGGCCAATGACTTGGGTGACTTCACAGGTTACGGTCACGAGGGAAGCCGGGAAACTCTTCATCTATTTATCCCGCAATATCTGAGACCGGGTCTGTAATTTATTAAACCGAAAGTGTTCTGGTACGCCTCTGTTTGAGGACAAATACAGCGTCCGCCACAAGGCGCCTAGGCGACGAGCAGCACTTATACTTGGAAAGCGAGCGCCGCCTTTTCAATCTCACCAACCGCCGCCCCCGCCCCCCCCCCCCCCCCGCCCCCCCTTCCCCCGCGCGAGCGTCTTTGGGTGGCGTGCATGCGCGCACTTTCTATAACTCAGAGCTGGCGTGCGTTGCCGGCTGCATGTCGTGCGAGCGGCGCCCCCCGTCCAGCCCTCCCGCACCATTCCAAAAACGGCCCCGTTGGTCCGTTGCAATTACCATACTGGACCGATATGAACACGCGCAATACGCTCCGATGAGGAAACCAAATGATAAGTGAACTGCACGTGCCAGGTACATCCTGCAGTGCTGCGCAGTCATACGCTCGCCTCCCCTGGAAATCGAGTGGGCGGGCCATGCTGCCTCCCAAACTTTGTCTGTGGCCAACTTGAAATCTATTTACGACAACAAATCTTCGGGTGTCCGAAGGGTGGCCGTGGGAGTGATCCTCGTTGTCTGTACTCCTATACCCTTTCCATTCGGACACTTAACCGACGGGGTTCGTTGAATGAGCCACGGCTAGCGCAGCAGGACCAGGTGACCACAGGGCCCTGGAGTTTGATCGGCGGTCTGAGGCGGAGAAGGAGGGGCTTTCTTATTTCCCCTTTTAGAATGAGTCGATGGGAAATTCGAGCGGGCTTCAGTCGGCCACCGGGGCGGACATTGATCGAGTCCCTGTGGTGGGTCTCACCGCCTGGCTTGCTCGCTCGGTGCGGTCTTGGGCTCCGTTCACGTCGCCGGTCCGAGCATCGCAGCACGACGGCAGCAGCCCGCCGGGCAAAGGCGAACCTTGGGTCCCCGAGGTAATTCTGCCCTCGCGCAATTCTCGGGGCCAGGCCGCTGTGCTGGTCGCTGGCAATTGCTCGTCGTCTTCCCCTCTTGGCTCGGATGTTCTGGAAGGCCCCTTTTCTGCGTGCCCTGTCCCGAAAGGCTTCGTTCGGCACAGGTGAGCCTCCGTCGAACTGCCTTTGGCTCTCTGCCGCTGCTTTGGCTCCACTTGGTTGTTTGCTCGCAGTATTTTGAGGAGCAACCATGAGTTGCTGCTACGAGTTTCTAAACGGCTGTCCAAACAGGACACTTCGAGGACGCGTGAAGCCACATAGCTCCGCCATATGGCGTGCGACGATCTGCTTCCGTCCGTGTTTTTTTGCCAAGAGGAACGCTTCTCTCCGCAATCAATGTCTAAACCCTGAGACCAGGAGAAATAAAATAACGGACAGGACGACACCAAACCTCAAGTTAAGATTTTGTGTCGTCTTGTCTGTTATTTTATTTCTCCTTGTCTCAGGGTTTAGATTATCATGTTTCCTAACCAGATCGCCTCCATATTTTCGCTCTTTGCAATCCGCAAACGTCCGCTTCTGTCCTTCACGAAGGCCCAGAGTATGCGCATCGCGTGAGTCCGGACAGCCTTTCGCACGCTCTGTTGGCTGTCAGTCAATCCCTCAAGGCCTCCGATACTCTTCAAGTCTAATTTTGAAAACAGGAAAGGGAAGGATACGAGGGCGAAGCACGGGGGGGGGGGGGGGTGGGCAGAACAGGTGGACATGCACACATATTAGCAGGTCGAGCGTGAAGTCAAATCTGACCAGCACCGACGTCACAGAAAAATGGAGGAGGTGAGGAGGAAAGCAGCGACGTTTGCCTAGCGGATGTCCAAACAGAAGACGGACTTCCGGACTTCAACTTTCACTTCATATAGCGGTGACGTGTCGCTCCACGCGTTTTGAAGTATACTGTTTGGACACCCCTTAATGGGCCCCTGAAAAGAAATAAAATGTTTATTTTTTAACAGTCTGGTTGGGACACGCGTGCCAAGAAATTAATTTACGCAAACAAAAATTTTTTTTTCACCAATATTGACGGCGCGAGACGCGATTTAGTCGGTAGTCACCTCCTTTCCACTTGCCTTCTCTCTCGGCGATACGGGCGCGTGGAGGAGAGATGGATCGGCTGGGCCATCACGTTGAGGTGAAGAGAGTGTATGACCATCTCGTTGAGGTGGAAAGAGCGTATGAACATTTTGTGACCTCATGGACTTTGCGCGCAGAATTTAAAATAAATCTCGACCCCCCCCCCCCCCCCCCCCCCCCCTTCTTGGTGCCGCCACTGCTCGTGACAACTCAAAGTTAAAGGGACACTGACACCCCCCAAATTTTTTTTTTCCTTTTTTGTCAGGCGATTTATTATGGTGTCGGAATACTACCCAATTAATATTTTGCTACAGAGTCACGTATTTTTTAAATAAAGCCAAAAACCGCAACCGCTCGAAAGCGAAACCGAAACTCCCGCACTACACGGGGAAGTGGAGAGGATAGTGAGACTGGCGGAAGTCACATGGCTACATGCGACCGTGCGGTTTTTTTTTTTTTTTTTTTTTTTCTCCGCATGTAGCAGACGAAATGCGTTCGTTCGCCGTGTGATTCCTTTGCAGTTATGTTTGTCCCGCTCGCTGTTCTGTACTTCAAGATGAGTTGTTTTGTACATTTAAGTGTTGGCAATTAGTAATGAGTGCCCGAGTGCCGTAGTGTGGTGAATTCCCGTGATCGGCTCCGAAAAGAATACTCCCAAGATGTTGCGTGAAGAGTTTCCTCACATGTCCAGCATCTGAAGGTGGCATTGTGCGGCAGAGTGCACAAGTTTCCGAAAGATCAACGGGTCGGGATCAATGGCTGGCTGCAATTCCTGTAGAACAGTTACGCGAAGCTCGGAAAGCGGACGCTACCCGTTTCATATGCTCGTTGCATTTGGTGGAAAGTGACTACATTGAGTTCGCAGGTGTCAAAATTGAAATCCCATACCATTTAGTTCAGCGACGTATCGTCCACAACAATTGTTTTTAAGTTTGCTGCCGATTTCCCTTCATTACACGCACTCCCGGCTTGAAGTCGGGCAGCACCACGCAGAGGCCAAATTCGCACCTCGTAAAGAAACCGTACGCGTTCGTATTCAACTCGAAGTACGCACTTCGTGCTTGACGTTTGAGCGAGCGATGTCTTCAGCAACGAGGAGGGACGACGGCTCGGAGACGTCTTCGTGCAATCGGCTTGCTGGTCGGGCGTGTCGTACGGGATGAATATCGGTTCTTTTGATCGGTCCAAAATTTCTCTTTCGGAGGAAGACAGAATTCGCCGGTACCGTGAACGACAGTTCTGAAGTAGAGGTCCAAAGCCCGTCGTCCGCTGCCATCCGCTAGTCCCACGATACGCGAAACGATGCCATGTTGAGAATTATGCAGTGAACGCAAAGAATGCTTCCGGTTGTCTGTGCTACCTTTTTTTTTTTTCAATCAACGTATTTGCAGCTTTTTGGAAACCACAAAAAATGGGTTTCATATTTTTTTATATCTTTAATATTGACTGTGTGCCTTCAATGACCCACGACTTTGATTAAATTTGGTGGTCGCTTCGAAACCTTAGAAAACGGCCCGTGACCACGGAAAAGAAAGTGAGCGCGACTCAAACCGGCCAGTTCTCGATCGGCGGTTTTCGGGCGGAAAGAAACCGAATTTTGAGCCGCAAATTCTGTTCTGGGTAGTTGGGCTCTCATATGCCACGTACAACTAAAAACCTCGGCGAGCATAAATACCCTGTCAGTGTCCCTTTAAAAGGAATAGTGTTCGCTCTGATCTTCTCTCGATAAAACCCTCTTACCTATTTTTTTCCGCGTTGTGAATCACGAACTTGAGATTGTTTTTCTTTATTTTTTTTGGCTTGGACGTTTGAAAGGGTCGTTATATTTGCTTGGTGCATGTTATCGCGTGAATTCGACACTATTTGTGACGTAGTGACGTTGACCGGCACCGTTGTTCATTCACCTCCGACATCCTTGACGTGTAATATTGACGTTGGTGTAAGCATATTTCTTGTTCATACCCAAAATAAACGTGAAGCTTTTCTTGCGAAAAACACGGGCCGCCGACACGTATGCTACACAAGCGAGCTTGCACTGTCAAGGCAGAACACGAACATTTTAACATTACTGATTCGAGCCGAAAGTCGGGCTGCGTTCGCAGCAACTGTAAATATTAAACCAAAAACGAACAAAAAAAAAAGAAGAGGCTCGCGTTTAAAATGAAGTACACGCGGAACACAGCTGGCTGGCAGAAGGCGTAAGGGCGAAGGGCGTGGGTATAACACAATAGAAGAAAACTCGACGTTTCGGCCGGACTTCGGCCGAAGCGTCGAAGATTAAACCCATCCGTTGTTGTTGATTTTTTTTTACCGATACTTCTTTGTGATATATATTGCAGTGAAACCCGTTTAGAACGAACCCACGTACAGCGAATCATTGTCGATATCGAACTCACCAAAATTGCAAATAAAAATGCATGTAAAAAGTGCTTTTTATAACAAACAACACACTGGCTATAGCGAACGTTTTCCGCCGGGAAGGCTTCCAAAAAACCACAAACAATCGTCTTCCAGCCTGTCCCTCCCCCCCCCCCAAAAAAAAAGTAGGAAAGAAAGGAAATTTCAAAAGCTGAAGCCGCGAACAAAATTGAGCGAAGAGAAGCGATTCAGAAGGGGAGAAAGCTGAAAAAAAAACTCTGCACGCACGCACAGAAAAAAAAAAAACCTTTTCATCCCAAAGCTGTTGCCCACGAAGAAAAGCGCTTCAGAAGGGGAGATAAGCTAAAATAACAAAATGTGCGCGCATGCAAAGAAAATAAATAATTTCAGCGCGTTGTTAAAAGGCGGAAGCGAAGAGATGAGAAAGAAAGAGAAGCTCTTCGCCTTACAACGAACGCATCGTGGAAGTTAGTTGTGACTGGTTTTGCTATATCGAATTACTTGCTATATCGAACTGATCGTAGCGTTTCCTGCTGTTCGTTATAAACGGGTTTGACTGTATTCATAAACATGTATATTTTTGTTCTGCCTCTTTGTATTCTTTTCTCTTTCTTTCTATACCGCGATTTCGCCGTTTTATAACGCTGCCATTGTCAGTTACGTCGACACCGGTAAACATCGTTTTCTTGCGCAGGACCCAGCGTTAATCGTAAACTGGGCGCTTTCCATTCACGTGGGTCGGGCGTCTCTTTTCTCCGCCTCTATCTTGCACATCCACGCGTCTCCCTTTCTGTTTTCCCAGTCCACCCACGCGCGGAGAACGATTTCTGGTCTCCCGTGTCCCCTCGGTCTGGGCTTGTGTTTTCGTTGGCCGAGCAGCGCAGCCGTTTACAGAGAGGAAAAAAAAAAAGCAATCAATATTCTATCGAACCAGTTTCATTGCTGTTTTTCTAACCGACCGCTATTGACCGCATCTAGTCCGCAATTCCCGACATTTTTGTTTCGTGTTTTTTTTTTTTCTGTTCTTTTTTTTATGGGTTTATGTTTTTAAGGCGGCGGGCTAAACCGCAGCCGCTTCATTGCGCCTCGGGTTTGGTGGAGATTCTTGCCTTCCGGCTTTTGTGAGGTGGAAGAACGTAGGTGGAACCAAGCAAAACTCTACAGTGGCACTCAGCGAGAAATGAAATGTGAGGATTTGGACGTCTGTAATTGCCTGTTTCTGGGACGTAGACGGCCGTTATGTGTGGACATGGAGTGCGTTTTTTAGCTTGTGTATTACATTTACTGCACTATTAATTCGTTAAATGTCCGTCTGGAGCTTTAGATAAAGGAAAAAATGAGAAGGGGAAGATGGCAATACAGACTGTTTTTGTTATTTTTCACCGCACCAAAGACATAACGTAAAATACGTTATTGTAGGAATTTTAATTTTATAATACTACACGATTTCAAGGGAATATGTCTCAACAACTCTGGTCACAAGTTTGCAGCGCGTGATTGAATAATCTGGTAGATTTGAATTTCTTTCTTATGGTCAAATTCTTCATTTCTTAACTAGGGGTTTGCAAATGCTGCTTCGGATCTGATAGCGCAGCGTCATCCCTAAATTCAACTTTGCGAAGAGAGCCGGTATGTCGTGGGTTTCCCTCACATTACGAAGGTTATCAGTGGACCTGCACCATTCCATTCATACCACTTTGATGCACATATCTCAAGTCTTTAAGGGAAACTGAATCGGTTTTGTATTTGAGGAAAAGCTTTTAAATCGTCTTTGTTTTGATACCAGGATCACAAATATCGAGATAATTTTTCAATTTGGTTCAAGGAGGCTGCATAAAATCATTTTCCAAGCACCACTGATGCCCCTCCTTCCCGAAGCGTGATGTCATATCCAGAGTTTTCGGAATCTCCGCTCTCGCGCATCTTCAGAGCCTATCAAAGCATACAGTTATTATATAATGTATGCTAGAGGTTCAACTGGCGCTAGTGTCTATGTGACTTCCGGGCGGAAATTGAAGCAGACAGCAACCAGTCTACTTTTGCGGTGCTCCTGTGCATTCCTATGGGAAAACGCGCGTGCATTTTGTCTCTTCGCCGTAAAATAACATGAATAAGTTTGGTTATTTTGGTTGTACTGTATAGTATGTACCTTTATTAATATTGTGAAAGTGTAATTGCTTTAGTTACAGCATTTTGCTTTACCACTGAACGGTGGTAGACTTCGCTATATTTCAGGCCCAAACCTCTGTACCTTGGCAGGTATGTAAAAACGAGCGACGATTCTAAGCAAAATAAAGATCGAAGGGAATGTAGAGTGTGTTCAAGGTTCGCTAGCATTCCGGTGGCGCTTATATATTGCTAATATGCCCGTCCTATCATTATATGAAAATGACTCCGTCGCGCGCATCTTTACGATCGGTTAAAAAAAAAACATTCGATCGTAAAAAATAAAGTACGTGGGCTACAAAAGGTGTGTCTTTTTATTTATTCCTATGTCGGGCAGTATTTATCGGGCACCTGTTCTCTGGCTTCTCGCTCGCTGTTAGCAAAGATTTGGAGCGTGTGGGTGATGATTTGAACTCAGAACAAGTATCTTCGCACATATTCATGAGCAGAAAGAATAAAGCAGTACTTATTTATTGGAAATCGGACTATATTACGTGGCTTTCAATTTATTTTGATAGTCTGCGTGCACAAGGAGTTACTTATCCAGTGTCACTGCGTAGTTCTTGTCGTCTCTCTTAGTTTTCCAGGTGTCCTTCGTTCGTTTGCCACGTATATCCCTCATGCTAGAAAGCGCTGTCGCCATGTTTGCGCTAACAGTGCCCGACGGTGCACATAAATACATGTACGAGGTGGTTTTATCACCGTTTTTCATGCCACGATTTTAATATAAAAACGCCGTAACTCACCAATTATTTCATCTGCGTGACTGAGAAATGTTCTAATGTGCCTAGTACATACGATTTATTTATGATATTTTCTCTTATAATCGAGCGCAGAGAGAAAATGCACTCGCTTTTTCCCATAGAAATGCATTACCGGATGTCAATTTCGCACTGGTTACTGTCTGCTTCAATTTGCTGCAGCACACTAGCGCCAGTTGAACCTCTAGCGTGCATTATAATAACTATGTATCAAAGCTATGCACGCGCACTCTTGCTATTTACAAAAAGGTCAGAAAAAGACGTCACGACTGGTGTCGGAGCGGGGGAATATACCTGACGAGCTTGCAATTGTACGCGCTGCCACACGAGCGACACGCGCTTGGCGACCGAAAGATCTAGGTATGACGTAACGACTCCTTGGAGGTTTTTCTTGTTTTCTCGCGTTTAGTTACATCTTCGGGGAAAACGAGCATGATATTCAAATTCACCGGATAACATTACTCTAAAATGCACCTCTAACGTCCCCCCCCCCCCTTTTTTTAAGTACTTTTTTTAGCTTCCCTTTAGCGAAACGGCTATTGTGTATAGAGGAAGATATAGATACACGCGTCTCGATCATCATACCTGTCGTATTGTTTCATGGACAATGCTGCGATGTAAAACTTGCGAATTACGTACTTTCTCAAACATATTATTGTGCTTTCTGCCAAGGAATGTTTTCTTCGCAATAAATCCCGATGTCGATTCAAATATGACAAATAGAGAAACGTGCGCGATATTTCGATATACCGCAGTTTATTCCTCGATTGCATTTACGCGTGAAAGGTATGGGCAAAAAAAAAAATAATCTATGTCAATAATTGCTAGCAAAAAAGAACAGTCTATGCATGGATGAAACGTGTGACAACAATGTTTTCAGTGAAAATACTTTCTGTAGTTGAAAACAACTCGAATGAAGATTTTACCACCTACTCTTTACTTCACAAATGAAAATGACGGAGCTCAGACGAAAACGGTCCGCAGAGTCTCATTTCTTCGACACAACTCCTCGCCATCTCTGCTTTCGTGTTTTTTTTTTGTTTTTTTTATAATAAAAGAGAGTGAAAGCAGAGTTGAGCGTCTATCCAATTTACGAACACGACGAACTTCCCTAAATATCCTTGCCGAAATGTTCCTCGCACTGTGCCACTCGGGGCAAAGCAAGGCAGAGGTGGATTTCTTTTCCACTTCGTTTCACAGTAAAACCGTGACAGCTAACTTTTTTTTTTTTTTCATTGAACTAAGACAGCGAGGACAGAGGGGACGTGGGTGGACGTAGTTCCGGCCAGCGGATTTTGTAGGTGCCTACGTGAGCTCGCGCGCCGCTCGGTTGGCGTGTGTATTACGTGCAGCTTATCTTGCCTGTCGAGCAATATTTCCCAGTCCGCCGGGAAAGAGCTGTCGGCTCGGTGCAGGCGTATTTTTGTTTCATAGTGTCCTTCTTATCGTAGGAGCCCTCCGCGTCTCTGCACGAAAAGAGCAGTTTGCTGCTAGACCCCATTATTATTATTTTTTCTTCGGTACTTTTTCTCGGGGGTGCGCTCAGGCCGACGTTCACTGAGCTGCAATGGCTCTGCAGGCGTACCTGTCTGCTCCGACCTCACCCGACCTGGTTTGTTGGCCTGTCTTTACTTTTTTTTGTTGCTGTTGTTGTTGTTGTTGTTTACGCCGAGGGAGGAGGGGAGATAGAGAAAGAAAGACGTTGTTGTCCCCCTCTAAGTCGCCGCAAAACTCGGCGGCCCCTGCCATTCGTTTGCGGTTCTGTTATCACTTGCAACGAGCTCGGATGAGGAGGAGCTATTTCCGCGCCCGTCTCTCCGAGTTCACCTGACTTCTTCTTTGGTACGTTTCTATCGCTGTGGTTCGTTGCTGGTGTGCTCTCGGTTATTTGGCGTGTGTCTGCGCCCTTGCGTAAACCTGTGTATGCGCTTTGGAAATCAGACGCTCTCTATGAAAAATAGAATCCTGGTCCCCGCTCTCTTCCGATCACCGTCTTTTCTAGATTTACCGCAATCTCTTCGTACATGTGTCAAAACGCTTGCTCTCAGACTTGGAAAGAGGGGGGGGGGGGGGGGGGGGGGGGGGGGGTCAACTTTCTGTCTATCTCTTTTCTTCTTAGTCTGCCCTTCCCACTTCTTTGTTTATGGTGAAGCGTGTCGCCATTTCTTTCGGTTTTACCGACCTGGTACAGATATGTGATAGTGGTCGAAAATAGAGAACGCAAGATGGCATGATATGCTGTGCTGAAGGGCTTGAGGAGTATTTTGGGGAACGGTTTATGCTCTTCATTCGAGGTGTGAAACGTATTGTTGATATCCGTTTTTTGTAGAAGCGGCGTTAATTGGAAGATAATGTATTGCAGGCTGGCAGGTACATATGCTTGTCCTCCCTGTCCTGTATCTTTGTCTTCGCTTTATTTCGCGCTCTTATGATCATGAATCATTATAAATGATTACATAACGTTCCTAGTGGTGCTTGTCGGAGCTGTCTTCGTTGTACAACTTCGCTGTTGTTGTTTTTTTATTTAGCGCGTAAATTTGTAAAACTTGTTCTTTGATATCCTCAATTTCTGACTTTTTGCAGTTGCTATTAGTGTTCAGTGTCAACACGCCGCAGTTCATTGTTTGAAGGCATTTGGACCGGTCGGGCTCGTTTGAGCGCTTCTGAGTACGAAACACAGGCATAGCAACTTACTGTCTCATGGCCAAATGTACACAACGCCGCTCCCCTTGACATCGGTTTGGTATTTCCTACTAAGCAATATTTCATAGAATAGCTCTATTATTTGTCTGTGTGTGTAGAATGCCATCTTATAACAAGGATGTGTAACGACCCTTGAGAAGTAATAACAAGCAATCGAGGTATGATCAGCATCTTCTTGTTTTCCTCCCAGGGATGTACGAATTGCGTCGATGAAAACTACATATCCGAAAGGCCACTTGTCTTCACACATGCCCAACAAAAGCTATCAAGCAAGATGCGGCGCGGCCTTTCTAATCCCAGTGGTGGAGCTTGAGGGACGTAGCCTTTCATGCCTCTCTTTGCCGCGTACAACGAGCGCACGTCGTAAAAAGGACAGCCTGTATGAGCTGTTACAGAAACTTCGTACGAAGCTACAAACGTTTTTAAGGTGGGTCCGGACATTTCATCGAACGCCGTTTCATCGAACGCCGTTTCATCGAACGCCGTTTCATCGAACGCCGTTTCATCGAACGCCGTTTCATCGAACGCAGTTTTATCGAACGCCGTTTCATTGAACGTCATTTCATCGTAGCCCCTTCATCGAACGCCGCCTACTTGAGCAGTAGAAATTCTACATCTAGGAAATAATTTTCTTTTTAGCTCCGGGAGGATAGCAGTGTTTTAATATATATTATAATTTATAAAATTATACATATATAAAAGGAAGAAACCGTTTTTGTCACCTTCTATTTTTTTAGTAGATGATGACCTCTGTTAATGTGGCCAATAAGAAACGGCAATACTGACGACACTTTTTAAAGCTGTGATCATCAGAGGCCACATTCAAAAAGAGCTTCTTAGTTAACGACAACTTAGCTAAGAAGTTCGTAAGTTAAGAACATCGTAAGAAGAGAAGAAATCGGTATTCACGAACGCGTTCTTAAATGAGAGGAGGAAAGCGACGTTCTCGTACGGAAAAACTAGAACTTACCGGTACTGCTGCTATGGCGACGGCGTCTTCGGGAGCACGAACAACCAATCGGAGAGTTCGGCATGGTTCGGAGCCGTTCGGAGCACGTGGATATTTAATAACAAACACAGGCGGCCTTTCTGCCCCCGCTTGTCTGGGGTTCGTGTCCGTGCAGTGATATGTCGAAGCTAACACGATTTAAACGCGCTCGAATGCCGAGGCCGGGATGCGTAACTGCCTCCGTTGACTGCTACGAACTCGATCGCTACGAAGTCAACACAACTGTCATCGTTGGTAAAAGACGGCCCGTGTCAGTCGTTCGCAAAGCGACGTAGATGGAAACAAATTGCCGCGGCGTTTTTCGCGGCCTCGGAGCAGGAGCAAGCCGACGTTAAAAAAGATACGTTTGAACTACGAGAGTGTCAGCAAGAGCCACGTAATACCTGTTCACACTCGGAGCGGACGCGCGCGTTTGATCGAAGTGCTGGATTCGCGCTGTTGGACCGCGAATTGGTAAGCGCTTCGGGACCGATCCTTTACGATTGCAACTTGATACTGACATGACACTCGGCAAAGAAAGGTTGAACCGGCAATTGCGCCCCACGAACTGTTATAGCGATCGACAGTGAGTTGCAGTCGTGTCAGAATAAAAATGGCATACCAATAACAAAGTGTACATACCGTGTTGCGAAGGTAATCCATACGGCATCTATTTGAGCTCTATATCACACAAAACAAAAAGATAGAATCGACGAGAGTCCCTTTTCGACGACAGCGTTCGTCACCGCTGCCTCGGAAAACAAGGAGATGACACGAGGAAGAGATTGACCTCTTAATCTAAAATTGAGGTCAGCGATCAAAGTATAATACGGGAAGGGTTCACAAGGGTCGCGCCGGCATATTCCATTCAGCACGCCAGCCGGTCGTGGGCAGGCGGTCTTGGCCAAGGACCGTCGGAGCACCGCTGCGCCGAGTTGGAGTGCCTGCTAGGCCTATCTGCCGAGCTCGCTTGGTCGGGGTCGGTGGAATCGTGACCGTTGCAGCTTTTTCCGGGTGTTTGTGAATCCAGCGTTCTTGTTCGTCGTGGTTTGTTTCAAGTACTTTTTACTTTTTTTCTTTCTGCTGGCAGTTGGGACGCGTGAAAAGAGCACGTAGAAAAATAAACGTCCGTTGGTCGTCGCGACCAAGTAACTGAGCGACGATGTCGGCCATGCTGATTTGATCGTAAGAAGTGCGTAAGACAGCTTCGGAGCTGTCGTAGGATTCCGTCGTAACCTGCGCAAAACTTACGATAATTTCGTTTCGTGAATACGAGTTTGTTCTTACGTTTTGTCTTACGCACATTTTTGGCGTAAGATCGTTTCGTGAATCTGGCCTCAGGTGCAGTGATGAACGCACGTCCCTTTAAGGGCGTGTATATCTTCGTCCTTGAATATACCTATTCTGCTCCGAGACGAAGCCGTCCTTGAAGCAATGATCTGTCTCCGTGTCCCATGATACGGGGAAGAAAAAGACGTGTTTCCCCTCTTTGTTAATTTACTGTAACCGACAGAACTATGGACCTCCCGAATATTCGACATACAGTATATATACTGCATGTCGAAGATCCGACAGGTCCACCGTTTTGTCGGTTACCATAAATTAACGAAGAGGGGAGACACGTCTTTTTTAACAACATATATGTTCTTACAAAGAAAGTTACTGGTAAGTCGACAAATACAAAATAAAAAGGGCGCTGCGGAGAATAGCTGTTTCCCTCTTAAGAAAGTGTCTTTCACGCGTGAATAAATAGAGGGATGAAGTGGGAAAACGTGTGTGGCCGAGAACAGCCGCCTTCCTCGACAGAAAAGAATAAGTCGCGTATCCACTCAAGTTTTGATATGATAGCTGCCTTCTATGATTCAGTAGCCAACGTTTAGGTGGACAAAAAATTGCCCAGGTAGTAGTTGTATTTCTGGTGAATTTAGAGCGGCGTCAAAATTATTTTAAAAGCGATAGTAAATTATGTCAAAAATATTGTATTACACTCTAAAAAAAGCCCGTGCGTCTGCTTTCCCGCACAACACTCGCAGAACCAATCACCGCAACTTACGGAGGCAACTCAGTGAATGACGATGCCGAAACATATGTTTAGACCAAAAAACGTACTCTGAGTTGTGACATTAAGCAATGCAAAACGTCACGCTATCGCATTGCCTAATGTCACAACTCAGAGTGCGTTTTTTTGTCTAAACACATGTTTCGGCATCGTCACTCGCTGAGCCGCCTCCGTAAGTTGCGGTGATAGGTTCTCCGAGTGTTGTGCGGGAAAGTAGACGCAAGGGCTTTTTTTAGAGTGTAGTCCAAAATTCAGTAAAGGGAGATTCGATTAAACGGCGTGAAGTGATTCGATGAAACGGCGTTCGATGAAATGACCACTTATTCGATGAAACGGCGTTCGATGAAATGTGCGGTACCCGTTTTAAGGATGGTACAGAGTTTCCGTTTGATCGCACGTGTTAAGCCGCTCCTATTGCTCTTTGACCGAGCAAATGTGATTGAATGCGCAGAGCTGAGATGGCAGTGAACGTCGAGTGTGATCATGGGCGGTTTGGTCTAGTCATGAATTAATAAGTCATTCGTTTTAATAGGAACCGCCGGCTATTTTCATGGCGAATGCTTCCTTGGGTGGGTCAAAGAGACGGATGCCTAAAGTTTCTGGCTCCTCGAATTGGATAACACGACTTCTGTCGTGTGTTACGTCTTTATACATCTGCATAGAGCCAAGCTGAAACCGGTGTTTTCTTTTTTTTTTTTATTATTACAACTTTGTTGCGACACGTTATGCGTGTCACGAGGGAAAACGACGCGGTTGCGCCACGTTTCGAAATTCTGCTTCGGCGATAATGATTTCGTTAGTGTCCCAAAGGCCTGTGTACTGGGACCTCCATCCGAGCACACTGCGCGAATTCGTCCTCGTTTGTCTGTGCGTGCGTCTCAGCGCTTGTGCCCATATTTTTGTAATAATTTGCATAATTGCAAGCGGCCCGTCTGTGGAGTAGTTTTATCGGAGTAAACATTGCTTTGTCTTATCATTGCAAATAAGTGATTTCTTGCGTATTGCCCCCCCAGGCTATGTATTCTAATACTCTTCGGCCTCTCAGCGATATTTTCTAGAACTTCTGGAAAGCAGATATACAATAAAAAGTTCTGCTCTCCTTCTCATACCACGCGTGACTTCATTCCCCGGTTTACTTTCGTTTCTTTTCTTTCTCTCTTTTTTTGTCTTTTTTGTTATGGAATAATTTACACGATATTTCCTTTTCTTAGCATAACGAGCGCTTCGCCTCAGGAAAATTTGGCGGGTGTATGGGATATATATATATAAAAAAACACGGCCTCCTAATGATCGAAGTGACATGTTCTCTGTACTTAAATACTGCATGCTTCCCTTTGTTGTAGACGCGTTTTATATATTCTCCCTGTCTCCGTTTTTTCTTTTGTTTAGAGGTACTGAGAGCAAAGGGGAACCTCCTCTGGAGGGTTTAGAATACAGCTTTTGTATTCTCGAGGCGGACCACAATTAGTGCAAACTTGCCGCCGTCGGTTGCGGTATTGACACCTCTGCGCTACGAAATTAATTAATCCCGATTAAACTGGTTGCAAACAAACACCAACGCTTAGTTCGAACTAACTAAATTGAAGCCCGGTTTACACAGTTGCGTTTGACAGCGTTGCGGCTGCGAGACACCAGGACATCCCTGCTGCTTATATCGCGTGCCAAGAAGATTCCTTGAATTGGATTCCACGCTTCATACGAAGCACGAATGTGCCGTTGACTCGCTTTCGGTTCTCGCCGCAACGCAGTCAAACGCACTCAAACGCACTCAAACGCAAGTGTCTGAACCGGTCTTAACCCTTATTGTGCCGCAGGCTATCCCTGCCTATGCGCTCTATTATTTTTTTCCGAGGCGTAGGAAAATGTGCGATTAGGGCCGAGAACACTGTTTTAAAAGTTTGTGTCTTGTTTTCCGGGTCGTTACTCTATTTGGGGATAATTAAGATTACGGGCATACCTGGCGGAGGATGGGCGTCTGACCTCATCACACATCCGTATGCCAGGATTCGCTCGAGTTTCTTTTTTTTATTATTATAATTTTATTATTATTATTATTATTATTAACAAATAATCATCATCATAATAATATTATTATAATTATTAATATTATTATTTAATAGTCCCACTGAGTCAATAAAATATATGTATGTATGTATGTATTTTTATTGTACCAGCGGCGTAACTGCAGAAATTTAATGATGTGCCAAACTTTAAGATCGACGGTACACTGTGAAGAAAGGAACAGAAGATAGGTTGACGCCGTTACAAGTATAAGTACCTTTTCTTTTAAATCGAGCAATACGAGGACCTTTATGTCGTATCATAAACGAAAACCATTTCACGAAATCCGGGACAATGCAATAAAATAACTTGGTTGTAACAGACTTTGTGCTAGGTGTTCTTTTTGTTGTGCGTGCTTATCTCCGGCCCAAGAAATTTATTTTTCTGTTTTGTTTTTCTTTTCTTCTTTTGCGTATTTTTTAAACATTGGACCTACGAGTGCAATATATTTTTAACGACCTCTCATTGCTCCAGCTTTTGTGCGCATATGGCTATCTAGCTGTAACAACAAAACATTTTTACACGCGGTATAAATTTCCTTTTGTTTGATAGCGAAGAACATTGTGGATCGGGATGAACTGCCCGCCGACTAGCTCTACTCCTGTCTTCGTTACGTTGCTTTTGAGTATTAAAACAAATTGACGTTCCCAACTCTTGCGGTGCAGGAAAGTGCACGCGCTGGGGTACATCAGTGATCCCCGAGAAACATCAGTAATGCGTGACTAAACAAAATTCCTCTGGAGTTGCTAAGTGGACAGAAAATGTCAGGGCGTTCTCGAGCTCAACTATGATCTTCCAACGTCATGGGAATGTTTTTCTGATGTACGTTGGTTTGTTTTCGTTTTGATTTTCGAATATACGCACGCTACAGACAGTTTGGAACAGGTTTCAGTATTGCAGATAAAAGTAAAGAACTAAATAACGCTTCTTTGTGTAACATGCATCGCCACCTTCTGACGTAAACGGCGTGGGCCTGACGATAGTGCAATTAATGCAAAGGTGCAAGTGAGCTAGACAAGAATGACAGTAATAATCCCTGGAGATGGGGAACAAGGGAGACAAAGGACAAGCACAAATAGTAAAACGTCGGCATGACGTTTTACTATTTGCACAATGATGGGATAGGCATTGGAATTTAGAGTGTCCATACCAATCATTCTAATTTGTAAACTGATTGAGTCTGGATACTCGCCCAGTGAGGAAATCCTGCTTATGGCTTACAGAACAATACAAAAGGCAGGACTCTACCATCGATGAAAATGCGCTTAGAAGTATCTTGCGCCGCCTTTAGCTTAGATTGACCTCGCGCCACGTCAGAAAAAAGGCGCTGGTGTTTATTTTCCAGTCGCCATTGTGCTCACGAAGATCGTGACCAATCGAGATCGGTTATGGTTGTAGCTGCGTGCCGGATTCAGTCTTACCGTAGGGTCTTTGCATCTCTAGAAACAGCGTTGAGCAAAATACTCATAGCTTCAAAAGTAAGGAAACGAAACCTCAAAGCGGAAGTGTATCGCTTTAAGGGGTATTCAAACCGGGGAGAAATCCCTCCCTTTGCTCCCCAGGATGCGCATCACGTGGTAACAACATCACGCCTTTGTGCGTAGCCTCGCTGACGTAAACATCCTAGGGGGATGGGGAGCTTTTTGCTCTGACTGCACAAACACTTGGAGGTATTTTATTCGCGTGTCTGGCAACTCGACAGATTTTGCTCCTCGAGATTCCGGCGGTGGCATCGGGATCGCCTAACTTGTTGTGGCTTGCGCCTTTGCGCATGTCGTCCGAGGCACCCGAAGGAGTCTTCGATATTCATCAATGCCGTCCTAAAGCCACTCCTCATACAACTGGCTTTGGATTCCACGTTCTTTGTGTTGCATCCATTCATTCAAGGAGCATCTTTCTTTTGGCAAGAAGCAGTTCGTCGTCTTCTGCCATCTAACAGCGCTGCTGCCATATTCGCGTAGTGCCGTTTCATGCAGGCCTCCATTCTTCTACTTGTGTCAGCGCGCACCGAGTCCTGTTGTCGAGAGTTCGCGTAGTGCCGTTTCATGCAGGCCTCCATTTTTCTACTTGTGTCAGCGCGCACCGAGTCCTGTTGTCGAGAGTGTGACCGCTAAACGCCTCTGATAACACTGACATCCCTGTCGGCTCCCCGCCGTTCGCGTGAATGCTTGAGTAGGGGAAAGAGTCCCGCTGGTTCCGCCGATCACTGACGCCACGCATATCCTTCCTCGAAAAGCATCCCCCGTGTGAATACCCCTTTACGGACACCAGTAAGCTCTGGAAGAAAGTTTTGTTCGGTCATGTGTATGCGTCGCTCTCGTAGTTTCTTCCATACTCACGGGCATTTATTTGTCACAATAAGCATATGCCAGTTTCCTTACATATTTTTTTTCTACACCAATTTTTCTGTGCCGAAGGGCAAAACGGTGAAGAGACGACAGCTAACAAACCAGTCCAAATTCGCGAAGAGGGCATGGTGATGGGCGTCTACTTTTTATCTACTTCAGATGCAGATTTCAATTCTCTAGATGAAAGACGCACACATTGATCAATTTATGCAAAAGATTTCTTTGAATGACGAGTGAGGTCGTCCGAGGGCGTTCTGGGATGTCAACGGGTCAGTGACCGGCAAGTTAATTTTATATTTGTCTGCCATTAGTTTGTCCATTTATGGATAATGGGCTCGTCCGAAAAGGGAAAAGGAAAGGTAGGAAGGGAAGAGAAAGAGAGGGCGGATAGTGGAGGGTTACTCAGTCCTTCCTATCATTTGCAACCAGGTCAACTGTGAAGCACTTACTATAAACACGTTTGTCCCATTTCCTTCCAATCAATTAATGGTAGGAAGTCGTTAGGGAAGCCCGTCAGCTAGGCTTCACTATCATGGGGGCGAAACCTAATATTTGAGCGACTGATGTCTACTAATGTCACGTGACTAACGCGACTAATGCTTCCAAGTGCTCTCTATCAAAACACGCCTTTTTTTTTTTTTTTTTTTTTTTTGGGGGGGGGGGGGTGGAAGCACGCACGTACCTCTGGTGTTAATATTACCCCATGCTAGGAAATCATACCTGTATGCGCTTTACAAGTGAAATACTGTTATGGAGCCGACAGTGCTTTGGATAGCAGGTGGTTTGTTTTGCGCGAAACTCTCTGCTTTACCTTTCCTACTGATAAGGGGTCATTGACGCCTGACCATAAACAGTGCCACTTACTTGATTGCGGCTAGAGTTTATTTGGAACTAGATCCGAAAGCACGTATTCACAAGTGACCAAGGCGCAAACGCAGCGCCATCAAAATCTTGTTATACCTAGCTTCATATAATGCGAACGTATGCTGATGAGGCCGTTAAGTATACACAGGTACTCCGGGTTCTGTAGTGGCGTGACCCCACAATGTAGCACACTTACTCTGTTACCCACCGGAACTCATGCGTAGTCTTCATGTTGGGACGCTTCCTATTGCTGCCGTCAACCTAGCAGAAATCTGTACATCGCATTACGTGACTGCAGGTCTTGCGGTTTCCGAACGCTGATTATAGGTTCAACGCTCCAGATAATTTTCAATGCATATCGTTGCCCTTTTTTTTCTTTTTTCTAAACCAAACCGAATTTTTGACAAAACTGTTATCTCTGGACTACTTTCGCGGAGCATTTTTTTATATTATTACCGTGTCATGTTCAGTTATATTTTCGATCACGCGAGGTTCACGAAGCCAAAGTTTGATATCAACTGTCAAAATCCGATCAAAGACAGCCCCTGGAACTCCCAAGCCACCATCAATATGGTTGTGAGCTTCTTTGAAATTAGACGGTTCTAAGCGCAGACTGACTATGAGAGGATATTATTCTAAAACTTGGAATCACGGATTTCGGCTCCGAAGCAACGTTTCAAACTCGTAGGTGGCGAGTAGCTGTATCACATTTCGGGGCACACATATCCAGCTAGAGATTGATGGGCGTTAGTATATACCTTCCTGCATCTCTGAGGCGACTTGCTTTAAAGAGAGCCAAGCGGTCTCGTTTCAATGCACTCTTCTATCTGCCCAAATGTTCACACAACCAGTTTAACGTTTTTTTTTTTTCTACACTTTGCGGGTATGTTGCTAAGCCTGCTCCCAGACGACGTTGTTTACAGTGAAGGAGGGGATAAACTTATATCTTTGTCAGACGGGCACCTAAAAGGACTTTTACGCCAAATGCCTTTATAGGATTTTGAACTGACCTTTAAGTTCTGCCGTGCCAGACAGCGCAAGTAAATTTTCTTTAGACGATGTTTACGGCGATTGAAATCTCGTAGCTCGTTGAAACGCATAAATCACGTTCATGCCAGAAAATAGTATGTTGCCGATATAAATGATTTTTTAAAGTTTTTCTTAAGCAAACAAAATATTAAAAACGAAAAAAATGACGAGTTCAGTCGACTGATTAAAACAAAGTCCACTTTGAGCCCAAGCAAAGTGGCGTTTTGGCAATTAGCGGCAACCCTGAGCGTTTCCCCGTTCACTCAGTCCTAACGTTGCTCAGTGCTCCCGCTCCTTTCCGTGCTTCTGCTACGCTTTTTCCCTGTTCGGTTCGGCGTCGTGCTCGCGCTCGAGTTTCATCGCACGCGTCGGAGGTCCTCCAGTCGAAACTCCCAAAGTCGTATCAGCGGCCAGGTCGCCTCAATGCTCCAATGGAAGCGCGGCGACTCCCTCATACTCGTGGACGCTCCTCCGTCGTTCGACATATCGCACGACTCGAGAGTGAGATACAGTAATATATATGCACAAACAAATATTAAATATATACAGTACAGTTAGTAATGCACTATTAAAGGATGATAAAATATAAAGTAGAGAAATAAAACCTAGATAACTATGGTTGTAAGGAAAACCGAAGTGCCGAAGCGGGTGATTCGGGCAGGCGAGCAGCGGGACGACGAGGCCTACTAGATGGCTGGGGCCGTGAGTGCGGAAAACGATTAGTAGAGCGAGGTCTGTACAGAATATACGCGAAACACGCTCTTTTTCAATAATAAAAATACAAAAAAAACATTGATTTTAGATATCAGTACGATCTTTTATTTCAATTCGCTTCTCTAGTGTACAGCGCTGCTGACGAGAGTGCGCCTTTAGCAGCCGTAAAGGAGTTGTGGGAACTCAGGTTCACGAAAAGGACCTTTATGCTGAATGCCATTTGAATCGCCGTACGTGTGGCACTGGTTAAATGACATTTCCATCAAAGGTCCTTTGGCGTAAAGGTCCTTTTAGGTTCCTGTCTGACAGGGGTATTACACTGCGCGACACAGTTCGCTGTGCAAATGCAGCGACACTATAGGACGCCCTGTTCTTCATATTAGACACTTTTAGTTGGGCGTACGCAACGTTCCTGCGTACGCAAGCTTGTTGCGTACGCCCAACTAAAAGTGTCTATTAGACACTTTTAGTTGGCTGTGCTGTGCTGTGCTATGTGCGTAACGTCGCAGTAACCGCCGTTCTCACCAGTCATTTATTATTAATTGGCTTAGTTGCTCCCCTTCAAAGTGGTGATGTTTTCTATTACACTAGAAAAGGCCGTTACGAGATTGTATTTTTACGAACAGAGATAAAAATTATTTGAGCGAAAATATGTCTAAAAAGTAATGAACGTCCGGGCGTTTCTGTTTAAAAACCCCAAAAAGCTGCAATCTTGTGAGCAAAAAAAAAGAAAAAAAAGACGAAGTTGCAGGTGCTTTTGCATTTCATTTCTGTAGTAAAGCAATTTGGGAACCGTAAAATACAACATGAGGATGGGATCATTGTCTTGTTTGCTTCCTCTTCTCGGAGACGGCCCGCTGTGGCCAACGGCGAGCTCCTCGTAGCGCTGCTCCTCTGCGGTCCTTGCGCGGTTTCCCCGAGCGAGACCGATGCGTTTTGTGGCTCAGTGGACGCGCGTCATGTCCAGTGGTTTTTGCAGCTGCCTCGGTGCATGCTCGGCTCCCCGCTGTATTGCCCGGGGGCGGTTTTCGAACTCCCACGCTCTCGGTCTTTCTCCGGATCGATACGGCATTTTAATCTCGAGCGGACGATCTCTCTCCCAAACGCGCGAGCGCTCTCCTCTTCGCCGACGTTCCGAGGTCGTTCCAGTTCCTCCTCCTAATTGAAATAAAGACGTCGGCCTGGGAAACACGTCTGTCGGCAAATTGAACTGGACATTTCGAAAACTCGCGCGAGCAGTTTATGACGCCCCGGCCGCCGAAGGCGACGGTGGCATCCAACGTGGCTCGCGAGAACTTGCCAAGATTACAGATCTACCGGAAGCTTTCCGAGATACGTACAAGGGGAGAGATTGGAAACGACAGCCTCTTCTTTTTTCTTGTGATTTTGGCAACATAGGGTTGCAAACGCTCATACCTATGTCTTCACGCGTCAGAGTGTGATGGTTGGTGAACCTTATGTTCGTGCCTATACAGAAATATCTTGTTCGTCATCCCGGTATGATTGACTTTTAGGTGTTTATTGTAGCACTGATCATTGTAGTTCAGTTAGCACTAGGGTTTTACGGCCTTTTTTAATGAATGTCTACTATGTGTTCCTTGGCCATCTGCAAGTCCTTGCCGCCTACTATAGATTGTATTGTGTCCTAGCTCCTTTATTTATTTATTTATTTAATTAATTTTTATATACCTCGAGGACCCGTTTCCGGGTCCTCATGGCATATATATAGTAATGATCACCAATGTGCATTAAAGACTGTGGTTGTCGTGACCAGCTGCCTTCAGTTCTTTTAGATTATTTTTTTTCTATTTTATATGGATCCTGATGGGTTCGTTTAAACGGACTTCAAATAAATTATAATGAACAAGTAGATTCGATTTCGGCAAGGCCCATTTCAAGTTCGGTGGATGGAACCCCCTTGAGTTGACAGCTGGAATCCGAGACTGCAGCACAAAAGAGGAGGATAAATACAAAGCACAGCGTGTTTGTGATTTGTGATTTGTGATTTGTGTTTGGCATTCTAGTTGGCTTTACTGTTACTTCTCATTAATGGTGGTACTGAAATGACCTTCTGTACTGGCGGATATTTACCTAGGAGCAATGGGTTTTGTTTAGCCAGGAGAAATGGGTTTTGTTTGCATGATTTTGTGTGTCTGATTGATGCTCTTCACATCAGCTATCACGTCCGCTTGCCTGCTCAACGGAATTAGGCTTCATCCTAGATTTATATCACCTTCCCATGGAAACGCGTGTGTTGCCGTAAACATATTCTGTACCGAATTGTAAGTTGTAATTAATAAAGGAAATCTGAAATAGTGGGAGTGACTGTGAAATCATGAACCAGCTGCAATTAGTTAAGCAAAGGAACAAAAACAAACTTGCTGACCAAAGCACTTATGCAATATTTCACTGGGGAACAACCTCAACGAAACGTTGCATCAAGGTATGTGTAAAAATCAATGTGAGAGTAAGAATAAACTTGCATAAACCAAGCCTCACAGCACAGCGTGAAGAAAAGCTAAGGGCGGCTGATTTCTATCACGCAGCCGGGAGCTTCGTTTCAGACTTCAAACCAGACTCTCAATGTCAGTGTGTCAAACTGTCAACAATAACCATATTGCGGCGAAGATGTTTTAGCGCATTTACCCAGTGCCCTCATGCGCCGCCAAAGACATCATTGTTCGTCTTTCCGGACAAAGCTGGTTGTATTAGCGGACACAACGTAAGGGCGCAAGTGAGTTGGTGTATACTGAACATTTTGAAGCAACTCGAGACTAAGGAAATACGAAAGTTTACGCCGAGAGAAGAGAAGGAGAACGTCTTTAACACAGTTAAGTCATATTTTCTCCGTTGGCTTTCCTTCTACTGCTACCTCACCTGTGCGAATGTCTCAAGATTCTTCGTTCCGGTTATTAATGGCAAAATATGTTGACTATATCTTGATTTTCGATATTGAAGGGCTATTATTTCTTCGACCTTCTGTCGACGTCCGTAAAGCCCCCGGACGTACCTTTACGTCCGGGGGCCTGTTCTGAAAGCTGAACCCGATGCCTGTCCCCACTGCGCGGCCGACGGCTATACCAGCGAGGGCGGTCGCCGCACCGGGTCCGCCAACGCTATACACCTTTTCCACAAGCGCGCAGCCATCTTGAATATCGTCACTTCTGGTATGCGGTAAAACATCTTTTTGATCTCTCCCCGAAGCTAGAAGGTGTTTACGAAAAATGCGTGATTGTCACACATTCCTGATTTGCCTCAGCTATATTTTCTCGCATATTCCAGGTTCAAACGTTTTATTATTTTTTCGCCCCGCATACCAGATACGGAACCCACGTGACTGAGAACGACAGGAAACAGAAAAGGTCTATACCAGACGATGATCGAGATCCAGACCTCGATTATTGGAACCAGGGTTCTGTAAACACACTGCGGCTGAGGTAATATCGGGTTATAGGCCCGAACCACTCGTCAACCGGAGAGCCGTAGAAGTGCCGGATATCATCGTCAGAGGTCGACAAAACACATCATTCGTCAATCGTCGTTTGTCAATACTAAAATGTAATAACACAGTTTGGAGTAAAATAATGCGTAACACACACACACACACACACACACACACACACTCACACTCACACTCACACTCTCACACTCACACTCACACTCACACTCTCACACACACACACACACACACACACACACACACACACACACACACACACACACACACACACACACACACATATATATATATATATATAGTGTCTAGCGGTGGTGTGGGCAATAACGAAATTTCGGCCATACTTGTTTGGCCGCCAGTTTTCCGTAATCACTGACCATCACGCCCTGTGCTGGCTATCGTCTATAAAAGATCCTGTCGGCCGCCTTGGACGATGGGCTCTTCGACTATATATATATATATATATATATATATATATATATATATATATATATATATATATATATATATATATATATATATATATATATATATATATATATATACATATATGCATTTTTTTGCCATAAGTGTATGAGATTTCTTATCTTCTAAACACACCTAATGGCTCGGGATAGCTTAGAGCTCATCTTATTTATGTGTTCCAATTTAACTCTCGATTGAACCACACACCAAGAAATGTTTGTTCTGAAACCTACTCTATAATTTCATTTTCGAAATATATCGTCACTTTAGAGTTGTCGCACCTATTTACGGCAGTGAAAATTTTACATTTCGTTTTTTTTTTTTTTTTTTACGTTTAGTTGAAATCTATTATTTTGAAGCCACACTGATAGATTGTCCACATAGCTATTTGTCATAGATTCTAAGGCCGCTTTAGAGGTTGATGCAAAAAAACGCGTTAGTGTCGTCTGCGTACAGGACAAGCTCAAGGGATCTCAAAATATTTGTGATATCATTCACATCGAGAAGAAATAACAGTGGGCTCAAAATAGATCCTTGTGGAACACCGTACTTTATTTTGAGTCTATTCGAAAAATTGTTGTTAATATAAACATGCTGCGAGCGATTCTGGTATTAAAGTTAAAGCAACCCCACCTTTGAAGCTTAATTAGTAATATGTCATGTTGAATCGTATCAAAGGCCTTTCTAAAATCTAGGAATAAGCCTAAGGTGTGTAATCTATTTTCAATGTTGTTTATAATTTTATCCTTTACATCTACAAGTGCCTGCTCTACAGATTTATATTTTTGAAAGCCATACTGACATTTGTTTATTACACTGTGCCTGGAGAAAAGTTTTTCTAGTCTAGCATTAATAACCCCCTCAAATAGTTTTTTGAGAAAATTGGCAAAACCGAGATTGGTCTATAATTCTACAGAAGGTGTTATCCTCCACCCTTGTAAACCTGGGTAACTCTTGCAATTTTGAGTTCGTTAGAAAACATTCCAGTTTCTAGGGTACGATTGATTATATGCGACAAGATAAAAGATATTTGTTGGGAGACATATTTGACAGGCCTTGGCTTGAAGTCGTCTACGCCAGCTGCCGCGTTATTTTTAATTTTATTTGTAAGCCTTTGTACTTCATATGGCGTAGTTCGTAATAGCATTGTAGTATTTGATAAGGAAGTCATGGCTTCTGTGACAGGGGATTGCGAAGTAGCTTCGTGTTCTATTGGTGAACCAACGTCAACGAAATGCATATTTATTATATTCGCCATTTCCTGTCCATTCACGATCCTGCCGTCGATAACAACACTTTGCGTTCCTTGCACGCGTCTTTTTCTATCAATAATTTCGTTTACAGTTTCCCATATCTTTTTGGGGTCATCGTATACCCTTGAAAATATGTTTTTAAAATATTCGGATTTGACATTTTTAAAATCGGAGTTCAATTTTTTTTTTTTTTTTTAAATTTGGTGAGAAGATTTTGTTTTTTACATTTAATAAAATTATGGTACATCCTATCTTTTTTTCTTAATACGCCTATATAAGTCATTTGTGATCCAAGGTTTGCGTAGATTATTTTGACGTTTATTTACTTGTATAAGCGGAAAAGCAGCGTCTTAACAAAGCTTAAATTTCATTGAAAAAAAGTGCATACGCAAGGTTGGGGTCACGTTCCAAAAGGACACCCTCCCAGTTTGTTTGCTCGAACAGGACAATACAATTTCCAGTGATTCTTCATGTATGCGTCGGTGAGAGTAAATATCGCGTTTCGGTGTATTTTTTGCCACGAAAGAAGGATGTCAGACAGAATATTGGCATGTGGTCGCTTACATCTTGTGTAAATCCGCCAGATGTGGCTTCCCTATAGCGTTGAGATTAGTTATACATATATCTATTGAACTAGAAGTTCTAAAGTCACTCGGGTGGGCAGTGTCACAGCGTTAGAAAATCCCCAAGCAGATAAGAGATTATTCATCTCTATTACGTATTTATTACTCTTAGGTAGGTCGATGTTTGTACCACCCATAATTAAAAATGGTTTGGAGGTCGACCCAAGAAAAGATAGTAAGTCTTCCAAGAAAAAAAAAAAAAAAAAACTTTCTTATTACCAGCGGGTGGTCGATAAATAACAGTTTCGGCATGTAACGCAAGGCACTCACCGTCAGCTGTAATCACAGGGAAACTTTCAACAACAAGGAATCTTTTGTTTTAAATATATGACAACACTTGTGACAAAGGTGCAGTCTATGAGAGACGTGCGCGAACGTGTCGGTCTCCGACCCCCGAAGCCCCAGAACATCAGGCTTAATTGCAGACGTAGAAACATGAAAATGCTGTGGCAAACGAAAACCTTCCCTAGACCCTCCGTGCGCTAATGCATTAAAAAAACAAAAAAGAAACTGTGATGTCATTTGATGGTCAAAAAAAAAGGAACTACTGGTATGTTTCTGGCGCTCCGTTTCCGCGGGCGAGCAAGCGTTTCCCAAGCCTCGTTATGTTTTCCCTAGCATTGCGGACGACAAAATAACCGCTGATTTTTGGTTGCATTTATGACTGCCTCAACGGCTGAATTAATAAAGCTGTGAAGTTCTCCTTTCTGAAATTCTAGCGATTTCCGGTCAAGCCGAGCCGTAGGAGCATCGGCGCCAATGATTCGCAGCGGTTCCACGGTGTGATCCGCCACGTGAGCTCCATTCCCGTCGTCTTTTTTTTAACTTTTATTTAGTTCCCACGATGCAGATTGGCCTGTAGCTGTCACTGGTCACCGTTTTGGTGCAAAGCCCTAGTGGCAGTCCATGATCGGAGAAGCTAGAAGTCCTGAAGCGCCTCTTTTGTGGGGAACAACATGAGCCTCCACCACCATGCCTAGATCTCCACAGTCTTGCTATCTATACAAAACAAAAGGAGGGAAATCTGACGGCGTTAAAGAAACTTTTAAAAGTGTCGACGGTTAACGTGGCTGCGTCACTTTAAACGAAAAATATAAGTCCTTGAAATTTGTCTTGGAACCCCTGAAATATCTCAATTGTGATTTGTTTTTATGTAAATACATTTTAAGCACACGTTTTTCCGTTGTTCGCTTTCGTTCCTGCTTCTTGATTCGTTACACACAAATCAAGAAGCACGAAGCAAAAATCAAGCAGCTCGTTGGTTCTAAAGTCCTTAGATAGGAGCTTCCTAGAAGTAGCGACATTCTTTGAAGCGCCGACTGCGTGACGGTGCAGGTTTTAGGAAGCGAATGGCAGCGCACAGCAGAGGTTTGAACTGAAAGCCGCCATTTTGTTGCAGCGCAATGTGCTTTGTCATTTGTATTGGTTGTCGTTACTTGCAAAAGAAGTATCAAGGGACTTTCGTTGGTTCTTGCTGGCTCCTTGACAACGGCCGTGATGATTGTATTACCCAGCCTCAAGGCACAGGTGTTGGCAAAATCGCCCGCGCGATCCCGCGTTGTGCCAGTCATGTACGTGACTTCGCAAGTGCGATTAGCCAACACCGCCTAGACAGAGGGCCTCCGCACCGTCATCACAGTCCGATCGATCGAGGCCTGAGATTGGGCACGAGTGCTGCGTCAGTGTTCGTCTGGTGTTCGTGTCCAGTAAGCGCGTCGAAGATCGGGCTCGGGCGCAATAGACCCCTTTCGAAATACTGTCCTCTGTTGCAGCTGTGAAATCGCTGTACAATGGCGGTATAAAACCGCAACGTCACGGCACACTTTATGTCTTTGGTTGGAGCAGAAGAAAAAGCACACCCACAGAAAAAGGTGATGAGTGCAGTGACGTTGCACTTTCGACGCTGTTTGATTGGCTCGTCGGCTCCTAGCGCCGGCCGCGCTTCGACGTTCGCTATCTATGGAATGACTTGCACGTCCCACGATGTCAGCTGTTCCGCCATTCTGCAGGGTTTCTGACCTTCTAATAATTGGCACGCGAATTTCGAAAGGGGTCTATAGCAGAGTTAGCGCGATCCGACTCTGATGACGTTTCATGAAGGGAGTGGAGGCCATGTGGAGGCTTTCAATTTTCTATGAAGTAAAAATTAGCGCCCCGGTTGGGGAGTTTCCGTAAACCATTCCAGGCTTCCCCCATCGCTGAACGCAACGAGATTCGGAACTCTTCACACATAGCATATTTGATGGGGAATACGAAAACTGAACTCCCCACTAGGCCGAGGTGCCGTAAAAAATTGCCTGAGTATAACGTCGCTCGTAAAAAAAGAAAAGCAATGCAAACGATCGTCGTAGAATCTGCGCGAAACATTTCGCCACGGCTTCGCCTACCCGCTGAATGCTGCGGCGTGAATCAACTCCTCTTCCACAAAAAAAAAAACAACAAAAAAACAGGTGATTGCCAGCATCAAGTTGCCTTTTCTCTATACGCTTTGCTTTAAAATATATTACAGTGTAATTTATTCTGTTCAGTCGCAAAAGCGCGCCACTTGGCAACTCCCGCACGGCCACTCGCTCTCGCACTTCCGTAAAACGCCGCTTCCGCATGGGAGCATACCATTAGTTCTTAAACTGACCACGGGAGGAGCTGAGAGCGCGAGAGACGGTGGCGCCATAGCGGCACGCACGGAGCGTAGTGCCTAGGCGCGACTCGGTTTTTGAGGGAAGAGAAGGGGAAGGGGCGGAAGAGACTCAAGAACGTGGGAGGGTGCAGTGAATTCACCCTTTTCCGAAATGCGCAGTGCGCATGCGGGAAATGCTCGACGCTCCTGGGTTCGAGATTGTGTGCTACCAAAAGAGATCCACCTCCTTGTATGTTGTGCACAAGCCCCGTTTACTTAGTCCTTTTTGTGGGAAAGAGCTACGCGCGCAACCATGTTCAATCAGTACCAACTCGCCTCACTGACCACCTTACTATAGCTTTCTTTGGATTGCGTGGGCCAATTTGATTCAAACCAAGCTGTCCAGCCAACATGCTTGAGCTTCCTCGAATAAAGTGGAGAAAGGCACTTTTGAGCACGTGGAAGGAACTAACTTCGAGGCAAAAAAAAAAACCATGGACTATTTGTTTAAACTCAATGCTTTGTCATTTATTTTATCTCATTTAATAGCGTTCGTTCTTACCGTGTCAGCTATCGCCTTCTATCGTTAAGTGTTTTTCTTCTAAGAAGAGCGGCGTGGACTCCTGCCGCAGCAACGTAGGGTTTGCTTGAAAGTAGCACGGTCCTCGGAGAGGTTCGCGCGGTTTGGGGGAATGACGACTCTTTGTTCCGCCTCAAGTGCGAACCAGATTTGCTTGCCAGACAAGCCTTGCGATCGCGTAGTTTTCTAGTCACTTAACCTGGAACCCAGATGTCCCGATAGCCGGCAGCACATATTTCGAAAGCGGTGGATTCCAAGGTACTTACTCAGCCTTCTATACATAATACATAATACATAAAATGATGAAGACCGTTGTGTGGCGCTCTCTATTACGCCCGCAGCTTAATTTATTTTATAATTGTAATTTTTTTTCAAGTTACACGTGGCAATTGGCACAAATATTCTTTCGGTGTCATTGATTGCTCTTTGCGTCTACTGTCCTATACACCCCGACTTTGATTCGCGAGCGGGCACCGACACCATCCCCTTGTTGCTACGTTGTTTTTCTTGTCACCTTTCCTTTCCGCCACTGAAATCATCATGTCGGGTGTTTGCTGCCTTTCATTCCTTCTTCGCGTGTGCGTCTGGTTCGCTTGCACCAATGTTCTCTTTCTAGCCGCGACACGGCGCGACATATTAATTGGCTTGTGACACGTTCAATTAAGAGAGAACTTTCCCCGTGCTTCGCTTTAATTGCAACGGGTGCTTGTTCGCTGTTTCTTTTTTCCTTCAGCGTGCGTTATGTATTCTGTTCTTGGCGTGTGGTTGATATCCTTCCTCGTATTTTATGTCCTTCGCTTCTTCTTCCAATGCTCTGTGGACTTCTAGGTTGTCCGAAAGTAATGGGAACGAATTTCTTCATCAGCGGGAGCAACGTCCACGCCAGTTACGGTTTCAATTACCGACCTTCCAAAATTTCGCTACCGGTGTATTGAATAATATCTTGGATTCAGAGGATGGGGGCCGAATCGCCGGCAGCCCAGACTCGCGAATGTACGTGCCTTAACAGCTGACAAATGATCGCACGTTCTAGCTGGGCGGACGACGATTTTGCAATACGTTTTGAGGAGTGCAGTGCGAAGCGAGCTACCCTCGAACGAAGCTGTCTCGAACGGTGATGAGTGCACCGTGAGACGGGACGTTCAGTTCTTGTCACTTTCCCTTCTGGAGAAGAGGTTGGTCAGCAGCCTTTCACGCTGTTCGCGGGCGTCTTTCATCCTTCATGTCCCTTCGTATTTTTATTCGCTTCGGGTTCCTTATGCTAGCTCCTTTCATACCACCAGATTGTCTCTTTCGATGCTTTGGGCCTGCAATTTTATTCAAATAACGTACGATCCTCGAGCAGGATTCAGTACATGCCGCCAACCATGACCTCTAAATCAGTACGGATATTTCTTAATGTATTTAGTGCACGTCAGTGCGCCTTGTTACGGCATTGCATTAGAGTTTATACCAATATTATTTGAAGAAAGGTGTAGCAAACCATGGAACACAGCATACACATTCCGTATATTGTGGTATAAGTCATCGAAATGACCATCGTGAGTGAAAAAAACTCACATCTTCGAATAAAAATGACAAGGCAATAATAAAAATGCTGATAGATACGAGCAGCTCAGCAAAATTATGATTCACACGATGATAACACATTTTTTCTGAACTAATCAGGTTTTATTAGCATTTATTTGACTCGGAAATATACATGAAGAAACACACCCCAGTAGCGTTGCATTCACGAGTGAAGACGGCAACGCAGCAGTACCATGTTGGAGCCCGTTGCCCTACCGTCGTCAGCTAATTCGGACCCACTATATTTTTTTATATCTTTTCCGATTGCACTGCTCCCCATTTCCTTGTAACCATGCAAACGGCAGAATACAGTAGTTACTTATGTAAATTTTAAACGGCTTGTGCCAAATTGAAGTCCCCACAAAATGATTTGACAACTTTTGCTTACTAGTGTCATCAATTAAATCGTATTTTTTCATAGAGCCCAGAACAGGAATCCGTTTTCGCTTGAATTCGATAAATTGTTTAAAAAAAATTAATGCAAACTCGAATTGACTTTACTCCTCGTCTCACTAGCAAATACAAGTGACCACGTCCCTCGTATATCAAGCTCAGAAGGTCGCATTCCCAAAATGGTAACTATCCCCAATAGACACTTTTCAAAAGTCCGCGCCAACGCCTGTCCACCATCGCTGGATCACATACTCTGAGCATGTACTGGACACGAGGCCGGCGTCAGCGCACGGCGTCGACTCGACTGAACTCGTATTGAAAAACGAGCTCTGCGTCAGCGTTCGGCGAGCACTCGGATCCAATCACGCGCTTTGTGTCCAAGATGGATGGATGGATGGATGGATGGTAATGGCTATACCCTTTGTAACGGGCGGCAGCTTGCGCCACCTAGCCAATGTTCCAGGCAATGGCGACTGCCAATATTGCTCGATGGACTTTTGAAAAGGGTGTATTGCACCCACGTTTCAGGACGCACCAAAATGGCGGCGCCCACAGGCTAAACGAAAAAGGGAGTGCCGATATTCTAAGCGTAACTTATTTCGTGACTCTTCCCAGAACAAGCTGTTAGTCTCCATAGTAACCGGAGACACAGAACGATAAAAAAAAAAACGGACAAAACAAGTTCTTCACCAGCTCGCCTGTGTTTTTATCCTTTCTTCGAAGCTGACAGCTGTTCTTTCACAGCTTCGTGCTGGCAGTGTTCATTGCAGCCACACGCCTGGGTTAGCCGTGCTCATAGCATCTGCTCTGCACGGACATTGTTATACTTTGCCGATTTCTGTCGGGGCACTAATTGGTCGCAAACGCCATCACGAATATTCCCCGACGGATTGAGCGTTGCCGAGCGCAGTCAGAGTGACGCAATGCTTGCATCAAATTGGTGAGCTGACTTGGTCAAACACTGCAAATGCATCATGGTAAAAAAAAAAAAAACAAGATCGGAAAGTTTTACAAAAAAAAAAAAAGAAAATCGTCCGCTCTTATTTTTTTTTTTTAATTTTTACTTTACAGTACGCTACGTTTCTGGTTCCCTACCCTCGTGTGCTAGTTTTCTTTCGCCCCCTTCAGCGACATGAAGGTAGTAAAATTTTGAACCGAATATCGTTTCATAGTCATTTTAATTTGATGACACGTGATACATCTCCTCATTAAATAAAAACATGAATGTAACTGCAAGATGCCCCTATTAGCTCCGTGAGAGTTGGGAGTTTCCATGGTAACGTGTTTCACTCCGCTGCTCATCAGTCCCCGCTCAGCGCGACGTATCATTATAGAAACACTCATCGATCGACACTAATTGGCCCACTTCTTCCATGCACTTAATTTCTATTTAAATACGCTTGTTTAACCCTAGGGACACGGGGGAACTCTCATTTATGAACACATTGTGCGTGTGTGTGTGGTTGGGGGGGGGGGAGGGGAGAGGTGGAGGGAGAGAGAGAGAGATAGAGGGAGATGCGCATCTTTGAAGGACAAAATGTTGGGCAATGTTACTTGTTTATGTTTGTTTGAAAGAAGGATGAGCGTGTCTAACTGGGACAGGGAAGGAAAAGAAAAACAAGAAAGGGCACGACACACAACGTGTGCGAGTGCTATAGCAGGGACTTTAACAGCGGGTTATAAATCATGGAGCTTGAGGAGTGCTGCGAAGAAGGAAACGGGGTTAAACTGGAACAACACGTTTGTCTTTGTGCAAAGGTGCGTAGCTAACTTCAGTTGAACACACACACACACACACATTCACACACACACATACGCACACGCACACGCACACACACACGCACACGCACACACACACACACACACAAAAAGGCGTCGTAGCGTTTCAATAAATATCTGCGAGACGCCAGTTTATGCATATTCTACGCACACGCAGCGGCATGAATATTTCCGCGTGCGCAGCTAGCCAAGTAGTCAGCGCGCTTGGCTCCCACGCGGATGCCCGGGGTTCGAATCCCGCCGCCGCTTGTCGTTTTCCCTTCCTTTACGTCAGTGGTTCTCAACCATTCATGTTTCGCGGACCCCTTGTGGATTGGCAGAGATGATGGAGGATCCCGTTCGTGGTGATGGAAAGAGGAACGTATAGGTTAATTATAATATTGAGTTAATATATGGATATAACTAAGGACTAGTTTGAAGTAGGCTTTTCTCATTGACATACACAAAAGAAAACTCAACCAAAAATTGAAGCGCTTCTTCTCAATCTGAAAAAAAGACAACTTTTATTGCTGGGCTTGACTGAATCGGCCGGGCTTCGCGGAACCTTAAAGGAGCTGTGCAACGATATTCAATTGGAATGTTTTTCACTTTACACGAGCTTACTGGCACTAGTGGGACTCAAGGATACTCGCATGCAATGCCACTGGCCAAGAAACTCCTTTGTTGCGGTGTAATTTCAAGGACAAAAGCGATCATTTTCATTCAATCTCTCCCTTGCAAAATTCGATGACGTAACGCGGGGATCGCAGTACACCCGTATGACGATATTTGAATGCGGTTCATAGATTGGACCCGAGCATTGCGTGGGCACTCGATTTAGGCTCGTGATAATTGATAGCTCGAGAAGCATTCGAGTAGTGGCCCGTGTCCAATCGCTGCAACGACGACAATAGCCGAGCCATAACAATGTCTGGAACTCAGCGCGTGTCCTGTGCTTTGCCAACCCCAGCGCATGGCTATGATCAACATTGGCGGCATATAATCGGCTCCAGATCACGTGGCCGCTTGTTCTGGCTGCGAGTTGAGGGCGTGAACGCTGCTCGTTGTTTTTTAATTTTTTTCTGGGACTTCTAATGCGTCGGGTGAAAAACGAAGGCGTGTTTCATAGGTCATTAACGTCAGGGATCCGTTCTAAGCGGTATTTGCGCAAAGTAAAAAAATTGTTGCATAGCCCCTTTAAAATGCACTCGTCGACCCAAAACGGTCCCCGGACCCCCTGTTGAGAACGACTGCTTTACCTAAACAGAAATTTCTAGAACGTTGGAGTTCCGTGTAGCGTGTTCATGCGCAGAACGTATTCGTTCTTTCTCGCGTGAGTTGAAACGTGTTGGCGAAAGTGTGCAAATGGCCCCCTACTACTTCCGGTTCGGGACTTGATGGTGGGTGTCGCAGTTTTTGCGAAATCAAACATACACGCCAACTTCTAGAAATGGCCACTTATAGCACTAGCAGACTTAATTCACTCCTATGATAAAAGAATGATGAGTAAAAACTTAAGAAATATACGTTAACCGGAAGTGAACCGGGGCTACCCAATAGATGGCACCAAGAAGTTTGTTGCCAATCAAGAAAAAAGGGACGAAAATCCCAGAACGAACGAGGTAGAATGTTCTAGGCTCCAGCCCGGGGAATGCTGAAGAAGCCGCGCCGCGCCGTACGGAGTCAGTCTCGCACTAGCCCTCGATCCTGCTGTTTCGCGGGCATCGACGCCTGCAACGCTAGTTCTCTTTCTTTTGTCTTGTCACAACTTCACCTTATCAGTCATTTTCGTTATCCACTGTCTCCTCGCCAGTCATTCCTGACGATGTTTACACCTGGTTAAGAATCATGCCCTCAGAGGTTTTTGCTTTTTGAGGATTGCCATCTATGTTCCTATTTTGGCGTTCGTCTAAAGATTTAACGTCAATCAAAATCAAGATTTGCGTTACAAATTTACGTATTTTGTTTAATCCGCTTGGTGGAAACAGCTAAGCTGCATCCAGCTACGCTGCATCTTATGAGCCCGTCATTGGTTTTCTTCATTCCGACCTTGATCACACAGGTACTAGAACGTGAAAGAGGCGACAGGACTCTTACTCCCGCCAGTTTCAATATATGCGGGTGTTTCGCCTGCGTGAATTAGTGTAATCACTGCTCCGTGGAAAAAGTTAAAACCTCCCACGTTCGTCTTGCACTAGTCAAATTTTCGGTTTGCAGTAAACTAAGTCGCGATATTTGAGGCAGGCTAATTTGTCGCTCTACAAGCATTCACGAAACCAATCCTACTTTTTGAATACAAGCACTGCTTCGTATATAAACATAAACGCCGCTGGACGATCATTGATAAATAAGGCTCGTTGTCCACTTCGTAAATCGCAATAGGTACATAGTTCCCGTTCCTCTTTAACTCCCCGGTTTTTGGCCTCGCGCAGAAGTTGGGCCCCGTCCATTTTCGCCGATCATTAGGTAAGGAAACGTTTTTTTCTTTTTATTTGAGTTTAGCGATAGTGACGGATGGCCAAAGCACCCTGAAGTTTCCGATACCTCATAAGTGCGAAATGTTGAGATCGTGAAATAATGTTATTGGCATTGCGAAAGGAGTACGATTGCCTAGAGCTACCCGAAGCGTTGCAAGCACGTTTTCATTTCTAGTTATATGTAACTGCTATGTGTTATCACCGGCTCACCTAGATAGTGTTTATCCCGTCAAAAAGTTTGAACACTGCCACCGAGCATACATTGAAGCCGACACACTCAGTTTATCTATACCGACAAGATATCATAATAAATTTCTTTATTTTCCCCCACAATGTGCAGTTAGAAGGTGAAAAGGAGGGGAAAAAAGCTGTAACACAGCTTGACTAACCCCTAGCCACCTAAATAGCAGTTGCGACGCGGGCAACAAAATTATTTTTGTGCCCGCGTTATATTGGTTTTGGCCTTAGGTTACTCGCAGCTTCCTGAATGTGAGTTAAGAAAAATCATTTGCAGCGAATGCAGGCACTTCATCAGTTTACTCTTTTTTATCATGATCAGGGGCAATTTAGCTTCGAGCAAATGTAGTTTCGTGCCGAAGTTAATCTTAGACGACGGCGTCAATTTAGGTTGAGCCAGAGATCGATTTCTGTTCCCGCTTAGAGTGGTTTCGTTTAAGTCTTCCTGGGATATCTTCTTATTATTGTAATTAATCACTGTCATCGACTGGCAACATAATCGATAAAGAATCGACTACTGTAATTACCCGAAGCCGGGCGCCTATCCAACGATGTAACCGCGGTTCCTGCCTCACAGTCGTTTTTTTTTTCCCCTCATTGTGCAGTTAACGTTGTTGTTGTTTTTATTTTTGTCTTTTTATGGCCTTGTGTATTTGAGGCATAATTTTGATTCAACGGTGGCTTGTCACGCTGGTGTATGTAACTACCATATGTAATATGTTGTGCCATCGTTAAAATAAATTCGAACAAGAAAACCTCGGTGCCGCAGCCATGCTGTTTAGATGCCAAATGAAGTACTCGTATGCAACTACTTTTTGAGACAGTTTTGGACCGCCTTAATGAGCTAGGTGATTCTGAAGATCACAATATGATCACCGTTTACCTTCTATGGATCGTGGTATAGTAGGCTACCTTCATTTTCAGAACAAATCTCAATTTGTGTGCACATCAACCGTGATCGCATTTTAGTGGAAACGTAGTCCTTGTTCAGCTTCAATTAAGATCCTATGGTCAAAACCAGAAGTTGGCACAAACAAAAGAAAAAAGCCTACTGGGCTCTCTCGTTTGTGCTCTTTTTGTATAGACACTCTTTGGCTACGCTGGAGCGAGGGACGACACCAAGGACTACGTCTCACAGGTTGTAAACAGGGCTACCAGTGCAAAAGCGTGCGTCTGAACATTATCAAGATTTTGGCGCAGTTTGTACACTAGTATACACCATTCTAATGTTTACAAATCCACAGCCCATTGTGCGATCTCTACAGCTCAGCGTCCGCATGCTCGTCGCTTCGGAAAGCGAGCAAAGCACGCGCCATACGCACGAACGCTGAAAATGGCACCGACCGGAAGCCCTTTGTTGGAACGGTCTGTTCTCCAACCTCATTCTAGCGAGCGTCCATGCGCTCTTTTTAGCTTCGCTGTCTCGATGTCCACGTGCGACACGAGACTGGCGTTGGCTTAGCAACGCCCGGTGTCTGTCGGCAGGTGAGTCCAAATGATGACGCGTATATGCTGCACTCTACTCGACAAAATGTTTGGCTTCCAAAGGTACCTCATTGGCGGGTACGCTCGTGCTGAATACTCGCCTCCAGCACGCGCTCGTTGCTCTCAGCCGTGCTGTGCATCTGTGTGCGACGAAGCGTTATCAAGGGCAGAAAGTTCGCGCTCGAGGAGGATCATCTCTTGAGTCCTTAACGCGTCTAGAGCGCTCATAAGGCTCACGCCCCCGCACGTTAAGCAGCACTGTCAAAGGGATCTCGTGTGACGTACGCAACGCCAAGCAGACGCATTGATTGCTCGTTGAATTGCCCTTGCCCATTCAAAGCACAGCTCTCTTCGGGCGATGCGTCCTTGACGTCTCGGTGGAGTGCATTGTGCTCACGAGAAGAGTTTGGAATTGGACTTTGTCAGCTAGATCTGAGCGGTTGGGGGATTCCGAAACGTTGGTATTCGCTCGATCCCTTCTTTTAAATATGTCTCGACACTTAATGTAGAGTGAATGCTTTCAATATGTTTCCTTACTTCCCGTTCGCCCCAGCCACCCTAAACGATTGCAAGGATAAAACAGAAACCACTTCTCGCAGATGTATCAAATACACTTTATATATATATATATATATATATATATATATATATTTATATATATATTCAGGGCTACCGCTGGCTTTCTGTTGAGAGCTGAGGCAGGTGTGGGTCGTCACAAGTCGAGAGGCAAAAACTCCTCTCCCCAGCAGAAAGAGTAACGACACACTGGCAGGATTCGACTTTAACACACACATTTTGACTAGAACGTATCTAACTATAGTTATATGTTACTCTAGGCATGCACAGCACATGTTCTGAATGCGGTGACAGCGTTAATAGGGACCTTTAGCAAACCGTTGCCCTGCTCCGCGTACCGCACTACCGGAGCCTTTGAAGCATGCTTTCAAGCGCGCGCCCCGCGGTCACGGTACCACCCGGGCGCGCGCTTAAAAGCATGCTTCAAAGGCTCCGGTAGTGCGGTGCGCGGAGCACAGCAACGGTTTGCTGAAGGTTCCTAATGTCTGCGCCTCTTTAATATTGCCGCCGATGAGTAGTTCGCTGCTTCTAGAATCTACTATTGTACGCGTTCTGCCACTTTTGGGGATTTATTTTTCGTATTCTACAGGGTAAACAAAACATAAACCGACAGTGGAGTACATGCGACCGCCAGAAATAGCAAAGAGAAAACTAAGAAAATGGGGAAGGAGGAAAGAGATAACGTTGAGCGCAGGGAACGTTTGCGGTGGTGAGTTAGCTCCTGTGGGAAGATGTTCCAATGAGACATGTTCAGCAGATGAGAATAGGGTAAAGGGGGAGGGGAGAGGGCTTTGGTTGAACGCTTGCTGTCTTTCTTTGCTAGGGTGCTCGTCGGAGAGCCTTCCTGTAAACGTAGAATGGCATAGACCCGAAGTGAACCATCTAAAGACTTGCGACTACTGAACGGTTCTGTTTTTCGAGATTGTATGTACAGAGTAAGCTGAGAACCGCGTTATTCGCTAAACTTGACTTGAGTATGTTTTGTGCAGTACAGTCAAACACTCAAGATAAAATTTAGTTCTTACCTGTCTTGGCCAATTTGAATTTGTTTCACAAAATTTGACTTATTTCTGCAAGTCGTTCTCGCACACTCGCTCCATTTTGTCTTAAATGGCGCCCATAAATTTGGAAACTTACCAATCATTATTGAGCTGAAGTGTCGCTGGTCATCCAAAACTACACGCATGAGCATCGTAAGGAGACCATCAAACGATTTTAGACATAATTTTACTGACTGCATATCGTTCATGGAAACAAGAGAACACTAGCCCGCGTAGATTAGGAAGGCTAAATCCCAATTTTCGGCATGGAACTTTGCAAATAAAAGCGAACGTTGTCTCCCTTGAGCGCACGCAACGAGACTGAGTGTACAAAGGGGCGGCTTAATGAAGGAGTTGTGGCGAAACGTTCTGTAATGGGTGGTAGCTTGCGCCATCTAGCAAAGTAACCGCAACATCCACAATGTCGGAGTCTTTTTCTTTTTTCCCGAACAGGTCAGTTGAATAGACCCTTTTCAAAAGTCAGAGTCACCTTGTGGCAGTCCCATGAGCTCCAATATTGCCGCTCTAATGGCGGTGATAGGAGATCATGCTTGGCTAAATCAAGCACTCTCGATTTCGTGAGTCGAAGGTGACGTAAGGGGACCAACACCTTTTCCCCTTTCTGCTCTATGCTTTCGAAGACGTTCGCATTTTCTGGTGTGGAGAAACTGTGTAGTGCCGCCATTAAAGCGTCGGGTTTGGCTCTGCACAGTGTGGGTAGACTGACTTTCGGGAAGGGTCTATTTAGTTTCCGTATTGGATGCGAGTAGTGTGTTACTCGAACTGTGCTCGCAAACGATGTAATTATCCATGAATATACTCAACGGAAAGACCGAGTTCAATATACGGTTGCATAAGCCGCAGCAGCGTCAACGAGAGCACGAGATGTTTCTCCACGAGGTCCGCTCAAACGACAACGACGGGGTCCAGGCGCAAAAATAGGAAAGCATGCATTCTCTGTAATGCACCGGTGGTTTCGAAGCTCGACGGCGACGGGGCACTCCCGGCAACGAACTCTCTCTTGGGCGGTGGCCATCACAGTGTAGCGTTTGCAGGTGCACCTGCAAACGAATGAATGATTAGGAATTTATATTACTTCGTTTCTAGCGTTTTGTGTTTGCAGTTAAAATGTGAACCTACCATTCTGCACTGAGTAATGCCACTCCTCCGCGGCCGGTTCTGGCGCCGAACTGCTTCATCAGGCGAGTTCGCGTTTTAACGTGTGTGGGCGTCCCGGCGTACAGAACAAGGCCCATACTCTCACTATACCGAAACATTTTAAACTGCACCTCACTCAACTGCGACGTACCTATAGCCATGGCGTTGATCGCACAAGCGTCGCGGAGCATCGAGTCCTACGAAGCAATCGGCGTTCATGCAAACTTCGGTAGGTGACATCGTTTCGACGTCCTTGCGTCGAAACGTACACGTAAACACGTTGTTTCGACGCAAAGCGATGCTTGTCTGACGCCGCTCCTTGGCATCCCTCGCTCGGCTGCGAGAACGTCCGTTTCCTGTAGAAAGGCATACTTTACGTCATGGCCACGTGATTTCACCTGTTGGTGGCCGAGAGTCTGGTCGAGTCTAGGAGAAAAGTAAACGTTTCTTTTTTTTTTTTCTTTTTTTTGTGAAACTGGGGGCAATAAAAAGAAAACTGATTCATGCTCCGGATTCTATAAGCATTCAAGAATTATTGGGATCTTCATTTGTAAAAAGGTGGAAAATTATTTCATGGTCCCTTTAATCAATTAAGTTACTACTCCCCGAATAGCATCGCTATCTTTCTTGTCGACTTAATCCGGGAGAGTGGTTTAAGCCCAGCCTTGTGGGTTATCCTCCACTTCGAGTAAAATCACAATAAGACGTTGGTATACTGTTAGTCACATAACGAACGCAGCCGGTGCACACTCTTAGTTAAAGCATCGCATTTTGTTTGTGTTCATGTGGACCTCGTTTGACTGCCGACAAAGCTGGCTCCCAAGTTCCCGCGTCCGAGACTCGGCAACACCGAGCGTGCGTTCTCCACTTGTTGCAAGCGCCCTTGACTGACGCGCGAGCTATCGCAGCCGTCAACGCCGGCGCAGTAATTGCGGCTTCCTGTGGCCCTTTTTCCTGGGCATCGATCGTTGTCTCGGCATTCCTGGTGAAGCGGTCATGTACGGGCGTGCGCCGCCTGTGCGTACGCTGGTGGCACCTTACATGTCACCGCGGAATCGCGTCGTAGTTTCTAAATTGCACTCAGCTCTTGGACTATGAGGCCTGTGGAATTTGGGATGCAAGAGCTCGGGGCAGGCACCGGCGTCTGTTCGGCTTTATTTGCGAAGGGATGCGCGCCAAATTGAGCTAAATTGCTTATAACATGCTTGTCGAGGCGGTGGGAGATGCGCGCTTTAAAGTTTACGACCTGACGGCAGCCGAATGATTAATTAACTTTGATCGTTAAGTCGAATTGAGTGCACCGATTTCTTCTTTCGTCTGATATAGTTCGTGTGTGTGTGTGTGTGTGCGCGCGCACGCGTGTCCGTGTGTGTGTTTGTTTTCCGCGCATGTTTTGGTCGATGCGGGAGCTTGAAAATGAGTGCAGCCTGTAGTTGTCCAATGAAACAACGGTATTTAATTGGCAGCCCTTGGCGCGTGCCTCTCGGCGAGGCAATTAGAGCGTGCCGTGCTAATAATTATGGAGTAGAGCGGACATTAATCACGTCGAATTAATAGCGCGTTTCGTCTCAATCTTCTGGAGAGCATAGCTATTCTTAGAACGTTGCCTTTTGTTTGCAGTGTATTGGGAGCCCATTTATTTTCCACGCTCGTGAAAGTAAATTGCGCGCGTCCGCATCAGGAAGAGGATAGGGATAAGGAATAGCATTCATGGGTTGTTTGCACATCGGACATATTGTACAGTGCTCAGCAAACTTATCTGGAACACATGCTAAGCCCACTCTTGGCTTGTTCTATTTTTTTTTCTATGTGTGCGTGCATAGCTCGCGCTAGCCCTAAGCTATTTCTCTTTGTGTCCCACTATGTCCGCAGCGTACCTTCAGTTCACATAAAAATTCGCAGTTCTCTCATATTTTATCTTTTTTCTGCATTCAATATTCCACAAGTGTTTCGTATAAATTTGACGAGCACTGTACATCAACTGGAAACAACCAGTGTTGTATAGCGTTACCGAAAAAAAGTAATGAAATGCGTTACTGATTACTTGGGAAATAAAGAAACCCGTAACCGACCTACGTCACATCAAAATAAAAGGAACGCGTTACCGGTCCAGAAAAAAAGTAACGCACTTTAATTTGGCGTTACTTTTTATTTATAAATTAACGATAACAACGTGTTTTGTTTTTTTTTTGCGACAGCGTTTTTTGACATTGGGACAAAACAAAATTGGGGTGTGCATATATTTAGACAGGCTAAACTTATACCCCATTCAGACGATCATAAAGGTACCTTCAGTTAAGGGACCTTTATTCTCCGAGGTGAATCAATTCATCCTCTTCACGTGACGTTTTCTCGCGACCGAAGAGCGCGGGCTGATTCGCCGATTGCAAAGGAACCTATGTTAAAGGTACACATCGCGACACTGTTAGCGCGAACACGACATCGGCGCATTTTCGCATTTTACTTCTATATAGTATTAGCGAGCACGAAATTGTTTCGCTTACATTATAGAACTAAATGAGCTCTTTCCGTAGCAATAATAACCTGGATGACGTCCCTTGGTTTCAAAGAGAAAAAACTGGAAAAACCGGCAATCGCTTGTTCGCGCTAAGAGTGTCGCGCTCTGTAGCTTTATGCTGGTCGTGTGAATCGGGTATTAGTCTGACTCAACGGGCGACTTGTCTCTCAGTTGTCGATGAGCCATTTAGCCGGTTTGTGCGGTACAACCGCTAGCCTGGGGTCTTTCACGTTCACCTCGCAGTAGTAATGCAGAACCGCACGCCGGTACGATGCTCATCCAGATCGAAGCGTACAGGGGTGGAGATTGAACCCAGGATCCCTGGGTTCTGCAGCGCGAGCTTTCGCTCCACGTGCTCCGAGCTGGTACGCGCTAGCCCACTGGGCCACCGACTTTTTCTTATTATTATTGCCGGTTTGGACATGTACAAAACAAAAGGATCGCGCTGTCAAATTCACTTCACGGAGGTCACCAATGCGTGGTTATAAAATTTAAAATTCTTCCAAGGTCTCAAGTACGTTTAGAATTGACACCGAAGCAGGCGCACCATTCTAAGTAGCGTATACAGATTTTAGTCGGTAGACAGATTTTATGAATACATACATACGGGTCGGGCGTCCACATCGGCATGCTTCACAGCCATTGTACTTCTCCATATGGCATGCAGGTCCAGGAGCATGACTAGATCGACAGGCATTTCAATTTCTTTCCCCACGGGAAGAAGCCTAATGCCGTATCTGGGGTTAAAGGCAAGTCTTTTTTAATAGTTCGCTGGAGGACGCCCCAGAAAGCTCGACTGCTGGAAACGTCACAGCAGTCGAGAAAAACACGTCCGACAGTTTCAGGCGTTTTGCACGGAAAATAATCAACGCCCCACGGTACGTACTTTGTTATCCCCTCGAGCCATGTTTTGACAGGGAGTGTATTGGTGTGTAACAGAAAAAAAAAAAGTTTTAATGGAAGGGGCAGCGATCACATTTTAACTCTAGATAACACATTACGCTCTGAGCCTGCATGAAACATAGAACGATACAACGGTTCAGGAAAAACACTTTCAGTAAGGTCACGGGCTAAGCGGTTGCGTGTCATAGTCGACAAGTATCGAAGAGAAAAACGCACAAACAAACAACGACACGCTTCGACCGCTTCTCGAAGAAAACTGCTGAGTTTCCTCTGCTCGGGTCTACATGAAGAGAGAACAAACAAAGGGATTTCATCTGCAACTGTCATTTGAATTACCGTCCGAAGAAAAGGGTTGATTTGCTCTCTAAGAAACATAAAACGCTATACAGTCTGCCTAACAAACACGTGAGATAACGATAGCCCCCCCTTACTGACGCGACGAAACAAATTGTACCGACGCATTCTCTCCCATCCCGATCTCCAGATGAAAACGGCAAAAACACGATATACTTTCTGAATATTCACTCTGGCACACGCCAGCACTTGAAGCACATACCAATGTTTAGCGATTAAAAAATACTAAAAACGGTAGCGCGTAAAAATAGACAGATCCCATCATTTCCATTTGCCAGCTGCTTCGCGCGTTGTCTGCACTACTGATGACCAGTATGCGTTCGGCCTCTTATAATGTTGCAGAGAAACGCCTGCCTAAGTACTTAGGCGGTGTCGACGTAAAAGTTATGTTTTCAAAAACGTCGGACTTTGTGGCCCATGTTTCATGCCATAACCTTCGCACTTTTGCAACTTGACGGCTGAACCCGTAAGCTCGCAGTATGCCTGCACTTCAGACTGCTGCTGTGATGCTACTCTTATCTTTACGAAAAATGACAACACCATCGGCATTGCACTGGAGTTTTGACCTCTAAATTTTGTAATGAAAACCCATTCGTACTCGTATTGTTTATTATAGTTCGACAAAAGGGCTATAGACAAATACTGAAAACAAAGATGATAGCGGGTAACCCTGTTTAACTGACGAATCCGCAGAAATCCGCGATGTTGGTTTCCCGTTAATTATAATCTGTGTTGTACATGCCGTATATGCCATTTGAACAAATTTGCTTATATATTTGCCCACTCGTACATGATATAATACTTTATACAGTACGGTATGCTGCACTTGGTCAAATGCTTTCTCCAGATCAATCTGGTGGATGGCAACCGGATCAAGCTCAGCATCGCACAACTCTAAAACACTTCTCGCAATGTGCACGTTCGTTAAAATGGATCTACCTTGGATACTACAGGTCTTGTGATACCCTACTATGTCGCAAATAACATTCTGTAGTCGTCGGGCGATAACTTTCATTAATACTTTAGAGTTGACATTACCTAAAGGAGGAGGTATGTAGTTCTTAACGATTTTCTTTTTTTAAATTGTTGTACATCATCCACTTTAGGATTGAGGGCAGTATGTATATATAGAAAGGAAGGCGGTAACGTTTCTGCTTCCTTCGCCTCGGCTATTACGTCGTGTAGACGCGCAGCAATATCGTGTTTAAATATTTTGTAAAATGCCGCAGTTAATCTGTCAGGACCTGTAGCTTTTTTTTTTTTTTTTTTTTTTTTTTGCCAGTTTTTCGATCGCCTGCTTGATCTCAGCGGCGCTTATCCGTTCTTCTAATTTTTCTGTTATCTCTTTTTCAAGACGGGGCATCATTGCTAGGAAATCTTCAAGTTGCGCGTCGCTGCCGTCCTCCTGTCGCTGAAAAAGATTACTATAATATTCAATAAATGATTTTTCTATAATTCCGGGTGACTACTTGGCAAGCCATCGTATTCTATTTCGGCTATGTTTTTTTTTTTTTTTTTTTTTTCACTTACATGATTAGCTACGGTACTTAATATCCGTTTGGTTTGCTGCTCCCCTAGAATGTATTTAGCGGCGCGGGCCCGCACGGTGGCTCCTTTAATATTTTCCACCCCTAAGTCCACAATTGTACTCTTAACTGTCTTAATCTCTTCCGAAAGCATTCCTGGATTTTCATTTTCGAGTTTGCATAGTCGGTGAAGGTCTTCAAAGAGGAACCTTTCTTCGTTTCTTTATCTTTCCTGTAAGCAAGCGCGCTAGACCGTTCTATTGCACTAGATTTAACCTCGCGCCTTAAACCATTCCCACATTTCACAGGCGCTCGCCCCTGCGTAGTGAATTATACTTTTAAATTGATCTACTGACTCAGTTAAAACTTCGTCCTTAAGAAGGTTATTATTAATTTTCCACTGGTCCCAACGAGACCGGGTTTTTTTTTTCTTTGTAACTACCGACAATAAAAGAAACGAGTGCATGCTCAGAAAAAAAAATACCAGCAGCACATTATAGTCCCTCCTGGTAATGAAAACCCGAGACTCAGGAACACAGAAGGGGACGAACACAACACAACCTCTCAAACACTCGCTTGTTTTTTAAGTATTATTACATTATAGTCCTCGTATCCTGTGAAACGTTCAATTAACACGTACGCTCCATCAAAACGAACATGACTCGAGGACTGATAATGTGTGTACCATAAGCAATCGTTGGTTCTTTGGTAAGTCGTGACATCCTGCAAGCTGTATTCCGTAATCAACTCGTTTAAAATAATTGTACTACTGTCGCTTTGTTTTGTTGTAGTTTTTAATCGGTCCCGTGCGTCACAAACGCAGTTAGTCACCTAACAAGACAACTTTACGTTGACAATTTAAATATTGGTCAATGCTCTGAAAAAAACACTTTCCTTTCGTTAATGTCATTTGGAACATCTAAATTTATAGTACGCTACTCAGCATTAGAAATTCTACAGTCGCAAATGACGAGTCGACCGACATTGTCGACTATAAATAATTGGACTTGTGCCTTCAAAGATTTTCGTAAAAACAACATCAACCCCCGGACATATCATTTGCCCTTGACATGCACACTTCGAAAGAGTGCAAGAAGCCAGTAGATATGCGGTCTCTTCGTCACTTCCAACTTTGGTCTCTTGAATTGCGTGGACATCTCTAGCTTTGTCGATTAGGAGCCTCTTAACCTGATATTGCTTGAGACGCGAGGCAAAGCCTCGAACGTTAATTATCGACAACTTCAGGTTTCCGACATAAATATACGCCCTCGCATGTCAGGGACTCACCTCGTCTAGAGAACCGCACCAGGTACCGGCTCATAACCGCGTCAGCCGGTCGGCTTGTCCGGTCCTCTGTGTTCGGAAACACAAATCGGTGCGAGTTGATGCTGTCTACGCCTCGTGGTCACCGTTTTCACAAGCGGCCCCTCCGGGTTCGAGTCACCGCCAACCTTAACCGCGTCCGAGTTCGAACCCGAATCGAGTTCCTGTGGTTGTTTCGTGGCCAGAGCACCACGTCGACGCTTAGCTGCGTCTGAGAAGACGTCTTTGGCTCGACGGCCGCCTCTTCCTCCTCTCTCCCCAACGCAGCGTTGTCTGGTGTCTTCTGGTCGAGCCTCGTCGCGGCCACGGCAACTGTCGTGGCCTCCGCCATCTTCGGCAACTCTGCAGTCTGTCGGTGCCATTCTTAGCCCCCTCCTCATTGTCTTTGGAAGCGGTAACGGCACTCGTGGCGACTTCCTCCGCGTCCGCCTCGTCCATGATGTGCTAGGTGTTTGTCTCCCCGCCTCGGGAACTTGCGGCCGCTGAAACGGTGGCAAGACTCACACTTGGCACGCAGCAGTCACGGCGGATGTGGCTGGTCCGTTGGCAGTGCAGGCAGAGCAGCGCCCTGCCCGGCGCCACGACGAGCGCCAGCCCTCCGGCGGTGCCCAACTGATGCGACAGGTCGTCCAGTGTAAGCCCAGGCTTGAGCCGCATGACAGCCGTTCGCAGTCATCGACGCGCAGCCCGCAATGCCTTGCACCCGCACTTCTCGGTGCCCACTTCGGTTACCATGCCGTACGGTGCCAGCGTCGCCCTCACCTCGTCGTCAGGAACATGGTACAGCAGCCAGTGAAGTTTGAGGCGGATGTCTCGGTTTCCCGGGTAGATGACGAGGCATCGCCGCCCCTTGACGACGAGGTCGCCGGCGGCGAGGGCCTTCCGCTTTCCCTCGGGTGACTAGAAAGTCACAGCCCAGACGTGGAGCGGTGACTTCAGGGAGCATGACCAGATGCTGCAGGGTGTCCCGGAAGTCCTCGACTCGGTACGGGCGGCCACGAACACCAGCATGAAAAAACACGGTGTTTAACACCGCAGAACCAGTCGGGCAGGGGCGGCCGAGTAGTCGGGTAATCAGTAGACGCTGCGTCTTCCTTGTCACCGCGGCCCAGCCGGGCCGCTAAAACCGCTCTACTGGAGCGCATGATTTCACGTCCGCACGCGCCCGCGTTCGAAAATGCAATCCTCGGCCACCGATCCCCCCCCCCCCCCTCCCCCCTACAATGGGACAACAGATGTGGACGTTGGGGTTTTTTCTAAAGTGGGACTGTTTGCGTGGGGAAAAGAAAGGCCAGATTTTGATAGTATGTGGAATGAGTGCAATAATTGATGACTGGGCGCCATATACTTCGTTGCAGCTGAAGTCCATAACCAGCCGACGCCACGAGCTAATGGGACCGATCAAGCAACGTCAAAGCGCAAGTCGCTGGGCCTTATCTGTTTATGATTGGTTCAGCGACGATAAAACACGTACCGAAACAGGACGAACACAAGGATTCTGCCCTTTTGACTTTGTCTGCTTGGTCCCATCAGCTCCAAGCGTCGGCTGCGTCTGGACCTGAAGGAAAACAAAGTATAGAAACACACACAAAAAAATAAGTGTACCTTTTTTTAGGTGTTGTGAAGATGATGTAACGAATAGCGTAACTAAGTTACCGTTACTCGAAATAAGTACCGTAAGTGCGTTACCCCTTACTGTTTTATTTAATATACCTAGTCTGTAACTACGTTACAGAAAAAGTAACTCGTTACCGGTAATGCCGTTACTTGTTACTCGTTACCGCCAACACTGGTACTAAAAACAGAGCATCTAATTTACGGTCGAACCCCCAATCAATTTTCTCTGCTCGTTAAAAGCATGTACTTTTCTCGCTCCCCCCCCCCCCCCCCCCACACACTTTCCCGCATTTTTTTGTGAAGGAATCGGATTTTTAATTCTTTCTTTTATAATAAAACCTTTTAAAGAGTCCGTATGTCCTCTTACGGTGCCCTGGGTACTGTATAAACGTTACCAAATGGTCAATAACCACGTCTTTTACTCTCGGGAGACATTCCAAATTACGTAGTGGGCGCTATAACCAGGCATTGAATAAGTAATTTGTAATGTGATTTAATAGGTTTCGACTGAGGTCGTATATGTTGTCCCTACACTTATATTGTAACAAAATGTCACTATATGTACTGCCACGACGCTTTAATCCCTTCTCTTCGCTCCCGCTGAAGCATTTTCACATGTGAGACGCTATACTGAATTTTGCGGTAGCCTACCATGCCAAAACAATGCACCTCGAGCCTTTCGTAATATATCAGTAAAACACAGCGACGACGGTCCTGTAAATCCGGACTTCGCCTTGCGAACACAGAAATGACAGCGCGCGATTCCTGGATCCCGGAGCGATCGGCAGTAAATCTTGTTGCTGCGCAGTGTACAGAATACACAAGTGGTTCACCGCGGAAGAGAAGCTAGGCTACTTTGTTTTCCGAGGATCCCTGAATTATCGAATCGTGGATCCAGGACTCAAGAATCACGGTAAAAGTAGCGTGAAAAGTTGTCGTGAGGATTGAGCGTTCCAGTCCTCTCTGTAACACGTTCTTTGCGCCTTCGTCTCTTCTGACGGGCTATTTAATTTTCTTTTTTTTTATTTCTTATATTACGTTCTGGAAGAGTCTATGAGTGGCAGCGATGTATGAAGAAAAAAGGCGCCCCGTTTTGGGAGCTCGGCACCTCAGCAATCCTGGATTTTGAAATATATTCGGCGTTCGTGCCTCACTTATCACGAGAATAACTCAACCGTTTGAAGCTGAGTTTCGCAACATGTATTTTGATGCCTCTGTACCTATACTCGACGAACAAAGAATTCAGCTTTTTATGTATTATTTTTTTTCCTATTCTGCTGTAGTATACTATATGCGCGCTTTGAGCTAAAAACCTGCAGCCAGTTTTCTTTTTTTTTTTTTTGTTGCCAGCTTACTTGTGAATTGCGATGTGGATGAGGGGTTCTGGCTCTTGTGCTCAGTAAACTTCTTTTTTATGTTACCTAGTAGCGTTTGAGGAAATTATCCGAAGCCGTCGTATTTTTGTCGTTCACACTGAGCATCTATTGCTCATAAGGGCTGCAGCAAAGTCCGTGTTCAACTACGAGGCCGCCCATGCGCTTCGCGCTGGAAGTAAGGACCAAAATATGACGACAGTCATTATTGCTTGATGGGGTTCAGTAAAAAATATGATCCACGTGTGTACATAATATTGCGTTGGAGAGATGACGGTCCCATTTTTGTGAATATAAAAAGTGTGTTAGCGTATTAGCTTTTCATTGTCCGTTGGAACGTTTGCTGCGAGATGCGAGATATAAAGAACCAGATTTTAGACGAGGCAACGATGCGATATTGTTCAGCATGTTTTAAGAAACGTGAAACAAACTACAAGAACGTATCAACGCAAGTTATTATAGTATACGAAAATGTACCAAAGTTTCTAAACCAGTTTCCTTTTTTTTTATCTTGGAAGGAAAAAAACTATTATGGTATTTTACTCGATCTTTTTTTTATTTTTTTTTATACAGAATGTGTTGTGGGGATCGGTTGTATGAGGTGACCCTGACGTTCCAAAAGAGCGTAAAAAAAATTGTTAAACACTTACTCTACCCGTAAGGTGAAACACTGCGACTGTTGATGTCGAAACCGCTAAGCTGTCATTTCGGAGCAGATGGACTGAATGAACGGTAAAGGTGCGGGCGCGCACTATAGAGTCCGCATAGGCGTTTCGTATTGAACCGAGTAGCACACCGGACGAAAATGCCATAGCGTTTTGGAACCAATGACAGTGTACTAAGTAGAGAGCATTTCGTGAATCTGCTAAACTACTTTATTGGACACAAACTAGGACTGCCTTGTGGTAATTGAGGAACTCTTTGAAAATCGCACGCCCAATTTTGAAATCCAGGGAACGACGAAACTGCTTGTGTATGCATGAACCGTTCCCTGTCGTTGGTGTGGCTGCCTGAACGTCTTATGCCATGTTATTGGACACGAGCTAACACCGCCTTCTGGTCACTGAAGAACACTTCCAAAATCGCGCACTCGAGTTTCAAGCGTGTAGCTCCACCTAATTTCACGCCCGTGGTTTCGCCTGCTTAGAGGAGTTCGGAAACGACATTTTAGCTATTATTTGGTTGTTTAGACAGAAACTACGTTGTGTCAGCACCTTGGAAACGCCAGTCTTCCGTTCGTAAATTCAAGAAAAATAGAAAAGATTTCCTACTACCACCTGGAAGTTAGGAGGCTGATGTAGTTATGACGTTGAATGCCTCCCGCCAGCGCTACGCACGGAAGTACAGCACAAATGTATTGGCGACGTGAGCGATCTAAAGTGTCGCTGTGGTCGGCCTGCCACGATTGACCGAATGCTGATTATGACGTCAGCAAAGGATTTCTCATCGACGGAGATAAGAGTAATGTAAGAAGGTCAATTTTCACGGTGTTGGCAGTGTTCGTTTCAGAACGCAATGATTTCAGGCTTCCACCATGCTCATTACAAACACCCTCGAACTTGTTGTTCGCAAAGTAATGACGTCATGAGAGGGAACCATACGAGGACGCCACCAAAACATCTCGCCGCCAATAGGCAACTCGGGCTTGAACGGAATCGCGATGCTTGGCGAAGAAATCTACAGTGCTTCCGCAACGTGCATTCCACACCATCAAGATCGTCGTTCTTAGCAGACAGTAGGCAGGAGCTTGGCCTGAGGATGCGGAGACCTCTGCCAATCTAATCATACGACATCCCTCCCTCCCCCTCCCCCCCCCTCCCCCCCCCCCCCCCCCCCCCCCCCCCCCGGGATGCGCTGTGAACAACGCGCACAGCTACAGCACCCAGTGAATACCTTATATGCTTAGCTTGCAGGTGTCGCCATTGCTGGGTAGAGCTCTTACTTCTGCGGTCGGAAACTAACACGGTGAACCGAACGCTCACGGAGCATAAAATGCCAGCATGGCCGCGAATGACGTTACGGGCAAGCTGTATATAGGCCATAGGGTGTACAGTCTTCGGATATTACTACTATAGGCGAGATTCTCACGCGTTGAAGCCACCAAGCGGCAATGCTCGCAACTATTCAATCTTCACCCCTGCCCGTCTCGATCTGGATGAGCATTGTCCCGGCGTACGGTCCTGTATTACTACTGCGTGGTGCACGTTAAAGACCCCGGACTAGCGGTTGTACTGCACTGGCTAAATTGCTCATCTACAGCTGAGAGACAAGTACACCGTTGAGGCAGACTAAGTTCAGGCTGTATAAACATACCCAGAACCCTTTTTTTATCGCAACTACAGTACTTATGGCCGTGCAAAGGCTTTTGACGTCACGAGCGCGATATGCATTGCGTTTCCGTGCCCCTTATACACCCAGCTAGCTTCACTAGTTTTTAGACCCGAGAACCTTTCTGTCATAATTAGCGAAAATGCTTTGTTTTTATTGTTTCCATTATCAGCAGTCTCACGTTAATGTTTCTACGTGCCGTCATGGTGTCACGTGACGACGTATTTCAACGTGACGTCACAGTGTCACGTGACGTCATGACATCACGTGACTCACGGTATCACCTGATGTCAGTAAGTCACATGGCGTCACTGTGCACCGTGACTTGATATGAAAATGTCACGTCATGGCGTGAGCTGACGTCAGTTCACAGGTGATGTGATGCGCGGCGTGACGTCAGAGTCGTACGTGTTAAGCGGCGTGACGTCAATGTGGAATCTTTTGGCGGAGTGCCGAAAAAGCCTTCCGCGTCGATATGGAGCGCGGTCGACGGCGCGAAACCCGCGAAGTGTCTCACTAACTGCCATCGCAGTAAAATGAGTCGCGCGGCGGCTAAATTTTGCGGGCTAGACATCGGTCGACAAATTAGCGGACTCCTAAGCTCGGGAAAGCTCATAAATAACCGCCCAGTGCAGCTCGAAGCAAGCTGCGCCTTCTGCGTCTCCTGACGTTATCTGTAGATTTATTTTAGGGATCACAGTTTGTTTTTACTCACAATATAAAAACAACGTGGCAAAATACAGCTATCGTTCTACAAGAGCGACCATTTTATCTCAGAAGACCATTGTGTACGAAAACATTTTGAGATGAAATCGGAAAAATAGCCACATTTGATACACCATTCTTAATATAACATCAGCCGACCCGGGCACAACTTTCGTTTTTATGTCTTTTTGTGGTTTTATTATTCTTATCATTACGATTTCGAATGAAGAATCCTTGAGTCTGAAATTCCGCTCATGCACGGCGGAGAAGAATTCATAAGCGCATTTGTGTCGCTCTCTTGGCTTTCAAGGTCTTCGTCTCTTCTATTATAAATATTTGTTTTCCCCTAAATGTATGTGCATCATCAGCAGTCGCGGACACAGCGGCGTTATACATCGAGTGTTCTTTTTTCTTTTTTTTTCTTTTTTAATCCGTCAATTTAAAAGTTTCTTGAATACATCTTGTTCCGTTCTTCTTTTTATTTGTTTCACTTGGTGTTTACGGGCCTGAACGTTCGCGGCACAGTGATCGTGGCAGCTGCAACCTTGACAACTTGGAGACTTGGAAAGCTCTTAATCACAAGGATGATGTTGCCAAGGCATTCCAAATGCAAGCGTATGTCTGCATTAACTCAAAGCATAATGTATATCTTTCTGTTTGCAGGCATATGTGAGCGCCATGCTTTTTGATAATCGATTAGCTTTGTCGCGCTGTGGAGGACGAGCATTAAATCGTACTAAGCTGATGCACCGAGCGGCCAACGTTCATCCGTTCGTAATCCGATGTGTAATCTCCACAGCCCAGTACGTGCGAGCTCGCGGCTCAGGAAACTGAGCAAACAAAGGGCCGCACTCCCAAGCGCTAAATACGGCAACCGTCGAAACAGCGATTTTTGCCAACCGAACAAATAAAATCAGTACCGGTCGTTCTCTAGCATCTTCGTTTGTGGCCAGGTGTCGCTAGAGAGCAGTGTTGGAAGTAACGTGTTACAGGGAACGCCTTTAATTGTAACGCTTTAGTTCTTTCTCTTACGTACTTTTGTACTTTTGCGTACTTTTGTGTTCTCTACATATGTATATTAATAGTCTGTGGAACCTTCTCAAGTGCGAGCTTGCTAAATTGGTCGATCGTCATGTACCATCCAAAATTATCACCGGAAAGCGTAGAGTTGATAAACCGTGTGTAAATAAAGAGCTGCGCTCGCTTATCAACAAGAAACGTCGGCTGTACTAACGTTACCGTAAACCACAGTATGATGACGTACGCGATCGACTAGAGAAGATCGGCTCTAACTTAGAAATACAAATGAAAGAGGCAAAAACTAAATTTTTTATCTCCCCCAAAGAAAAATTGGTTACTAACGCAAAATAAGTTTGGAAGTATGTAAAATCTAACAAAAAAGACGAGGTCGGTATTCCCGCGATCTCTGGTGGACAGGGTATCGCCTCTGACGATGTCGAAAGTGCAACGTTCTTCAACTCCTACTTTCAGTCCGTCTTTTCCCAACCGTTTAATGGTGTAATGCCATCCGCATCGGGGTTCATTTCTGAGGTTATGTCCAGGGTGTAAGATAGACAGGTGGGGAAACGAGAGCCAAATGAGCGACCGGATTGTGTCCCTTTCGGGCTTCTCTTTTTTTGTGGCGCCATCTATGTGGAGCACCGCAAACTCTCACTCCAGGTGGGCGACCGGTGGCGACCGGCTAAACCGACGGAGATTTTTTTTCTTCTCGCCGCAGCGCCATCTGTCGCAAATCGGGGGTACCCGCAAGCAGACGAGTACACAATCCGGTCACGGCATTGCTGTAGGCCTCATGGGCCGTTTCCCCACCTGTCTATCTTACACCCTGGTTATGTCTGACATTGTTCTTTCAAAGGACGGTCTGTTTTCCTTACTACACGGCTTTTTCTTTTTTTTTTTTTTAAGAATACACTCTTAAGAAATCTGTTGCGTCAAAGAACTTAGGAGAGCCAATCGCTGCCATTTACGGAGGCAAGATGGCGAACTGCGAGGCTGAAAAAAAAAAAATGTTCAGACCTATACTTCGTTTCAGCTTAGGTCCGAGCGCGGCCGATGTTATGAGCCGAAGGGCCAATCA